>CM043122.1:4976920-6176920 GCA_023701765.1 Hylyphantes graminicola
TGTACACTCTTAAAACAATCGAGTGATTTTAACTCAGTCTGAGTAAATTTTCACTCCTTTCCAGTGTTTAAAATGCATTTCCCCTGTAGGAACGGATTTCATTCTTTTAGCGGAGTTGTTTTTCCTCAAAGTGTTCTTTTTTGAGCGAAAACTCAGGAGTGATTGTAGGTAAAAATATATTTCATTCTTTTTTTGAGTGAAAATTGACTCTTTTGTATTAAGTGTGTATAGAGTTATCGATAAGTTGATAAAAAACTATTTGAGTTGAAATCTAACAAGATGGTATTTATCATTATTTAGCAAATAAAAAACAAAATCTTACCATGATATCGTTTTCGTTGCATTTTTCGGCAAACTCGAGACCGGCTAACTTCCAAGTACCTCGCTTGTTGATAATGACAGACTGTGGGCAAAGATTTCGATGAATCAACTTGCAGGAGTAATGCAGGAAACACAAAGCTTCGGTTAACTAAATGAAAACACAAAAAATAATTCCATTAGTTGCATTTTCTTTGATATTCCTAGCTAATAATCACTTTTAATAATGTATATTCTGATTAGGTGCTGGTGTTTGAGCGGCCGTGAGTTTGCGGCCACTCGTTTAGATAGGCAGAGCGGACATCATTTTGAAATAGGCTTGTCAGTTAACATTGGGGGGGGGGGGTCTGACTTTTTTAATACGTAACAATTTAAAGCAGCTATGGAACTCATTCGAAAATGTCAGAGCAATCGAGGACATCTTTGCTCACTAAACTGTTAACTAATTCAATCCATATAACTTTTTTTTATTTATCAGTATAAAAGAAATATATAATGATTGTGCACTGCTGTTTAAAGAAGTGAAGGTCAAAATTATATAATTTTTGTTTACACATTTGAATATCTTGCTTTAATGATTGTGACTGCTGTTTTTATGAAGTAGTCAAAATATTATATAATTTTTGTTTACACATTTGAATATCTTGCTTTACTTGACCTGCACAATTACCTGCAATACAACAAACAGCTATTCTCCAGAGAAGTTATTTTCTAAGAGTCTACGTATATGGGAACCACTAATACAAAATTCTTCTGGGTACAGAAAAACTTTTTTTTGTAATGTTATAGAATTTTTAAAAGTACTACTTTAAGTGCACTACTACTTTATAAAAAAAAAGACTATTTACTACAGGTACTAGATATGTGAAAAAGAACATCCTGCTCATTTAAAAATGTTCTTTTTAAAGAACAGGAGCATGGATCAACTGCTCTTTAAAAATAGCATAAAAATTACATATCTAACCGATACAATACATTAAAGAAAAAAAAAAGCGAATGAATTAATTTCTGCATTCAGTAATTCAAATGACCAGAAACCAGACATGGGCACCACAGATTATAGGGATTAGGGAAACGGTAGGGCGGTATTTAAAGTGTCAACTCCTTTGGTGAAAACTAGTCTTTTTAGCTGTCCTCTCTGACAACTGAATCTGATTCAAAGTTTTTTTTTAAACTAAAAATTCTGATAGTCATGTTTTTCGTACAAATAAATGAAGGTACCAAAATATGCTTAAAATTCTAAAGGAGTGTAAAATGGTTAACGTTTCACGGTAAACACTGTAATAGGAAAATATGTTCTCTTTGTCATGTGATATAGCAAGGAATTTAATTTAAAGAATTTAATAAATATTCATTGAATAAAACATTAAATTACACAGAAACAAATTGAAATGGAACTACAAAATATTAACCCTCTAATGCATGAATTTTTATTTTCACCCCAAAAAGATATATATGTATCTCTATTAGTGATGCATTATGGGAAAAATACTGAATTTTTTTTAACTGCATTAGAATTTAAATAATTTCAATTTTAAGAATTTTCCACATTACAAAAACCAATTTCAAAATTCCAATTTTAATAATAGTGACTGGAAAACTACTAAATATTTTTCAGAATAACCCTTTTTAACTATAATTAATTTTTCAAAACAATTTATTTGTTATTTAGTGTAATATTATTGTACTTTGAATACTGCCCAAAACATAATTTCACAATAGTTAATAACCTCACTTTTTAATCTTGAATACACTTTTACTACTGTCATCTATGGGGATTATTAGTAACTAAAACTTAAAATTTAATGTAATAGATGAAAAAACACAAATTTGTCGAGAGGTAGCCTTAATTTAATAGAATAAAGTGGATTATGTCACTTGTTGCCAAACGGCAACAGTATGCATTAGAGGGTTAAACAAACGAAAGTATCTACAGCTAATAAGTATTGTTATAATTTCGATTCACATGAAAACTACATAATTCCTACAACTAGAAACTACACTGCTCAAAACAATTAGCTCCTGGTTTAAATCCTATCACCCCAATGATTCCATTTGGAATCATCAGCTTTCGATTTTTTTCCCTCACTAAGTTGAGCTCGCACTTATTTATCTTTATATGAAATAATCATGGCTTTTGAAGAATTAAATATTTTTTTTTTAATTAAAGGAAAATATTGAAAACATGGTCAAACAAAATTCTAAAAATGTTCATGAAATAAATTGACAAGAAATTCTTCACTCTTGCATTCTTAGATGATTCCAATTGATTTAACCTTTTTTTTTTACTAATAAGTTTTGAAAAAATTATTGTTATAATTTATTCAAAATTTAGGAATCAATTTTTTCCCTTAAATTTTAGATTTAAAAAATTAAGATTTCCCCCCTGTTTTTTACCACTTCATTCTGGATGGCATAATGAATCTATTCCACAAGTTTTAAATTTTAGAATAAAAATTAATTGAAAAGTTGGAACTGAAAGGGCTATCAACAGTACGCAAAGTGCTTCTCTTATTGTTTTGAGCAGTGTAGGGTAGACTGACCAGTGGGTGAGCAGGCCCGAGTGAATGAACACTTGGTAAATATATTTAAAAAATGAGGATTGAAAATCATTCCACTGGATGGATTGGCAACACTGACTTCCTCCCATCTAGTAGGAAGCTATCTGACATATATCTGGTTGTCCTAGTCATTATGTCCTGGAGTTTATTCACTGGTGAACGCAGCGCCTTAAACGTTCATTCACTGGTTAGTCTACCCTACATAATTTACACAGCTAGATATTACACTACATTTCTGCCCCGGGTCAAATACTTTACTCACCTGCAAGAGCCCATATTTGATCTCAATATCCAGAAATGTATATTCTTTGACCAGAGCTGGAAGGTTTTGTGGAAGCCTGTCCTCCAGACAGCCCAGGACATTGGCCAAAGTGCCCAGCACTGGCTCCGTAGCAAACGCCAGCGTATCACTAAAAGAAAAAAAACCAAATCTGCAACAAATATATTAACTAGTATCATTTAAACATATATTAACTCCTAACATTTAGTTCCCATAGATGGCAACTCCTCACATAATAGATACTAAATTGTAAATTCTATATTGGACATACTTCTCTCTTGTCTTTGGATGTCATAGATATAGAAAGTAGCAGATATGCCCATTGATTGCGCAATTCCGTATACAACGCAATACAAACCGCGCGATTGTGTGATGAAGCCACATTTCGCCGTTTTTACAATGCATCATGGGATACTGGTTAAAAAAAAGTTTTGGTCGCAGAGTTACATTCAATAAATGCTGCATTTTTAAAATGCTTCTTTTATGAACATAAGCCTCATGTCTGCCAGAAATTATCAACATATATCCAGCTATAAATGTGCTAGCAAAACTGGCAATTTTTTTTAATTAGTTAATATTAAATATATATTTTTTATTAGTCGAATTATCTCAGGGTGCCATCTGGTGGCGTACGGCATGGTGCTAGGGCTTGCAAACTGCCCTATGGGATATTTATTCAAAAGTGGCTTCACCTTTCCCCCTAGGGGCAGATCTGCTACTTTCTAAATCTATGGATGTAATAAGGTGTGTGTGTAGATGTAAAATAAGAATCATTTTATATTTGAGATGGAATGGTGATTTTGGCTGTAGTAATGATAATAAACATTTTCTGATTTAAGGTTTTGTGTCTGCCTTGATCGAAGCTACGACGCAAACTAGATTAAATTAGCAACGCCACTGTATTTTTTTTTACTTGGTACTGCCGGTAAAATTAAATCGCTTAAAAATATTAGAATCTTAGAGCTCTTAATTACCGAAGGTGGTAAATTGTAAAAAGGCTGACACGGGTTTGATGCAAAACTAAAGGAATACTTTATTGTAAAAAATACCATGTATATATATATACTAAAAGTAAAAACAATAGCGACACCTAACGCAGATTAAACGAAACAATAAAATTGGCATATAAGCAGTCTTACGTGATGCCAACATTCATTCCTGAGCAATATCCTACACAGATTCTAGTGAATGTCCCATTTTTAATATAATCAACGACATTTAGAGACAATCTTTCAATTTCAATTACTACAAGATTCTTCCATAATTGAGGCCATTGATCAGTATTCACCGTCGCACTGGAGCAAGACGAAGCTATTGGCGACGGGTGTTATAACTTAGAACGACAGTCAAGTGACGAATCGACTCCTGAGTAACCACCCAATGCAACCCTAACAACATGACTCCGATGTAGTTAAAAAAAACTTTGGAAGAATGTTACGGAAAAATTACATAAATTAGAATTATTGATGCTTCAAATTAACAACCTGAAATGTGAAGACCTTTAAGAAAGATTAAACGTTTTAAAATTTCTTATATTGACGTAATATAAAACCAACCACAATAATTAATATTATTATATTGTTGTTGCGTGTGCCCCCAGGCCGTAGCCTGGAAGGCAAGAGGGTTGCAGTAGGATCCGTTGGCGCAAGGCTTTGAGTACCCATGAGAGGGTGGATGTCTGACTTCTACTCCGAGATGGCGCCACCTCCTCAATTTAGGCATCCATGCCTTACCCGGGATTTGAACCCGGGCCTACTCGCTTATCAAGCGAGGGTCGAAACCACTATGTATGTTGTTAATATTTTGCATTAAAAATATGAAACTTCTCCATGAAATAAAACATTCATGATGAACGATGCTTTATTCAATTCTAATCTGAATATTTGTGAAGTACCGTCAAAGCGGGTAACTTTGGCCACGGAGGGTAACTTTGGCCACGCGTCGGAAAAAGATTCGTTTCTTAATTTCTCTTCATAAAATGATCTCATCTTAAATTGTTTGACTTTTTTGGAAAGGTAGAAACATCTCCTTTCATTTCATGTAAAAAAAATTCTCATTCTAATTCTGGCAATACTACAAATGCTGTTTTCATTCTTACAAGCATAAAATGACAAAAATCTATCTCTTCCAACTTTTGTCTGGAACACTTAAACAAATATTGAAAATATTTAAATAAAACACTCTATTCGATTATTTTATTTATGGGGAAGAATATTACACCATTTGTTTTATTCTAAATTGAATACTTTTTATGCTGTATTTAAATATTGGTAATTGGGAAGCTTTTGCCGATGAATGCGGGTAACTTTGGCCACAGATGTAAATATTTATTTATGGAACTTTGAACTTTAAAAAATATACTTAAAAGTGTATTCTGTTTAACTATTTTTGAAAAATTCTTACTTTTATGATTATTCATTTTTTAGATATTTTTTTTTTAAATAAAACGATTTTAAACATTAAAAAGATAAAGATAGAATGCATGAAACGTATACCACTCAAAATCGTAAATGTCGAAAGGTAAACATTTCCAGATTCCTAATTATGAATACATTATTTCTCCCCCTTTTATAATAAAATCGTTTGCTTTTTAATGAATATATTTGTTATTACAACTTGCTTCGAAAGAGTTCTTTTTCCCTTATTAAAAAAGAATTTTATTTTTCTTTTCAGCGACAAACAATACTAGTATTCATTGTGTAATGCCATTCCACGATGCACTGCAATGTAATTGTTAAGTTATATGCCATTTTTAATAACTATATGTCTTATAACTTTGTTATTTTAAGTTAAAAGTTTTAATATTGCTATTTGATTCGTTAATACAGCCGTTAAGTATGTTACAAAGTGTGCTTTTTATGTATTTCATGGGTGGCCAAAGTTACCCGCCCGGCTCCTAACAGTGTCCTAATTTGTTTTAATTAATACCAATGTTTTATTAATTTATAAAATTTAACAAAAATGCTTGAAAATTATTCCTAAAAGTACAATACTTAGAATGCATAACGATTTTAAAGTGTTTAAATCGTTTTTGTAGTTAAATTGTTCTTCTTTTGTAAAAAAAACCTATGATTTTGGCCAAAGTTACCCGCACTGACGGTAATATAATTTTTACATTACATTTCCCTCAACGAGTCCTTCGCTAAATTGCAGAAAATTAATTATGCCACATAATCTTCCTCTAATAATTAACGTTGCACCATATCGCACTGTAAATCCAAAAGGGACGCTTGTCCTATTCAATTAACCATGGCCAAACGTCCCTTTTTCGCCCAAAGTGCTTACATTAAAACAGCCAAATAATTTACTTTCAAACCAATTTACTTCTCGTTGGATTTTTATTGAACTTCAACCACTAACCTTTAATGAACATGTTATTCGCAGAACGGGATGTTCTTGTCACTTATTCTTTTAAATGGACAGAAATAAGTTATTTTTTAAAATTTTCTATACGAGCTGCACTATTTCGCAGGCATATTTTTAGATTCTTAAATCAATGTCGAACTAGAGCTACATATCGACTATGGGTTTCATCAACTTTTTCAACTTCATTTATCTACAAAAAAGTAGCTATGCACTCAGTGAAAGTACACTGCAATAAGCTGGCTTCTACACTGCAATAGGCTGGCTTCTATTTTAAAGTTAATTATGGTTATCATTAGGATTTGCTATTTTACATTAGTTTGTTTTACTCTATACCTTAAATTTAGTTTAGTTTGAATTATCGTCGCACTAGAGCTACACGAGGGCTATTGGCGGCGAGCGGCGTATTTTAGAACCACAGTCAAGAGACGAGCCGACACCTGAGTAGACACTCAACGCAACCGTTAAGGGCGACATATCTATACATTAAAGATTGAAAAGACAAAGGAAGTGTTGTGCTCATTGGTTACCGATGATGAAACTAAAACTCAAGTATCCTGAATAAATGGTGTATGTCACCAACAGTTACATAGAGCTAAACATATAACATAGAATAAAACATATTTTTATTGATTAAAATTATAAAATTTTTGTGAAATTACTATTTCCATTTTTTTTACTTTATATCTTTTTCTTATTAACGTACATAAAAACGAATATATAAATTATATCATGATTTATGCCGTTGATAAATGTCTGAAGAATAGTTCTTAGCATTGCAAGTTCTCATTTATAATTTTCTATCCAAAAAATCTGATAATCTTTACTGTTGGCTTATTTAGTACAATTACTCCGGTAAATCAGAAATAAACGAATTTTACAATGTATTAAAATAGATCTACGAGATTACATTTATATTAGACGTTCCAGAGGTATTGGTTTATTTTTGGTACGTTTAGAATTACGTTTGATTGAACAATATTTTCTTACCTAACTGAAATGAATGTTGAGCACAAACTTTTCTTTCAGTGGAAGTAAAGTTTTTTTTCTGTTCGTGAATCACCTTTCTGCCCCACAATTTTGCTTAATATTTCTCCGCATTAGACAATATATCTTAGGGCTATGCATATTTGAAATTCAATAAAGTTTTATAAATAGCAATAATAAAAAAAACAAGTTGCTTTTAAAGAACTTTAAAAACCTCACTTATTTTTTTAAAAAGTGAAATCGAAACAACCAATGAAATCGCAGAACTAGAAAAATTAAAACAGGAATTACAACAACTGAAACAAACACTAACATATACCTTCAGATGACGCTGATTTAAGGTTATTAGACTAAATGTTAAGAGTTTTATCGAAAAAGTTGCCTTATACTTCAGGGTTGCCTTATACAAATAAACGACTATTAAAAGTCACCTGCGCCGGTATCAATATTTTTGAAGAGCTTGAACATTCACTTTTATACCCACACAATTGAAGAGTACACGGGAAGAAGCGATTGATTCATTAGGCGGACGCCCGCAATTGTCTGCTTGGCGACATAAAACCGGTTTCTCTCTTTCTTCTTCACTTGGTCCAAGCGTCGAGATCGCCAATCGCCTGAACTTGGTAGCTAGGAACCACAGAGGCAGTAGTTAAAGTACCACATTGGCTTATCACGTGACCTGACTTCATTGAGGCTCTTCTGAGAGCTCCTTGTGCGTCCCGTCGTTAGCATTGGAGGTCACGTGATCTACCACTATATTACTTTAACTACGATATCTATGGTAGGAACTGGTTTCCTTACACAAGTTTAGGCGATCACTCGCTATCATCGCCAAAGTGGCCTGCTAAGGGAAACTTCTCTGAAAAATCAATCGGTTTTTCCCGTGTACTCTTCAATTGTGTAGTTCAGGTAGTAAAGGGATATGACAACTGTTCTCTAAAAATAGGTTGTGGAATAGCAACCCTGAGTCCTCGTGGATCACTTTTAGCCACCAGGAAGTTATTTGACACACCAAACCAATTACCAACGTGGTAAACTCCAGAAGACTAAAGGGGAGAGATTTCTTAGATTGCTAATTAAGTTTATTCAGGAAAATGAAATAATTATTTGGGAAACGAATTTGCAGTTACATTTCTGATCCGTCCCCCATCTAAATGTTGATTAGTAGGAGGAGAAATTTTCTTGCCATTGGCATTCGGAGTTGGTTTCAAACTTAGAGATGATAGCAATTTGTAATTTATATAAGGACACTCTATTAGTGATAGGGAGAGTGGTAAAATGAATTATTCACATTGTGAAGAGAAAAAAAAAGTAAGAATTGGCGGTTTAAACTGTAATTCAAACTGCCAGTTTGAAGCCTTAAACTATAAACTAATATTCTGTGTTGAAAAAGATTTACAATCGAAAGTGGTTCTAAGCCCAAACCATTTATCCAATCACATCGGAGAAACAACAGTGTGTGTGGTATGACGTCAAGATTAACTAGTTTTCAGGAAACTTGGCAAAAAAAATATATATAAATTATATATTACGAATGTACCGATAAAAAAAACTTTTAAAATTATTTTTATTATAATTACTTGAAGATTTGTTTAGCAAAAAATATACGTTTGTTATTTTTTAATTAAAATTATAATTTAAATGACATTGGAAGGTATTTCAAGGAATTTCAACCAAGGAAGGCATTTCAATATTTCGGCAATACAGCCAAGTACCCTATTAAGGATGTTCAGTATGTTGTATATCGGTAATGTTAAATTGGCTAATTGCAATGTACCTTTTCACAATAACTACTGATCAAGATCATCTTAAAATTTTGTGTGTGTGTGTTATACCAACCTTATATATTAATCTGAGGTTAAAAGTTTTTTTTTAAAATAACTGTTAGATTTTTTTAAATAAAATAAGTTTTAAAGTACCCAAAAAACCATGAAATTTTTCACTTTTTTGCCCCATAAAATTTTTTTCACTTAAGTTTTATTAAAATTTATAACCTCAGATTAATCTATACTATGTATTACATCAAATAAAAAAAAGTTTACGGGAAAACATAGCATAGTTTTTGAGAAAAGGTACATCGAAGTTCCAAAAATCAAGTTTTGAGAAAAACGCGTTTAAAGTTTTTATTGTTAACCCATTTCCTTAAGAAGGATTTTTGCTTCTTCGTAATATTTGAGATGAATAACATTATCGAATCCTTAATCGTTCGGCTGTTCTAGGTCGTTTCAGTAAGGAAAGGGTCAAATAAAATGGCTTTTATTGTCAAAAATATTTTTCCAATCGTCTTGATACTTTGTGACATTATTAATAAAGGTTGTAATAGTATTTTAAGCCAATAATTTCTTTTTTGATTTTTTCACCGATTTCGGGGTATTGAACCCCCTTAACCCCCAAAGCAGACGGAGTTATTAATTTATTGTAAAACCACTGTTTACTCACTTGGATTCTTCAATAGGATGGTAAAGTGTGAGCAGTTTCGGGTGTTTGAGTCGGTCCAATTGTCGCACGCTGAATCTTAAGATTTCGGTGATCGTCTCTTTTCTCTTGGGCTTGTGGAGCTTCTCAGCGACTTTCTTTTCGAAGTAGAAGACAGAAGCTTCCTAAAATCAAAATCAATAATAATGGACTTGAAAAGTATTTTTTTATTTATGTGATCTAAAAATCTCTACAAAGTTACTTCATTATAATGAAATAGAATAACATCTATTTCCTAGGAGAGCATACTATTTGTGTAATTAATTCTAAAAAGGAGATAGATAGGACGTCCAGATCTTTATTAGTTCATATTGAATATTCAAAGTAGTCAAACGTAAGCCAATACGGCCAATTAAATACAGGGTGGTTATAAAATAACGCTCCCTATTCGGAGTGGTCTGTAGCTTGAATAAGTAATCCAAATACAAAAATCTTTGAGACACTTAGTAATCAAGAAGGGGAGAAAAGAATGGAATCATAAAAAAAAAACTCGTCACTTGACCAGTTTTCTAAATTACGAGGCGTGATTGGATGTGTTGGCCGTAATTGGCTACTCCTCGTAATTATAACCTTGGTCAAGAGACGAGTTTCTGTGCTATAATTCCATTCTTTTTCGTAAAAAAGAAACTCGTCTCTTGACCAGGATTCTAAATTACGAGGCGTAATTAGCTGTGTTGGCAGTAATTGGCCATAATTGACGACGTTTCGTAATTTAGATTCTGGTCAAAAGACGAGTTTTTTTATGATGATTATTTTTTATGATTATTTTTTAGGATGTTGTCTTTTTTATGATACCATTCTTTTTCCCCCCTCTTGATTAGTAAGTGTCTCAATTTTTGTTGCATTTGGATTATTCATTCAAGCTACAGACCACTCCAAATAGGGAGAGTTATTTTATAACCACCATGTAGGGCCAAGAAAGGCCAACCAAAGCACACAGAACTTCACATATCGAGGTCTTATTAAAAAGTGACTATTTTAATGGTTATTAGATTAGTGGATCAGAAGACAAAACAAATTCTGCTGCGTCTGTCTCTGGGAAAGAACGTCGATTAAAACGCGAGAACTGTTCGATGGATCGGCAAGACATTGAGAGTTATTAAGAAAGAACGGTTAATATTATAATTTTATAGAGATTTGCACGATATATCAAATTTTTTATCGGATACGCTGTCAGACAGATAAAAAAAGATCCATATTATATGGCAGGACAACTATACCAGTACAAAATGCAGACACAAGGACAAATATAACGAAAACAAACAGAGCATCAGAACGTATAGAACAAGAACCATAAATACATGAAAAGTGAGAAAATATCATAGACTTATAGAAATCTCTTTTAGACTCTGAATTTTTGATTTTTATAGAGTGAACGCCCACATTCACAATAGGCTTTTACTACGTTATGATGAGTTTAAAAAGGATAAAAATTAAGTCAAAGCCTTTTAAGAATTTAAATTTATTATTACTATAACTTTTTCATGGGTAGATGGAGTGGTACATGCATTTTCCTGTTTGTGTGTTTGATCAGAGACCCGCTTATAAACCTTCGTCAAGCAAGACAGACGCAGAAATAATTTTTACTGACAGACATAGAGAAAGTACACCCTGGGCGTAGGCGGAAATCTAACCCTTATCCGACACAGTGCACAGACTGTTAGCGTAATGAGCTGCGATCATACCCACTAGGCCACAATGCCCTTTTTTCATTGAATTCCTCCTAATTCACCATTTCAGTACATTTTTTTTTATCAAAGTATCTTTCAGACGAGGAATTTCGTCAAACTTTATCTCTTAAAACTATTCAAGCTTTAACTTCTTAAAATTGAAGTAACTACCCAAAAATAAAATTTCTATCCAAAATAGAGTATGGTTTTAATTAATTAAACTCAGTTTTAAAGTAACCGATAACTTAGTTTACAAACTATTTTCAGAGTTGAAACTAAATTTCTTTCCAATCGAACCTGATAAAATGCGAGATAAAAGTCAAAAAATTTAGCAAAACAACAAAAGCAATTTTCACGAAATTCAAGTCGTGATAATTGCACTCAATCTCAATAAGTACGGCTTACAAAACTATTTTTAAAATGAAATGAGTTTTACTCGGTACTCATTATCAAAACTCCTGTTACTCTTTTGTTTTGAAAACTTTGATAAAGGAGCAACGGAAACGGCGCTTTATATTTTCATTTATCCAAACAAAAGCTGAAATTATATATTCATGAGAAAATCTCATTAAAGAAAAAGAATCGGACGTCAAAGTCAGCTGCTCAGAAAATTGCTTCACAAATTCAATTCAAGAGTATTTTCTCCAGGAAAAAAAGTAATCGAAATTGCGGGCCCGTTTAAATTAATTAGGGGGGATTTTTAGAAATTTTGAAAACCTTGCTTGAAAGAAATCTTTTGGAGTCGCCTTAATTAAGCAAGAAGCTGGATTCTGATTACACATGGGTTTTTAATATAGATAACGCTCGCTCAACAGTTTGTTAACATTCCTCTAGGGCATGGTAACTAAATAGTCCTATTGCTATGTCCACACTACGACAATAAAAATTGTCAAGAAATGCACGTGCATGGATATGCATATAAAATTTGTACAGGCATGCGCGTGCACCTACCTCGAATGGTATAAATTGTCTATGCATTTCCATGCGCACGTATTTCTTGTCAGTTTTTATTGTCGTAGTGTGGACTTGGCCTTTTGAAAACACCCACCACCGACTGGGTATCTGTCCGTATCAAGTCTCTTTGGCGGCGAGTCATCGTCTACACTGACATAAGGAAGACGGTTTCTCTCTTGGTTCTTCTCTCGCAGCAACCGTGATTCCCGCAAGTCACGAGTCGGACGCTTGTACCGAGAAAAGAACCAATGGAGAAACCGGTTTCCTATAGCCAATGTTAGCCAAGCAGACCTGAATACGAGAAGATTCCTTGTCAATCAAGACACGACAAATGTCAAGACATGACAGGGTGGGCCCGTTCGTAGCCGAGTGGTTAAGGCATCAGCCTCAGGATTAAACCTTCTCGGGTTCGAATTCCGCCTATTGCCAGTCATCCTATAAATCAGATCTCTGTACTGGAAA
This sequence comes from Hylyphantes graminicola, assembly GCA_023701765.1. Taxonomy (NCBI): domain Eukaryota; kingdom Metazoa; phylum Arthropoda; class Arachnida; order Araneae; family Linyphiidae; genus Hylyphantes; species Hylyphantes graminicola. Next base: position 4,989,991 of record CM043122.1, read on the forward strand.
GAGTAGAAAAATCCAACTCGTGACGGATGGGTCCGACTACATTGGGACAGACGTTAAATCTGTGGAGTCCAAAGGCCCGACGGCGTCAGCGTACGATGTCGCTCGAAGTTTCGTTGGGTGCCCGCTCAGGTGTCGATTTCATCACTTGACCAGGGTTCTAAATTATGAGGCGTTATTGGCTGTGTTAAAGCTCCGAAAGGAGACCAGATATAGGCAGCCTGGAACGATTTCATTACCATTACATTACCATGACAAGGAGTCGACAAATAATAATCTCATAGTTTAGAATGTCTTTATTCAATTGTATCGTAAAGTAATGTACACAGAGATAGAAAATAAAACAAATATATTTCGTTGACATGTTTCATAAGAATAAATGAATATCCTTCAATTAAGACATTAGAAATAACGAATCTTTTGAACTTAACATACAAGTTATTTTAAAAACCGCATTCCGCATTTGTTTACTTAAAATTGATAAAAAAAATATGCAAACAACAAGCACTGCTTCCAATACTTATTAATGACTTAAATATTAATTTATGACTACGAACTAACAAACTTACAAGCTGTAATACCATTTTTCACGATACCCGATATTACAAAGATTTTTTATTTACAAATTTTGTCCCCAGCATACTTTTATCACACAAGCCCCCGCAGAGTGATAAGTAACATACGGAGAGAAGTATCATAGGTAATAAGTATATTTTATCTATGTCATAAACACTCTTTTAGGAACTATTAAACTCTTAGAGTTTCGTCATAAAAGTAGATATTACCTTTATTAAAAAACAATAGCCAGATACGGTGGAAAGTCAGTGATTTAAGAGACGTTTGATGCTTTTTAGAGTAGAAATTTATATTTTATATTGTAAAAGAGTTTGTTGTTAGAAGGCTAGGATTTTCTGTATATGAAGTACCAAACACCCGAAATACAGGGTTAGTCAAAATGAATAAGACAATAAGAAAACTAAATTTTAGTCGAATGTATGTTTATTGTAACAAAACTACAGCTACGTATTGGCAGATAAACTATCAACCCATCAGCTAGTGTCCTATTCATTTTGACTATCCCTGTATTAAAAATGCATACTTATTAAAAAATTTATTATACAGAACTTGTTAGATACATTATAATTGAATTAACGCTGAAAATGTTTGACTGCTGGTTAGTTGCATCAGTTTGTATTTAAAAAAAATGGATTAAAAAAATCTTACTTTTTAATGTTCTAACAATAGAATATATATTTTTTTAGCCAGTTAAACTAAGCAAAAAAAAAAGACAATTTTAATACATTTATGGAAAAAGAATGGATTGTATAACAATCTGCAAAATAATAAGATTTCGAGGCATATTTGCTTCAAATGCTAAACATTTTTATCGTTGTGGACACTTTTAAAGCAATTGTTATATTTATTGTCGCAAAGTTCTACATCAAAGTTTTCACAACTAGGTTAGGGGAAACGATTTCCATTAACACTACTTAGAAGCAAAGAAAAATCCAACAGTAATGCTATAACTGCAATCATTACAGAAATCCAACTAAAGAACAGTACTTAATTTAAATTACCTGTATCTGTAACTTAGTTCTTTTTAAAAGAATACTTAATTGAAGAGTAACCCTGTTACAGTTACTTAGCGAAAAGTTACTAATCACGGTTACTTTTAGATAGATTCACGTTAAAGAAAAGTATTTAAATTTAGCCATCTAACAGCTTTTCAAAAAAGTTTTTTAAGAAATAGGGACACTTGGAAAAAGTTACGAACGAAAATTCAGAGTTGTTGACATGGAATGGATGTCAACTCAACTAATGTCAGTTCAGACAACTGATGCGTCCATTCCAAATCTCACATGGAGTGGATCGATACCTCTAAAAGCATTTAAGTTACGGTTACTTTCTGAAAAATCAACATGAAAAAAAGGTAACTGTTACAAGTTACAAGTAACGCATTACTCCAATTTCTGTCAAATACAGAGGCCTTTGTTGTTTGTGGCAAATACGAAAGGCGGTGACACAAATTGTTAGATTGCAAAATATTTACAAACTATTCCTATAAAATATTTTTTTTGTGGTTGTCAGTCAGAATTTTGTACAAAGGAGGGTTTTTAAAGGTGATGTTTCAAAATAGTAATACGAACATTTTGTGTTATGAATTGAAAATGTTGGAGTTAGATTTTTATTGTGTTGGAAATAGCAAAAAAGGTATTTGTTTCTTTTTTCAATACGCTGCATTCAAGACAGATATTGATTTTACAAAAGAAGTTTGCAAACCACCATGTTGTAGAAATGTGTCTATTGAAAAATAGACGCGAAGAAAAATATTACAGTGTTCTTTTTGATTTGTTCCAAATACATTATAACACTATAGTTCGACATCTCTATAGCGAATTTCGGCTCTTTTTAGAAAAAAAATATTACAAATATTAAAAAAATACTTTAAAACCCTTTCTGTGACATGAATTTCTTTTGCGAGTATTTTTTTTAATTCGGTAATTTATATTTTCATTTAAGACTGTAAAGTTAAGAAATATTGCTAGCAATATAATAATTTCAGATCACATTTAATTGCTTACAATTACATAATTTCTTGGTCTCGATATTAATTTTAGTTAATAAAAGGCGCAAAATATTTATGCTGAATTATTTTTAGAATTTAAAAATATATGTATAGATTGAAAGTTCTCTTAATAGATATCTGTATATTAAAACCAATAATGCGGTTTTACCATATCCCTTTTTAAGGGGGTTCAGTATGCTGTATATCGGTAATGTTAAATTGGCCAATTTCAATGTACCTTTTCACAATAACTACTGATCAGATCATCTTACAAATTTCTGTGTGTATTATACCAACCTTATATATTAATCTGAGGTTAAAAGTTTTTTTTAAATAACTGTCAGATTTTTTTTAAATAAAATAAGTTTTAAAGTACCCAAAAAATCATGAAATTTCTCACTTTTTTGCCCCATAACATTTTTTTCACTTTAGTTTTATTAAAATTCATAACCTCAGATTAATCTATACCATGTATTACATCATATAAAAAAAAGTTTACGAGAAAATATAGCATAGTTTTTGAGAAAAGGTACATCGAAGTTCAAAAAATCAAGTTCTGAGAAAAACGCGTTTAAAGTTTTTATTGTTAACCCATTTCCTTACGAAGCCATGGCATTAAAATGGCTTTTAATTTCAAAAATAGTTTTCCAATCGTCTTGATACTTTGTGACATTATTAATAAAGGTTGTAATAGTACTTTAACCATAATTTTTGGTTTGATTTTTTCACCGATTTGAGGGTATTGAACCCCCTTAAGACACATGCGGATCTTGGGAAAGATTAGGTTAGGTTTGAATTATAGTCGCACTAGAGCTACGCGAGGGCTATTGGCGACGGGCGTCGTATTTTAGAACCACAGTTAACTGACTGGCCGACACGCAATAGGCACCCAACGCAACCGTTAAAGGCGACATCGTACGCAGCGTCAGGACTTTGAAGAATATTTAACGTGCACTCCCGCCACACGATTATTCATCGGATATTTTCGGCTGCACGGGCCGTTTATAGGTTGGCAGTTACTTTGGCGTTGCCCGGACCCGAACCTGGGACCTTTCGCATGCTAGGCGAGTGCCTAACCGACTAGGCTCCCCAGCCCCTTAGGAAAGAAATGTTCTATAGAAAAGAACTTGTGAATATGACATTCCTTCTTGTGAAAACTGATAAATTTCTTTTCGATGTCAAATCGATTTCGCTGTGGCAATTCTCGAATAAGATCTGAATTGCTATTCGGGTTTTTTTTCATTTCTTCTTCAAGATGTTTTCTATTGCATTATTGGCAAAGTGTATTCTTAGTTGAATCGAGAAGAGGGCTTCCAATCTGAAATTGGGGAAGCAAAAATGTTTGCATACGGAGTATGCGGGCAGATTCTAAATAAGAAAAGATCAGAAGACCTGTTACGAATGGAGTGATACAAGTTTCTCGATAATGTTAAACTATTTTTAACCCTCTAATGCATACTGTTACCGTTTGGTAACAAGTAACATAACCACTTTATTCTATTAAATTAGAGCTCCTCCTAGACAAATCTGTGTTTTTTCATCTATTACATTTCATTTTAAAGTTTTAGTTACTAATAATCCTCATAGATGACAGTAGTAAAAGTGTATTCAAAATTAGAGAGTGAGTTTATTAACTGTTGTGAAATTACGTTTTTGGCAGTATTCAAAGAATAATAATATTAGGACTAAATACTAATAAATTGTTTTGAAAAATTAATCATAGTTAAAAGGGTTATTTTGAAATATTTTTAGTAGTTTTCTAGTCATTATTATCAAAATTGGAATTTTGCAGTTAGTTTTTGTCTGATGGAAAAAAATTTTAAAAATTGATATTATTTAAATTCTAATGCAGTTAAATTTTTTTAGTATTTTTCCCATAATGTGTGAGTATTAAACATACATATTTTTTTTGGGATGAAAATAAAAATTCACGCATTAGAGGGTTAAATAAGTATTTGGTGAAAAACTCTTGTTAATATAAAACTAAACTTTTATTGCTTACACTCTTAAAACAAAAGAGTGATATCCACTCCTGTAGAAAAAGTGCATTTTCGACACTGGAGAAGTGAAAATTAACTCAGACCGAGTTAAAATCGCTCGTTTGTTTTAAGTTAAGAGTGTACATTGTAAAAAGAACCAAACTAAAAAAAAAAAAACTTGTAGACTTAGTATATATGTATCACTATATAAAAAAACTGGTCCTACATAATATAAAACAAGTCCGGTAAACAACAAGCGTATCAATCAATTAATGCAAAAGTAACATGAAAATAAGCTCATGTTGAACAAAAGTTGAGTTTTGAATTAAGCTTGTTCTACCACCAATTTTGCCGTGGCTCGGTGGTCTAGGGGTATGATTCTCGCTTAGGGTGCGAGAGGTCCCGGGTTCAAATCCCGGCCGAGCCCAAATGTTTCTATTTTAATGATTATTTCGAAATACTTATTTTTCAATGTTTCCAACAATGGGATAATGTTAACTTGTAATTTTTAAAGTAGAAAAATATGTGTTAATTTTAATGAAAAAGATACGAATTAAAAAATATTGCAGTATTCGCTTGTGTTGTATTTGATTGAAATGGATAAATTAACAATTTTAGGTTTAATTTTTTTTAAAATTAAAAAATAACTTGTTAAATATAAAATTATTGATTTAAGATTCTTTTCTTTACGAACTATGTATCTTAAAATTAAATTGTTTACTATTCGAAAGTCTTTCAGAAATTAGGAAATTTATTATAATAGTTTACTTTTTTTTAAATGTTATATTTTATAATGGAATGAAATAAAAAAATAACTTTTTGTTTAATACATTGTTTGAACATTTTGTTAAATAAATAGTAAGAAATGTTATTGGATGAAATTTCGACGGAATTTAATTCAAATGTATGGCAAAAAATATTCAAAGAAAAATGATCCATGTATTTTGTATTTATACGAGGCTTTCTTGCCAAAAATCTGTAACTGAGGGTGTAAACCTGCCCATATTGGTTTATTTATGTTTGCATATTTATTAAACTCTACGATGTCATACAGAAAAAAAAACTCAATTTACATGACAGGAGCATACACAGATTACAATAAAAAAATCCAATCGAACAACTTAAACATATTAACAATAAATTTAAAATTTAAAAAAAATATTTACATTATTGATATTTATTCTTTTTTTATTAATTTTTTTTAAAAAATATTACTGTTAGGTGGAAGATTTTCGACTATGTCGGTCGATTTTTTAGACAAGTTTTTGTTAGAAAAGTTTTTTTAAAATATTATTTTATTTCTGTTTGAATAACGTGGAGCATAAACTTTAAATTCTTGCAAAATATAAATACAACCTAAGTAATTATTAATAATTACTAACTAGTAATTTTAAACGGATTAAAGATATCGAGTACAAAATTTACTTAACAAGATGAAATTCCAGATACAAAATAAGTATCATTAAAAATATTTATTACTAGCAAAGCAAATTGTTGATGCTTTATTAATTGTTGATGCTTTATTTAATGCATCGAAGCATAAAATAATTGATGTTTGACATAAGACATAGCACAAGAAATTTCTTAAAATTGCTTTCTGAATTATCCTTCGCATAAAGGGAGGTAAAAGCTCATAAATTTAGACTGCATTCTTAAGAAAGTTTAAGATACTGGAAATTAACTTTTGCCTTTTTGACAAAGAATGAAAATTTTCATAAACAATTTTCTTCAGCCATCTCCGACTTTTACGTCATCTATTTCAAGATATCGATCATAAACTTTTCAAAGACATTTCTTTAATGTTTACAATTTCTGTGTTTACTGCGTTACATGCGAGCTTTTGAGAATAAATGATTGAACTATCAGTTACTAAACATATTTACAAACTTTTTTTTTTGTTCCAGAATTCTTTCACTGATAAAATTTTCCCTTTACTGAAATAGAATTCAAACTATACTGCATCCGCAAAGAAAAAACAAATATACTTTTCTTCCTTTCAAAGGATTCCTTGTAATTGGGTGCAGATGGGGACTTTTTCTTTTATAAACTGCCGAAAGTGTTTCTGCGCTGAAGAAAAAGTAAAATAGCGAACAAATTTAGATTCCATCTCACTTGTTATTCAAAATGAACACGAACAACTTGTTCTTGTATTGAAAAAATTGTAAAATAATGACCCCAAATAATTGTTTGATAACGGTTTTAATGTATTCCTTCAACTAATATTTGTCGCAAATAGTTTTACACATTCGAATTGAACCCATTGCATTGGGCAAATATTAACTGCAAGAACAATTAAAGATTAACAATTAATTAATTGATAAATGCAACCGCAACAACTAACAATTCATCAACTGTTATGGTGGAAAATTACAATCAATTACTTAATTGTTAACTTTAGTAATAAAAATTATCAATTATTTTTCAATTTTGTTCATTTTAATTAAAAATAACAATTAACCACGTTTTTATTCGGCTCAAGTCTAAGAATTACAGCTTAAATTTCCTAAATCTTAACTTTATGTATTAAAACCAAATGAGTAAGTTTTTTTTTTTTGGGGGGGGGGGGGGGCTGGGGAGCCCAGTCGGTTAAGCACTCGCTTAGCATGCGGAAGGTCCCAGGTTCGGGTCCGGGCATCGCCAAAATAGCTGCCGACCGATAAACGGCCCGTGCAGCCAAAAATGTCCGACGAATAATACCCCGTGTAAGGGAGTGCACGTTAAATATCCTTCAAAGTCCTAACGCTGCGTACGATGTCGCCCTTAACGGTTGCGTTGGGTGCCTATTCAGGTGTGGCTCGTCACTTGACTGTGGTTCTAAAATACGACGCCCGTCGCCAATAGCCCTCGTGTAGCTCTAGTGCGACGATAATTCAAACCAAAAAACAAATGTTTGTGTTTGTCAATACATATTTTTAAAAAGTCTCTGTTGAAATACCCTCAGTTTACATTAAAGAGCTATTAACGGGGAAAAAATAACAAAATATAATGATAAATTTTATATTTCCTAAGAAAAATGTTATCCTAACTGTTGAAAAAACTTATATTTAAGGAAACGCAAAAAAATGTACGGTTTAGTTCAGAGTTTCTCAAAAATGCTTGTAAAAAGAAACCACAAAACATAAGTCGATAATCTTAGTCTTAAATTGAAGTTAAAGATATGTAGAATTAAAAAAAAATAAAAGCAGAAATTCGCCATTTTTGACCCAAACACAAATCCAACTCTACTTAAAGTTTGCTGCTAAATCTATTTTTGCAAAAAAAACCGGTTTTTGGGCTAATTTCCAGGATGATGAATGATTTCTAGATACTCAGACTTTGGATATTGGTTCGCCAAGGTTCTCATGGTTCTGTCCACGTTACAGTCCGTACTATTGCAACTCAAGTTTGGGTCCCTCCCCCCACCTCGTGTTTCTTTCAAAGAAACGATGTGAGCTTGTTGAGTATTTTTATGGCTAGCATTCAAATTAAACTATTTCTGCAAAAAACTAACATTCAATCTTAAGTTTTTTTTTTAATTAAAAATTTAAACGTTTTCCAAAATGCTACTCCTCCTACAATTTAAAGAATTTTTTTAATGGATTTTTTTTTCAAAATGTTCCCACAACATATATTAATAAAAGTTGGTATGGATATTGAGCAATCAGTTGAACAAAAACAGTTAGTTTTGGCCATTTTTATACATAAAACTACATAAGATTTTTTGTAAATTTTCAACTTCATCATTTTTTAGAAACAATCTATTCACACTAGACCTTATACCAAGTTATGTTAAACATATGTTTCAATGCAGGAAGTAAATTTTGGAGCTCTACTTTAATTTACCTAAAAGCCTTAGGGTTTTAAACATTTACAAGCTGAAAAAAATTAAAAATTAAAAAAAATCAACATAAAATTATCAAAACCCTTTTACCAAACCACTGTATCATTTTAAATAAACCTCCACCATTATAAAGGATTCCTTCTTTTTTGCAATATTCTTAGCTCACAGCATTCGAGCATGTATAATTATTTTCAGGGCAGCCCTAAATTTTGGGTACACTTAATCGTAAATGCTCTCCAAAACCAAGTACTGCGGGGAGTAAAGAAAAGATCGCCCCTCAAGCCGTTTCCTAGAAAACCAAACGAGGGGATAGGGGATGCAGACTTGCATTCTAATCGTAAGGACTGTAGTATGGCAAATATCTTATGACTAGTCTGAAGCTAAAACTAGTCCTGCCTTTTAGGATTAAGCATACATTACGTCGTTAACATGTGACCCTTAGAGGGTTAGTCCCTTAGAGCTAATGCATTAGTTTTGGAATCACAACTTCCGCAGAAGTATTGCTTTACCAAGCTAGCCAGCCCTTTTTTCACATAACATCGAAATAAAACAAAAATGTTATCTAGATATTTAATTATATATTTTTGAAGTTTTAAAATGCTAAAATATACAGCAGATGGCGACACTATTTTAAAACTTTATCAATCAATAATTTAACAACCGGATGCGATTTTCTTTTCACATTTTTTTAAAATTGATGCTATGATGATTCTCATACCTGGTGAAAGGATGATAACATGGCAAAACCAATTCTTTTGCAAAAGTTGTGATTTCAAAACTAATGTATTAGCTCTATGGGACTGACAGTCCCTCTAATATGAAATGCAACAGTTTATTTGAAACTAACATGTACAGCATTCAAATATTCTTTGTACTTAACACTATTTCGGACCCCCTAAAAGAAACACAGAAAGCTGCTCTTAATCCAAGTAAAAGAGGGGAAAAAGAAAACTAACATCAAAACAAAGTGCAAGTTTCCTGGAATCGAAATTCATTTATTGTGTTAGGGACTTTCTTCTTTCAAATTCGCCATTAGTTTTGTTATTGAAGATCGTTAGTTGAGATGTCAATTTGTTTAGTAAGCAGAAAATAATGAGACATTCAAAAAAATTCCAGATAAGTTTAAAGGGTCAATCAGGTACAGAAAACAAGTAATTTTTTGGACTTAGAGAATACAGGAGGAAATAGATACGAAAATCAAACAGTTGATGGAGTTTGCATTTAGTTGTAAGCACATTAATAGATTATTTTTTTTTAATATTAAATAAATGGGTTCTCTAAATACCGTGTATTGATGACTGTAAAGTGTTAAGTTTGAAAATAATAAATTCAAATTAAATTAGTCATTTTTAAAATGCAGTTAACTCTTATTAGCTGAAATCCGTTTATTCAAAGTGCTGCTGATTATCCGCATTAAAAAAAATTCACTCTGCCGAACTGTTACTGTTCATCTTTGTTGGATGTCATGCCTAGTTATTTCTTGGATAAAAAAATACTAGGCATATCATCCAACATAGACGATTAGTAAGAAATATACTGTGTAAAAAAGTTCTATGTCACATACAAATTTTTGTACTAATTGTAACAGATTCTATTTTAAGTACTTAACTGCTAAATTATCTTTTGAATATATAGTACAGGAAACCTTTAATACCTATTGAGGGTTATTAAAAAAAAACAATATTCCATCATAAGTTGAATGAAAAACAATTACAAAAAGCTAAAAATCAAATGTCAAAAAAATGCAGCATAACAATTAAGCAGTTGAGCTATAAATTCCTTTTTTTTTCTTGATTTACTTCAATTATCCGAATTTATGATTATCGATTGAAGTTAGGTTCCTATTGCTTCGGATAATCGGAGTTTTATACTTTACTCAAACTTGAGAGCGGATCTTCAATTTTGAAATAATTGAAAATTACCCACCGTCAATTATGTCTGAATATGTGATGTGAAGAAATTTTATACATCCCTGTCCAATTAAAAAACCAACTAATTCCCAATATTAAAAGTAAAGTTTAAAATAGTTTTAATAATGTATTGAAGTAAATTGCTTTCAAAGAACTTATCTTATAGTTAAATCAATCAAAACCGGTTTAATTACACCCTGTTATGCGAGGTAATTTGAGTTTGCTATTTTTTGAGATGTTAAGTCGGTAATAAGAGATAGGATGTAAACCACAAGATTTTGAAGGTAATTATCAATTTAAAGTCCAAAATAAATTGTGTGTCATCGATAAAATTACAGCTTTTACTCTTGATTGGTACCCAACATATTTTTAGTTTAGCACTTTAAAAGCGTTTCAATAACATTTATAAACTGCTTTTCCCATCTTGATATAAAAATACGAAGCTTCATAAATATTTATTTTTAATTAACGATGAAATTTAAGTAAAACTTTAAAATTTCAAGTTTATCTTAATAATATAAAACTAAAATCTTACATATTAAAAAAAGTAATTGAAATAAATTAAGTTTTTTTTGTACTTACATAATTATAAACAGTAAAACAATCTTAACTTACGATTAAAGCAATTTTCATTGCAGTTTTTCAATTAGTGTAAATGAGTCAATGAGGCATGCAAAAATCAAACTTCAACACATTTGAAGCAAAAATATCACCAGGCTTTTAAATTATTGCATTTTGAAGTTTAAAAATGGCAGAAAATTATCGACAGAGGGCGACACCATTTTTAAACTTTATCCATTAATAATTAAATAACTGGATGATACAATTTTCTTCAAAAATTCTATTATTATATTCAGCCTTGGTGAAAAAAAATGCTTACATAGCAACGCATTACTTAAAGGGTTGTTAGAATTTAGGTTAGGCGCGAATTATCGTCGTACTGGAGCTACACGAGGGCTGTTGGCGACGGGCGTCGTATTTTAGAACCGCAGTCGAGTGACGAGCCGACACCTGAAAAGACACCCAACGCAACCGTTAAGAGCGACATCGTACGCAGTTTTAGGAATTTGAAGGATATTCAACGTGCACCCCCTTACACGGGGTATTATTCGTCGGCCATTTTTGGTCGACGAGCCGTTTATGGGTCAGTAGTTATTTTGGCAATGCTCGGACCCGAACCTGGGACAATTCGCATGCTCGGCGAGTGCCCAACCGAATGGGCTGCCCCGCCCTCTTGTAAGGATTTAGAAACTAATAAGCTATTATAGGGAAGCTCCAATTAATACGAATGTAGAAACTAGCCAAAGAAATTTCAATTTTTAAACAACAAAAATATTACTATTTTTTTAATTGATAAAAAAATAGAAACTTTAAAATTTGAAGTACGCGGATGAGCTTTTTAAAATCATATATTACAAAAATATAATTTTTAAATATTCAATTTGTAAAATGTTTCACTGAACATTTAAATCCCATGCAATCTAAACATAGTTTACAATTTCGCGCATTCGCTTATCCTTCGGAGGGTTTTAACAAATATTTTAACGCAAGAAAAACCCAACATTTACAATTGGAAAAAACGATCATTGAAAATTTTAGATTCGCGCTCAATAAAAAGGCAAAAGATTTATCTCTGTACCAACACAGCAAGCAATATATCTACAAAAATCAAATTCAATCCATTCAAAATACAAGATCTTTTTCAATCTATTTCGACAAAACCTAAACCGTCAACAGTATGCAAATGTTCCAAAAAAGTTTTCAATTTCTTTTTCTCGAAAGAATGTAAGGAAACCAGAATGTATAAATGATTGCAGCAGAAAGACATATTTCAACAAATACATCGAAGAAAACACCACCACAAAAATCAAAGATATTTTCAATTTTTTTTCTTAGTCTGGAGTACTGATTGTATATACAATTTAATGTTAAATCTATTATTTCCCTTTCTTTTATATCGAGTCCATTTCGAACCGATGCAATATGTCGAGAAGGAATAGGAGTTTAACAGATCTCCAAGTTGTTTCTGACCTGTTAGTTTACTGTGAAGAATTTTTCTTGAATATTTTGAGGTTAGGTTAGGTTTGAATTATCGTCGCACTAGAGCTACACGAGGGCTATTGGCGAAGGGCGTCGTATTTTAGAACCACAGTCAGGTGACGAGCCAACACCTGAATAGGCACCCAGCGCAACCGTTAAGGGTGACATCGTACGCAGCGTTAGGACTTTGAAGGATATTTAGCGTGCACTCCCTTACACGGGGTATTCTTCGTCGGACATTTCTGCACGGGACGTTTATAGGCCGGCAGCTATTTTGGCGATGCCCGGACCCGAAGCTGGGACCTTCCGCATGCTAAGCGAGTGCTTAACCGACTGGGCTCCCCAGCCCCCTTTGAATATTTTGATGTTTTTGTATTGGATATGGTAAATAGTTTTTTTTAAAGATTATTTTCTTTGTTAAATATGTTATTGATTTGAATTAAAATCCAGTTCTTACTGGAGCACAAATTGTATATTCCAGATTACAATTTTAGTTTTAGCTAGAATTGCAATTCTTTATTGGTGAAGATTTGCACTTCTATTTTTACATATTTATTATTGTTTGCATAAATAAGCTTTTTTCGATTTTAAGTGTTAAGTAAGTTTTCTAAATTTAGATAACCCAATATTAATTCAAGATTACAAAGAGGCTATTACAACAAGATGTTGAGACCAATTTTCTGTCGTCCTAAAACTTAAATGGCTAACACAAATGATTCCGAGACCATTAAGGTTTTAATGCGTGTTTAATAGATGATATTTTAAATATTCAATTGATATTTATTAGTGAAATTGGTTTGGTTTAATAAATAGCACTTGAGATACAAGAGAGGATGACGACTGGTAGTATTATTTTCTTAGTTCTATCCACTATCATAGAATGGATAAAACTGGACAGAACCGTCGAAAGAAACCTCTGTTTCATGACATCTCAAACATCCGAGTCCCATCCACAGCCTACTCAACTTATAAGTCTATCGAAGCTATTAATGAAGTCACGCTATCCGTCCTGTTAAGAATTTCGGTTAATCCTAATAAGAAACCTACTCTTGAAACCTATTCGTAACCCGAAGAGCTATAACTGTTAGTTTCTTAATTAACACGTTCACGCCGGGGGGACCTAAAGGTGGGTCACACTCAACAGTTCCGTGAGGTGATGTGACCCACTAGTGGGTCAGGCTTAACTATCCCGTTAGGCGGCGTGCATATCACAGGTGAGTCACTTGTTTTCAGAAAAGAAGTCGTCGAAGAATAAGTTAAGTTTATAATTTTTCAACATTATATCTAAAAATAATGAGTATTATAAAAATTAACATTCAATATTTACGTTTATTCGCATTGAGCGCCGTCGAACTCGCAAAGTGTTGTTACCGCCTCACGAAGAGCAAGGATACAAGACGGTCCCACCTCACGAGGAAAAACGTATATATTTGCCCTGGCGGGAGCGTGTTAAAAACTGACACTGTTACAATTGCTTAATATGAAAAGTAACGAATCGCAGTTACTTTTAGAATATTCAAGTCATAAGAAAAATTGAAATTTAGCCTTCTTTGCCATTTTTCAAAGAGAGCAGAGAATAAATAAATAGGGACAATCGGAAAGAGTTCTGAACGAAAATTCAGCTTTGATGAAGAATAACTTTTAAATAATTAAATTTAAGCCAAACACCGAGCTTTGCCGAAAATATCCGTAAAGAGCGGCCTTGAGAAGTAATCGAAATATTTCGTTACCGCTAAAAGTAACAAAGTTACTGTTACTTTTTGAAAAATCTAATGGCGTTACCTGAATAAAGTAATTGTTACAAGTAACGCGTTACTTCAATTCAGTATAGTCGGAAAAAAGTATAGCCGACACTCTGAGCATGATGGGAAGCGCCACAAAGCTTCTCTGGAATGATAAGTTGAGAAGGCAGTGGCCAATCCAAACGTTGAAATAAGTAAACTGTTATTGAAAATAAACAAATATCATTTTTAATATGAAGGCGGTCTGTTTCTAATTCTTTCAGAAGTTGTTTCTTTTTCTCTTGGAGGAGGAATTTTCATTCCCTTCTCAGGCTATGCCCGGAGAAGCTTTCAATGAGAATCGAAAAGAGTTCTCCGTTTGAAGTTACGACGGATATCTTCATTTCAGAGTAGGGAACGGAAAATTAAACGGATTTCGGTCTTTCCATTGTATTATTTTTTAATAACTACGTCTGGGATCCTTTGAAAGTAGACGAAGCGTGGATTCTGTTTAGTTTAATACTTACATGCCTTGACCAACATTCAAAGGAATATAATATTCGGGTGCTTTTATTTAATATTAAAGGTAAGAATCTTTGGAAAGAAATACATTCATAATGGTTTTCGATACTTTTTCCTTCTATAAAAGTAGTATTTGATTGAATAAAGATTGCCTTGGGAAAAGATGCTTTGAACTAGAAAATTTTTAGATTTCATATTAAAAGTATTCTGATTAATTTTTCAATGGCTTGTGCTTTGGGCTCGTGTAAAGGTCAGAATAAAACAGGTTGTTTTTTGTTATCATAATTCTTTTGAAACAATTTGACTCGAGTATGCATCGCTAAACTTTTATTCAATTCAAAACTTTATCATTAGATACAACGTTTGAAAAAAAACCAAGAGAGACTGTCAAAGATTTGGATATAATATTCTTTGTAATTTTTTAAAAAATATTTAAAAAAAATATAAGAAACTAATTTTAATAAAGATTAAGGGGTCATAGGAGTCTTAAAAATGTGCAAGGAGGGTACTACAAAGTATAGTTTGATCTTTCATGTAATTTTTTAACTACTCAATATATAAGTATAATTTTTTATATGTAATTCTACAAGATTTATTTAATATAAAACAAATTTTAAAATTTATGACACTTTAGCCAAAACTAAAATAAATGATATTAAACATAAAGCTATTTGAACACATTGTGATTAGGCTTGCGCGGCAAATTTTGAGGTCAAAATTGAAGACATGACCAAGAAAATGACTTTATATTGTACAAATATGTACACCCAAGGACTTATACCTAAATTCTCAGCTCAATTTTAATTAGAAAAAAATTTTAAAAATTTTTTAAATCAAAATTTTAAAATTTTTATAATTTTTTTAGAAAACAGTTCTTAAAATAATTTCTAATAAAAATTGAGCTGAGAATTTAGGTATAAGTCATTGTTTGTACATATTTGTGCAATATAAAGTCCTTTTCTTGGTCATGTCTTCAATTTTGACCTCAAAATTTGCCGCGCAAGCCTAATCACAATGTGTTCAAATAGTGCTATGTTTGTTATTATTTATTTTAGTTTCGGCTTAAGTTTCATAAATTTTAAAATTTGTTTTATAATACACAAATCTTATAGAATTACATATAAACAAATTATACTTATATATCGAGTAGTTAAAAAATTACATAAAAGATCAAACTATGCTTTGTAGTTCCTGTTTTGCACATTTTTAAGACTCCTATGACCCCTTAAATGTGTTTAAAATGTTAAACCATCGTATTATACAATTGTTTAATATTCTTATACATACTTTTTTTAATGTATATTAGAGCTCTATTTAGCTATATTAGACCTCTACCTAGCAGGAAAAAAAAAACTATTAATAAGCTCATGAGCATACTGATTTGTTTTGCATCTGAAGAGTACGGCCCAGTGATACAAAAAATAATAACCAAACTCCTAGTAATGCTGAAACATTAACCAGATAATTGTTTCTAATTGTTTCAAGTATGGTATTTTAACCTTAATTATGCGATTATTAAAAGCTGGGAAGTTCTCCTCTTACCAATTGATAAAATAACTAAAAATGATTTAATAATAATAATTTACGCATTTCATTTAAAATTAAACAGATAATGAGAGATAAATACCAGTAAATTGAATATTTAATTGGCCACTACCAGTATGAACTTTAAAACTAATATATTTTTTTTAAATATACGTTGTTTAATATTTATTGATGAATATTAATGACTATCGCAAATTTTAGAAGTATTTACGTAAAGTTCTAATGTAGAAATGGTTTTGAGGTTTTTTGAGGTCCTGTACTTGTTTTATTTTTAGCAGGAAAAATGAATTACAGAATATCTATCTTTCAATAATTAAAGCGTAAATAAAAAAATTATATTATAAAAATAAATTATTTGGAAACTAAATATTCAATTCAATAATACAAAGTTGCCCTTCAAAAAGACGTCAAAACAGCCTATATACCTATTTAATTTTACCAGTTTCTAATATGAAATAATTTGTGATCTACCATCGTTAATAAAAGAAGAGCAGCTTTGGGTGAATAAATTATCAACATTCTTGTCTACTTATTCAATTTGGTAGTTCATTATAAATCTATAGGGAATTAGCCAACAAAGTCTCGGCTATTCAACGCATCATTCAATTGATGATAGTTCATTATTCCTTTAGAGAGGCATTCTCTGTGTTTTAAATAATGAGCGATAAATACGTTAGGCAGAACTTTAATCCTACTTAATCTTTAAAGCACAGATATGGATGGCACGTTATTTTTGAAGAACAATTGGTTCATTGAATTAAGTTTAAATTAAAATTTTAAAAAAATTAAATATCAAAATAATATTTAGTTTATGTAATAAAAATTGAATTTTATATACTTTTATATCGCGTTATATACTATCACAAAAATCACGTCAATTTAACGGGGTTTTTTGTCATGGAAAAAGCAAAAAAAAAAAAAAAATAGGGACACTTTCTGCTGTAATTAAATGCTGTAAATTGCAATTTTCAAAAAGGTTTAAAATAAGTCGAAACGAAAAATATCCAATTTCGTATAACATGTATCTTTCCGGAAAAACAAAACAAAATTAAGCTCGTTTCGACAGCAATTTCAAGTAAATATGTTTTTTATTGGTTATCACAGTGACATTAAAAAATATCAAGTGACACAAGATGCGTAGTTGCCTTGTACTTATGAGCTTAAAAAGCATTGATTTTATGAATCTTTAAAAAACCATAACTATAAAATGATGTATCTAAAAGTTAATGTATTTTATTTCTGTGGATTTTAAAAATACTTGGCTACTTCACAATTTTATACACCACAACATCTTTAATAAGAGACTGAAAATATTTATGTTCTCCATCTAGATGCTAAATGTCAACATTTTTTAGGACAAAAAATGCTTTTGTCGAGTAATGTCATTTAGATTAACATATAGCGTGTTAAAACATCGTTTAGTTTAACACACATCATCTAAAACATTTATTCTTACGACCATTTTTAAAAGTGAATAAACAAGAATACTTTAAAAGTGCAGTTAGCTTATTTTACTCAAGAACAATTTATACATATCACTATGGACCATAAATAAATTTACTATATTTTACAAGCAGGTGAATTAAATAATCTGTTCTTTCTTTGGTAAGCAGGGAAATAATGCGAGGACATGCAATAATTTATTAACATACCTATTCTTTAAAAGAGTATTAAGTAAAGTTTAGGAAGTTCGTATAAGGGATTATCAACACAATTGAATTTTTACGAAAAATTCTTGTGTATCAAAATTTTGAACAAAAGATCAATTGCCCTCACTAAAGGTTTTAAGAATAATTTATCTTTCATTGTTAGTTAACCAAAAATATTGAAAAAAATAATTAAATTTTCCTGGTTGTTTTTGAATTTCTGTTATTAGTGTGATAAGCAAGACTAGTTCTTAACAAGAAATTTAAGATATTTTATGATGCTCCGCTTAGAAATTTTAAAATTGGTTCATAGAAATTTAATTTTGGTGGAAATAATGTAGCACTAGAGCTTCACAAAAGGATATTCTAATTATTGGAGTTGTACGGTCACAGTTGAAATTTAACTCACATTATTTTTTAGTGTGTATAAACAATGAACTGGCAAAATAATTTTTTTTCATTCATAAAAATAAAATGGTTTTGCAAAATTAAATTTTATACTTTAAAAATTGTCCGTTTCAATATGTCCATATGAGGAACCTGTTAACAATATGAACACCAAGGAATTTTTCTTTCTTATTGTACACGTCATTGGCTTTTCGACCCTCAAAGTACAGCAATGTAACATTAATATAAACGTCAAATTATTTTTAATTAGCTAAATAGCCAGATACACTGCTCAAAACAATTTATGGGAGCACTTTACAAACTTTTGTTATCCATTTCAGTTCAAACTTTTATTTTTCACTCTAAAAATCTAATATTTGTGAAAGAGATACATTATGCATTCAGAATGAAATGGTAAAAAACAGGGGAAATTTTTTTAAAATTTAAGGGAGGAAAATTGAAATCAAAATTTTTGAATACATTATAGCAATTTTTTCAAAACTATGTTAAAAAAAAGTAAACCGATTTTTAAACATCTAAGAATGCAAATGTAAAGAATTTAGGGCCAATTTATTTAATAAAATTTTGTGAGTGCATTTTACTTTACCATGTTTTTCATATTTTCATTTAATTAAAAAAAACATTATTTAATTTTTCAAAATACATGTTCTTCCATCTAACAACTAATAATTGCGAGCTGAACTCAGCAAGAAAAAAATCGCAAGCTGATGATTCCAAATTGAATCATTGGAGGTGAAGATGTTCAACCCATGCGTTCCCCTAATTGTTTTGAGCAGTCTAATTTACACATTTATGCATTTGAAGATTCACTTAATTGTTGTACTTCTAATGGTGACATAAGGTGTCCATATTGGGAATCAGGCGTAGTTTTACCAAAATGCTTTCGAAATCTCCTCACTGTTTAATATTTAAAGTCATTTTACCAAATCTAATTAGAATAGAAATTTTTATATAATTCAGATCAGCACAAATCAACAACAAATTTCCTTTGAAATGGGGAACAGCGCGCTTTTCTTGCACTTTCCTGGCTAACTGCTATCCTTCACGGACATTATACACTATCTCTCGGTCAAAAATGCAACTTTTAAAGATATTACTGGTGTTTATATTGAGAACTTTGTCTATATTGGGTACAGGTACCTTATTAAAAAATGCCTCCTATTTTTCAAAGTATGCATTATTTTTTATAAGATTTCATTTTAACAAAACAAATAGGCTCAGCATTTTTTTTAAGAATGTAAAAAAAATATAAGGAAGGAAAATAAGAGGAACGCCGCACGACAAAAAAAAACTTTTAATATACTAGCATTATTTTCTTATGTTACTAAAAACATAACCTTTGATTTTGCAAACGCAGATTTTTCTAAAGCAACCTACCATATGGGCATAAAAAGAAAAAAATATATACGAAAAGGAAAAACATCTTCTGCATTTTTCATAGAAAATATATACAGTATTGTATGACGTGAAACAATTTCTAAAAAAAAATAATAAAGTATAGAATATATTTTTATCTTTGTCCCTAGCCATTGCACAGATCTTGAAGACAAGTTTCCATAATAATAAAAATATGGTGAAATGCATTTTTATAATAGGTTTTAGGCTGACAGTTTTCTCCGAATAGTTTGATCGGGGCTATTTTTATTCTTGAAAAATTTCATGACTAACGACAGTCCAGTTTTTAAAACACATGTATGATTGTACGAGAAAAAAAAATGTCACGTAAGCTTTAGTACTCGCGTAATGAGCGTTTTCGACGAAAAAAGATGTACGCAGAAAAAAAGTCTGTTTTACGATAGTTTACAAACAATAAAGCATCTACGGGAATTCTTTCTTTTGCTTTAAAAGTTTTTTTTTGTCTACTTATATAAATGTTTTGAGTTTCATTTTAAATAAATTCACCAATTAAGTAGGTTGACATCTGCTCAGCAGTTGAGTAACCAGACGAACGAATAATTCAGCAATACAGTTTGCAGCAATAACACAACAGCAATAGTTTGTTATTCAACTATCTAGCTATAAAAACTGTGCAAATACTCTCAGTTCAATTTTTAAATAGTTATTTCAAACAAAAACAACGTTAATATAGCACATGACCTAAGAAATTTTAATGATGTTTATATAGTTATGAAAATGAAACTTTAATGATGATTATATATTTATATGATTACATAGTCAAACAGTTAATCACTGAACTAAATATAATGCCTAGGCTACTCAGCAGTCGCACTTTGTTGCAAGAAATCGCACTAAAACACGCTAGTTAAAATGTGATGAAATGCTCAATTGCACAAGTCTATTGTTTAAGTCGGTCCAAAACTGACAATAAGACTTAAAACCTTTCTATTTCTATAGCTATTAGACCTGATAGAAGTTAAGAGGGATTGCCAGCCCCATAGAGCTAATGCATTAGTATTGGAATCGCAACTTTCGCAGAAGTATTGCTTTGCTAAGTCATCACTTTTTCACTAGGTATGGGAATCAACATAACATTGAAATGATACAAATTTGAAAAGAAAATAATATGTAGTTATTTAATTACATATATTTCAAGTTTATAAGTACTAAAAATATACAACAGATGGCGACACTATCTTAAAACTTTATCAATTAATAATTAAATAACCGGATGTTACGCGGAAACATTGGTTTCCATCGAAGAACTAGAACTTATTAAAAAAAAAACAGGGGTAAATTCGCATTCTATAAAATTGTGCTCATGAGATACCAAAATAAAATTTCTTTAGTGACAACAAATTGAAGACATTACCAAAATTGTAGCCATGTAACAGACATTAATTGTCCTAAATAAACTTGCCTATGAAAGGCACGGTTTCCATTTTCTTGCTGAATAATGTAGCAAGTAATGAGAACTGACACTGAGGGCGGAATGGGCTTCTTTTCCCATTACATAAATGCTAAGTAATGGAACTGTTGTTTCATTGATGATGATTTCTCCTGGAGCCTGAAACATTATATTACTGAGCCATGAATCACTTTGGCAAATATACTAGTCAATTAATTAGGATGAATTCGTT
Organism: Hylyphantes graminicola; assembly: GCA_023701765.1. Classification (NCBI taxonomy): domain Eukaryota; kingdom Metazoa; phylum Arthropoda; class Arachnida; order Araneae; family Linyphiidae; genus Hylyphantes; species Hylyphantes graminicola. Next base: position 5,011,183 of record CM043122.1, read on the forward strand.
TAGTGCCAGATTAGCCGAAATATACTAAATTATGTGTTTGATGTTTTGTTAATATTTGAAAGGTAAACAATGATACTCCGTGTAATTCAGTGGATTTCATTACAGTTTAGTTGTTTGAATTATCGTCGCACTAGAGCTACACAAGGGCTATCGGCGACGAACATAGTCTTTTAGAACCACGGTGAAGTGACGAGCTGACACCCGAGTAGGCACCCTACGCAACCGTTAAGGGCGACATCGTACGCCACGTTAGGAATTTGGAGGATATTTAACGTGCACTCCTTCTACACTATTATTCGTCGGACATTTTTGGCTGTACGGGCCGTTTAAAGGTCGGCAGTTATTTTGGCGATGCCCGGACCCGAACCTGGGACCTTCCGCATGCTATGCGAATGCCTAACCGACTGAGCCCCCCCCCCCCCCCCTCGTGTAATTCAGTGGATTTCATGTACGAATAATAAAAGTTTTCTATTTTTGAAATACGTATGCGTAAAAACACTTATGTGTTCGATATAACCTTATTTTAAGTTAAGAACTCTTTCACAGTTTTTCCCAATTTTCTAAAGGATTTCAGTTTCTTTAATGCATTTTGAGATTAGGAGTAATTTTAAAATATAAACAACTTCACTAAAATAATTAATCTTAAAATTGAGACTATCAAATCTTACTTTTGCAAAGAAATAATATTGTGCGTTATTTTTTCCTAGCAAAAGAAAAATCATTAATATCAGAAAAATAATGTAATTCTAAAGACTGATGATACAATTATCTTTTTTTGTAATTACATTATCTTTTTGTAATTACATCCTAATTTTTCATAGTAACATTGTCATTAATTATATTTTTTCGAATTATTTTTTTTTGTAATTTTGATGCATTTTTTATGCCGATATTCTTAAGCAATATCTATAAAAAGAATGAAACATTGTGAAATACTCTAATTCAAGTATTAAGAATGTACAAAATAAAATGTGTAGTTAATTATTTATGGAAATTCAATGCAGAAAACTTAAAAAGTACACACTATTGCATTAATATAAAAGAAAATTGAAAATATTTTTTTATAAACTATAATAAAAATAAGTAAAATTTGACGTAAAAAGAATAAAAAAAATATTTAGCAAAGAGAAGTTTTTAAAATTAATTTTTCTAACGAATAAGAACTGTTTTTTATGCTAAAAAAAGATTTTCAACCCTTTTTTAAAACGAGGATATTAAAAATTGAATACAGCTTTGTACATAAAGAATTTTGATTTCAAAAAGATCGAAATTTTAATTAAAACCACTTGAAATAAAAATCATTCAAACTGAACTTTTTCCTTAAACCAAACATGTATACGAATTTGATTATACATTCAAATAAACTTTGTACTAATTTCTCTGTAATTGAACTTTAATTAAACTGTTTATAGTACATTTTATTTCATCACTAATTTCAGATTGTAATTATTATTTATTTAAAATTTTAATAGTTTTATAGTTCATTATTTTCCCATTTAAGAAATAAATTCGAAAGTTTTCATTCACCATGGCATATTATTAAATGTACAAAATATTTATTTTACATTTGTAATATTTTTTAAATCCTTAAGGTAGGCGAATACCCAAAATTCTAAAATTTTTACTATTACTTCAATCTTTTCCAAATTTGGCATAGTGATTTCAAATATAATGAACAATGCTTTTTGGGCAAATTTTTTTTATTTAAATATAATTGATTTTTTTAAACGGTGTTTTTCACATAAAAAAAAGGGTTTACGCCAACACTTCTAGCATAAAAAGTTTTCCATTAATTTACCTGAAATTTTTCACAGATGCTATTTCAATATATATCTGTGCCATGAACCTCTAACATCTGGTGTGAGTATACAAGTTTTTTTTTAAAAAATGTCCAAGTGTAAGTTAATCGAAAAAAATCCTTTTTTTAGGGTTAATTTATAACATTTTTCTTAATAACTTTTTTTCTTGTAATTTGTATGTAATTCTAGAGGGTCATTGCACGTATCAGTTCAAAACGAAGAATTTAACACATAATAAATGTTCATAGGATGAAAATTCAATGTGGTAGACTTGTTGGCGTAAACCTCTTTTTTAAGTAGAAAAACACCGTTTAAAATAAATAAATTATATTTAAATAAAAACAAAAGCCTAAATAGTATTATTCATTATATTTGAAATCACTATGCCAAATTTGGAAAAGACTAAAGCAATAGTAAAAATTTTAGAATTTTGGGAAACTTTGGTATTCGCCTACCTTAACTTAAATATAACTTAAGAATTAAAAGTTTAGGAATTTCTTAACAGCATTATAGAACAACCAATATTGACATTTATATTTCCAGAACAATTACGTAGGATTGTTCTTTTTTTTTAAATGAACTTTTAGTTAATTAAATTTGGCAAAAATACTCCAACATTTGTAATACATATCTGGAATCAGATACATTAACTATCGAAAACCATCTATTTGTTTTTAGTAAAATAATCAACCAATCAATACTTAAACAACTTGAATTTGCTCGCACAGCCACAAGAGTACATTTTAATTTAAGGTAAAATACTCTTTGAAATCACCCAAATGAAGAAACTGTTTTGTTTCTCATGACAATTATACAAATTAAACCAGCTATCTGAGAGATTATGAAGTATAAACCCAACTAAAGAGCTGCAAGGTTTTTTTTTTTCAAACTACTACTTACTATCATGAATTTATAAAGTTTTATAATTTAACACATTGTTGAGATAAGTGAAATCCTAAAACACTATTACCGAATTAAGTTGGTGAAATTTAAATTACATCAAGTGAAGTCTACGCTTTAACCATTTTCTTAACTTTAGATGTCCCTAGAAAGCACCACTTCTAAAACTGTCCCTCTTTTTTCTTAAAAATTCCCAGATTTATGGTTAGTGAAATCTCGCGACAGATTTCTCAGATCTTCCGTAACTGTCCCACATCCTAATGTTCCTATGTCAGATATCCACCGCCAGGAGCGTACTAGGATAAGAAATGATATCTTCACAGAAAAATGCCATGTCCACATTTTGACTATCCCGCTTTTAGTCTAATTTTCAACAAAAATTCACATTTTCTTGCACTTGAGGCTGCAGAACAAAATGGTTCATGCCAAATGTTGACTTGGAAGGTTTGTACTCAACGCCAACGCCATATTTTACTGTCATGGAAGTCTAATACTTCCCGTATGGAGCTATTCTATTTCTTTTATCTGACAAAAGTGTCAAGCGAGGCCTATTTTATATTAGGATTTTCTTGTAAAACTAGTTTGAGGTCTCTGTGACAAAAAGACGTATAAAGATATCCGTTTTTGAGCTCAAGGGTGTCGTAATTTTTGTTTTTAAAAGCGAGGCATGTTGCGTTGATACCCTTCAAAAACCATTTTTAAAAAATAATGGATGTATTGAAGTTATTGAATGATATTAGGTTTTCTTATATATATGTAAAATAAGTCGACAGAGAAACTTTAGATAGAATTAATCGTTTATTGTATCAACTACGCAACAGGAGAGTATAGATTTTTGTGTCGAGGATAGTTCGTGGCGAAGTGCTTTACAAATATAGCTAGGAATGTCGAACGCTTCTCTTCTGACTAATCAGAGTTAAGTATTTGTTATAAGAAAGGTATTAACCCTTTCAGTCCCAGTGATGCCATTTGGCATCATCACTTTCAATATTTTTTTTCAAAATGTTTATGTCCCGCTATGACATCCAAACACACATCATTCGATTCTTCATACTTTGTTCTATCAGACAAAATTTTACTTTAATCTCAATAGAAGTCAGAACTACTATTTTTTTTATTTAGAAAATAGTCAACAAGCGTTTCCCCTGATTTTTGATGAGTTCACTTCAGTTCCACATATTTTAAACACAATTTAAACTATTTCGGTTAAAAAAATTACTAATTTTTTTTTTAATAATATGGTCAGATACCTTAGAATATATAACTCGAAGTGTTTTTAGGTAATATATAATTTTTTATTTTGTTGTTTTCCACAGTTAAAAATTTTGGCATTGTTTCAAAAACCATATAAAAAATTTAAATGGATTTTTTTTCCTTAAGGAATTCGTATATTTGACCTAAAATAAGCTTATTTTGTGAATATCAGATGTTTCTGTAGTGTAGTAAATTTTTGGGACTGAAAGGGTTAAAAGGTCAACGTGTGGGTGGATGATTCAGCAAAGTTCTGTGGGAACGATTGGTTTAGACGATTGTTTGTCTCCGACAAAGTGTATTGGGATGTTAAAGTGCTGAGTGATATTAAGGATATGTGAAAAGTTTATGAAAAATATTAAGTTTAATTGGGGTTAAAAGTAAAAGAATTTGATGGTGTTTGAGTTACAATATGTCATATATGTTGGAGATTTGTGAAAGGTATAATTGAAGAGATAAAAAAATACTCATTGGCAGGATAACTCCTATAGGGTCAATGCCTGCTGACATAGATCATTCAGCAGAAGCTCGGATCATGAAGTCAAAATAACTAGTGTTTAGTGCTCAAGATAGTTTGTTTTCTCATTTGACAAGTATGACTAATGTTATTAAGTAGTCATTATGAGTTGATTCTAAATTGATGTTCACTTTGCATATTTAAAGCATCTGCTGACCATCTTTGCAAATAATTTGCGATAACCAAAACAGCTTCTGAATGTAAGGAATAAAATGTACGTAAATATTAAAGTATATAAAAAATCCTTCAAGAAATTTACAGAGGAAGATTAAGAAACCTAATCACCTTTTAGCTTTGGAAAATGTTTCCTTTTAAGTATTCAGTTTAAATTACAAATATTTTGAAACATCATTAAATAAAAAAATATTATTGATAAATGCATCATATATATTTTCAATGGGGCTCATTTTATATATATTTTAAAAAAGTTTCGAAACTTAGGATACTAAGGTTATGAAATAGAATAACTCATAATCCAATTTAAGTTATTTATAGAATGTCTTTATCGACATTTCTGCAGATAAAATCTTTTATAAACCAATGGAGCTTTGAAGTTTTTCTTATAAGAAAGACGAAAAATCTATAATGAGTTTACTATTCCCGCTCGTTAGTACTTTATTTTTCCCATTTTGCAATCTAAAAACTTGGGTGAATTTAAAACTACCACACTTGGATGAATTTAATAGGAAATTTTAAAGGAGTTTTATAGGAATAAGTTGGCTGGCCAACTTCTAGCTTTATTGGCGACCTTGTTTGGTTATTGGCGGCTTGTTTGGCGTTATTCCTTGTGTTCAAATTGCCAGAAAAATTATGCCACTCACTTTATATAGGCTTAAAATGATAGATACGTAGAAAATAGCCCTTATGTAGCCCTAATACAACTTTGATGCAAACAAGTTTATTATTAATCATATTTGCAAAAAAATAATTGTAAAATATGCTTTACTTGTAATGTTTAATTATAATTATTGAAGCTGGTATCAACTGGCCGAATTCAAATTCTTTGAATCATATTTGTGCTATAAAAATAATACCCAAGATTGACAATACATTTCAAAAATAATTAACACATTATTTTAATTAGTTAAATTTAAATTGCTTTGCTGACAATTAGATATATTTCTAAAATATTGTGTTATTTGATGATTGATATTTGAATTTTTATTGTGTTGAGCCATATAATTTAATTTAATAGACTATAACTTTTTTAATTAGATCAGATTAACAAGAATGTCAATAACAAATTATTCATTGACAAACAAAAATTTAGCATTTTTATAAACAGGAACATGTACTTAACAAACTGTATTTTACCGATTTTTGTTATTTGTCAGAGTTTTTCTTAAAGAAATTATTGTTTTTTTTAAAAATAATTTCACAGGTTCACTATTTTTTAAAAAATGAATAAATAAAAAAACAATTATTTACGACTAATCCCTAAAGACAAATTAAAGATATATGTTTGAAAAATATGCATGGAAAATTGTAACACTCTATGGGCAGTAGATTTTGAGTTATATCAATTTAAAGTCAAATAATCATCAAAATCACGATCAAGGAGAAAAACAGCTTTGAAATTTATAAACGTGGTTGGCCAATACAGATGTCATGACACACCAAAAAAATACATATCTCGCGTTTTACTGCAGACATAAAATTTTTATTCCAAAAATAATTGTGTTATTTTTAGGATAATATATATTTTTGTTGTTGATTTTTTGAAGATTTTAGAAGATTTTTTGTCCTATTCCCCCTTACGAATTCAAAACGGTCTGGAGGAGATTAAGATCTGTAAAATATTGTTTTTAAATATAGAAGCTTCTCACTATTGAAGGAATTCGAAATAACAGCAAAATGTGAAACAAATCTGAATGTAAAATAACATCTATTTACAACATTATTTTTCGAATTTTGAAAGAACTTATTTTTTAAAACTTTATCAATTAAGAATTAAATAACTTGATATTATTTTTCCGCCACTATTCTTGTAATATAAGTATTATAAGGCAGCCTTTTACAAGTAAAATAAATGTCGGAATTGTGAAGTTGTATAAAATCATCAGGGCTGTTATTTCATACAAATATTACTTTAGTTTACAATTGTTATTTTTATGAAAAGTCAACTCTTCTAATCAAATGATAATAAAATTATTCAAAAAACTACCTTTTTAGATCCTTATAAAAAACAGTTTGTCTAACTTTTTAACCTATTATTTCAATAACGAGTGATTAGTTAATACCTCGGAGAGAATAATACGTCATGCAGAATAAAATGACAAAATGCTACACACCCTTCAATAGCTTTATATTCCATTCCATAAGAATATCTAAAAAAATTGCAATTGCAATACTAGATCGCAATTCGAACTTCCAGTGCTTCCATGAGATATTAAGAAGATAGATATATAATATTTCCGATATTTATTATGCATGCAATATTATGAGATTATCCCTAATAAGAAAACTGATTTCTGCGGAAGTATGGCTTTGTTTTGTAAGCATTTTTTTTACTAGGAATGAGAATCGTCATAACAGCAATATAACCCTTTAAGACCGGCTATCAAATGGCACTGATTTAATTTTATGAAACTAAATTTTAGAGTTTTATCGAAACAATTTCTTAACCAGCATCAATGCCAGCAATTCCTTAAAAACAAAGTAATTTTTATACAAATAACGAATGGTACAAGTCAGCTGATGATCCTAAAAAACAGTTGATGTCATTATAAATTTAGAAAAGAACAAAAACCAAGAAACTAGTTAGATCAAAAATTTTGAATACTATTTGGGATATTTTACTCTTATTTTTCCTATTAATATAAAATTATAAAATTTCTTAATGAAAATATGTATAATAGTATCTCTTAAAAACAACACACACCTATGTATTTTTATATCTAAATTTTTTTTGAAAAAATATTTTCCCATATCAATACAACTTATTACAGATAGAAAACTAATCCCGTCTAATCTAGCAAGGCCATTACAAATGAATTTCAGTCTTTTTAAGCAGAATGTTTTGTTAAGAATACACAAAACAATTCAGATGTTTATGCAAAACACAAGGTTAATTAGGAAAATAGTCCTGGTTATTATAATTAATGATTCTACATATATTTATCCAAATGATAAACAGTCATTTAGAAACACTTCTCGCATATCTGTAGGGAGTCTTGTTCAGACTCTTTACCTGAAAGGATATTCGTTAAAATAAATACTACTAGACAGAGTTGCCACAGAGGCAATGTTAGCAGATTGTATACTAAACAAAAAAGATTTATATCCCAGTACTTAAATGCCACGTTCAATATTAAAGGTTAAAATACTTTAATTTCAATAAAAATTTAATTAACTTTCAATTATTTTGTTTAGGTTATGTGAATTTAATTTTCAGTGAAATAAGTTTTTGCGAGTAAACAAGCAATTTTTTTTTGAAGTAAAACTATTTAATGATTTCGTTGAGTTCAAAAATAAGGATATTTTCATTACTATTTTAGAAATTATAGTCCTTTAAGACCGAGCTATCACGATCGTGCGGGTATGAAAGAGAATGTTCAAGCTTTTCAAAACTATCGTTAACGAAGCAGCCGACTTGTACCTTTCGTTATTTGTATTAAAAAATGACTTAGTTTTTAAGGAGTTGCTGGCATTGATGCTGTTAAGGCGTTTTTTTCGATGAATCACTAAAATTTAGTCTCATAAACTTAAATCAGCGCCATCTGATCGCCGGTCTTAAGTCTTAAGGTAGGCGAATACCCAAAATTCTAAAATTTTTACTATTACTTCAATCTTTTCCAAATTTGGCATAGTGATTTCAAATATAATGAACAACGCTTTGGGGTCAATTTTTTTATTTAAATATAATTGATTTATTTTAAACGGAGTTTTTCAACTAAAAAAAGGGGTTTATGCCAACACTTCTAGCATAAAAAGTTTTACATTAATTTACCTGAAATTTTTCACAGATGCTATTTCAATATATATCTGTGCCATGAACCTCTAACATCTGGTGAAAACATACAATTTTTTAAAAAAAAATATCCATGTGTAAGTTAATCGAAAAAAATTCTTTTTTTGTGGTTAATTTATAACATTTTTCTTAATAACTTTTTTTGTTGTAATTTGTATGTAACTCTAGAGGGTCATTGCATGTATCAGTTCAAAACGAAGAATTTAACACATAATAAATGTTCATAGGATGAATATTCAATGTGGTAGACTTGTTGGCGTAAACCTATTTTTTAGTAGAAAACACCGTTTAAAATAAATAAATTACATTTAAATAATAACAAAAGCCTAAGTAGTATTATTCATTATATTTGTAATCACTATGCCAAATTTGGAAAAGCTTAAAGCAATAGTAAAAATTTTAGAATTTCGGGAAATTTTGGGTATTCGCCTACCTTAAAGGGATAGCGGATTTAGTATTTCACTTTACGGTTATTGATGCCTTTAACTTATACTTGAAAATTCAAATTTCAACTGAAAGTTATAAAATGCGTCGAATACAAAATTTGCCGTTAATTTTGTAGGAGACAAAATAAAGATGCAAGATTTACTAATTACGAAAAGAAAAACAAAGTTCCGGTTATTAACTGCTTAATAAGAAGGAAAATTTCGAAAATATGTTCAACGAACAAATTCAAAGAATGAAGATCTAAACCTTTAAGATTTTCAAAATCGGGAGTGCCATACAATTTAATTACGGATTCCTAGAAAAATTTAAACTCGTGTATATTTTACTAAGAAAGAAAAATCACTTGTTAATTATTCACTCATCCTTTCAAACTATAAAACAATTTTTAACTATCTGCTTAAATTTTACAAAGAAAGTAAAAACATTTTCCCTCAATATAACCCCAAAAAAATTTAATCATGCTTTGTTAAGAACTACTTTTTAACTAGTCTGAAGAAAAAAAAAACTGTCTTATTAATTCTAACTTTTAAAAATGTTAGCATCAAGTTATGTTGTTTATGTCCTCAAGCAATAAAGAATCAAGAAAAATAGAATTTGACATTGCTTAAAATAATATTTTCTATAGAAAAAGATTTTTTAAGTGGTTGTTTGCCTAATTTGAAGCTCATTTTACCTTGAAAAACTTATTTTTGTTCTTTAGATTTTATTTTTGTAAGATATTTTTTTTTAATTGTGCTGACGTATTTATTTCTTAAATTTCTTTTAAACTAAAGGGCAATTATTTAAAGATCATTTTTTTATGATCGTCATATCTTGAGTATTTGAGTAGTAGTATTGAATGTTTTTATGCTTATTTGCACAAGATTTATATTTGAGAAATATTATGGTTACCAAAACGTGGGACATTTCATATTGTTAAAAAAAGTTTTGTTTATTGTAAAAATTTAGTAACGTGATTTAATTTAAATAATAAAATAGGTGAAAAAAATTAAGTAGTATTAAGAAATCGAAAGTTCATATTTTGTTATTTTTTTAAAAATGTTTTTATACTTTAAGAGCTATGGACCTTTAAAAAGTTTATTTTTTTTAGGTTATTTAAAAAATCAAAGCATTGCCATATAAAATTAAAAATTTAAAATAATTTTATTTTTGCTATATTCATTATTCTTTTGAAGTAAATTTTTTCATGAGCAACTACTAATCTCTGTAGAGTTTATTTCAACTTTTTTAGCAGTTTATGTTTACAGTAAAGAAGTTGCCTAATAATTAAATAAAGTAGATTCTGTATAGTAAATTTACCTACATTTTTTTAAAAAACTATTTATAAAATTATTAAATGAAAAACGGACAAAATATAATTAGAAGTCATTTTCCTTTTCTGCAAACACATTAAACACATTGTTAAGTAAACAATGCCATCATACTACATTATAATTGAAAATGCTTAGCTATAAAACGTATATTCATTATTTACATAATTTGAAAATACTTGCTAAACGAAGTTAATCTCTATCTAAGGTGCTACATCTTCCTTAACATCAGAACAATGAAATACTCTGTTCAAAACAATTAGTATGTTTAGACCCTTTCATTCCCAATGATTCCACTTGGACTCATTAGCTTGTGACTTTTATTTTAGTTAAGCTCTCCATTTGTGATTCTTCCATAAAAGGATACATGTCTTTTGAAGAATTAAACAACGTTTGTTTAGTTAAATGAAAATATGAAAAGCTCTAAAACAGTTTTATGAAATAAATTGACCCTAAATTCTTCACGTTTGCATTCTTAGATGTTTACTAAATCATTTTACCTTTTTATTTACAAATAAAGTTTTGAAAAAATATATTGTTATAATGTAGGGGAGAGTGTTGTACCTTGGGACAATTTTTACATTTTAATTTTTTTCGTCGAAAATTATTGTCAAAATAAAAATTTCAAAGCAGCATTTTAACACACCAATATATTCCTCTATAATATATTTTTTTAAATTCTGGCAGCTTGAAATTAAAAAATTGCCACTCATTTAAAGTAGAGAGGATAAACTGTCCCAAGGTACAACATGATGTTGTACCTTGGGACATGCTTTAAAATTCAGTCAATAGTCATACACTTGAACTAATTTGTGTCAGGAAACAAACTTTATTTCAAAATGCATCAGAAAATGTGCTCTTTAGAACATTTCATCACACGGAAGGAAAAAGATTTACCAGGTGTTGCCAGAATTATATTTTCAAACTTCAATCATTATAAAATATATCCAAAACAAAGCTGAGTTGTATTTTACATGTTTTGTGAAATTGCTCTTAAAATAAATAATAAAGATATTTTTATTTATCCAAATTATTAAGAATTTAATCAAAATATTAATACTGTCCCAAGGTACAACACACTACATGTTTTAAATAAAAGCAAGATAGTGGCCAATCCAAATGCATTATCATTATTTTCTCATAACCAAAATATTTTAAAATCTTCTCTTTTATGAAGAAAATAAAATGCAGTTGACTTTTTGTAAGAGTACTAAGGTAAAAAATTATATTAGAATGAGAAAAATATTTACTTTGGGGTAATGAAATATTTTTTGTCACCATTTCATCAATTCAATGATGCTAGTGTTAAATTTTATTATGATGATGTCTGTTGGTTAAGGCTACTATTAGAAATAAACAATGTATGAATATTGCCAATAGATTCTTAGAAATTGTCAGTGTCCCAAGGTACAAACGTCCCAAGGTACAACACTCTCCCCTATTCAAATTTTATGGTTCTAATATTTTCCCCTTAAATTTTAGTTAAAAATTATGATTTTTTTTTACCCTTTCATTCTGGATGCATATTGAATCTATTTCACAAATTTTAGGATTTTTAGAATAAAAAATAAAAAGTTGGAACTGAAAGGATTAACAAAATTTCGCAATGTGCTCCCCTAATTGTTTTGAGTAGTGTATTATTTGTTTCTTAAAAATGACAAGCTGTCATTTCTCAAACTGTCCTTTCGATGTCTTATCATTGTTTATTTAAAAAGTTATTTAGAAAATTATTAATTGCAAAAATGGGTTTATAACCTACCATATTTATTAAGACAGATTGCGAAACTTAAACTATAAAGTAATATAATTCTAGTTAAAGGTACTGTTTTAATAATAAATTTTTTAATTCTAAGATAGCACATGAAAACTTGCAAGTTCACTTTGGTAACAGTCAGCAAAAAAGTTTATTTAAGAACTTATTATATGATATTTGGCTATAAGATATTGATATACAAGGTAACGATTGAATAGGTTGTTCGAACGAGATAATAACTCCGAAAATTTCAAAATTCTTTTTATGGCCTTAAAATTATATATGTATACTCGTATTGTCAGATAAAAAAAAATAGCAAAAAAGGGGCCATTTACATTTGGATAAACTGACGTGGAGAATTTTCTATTCTTTGAATAAAGAAATAAATTCCTTTAGTAATTCCTTTCTTAAAACAACATCGATTTTTACTCAATCCAATTCTCTACAACGGAAATTGAAATTCTAATGTTTCAGTGATTTCACACATTGCATTTTTTTTAGTAATGCCACATATTTTTGAAATATTTTCTGTATATAAAATATTTATTTAAAATATATTTATTGATATTTTTTTATTATTGTATGAACCAGGCTTAATATACCCGGCGTTGCAAGGGTGCACCCATAATAACGGTGACTTATATGCACAGATTACGTAAACTTTTACTTAATGCCAATCGATTACTTTATGAATAATCGATTATTTTATGATAATCGACCGAACTCTTCACTGGCCATCACTCCCATTAGAGCATTATAAGTTTAGTTTAAATTATTGTCGCACTAGAGCTATATCAGGGCTACTGGCTACAGGCGTCGTAATTTAGAATCACAGTCGGGTGACGAGCCGACTCCTGAGTAGGCACCAAACGAAGTCATTAAAAGCGACATCGTACGCATCGTCGGGACTTTGGAGCATATTTAACCCTTTCGCTACGAAGGATTTTTGCTTCCTCGTAATATTTTATCGGAATAACATTATCGAATCCTTAGTTGTTCGGGGTTTTTGGGGCGCTTCAGTAAGGAAAGGGTTAACTTGCACTCCCTCTAAGCAGGGTATTATTCATCGGACATTTTTGCCTGTACGGGCAGTTATTTTGGCGATACCCGGACCCGAACCTGGGACCTTCCGCATGAAAGGCGCACTCCTTAACCGACTGGGCAGACTCTTGGAGAATCTATAGAGTTAATTCAAATTTGGAAATATTAAAATAGAGTAAATTTAATCGAGCATTAAAACTCTAATAAAGATTTTAAATAATTAAAAAAATAAGGATACGGATAAGATAATACGATGTTTTCATATACCTCCACGTGCATCTTTGTAGTTATGCTTAATTTTCTTTGAAATTTCTTTTAAATAAAAAAAATACCATAAATAATAATCTTTTTATTATTGTTATTCTTATTATTTCCAGAAAAATATTAAAACCGGATCCTACAGAAAATAATTTTGTAATGCTCCCTTTTGCATTTTCCCCTTATTTTCATTTACTCATTACTGCTTGATAGTTGACATTGATTTACAAAGCATGCTGTCCCTGTTTCGTTTATTATTAAGTGAAAAATATTCAACTAAAGGTAGAAAACAATTATTTGATAAAAAACAATCGACCTTATGACTTGTAAATATGTCATTCAAATTTTAAGTTATGTTAAAATTATGTTCAAAAACGCAAAATTTGAGATAAATTGTCTTAACAAATGCATCATTTTATATTTTAACAATTATGAAAATAACGGCAAACAACTTATTACCTCAAAATTTACTATAGTATTATTAAGTTTCAGGACTACGAAATACGTTACTTTCAAAAACAAATTGACTTCGACCTTTTTTTTTTTTAATAAGTCAAAGTAATTAATTTATAGTGTAAATACTATGTTAGTTAAAAATTTAGAAAATATTCAAAAGCAACGGATTTATATATATTTTTTCGATTTACCAAAAATCGTATTTTATAAAGTTATATCCTGTTACAAAACAACTGATTCAACTATTCTTGTATCAAATATCTATTGTAATTAAAGTAGAAATCAGTAGGTACAGAGAAAATAGACAGCAATTAAAATATAGGAGAATACGTCAACATTTTCAAACACAACAGAAATTATTGAAACAAACTGAAAGGGAGAAATTGACAAAGAAAAATTTGACAATTGTAAAAGTTTGTACTTGGTAAACAAAGAAGACATTCAACGAAAAATAGTTGCGCAATAGGTCTGGAAAACTAAGAAAGTAGATTGACTCAGTGTCAGTCCAATATAAATATAAACAAACAAATAATAACTCTGCCATATTGTCCTATAAACCTAATAAAAAAAATTCAACTTTCGTTTCAACTTTAACTAAATATGAGGATTATTTGGTTTCGATTGACTTAATCGCGCAATATATCTACACGAAAGCTATTTCTGGAAATAATTATTAGGGACAAATACTCAAACTTTGATATAATATTGCAAATTAAAACAATTATTTGAGTAGCAAAAAATACATCGACAAAAATCATAAAAAAATATCTAAATTACCATAGTAAAAACTCTAATTGAAACTTCTCTTATCACCCTTTTAATATTCAATGCGTTACATTCAAGACCGTTTTTGAATCAAGAAAGGGTAACATCTAGTTTGAAAACTAACATTCTTCGAAGTATAACTAGGATGGCGACTTCGTCCAATTCATTTTTCGATTAATAGAAGTCGCCATTGAACAGGCCAAACCCTATAACTCAATTATACTTTCAAAGACTCTTCAAATAACAGTTACATATTAGAAACAAACAACAACATTCATTTACAACTACAATAATTCACATAAAAATCTAATAACACTTTTGATTTAATATAAATACGCCGATAAAATTAAACACTCAAACATATTAAATACCCCATTTGACAAAGCCAATAAACATTAAAGCGGCCCTTGATTAAATTCCCCCAATATGGCGAGCCACCAATCATCTTTCCCAATTAAATCCATTATTCAAATTCAAACGTAGTGTTGTTACCCTCTTGGCCCTCCTCTTGAGCTTCTGCGCATGCTCGGCGGGGTCGAAACTTCCGAAATGGCCGTACAGCATGGCTTGTTGGTTGCAACAGTCGCTTGCAACAGGTTGGACAAGTTTCCAAGACAGATGGAGGGGGACTTGTGACGATGGGAGATACCTGGGCGATGCCTCTTTCCCGGAAGGTTTCCGTTGCTAGGCAACAGCCGAGGATGCTGCGTGCACGTGAGACTCCGGACACGTGGCGTCCCGCACACCCAATCCCGTTTTTGCTCCTGTTTATCCTTTTTTGCGACGCCAAGATGGCGGGGAACAGAGAAGTTTGTTTTCGAACTTAACATTGCCATACAGGGGGATACACTCTTAAAACGAATGAGCGATTTTAACCCTTTCAGTCCCAGTGATGCCATTTGGCATCATCACCTTCAATATTTTTTTCAAAATTCTTAACTCCCGTTATGACATCCAAACACACATCATTCGATTCTTCACACTTTGTTCTATCAGACAATATTTTACATTAATCTCAATAGAAGTCAGAACTACTATTTTTTTTATTTAGAAAATAGTCAACAAGCGTTTCTCCTGATTTTTGATAAGTTCACTTCAGTTCCACATATTTAAAACACAATTTAAACTATTTCGGTTAAAATAATAACTAATTTTTTTTAGTAATATGGTCAGATACCTTAAAATATATAACTCGAAGTGTTTTTAGGTAATATATATATATTTTATTTTGTTGTTTTCCACAGTTAAAGAATTTTGGCATTGTTTCAAAAACCATATAAAAATTTAAATGGATTTTTTCCTTATGGAATTCGTATATTTGACCTAAAATAAGCTTATTTTGTGAATATCAGATGTTTCTGTAGTGTAGTTAATTTTTGGGACTGAAAGGGTTAACCCAGTCTGAGTTAATTTTCACTCCTCCAGTCTAGAAAATGCCATCTCCTACTGGAGTGGATCCTTTGTGTGTTAAACCTCCGACAGGATCACTCTAAACGAGTGATTTTAACTCAGTCTGAGTTAGTATTCACTCCTTTCCCAGTGTCGAAAATGCACTTCTCATACTGGAGTGGATTTCACTCTTTTGTTTTAAGAGTGTAGGCTTCGTAATCTGAATCAATGTTAAATGACAATGTCTACACTCTCCGCCAATCCCGTTTTTGCTCCTGTTTATCCTTTTTTGCGACGCCAAGATGGCGGGGAGCTGAGAAGTTTGTTTGGGTTGACTTAACCCACGAACGACACGTTTTGTGAACTGCATTAACATCTTCCTTTCCTCAATAGGGTACTTGACTAAATTTTTTTATAGGTTTAAAATGTTCTTATGCCAAAATATTAGACCCGTATTTTTCCTTTTTTCAAATACCCCATAAAAAGGAAGAAAAATAAATTTAAAAATTAGGACGAAAAATCACTAATGAAAACGCTTTCTGGCTGTCACGTGGAATCTGTGATGTCCCTATGAACTATAAACAAACTTTGAAACACCACATTGGAATCGATTTTAGGCAAATTTGAAATGTACGCTTCTGTAAAACAGTCCTACATTTTCTCAATATTTATTATTTCAATAGTAATTAGATTAAATCAAGTGCAATCAGGAAACAAAAACATCACGCCGGTTTGTTTATAGTTCATAGTTACGTCAGCCAACCCGACGTGTTTGTGATCACGTGAAAAAATGCCCTTTAAAAGATTTTTCTTAATGCTTTAAAGATTTATTTCGCAAAAATCATGTATGCATTTATTATTTTTTACTTTCAACTCTATAGAGTTGAAAGTAAAAAATTGGAACATTGGAATGTATTTTAGCGTACGCTATTAAAAACTCAATTATTTTTTTTTTAAATTTGTTTAACATAGTTTCCCATACATTAATCGGTCAGGAATATTGTCTTATACTTTGTTTAGTTATATAAACTTAAACAAAAAGCTCAATTTCGCGTGGTACATTATTTTGCCATCGTTGTTATACGTGAGGGTTTTCGTAATATGAATCACTGTTAAGTGACAAAGTCTACACCCAAAAACAGGCGTTGCTCCTGTTTATATATTTTTTTTGTAACGATATCTTCTCTTGGGTTCTAAGAGACGAGCAGGTTATAAATGGAGATGACACGAAACGCAATTATTTGGTTTTGAATGATATAAGTAATCCGTTCTACAAAATTCAAAATCGACATCAACTTAATAGCAAAACACACCTGCCAAGTGTGGTTCTAATGCGACGTTCATTCAACCAATCTGCTAATGTTTCCTCTTTCGAAAATCCGATAATCTATAATAATAAAAGAAAGAGTCTGCCTGTGTGTCTGTCTGTCTGTGTGTATGTCTGTGGATCGCAAAAAACCTACTTGGACTGCTCTAAAAAATTCGAAATTTTTAATATAGGTTCCTTTTAATACCTAAGTGTGCACCTGAGGCTTAGTTTTTTCATATTTGATTGTGATTTTTAATTAATATAAATAGTTTCAAAAAAACGTCCTCCATTTGGAATTGCGGGACCATAACAGGGCTTGAAAATACATGGACCGGGCCGAAACGGGAGCTTGACGCCATCCTCTATTAATTTGACTGATTGAGTTTGGTTGAGATAATGCGCTCGCCCTAAGGCTGCTTCATCCTCTATTAGTGTTTGCTTAGGTTAGGTTAAGTTTTGAATTATCGTCGCACTAGAGCTACACGAGGGCTATTCTATTAGTGTTTGCTTTTTTATACGCCAATGCGAATTTAACATTGTTTTGATTTTGAGTGTATTTTCACAAGTAAGCATGCCTCTAAAAGGAAGCAATGCGAAGTTAACGGGTTCCCAGTAAGGCGGGATCATACTGCTAGTTGGTACATATGAAAAGTAAAGTAGTTAAAAATCCAGAAAGTTGGCAGATCTGGTAAAGTATGCGAATGAATAAAACATAGATGAATTTCGTCGGAGCGGTTATCTTTGGCCCCAGAGGGTAACTTTGGTCCACGCGTCGGAAAAAAAGATTCGTTTCAATTTCGTGAATATTCACAGAGAGTAAATATAATTTAAGTTCTCAATACAGTTCTATACTTCAAAATAATCATGTATGAAAACTTTTTAAAAGATTCTAGATACGAAATATACAAGTTGATTTTTAATGATTTTGGAGGATTTTTTAAAAGCCTACGCTTTCTCCGCAATACTAATTACTCCAAATGTCTCAAAACTGTAGCGTTTATATAAAAGCGTAAATTAATGTAAACGAATAATAATGCATAATTTCCATTTAATTGCTAGAAACACTTATTTTAATTAAAACAAAATTTGTACTGCTATATAACATCAAATGAAACTTTTTTAATAATATATTATGCCTGCCTTACCATATTTTAGCCTTTCATACACTCTTAAAACAAACACTCCGAATTTAACTCAGTCTGAGTGGATTTCACTCCTCCAGACTGGAAAATGCACTTCTCCTTTTGGAGTGGATCCTTTGTGTGTTAAACCTCCGACAGGATCACTCCAAACGAGTGATTTTAACTCAGTCTGAGAAAATATGCATGCCTTTAGGGTGTCGAAAATGCACTTCTCCAACTGGAGTGGATTTCACACTTTTGTTTTAAGAGTGTACACAATGACTTTTTAAACTTAGAGTTGATACCTAATGCACGCTATCATAATTAAAATAACAAATGTAAAATCTTGTCATCATTTGGTATCTTATAGCAATTTATGTATACATAAATTGATACAAATAAAATTTATAAAATTATTCCTTCCGTTTGTATTGCAAATAGTGCATATATGTCGTGTTACGTTGGGTGCCTACTATGGTGTCAGCTCGTCATCTAATTTTGGTTCTAAAATATGACGCCCGTGGCCAATAGCCTTAGTATGGACTGTTTAGAATGGTAACAGAAGTAAACTTGGTCAGAAAACGTGAATTGTTACAAAAATAACGCGACATTGTTAATACTCAGCTCTAGTGCTACGATAATTCAAACTAAACTAAACGCATCTGTTGCATAGAATTAAAGAAAATATATAAAATTAAAAATATTATCAGTGAAACAATTATAAAATGTGCAGTTTGATAAAATTCAGAATAAGTTAAAGATTCAGGAAGCATAACAAAAGAAATCCACTGTTTTCTTTAGTTGAATAAAATATTTACTTATTCAAAAAATATGCTCCCAAATGCAAAAAAAACCTCTTTAGGAAACCGTAAGTTGCATCAGAGAAAACACACTTTAAGGCCTTTTTTCAAGTACACAGCAAATCTCCATAAAACACTTGGCAACCTTTTAGTTTATTTTCGTTGAATTTAAGTTGAAAAATGTCAACGCGTTTAAACTGAATAGGAATTTCTTTATCTAAATGTAACCTGGCGTTGTCAGAACATGACAGCGTGCACAAGTCGAAGGATTTTTATTTTTCCTTTTAAATTTTTTCATTAAATATGTCAACAAAATTGTTTCCTTGACTTTAAAAATGTTTTAGCCCATGTTCCCTCGTGATTATTACAAATAAGTGTAAAAATAGTGAATTAACCGGTTAAAACATATTTCTTAACAGCAATAAGTTTTTCAGATTTTTATTCATTAATATCCTTAAGGGATAATAATATCCTTGACGGATATATCATTTAATGATTATATCCGTTTCTGTATACTATATATCTATTTAAGTGCACTTTTATTATGTCTGTATTATTCATTATAAACTGCATAGTTTATTTGCTGGTTAGTTTGTTGTACAATATTATTTATTTGACCAGAGAAACTTATTATTCTCACCAGAATCCCTAGTTTTTTTATTATTATAAACTGTAATTACAGTTATTGTTCAATTACCTGAAACAACCAAATTAAATAGAAATTTTTCTGTAAATATTCCCTGGACAATTCTTACCATTATGTGTATTTTATAATGATGTGTAAAAAATTCATGCACATTTATTATTACGAAACAACAAGCAAGAAATAAGACAATTTTTAAAACAGTGCAAATTTTTTATTCCTTTTATAGCAGACCCTAATGTTTTCTTTATACGCTTTCCCAGAAAACTTTTTCATTTTCTTTCCTAAGAAGTCGCCATTACTGTTATTTAAAATACAACAAAATAATTCCATTGAAATCCCAACTATAAAGACAATTGACTAATGTTCTGTACTTCATCTTTACGGGTTTTTTCAACAACTCAAAGAGAAAACAAAATAATATAAAGTGAGACTCCAACACAAAACATTACATCCGATACTTCACAAAAGAAATAAGAAACGGGAGAGAAGGGAAAAAAAATTAATGACACATTAAGAGTTACTCGAAAGCTCCCAAAATCTGTAATGAAGACATTTGAAATCCCGCCCAGATGTTTTTTAAGGCTTTGAAATGAATTACATAAATAAACGACGTGGTATTTTTGTGTGTTTTCACGGGAATAAGAACATTGTGTTCCTCAATCGTCAGATAACCTGTAATTTTTCATCTTGCACTTTATGTAGTGTTTTTATAAAACTTCGCTTTTATCTTCTCGATCTTTTTTCCGTTCTTTTTATGGGTTTTTGATCTTTATGGGTTTTGAAAGGGGTTTGGGTTGTTACTTATTCTAGTTCAAAGAAGTATAACCCCCTTACAATGTATATAATACTTGCATAAAAATAGTAAAGAAGCAATCCATTGATAATCCATTATTAGGAAAGTCGTAAATATTTTTTAATTGGTGTATGTCACACTATTTTACCAAAACATCTTTCAAATGTTCATATTACTTGCAAAATGCACTAAATAGTATGTCATGTGAACATGTATGAAGTTTACATTTGGTAGTCAAACTCGGCTTAGTTAGTTTAAATTTTTTAGGTGCCCCAGACAAAAGTTGGAAGAAATAGATTTTTGTAATTTTATGCTCGTAAAAATACAAATGTCATTTGTGAAACTGCCAAAATTAAAATGAGATTTTTTTACATGAAATGAAAGCCAAGGTTTCCACCTCTTCAAAAATGTCAAACAATTTTAAGATGGGATCATTTTATGACGAGTAATTAAAACCCTATTCATTTTTATGCCCTAATCCACGATTAATTACTTTACATATCCAACAACAACGTATAATTGTGATCAATTCTTGGCATGAATTCAGAAAACAATTAAACAAAAATGTTTCGGCTTCAAATATCTTTATCCAAAAATGAAGCATGAAAGCCGTTTTAAGAAGTAAAAGATAATAATTCAGCATTAAGTATTTACAATCAATGGGACGCAACAATTTGATGAATTTGCTTATACTGAATATGTTAGTATCATCACAATACACGGAGCTTTAGGTGGAGAATTTTTGTCATTAGTATTTCATGATTTTAACGGCGTAACAGTTCATCATTTGGTTGAATTTTTTTGTCACAATGTAGTAGTGAATGTCCATGTATATAAATGCTCACTTGAATAAAGTTCATATGTTTAGGATAGTATTGGGCATTAATCAATTAATTTGTCAATTATCTTGTTATTGTCTAAAAAAGTAATTGCAAATTAAATTAATTACAATTAATTTAATTGAAATGAGCAATTAAATTAGTAGTAATTTTTAGTTGTTTTATAAAACAATTAAAACTAACAATTAACTTTAACTTAAAACGTAATGAGTAAAGATTTAGGAAAATTAAGCTGATACCTTCTTTTTATTATACAGCAGTGTTTTTATAATTATTTTTAATTAAAATTAACTAAACAATTGAAAATTAATTTGTTAGTACCACAGTTAACAACTGTAATGTATTAATTGTAATTTTACACAATTACAATTGATTAAATGTTAGTTGTTGTGGTTACGTTTACCTATTAATTGTTAATCTTTAATTGTTCTTGCAATTAAAATTTGCCCAACACTGATTTAGGGTGACGTTTCAGGTAATGAATGTCTCATTATTTTGAATAACTTTCAACGAAAATTAAGTTCGAAGTTAACATTTCGTTTAGGAAATGTTACAATGTAATATTTTTTTGAGTCACTTTGCAACTTGTGGCACTATGCAGAGTGACAAAAAATATTGCAAGAAAAGACAGGGTTTCTATAAGTCCTTTACCTTTTAATTTAATGACAGCATGAATTGTGACATTCCTTCATTGCTTTAGTTTGTTGCATCGCGTTTGTAAGAGCAGCCAAAACTATTTTAATTTAACACAAACTACGTTTAATACTTTAATTATTTCCTTTAATTGAATCTAGTTATCTCTACAAATTAAAAAATATAAAAATGTATTGAATAACTTTGCCGAATCAATTATTTTAACAAATTCTATGCATCTACCATAATGATTATTTAACCCGTCACTATTTAAGCCGAAAGCGGCGCATTCTGTCTTGATTAAGTGCAGACTATGCCAAATGCAATTACGCGTTAGCAACATTATCGACAAGCTCTAACGACATTTAACACCGTGAAGCAATGCCTATGATAGAGAAATTAAATTTGGACTCTCCTGCCTTCTCAAATAAAGGATTATCACTCAACGTCCCAGTCTATATCATAAATTAATTCTGGTTTAGTGTACTACAGTACAGACATCTTAAGGGCAAACTGAAGAGAGCTTGAAAATTTCGTAGGAATGGGAAAGGAATTAGTTGATTTACTAAGTTAGTTGATACGGGAATTTACCGAGAGCATATCTCGACGTTTAGTTGACATTGTTGAGGTGAGAGTTCGGGTGAATTTGTGATGCAATCGGTATGTATAACATTATCTATTTAGTTTAAACTTATGCATTTGATACTGTAATCTTGAATTGAATTTGACAGGGAGTTAAATTAGTTAATAATGGAATTGATGTATTAGACGAAAAGCTTTTTTTACTTAAGAGTTTGCGATGTGAAGTATTGGAAATGTACATAAACTACGTATTTTAAAATAAAGCCATATTTTTTTTATTAAAATGAAATATTTAAAAAATAAGTTATTAAATTAAATCACGTTGCGTTATCGCTTCAATGAAATACATAAAAAATACTCAAAAAACTTAAAATGATGCATTTTTAAAGACATTTTGTTATGATTTTAAATGAATTTCTAATTATTAAATTCATACATTACAAGTTTCAACAAAAATTAAAAATCAAATATTTTATTGCCAATTATTTCGAAATATGTTTTATTAACTTAAAAAAAACCTGTCCAGTTCGTATATTGCAATATTATTATTTTTTTTATGAAAAATGTATTACTTTAGAATAATTTGTTTAAACAGTTAACAAAGTAATTCTTATTTTCCAAGTGTATTTATAACATATTTGATACTGATTATGCATGAGTTGGTATTAAATTTCAGCAAAATTAAAATTTATATTTGTTAATAAAATGAATTAACACTCTAAAAAAAGAACTCAATAAATTAAGTCCTAAAAAATTTTCTTATCAATAAAAACCCGAACCAACAATTGTCTAGCCTCGATCCCCTTTTCTATAAACCACTTCCTTTCTAGGTATGTTTAATGTAAAGATCTAGGACGTAGATAATAGTAGACAAAAGGCCCATACAACAATAGATGCCATTCAGAACTCGACAGCAGAAATTGGGGCACTTTTAATTACCAGGGAGAAGATGGTGCTATAATGATTTTGCTCACTTTTGTAAAAGGTTTTTGGGAGCTATGTTATGGATTATTCTTAGGGAGAGATCCGCTTTTGAAAGGATGGTGGAATAAAAGTATTTTTTTAAGAGTATAATGAGGTATACGCAAACTTAGTCATGAAAGATATGCGCAAGAAATAATATTGTTTTCAAAAAGAAAGGGCGGTTTATGCAAAAAATACTTGTGGTGTGATAGTGTGGTAACGGAAAGGTACCCTGACGTTATTTGATACATGACATACTCTAACAAACCAAAAAGATATTTTTAACGAGAATTAAATTTATTTATAGGGAGGCATGGAGGGCTTAAGTTTTACCTTAAATAGCCAGACCAGAGGACATGATAAAAAACTGAATAAATCGGGCTTTAGAAGGGAGGTATAAATAATTTTTTTTTCAATAGATTTGTCAATGAATGGAATGGTTTACCAGATTATTTTGTGCATTCGAAGAGAGTAGAAGATTTTAAGAAGAATCTTGATAGTAATTGGAAACTGGTAAAGTAATAGATTTATTTTGGACCAACCTTGCTCGGCCTCTGGCATGTTGTTGGTCGACAATTTTTTTTATTTTGTATAATTTAAACTACTTTTCTCGTATATCTTTAATATCCACTTAGTAATATTTTTAGCATCCCAACAACAGCGTCATCTAGTCGCACCGCGTAGACGTTCCCACAGAAACTGTTAAGTCAGCACATTTTAAAAGATGACCTTAAATCTTTCAAATCACTGAATCTAACACCTAATTGATAGATCAAAGAGTATCGCCATTTATTGAAAATGACTCTTCCACTATCTCTCAACGCGAGAGGACGTACAGAAATTTTATCCATGTCTAAATATATTGAATAAAACCTACTTTAATTTCAACAAAGTTTCCTGTCGACTTATATTATACATACATAATCGGTAAAGGTGATGTCATAAAACAAAGGAAGAATTTTGGTTTGAAAGACAATGTAAAGCTTAATACTTAAAAAAAATCAGTAGAATACAGTCCAATTTGAACACACAATACCAAGATGTATCATATATATACTGTCCAATATTCTTAGGTACTGTTTCTGGGTTTTTGCCAGCGTTTCAGCTTTAAAGCTACTTCGCCAAACTAAACTTCACAAGTTCGTATCTTTTTACCAAATTTCATCCCATATAAACATTCACATAGGGGAGACCGGGGCACAATGGACCACTTTATCATTTTTTGCGCTATAAGTACTAAAATATTCATCCTACTTGTTTAGAAAAAGGTGTATGTATTACATATATATCCTGGTTTAAAAATACATTACCTAAAAACTATACTTTAAAATACTTTTTTCTGAAATCAATTTTTTATTACAAGTGAGAAAGTGGTCCATTGTACCCCAGGTTCGGGGTACAATGGACCACATCACGGGGTACAATGGACCATGTTATTTTTTGCTGAAAAAAATTTATCTACTCTTTTTAAAGATTAAAATACATGCAAAATAAGTATTTTATTTGAATTTTAAGTATCCAATTGCATTAAAATTTCTTTTAGTGAGAAAATATACTCTCAGTCAATATTGAAAAGATGAGAAAAACAAAAAAGTATTATCGAACATTAATATTTGCAAATGAAAAAAAATAGTAAAAGAATTAAATTTTATCTTCAAAATTATAAGATCACTTTAAAGTTAAAACACTTTTTTTATTACTATACACAACAACACCAAAATTGTAGGGCCAAACTGTGGATCGAGAATCTTCGTTTTTATGCGAGATTAATTTTTTAGCCTTTTTAAAGTCTTCCCTTAATCAATATGGTTGAATACTTTACTAAAAAAATAATTGTGGTTGAAAACTTTACTAACAAAACTTCAATTTTGTGCATTTTACCAATTCTGAGAAAATTTGTTACTTAATTATTTATAACTACAACAAATAACTCAAATTTTTGTTAGTAAGAAAATCAACAGTAATCAAATATTAATTTAAAAATTTAGGATATTGTACTTCTGTTATGTAAATGTTGAAATTTATTTTACAACCAACTCAAATTTCTAGACTTCTTGTTTTAAATAATTTAACACTCTAGTATCACATTCGATTTTAAAAATACATTTCTCATTCAAAGCACTTATGTATTGTTTGAAGTCATAATACATGAACTAAAACATCTGTTCACCAATAATTTGTCACTTCTGGTTCAAAAAAAAAAAAAGACACTACCTATTAGTAGATGGGGGGAAATCTATTACATTCAGAAGTGAATGTTAGGATATATAATAAAATATTTTACTATTATATCAAATTTAACTTTTAATAATTAGGAAGGACTTGCATCAATATTTTTTTATTTAATTTTTAAACTAAAAGTATTTCTAAAGTTGCATGGGGTACAATGGACCATGGTCCACTGTACCCCAGATTTTGTGGTCCATAGTGCCCCATATTGTAGTTGAACGAAAAACAAAATTAAAATATGCTGTATTATAATTTCAGAAATTTATTTATAGATTATAAAGAAAGACAAACATCTTGCCTTTCAACCAAGCTAAGCCACTTTGTCCAACTAATGTTACTTTAATGATAAGAAGATAATTTCTAGGAGCGAGTTTTTTTTACTTTTACCTAGTTAATACACATCAGTAATAAAAAATGGCAAATGTGTGAGCTAACAACATGCTTTTTCTTAATAACTAGATCAAGACTGTTATGTCATCTTTTATTTATAATAAGAGCTAATTTGGAAAATATACAAAATAAATAATAAGGGGTGGTTCATTGTGCCCCTAGGTCCATTGTGCCCCGGTCTCCCCTACATGCTTTTTCCGCCGAATTTTTTTAACCTAGTCAAGTAGGCATCTCTAAAATTTTGAATTTCGATTTGTTAAACACACTTTAGAGAATGGCCGATTATTCTATGGCAACATTGATTGAAGCACACCTATAATTTATAAATGCATGGATAAATGTCGAATACTACCCAATTTAAACATCCACAACGAAGCTTTATCTAGGAAAAACATTATCGCCTTTTGTGTGGTACATTCGATGCCCAGCTGATGTAAATATACGTTTTTCTTGCCTCATTCTTGGATAATGATAGGACTTGGGAAAACGATTTACTCGCCGAATTCTAAAAGAACTAGCGAGTTCTTGCAGGTTATTGTTCATTATTTATGAAGTTTCTCGCCTCGGTAATGATTTGGCCGACGTTCTTTCTTTGATGTGTAATGGAATACTCAATGTGGGATCTTTATATTTCTTTAACGCTTCTTCTAGAGTTGTTTTGAGTTTGCTTCATAATAATTGTAAACACCTATTGTGAATAATGAAAACAAATATTCTCGTTGAGAAATTTTATGGTTCAATATTTGCAGTTGTAAATAAATTGATTTACGTTAGGGAAAAAATCTAGAAGATAATCGAATATGCAAATATTTTATGAATAAATTTGTTATGCGCAACCAGAAAAATAAGGAATACTTCCAGTGTATATATATAAAATATCATTATATGAATGCTTTTTACGAGGCAATATATTTTTAGTTCAATCAATAATTCACCACTACAACAAAATGTCATGCTTGGAAATTTTGTTTTATTTTATGCCTTAAAAATTAGAAAAGCTTTTCCGTAGAACGTTTGTACGTTTTTGTATTAAAAATATTTTATCCTGGATGTCTAAAAATATTCATTAAAATAAACTAGCAATATATTTTCATGGTCAACGGATTTAGCCATAGGGGAGAGGAGGGAGGATTGGGACATTTTCACATAAATATTTTTTTAATCATTATCTCCTGCTTATTTATTGATGCAAATGGTTAAATAATAAACTTGCATGTTTTAAATTACTTTTAAAAAATACACAGCATATAAATGTTGAATAATTTTATTACTGTTGAGAAATTCAAATTACAAGAATTTTGTCCCATTCCTCCCTCTTGGGTGGGAGGAGTGGGACATGAGTATGGGAGGGATGGGACACATTTGAAAATTAATTAAAAATCATCCAATATCATAATGAGAAAGGTAAACATCAAAAGAAAAGCAAGACTGCACTCTACTGGTCCCACCAACCAATTGTGATGGCAGCAATTTCACGATAATATAGTTTTCTTTCTATTATACAATAATTATCCTGTTGAGGAAACATTTGTGTCCTTTCTCACAAGTTTTACATTGGAACGTTCAGCATTGTCAATACTCTCCTCCAAGCCTGCAACGTAGAAAACAATTGACCATTTGATGAGTAATTTGTCAAGTACAAAATCATTTTTGCCTACGTTTGGCTTGTCCTTCATCCAGTCAATATCTTGTGCTATTTCCATGTCATCATCTGAATTTTCATGTAATGAAAATGGCCCTTCGCTATTACCGGATTCGTAACTGAACGGTAATTTTCTTTGGCGGCCGTATGTCTGCAGGACTGAGAGGCAAAATGTGAGATGAGCATGGCAATCTAAAATTGATATTAAAAGGATTGTCAGATGGGTTATGTTTATGTGCTGAAGGAAGGCACACACACAACTACTGTTGTTATTATCATTATTTACTAGCATCAGACGGTCTGTAACCGTCAAAAACTCGTCATCTCCAAAAGGCTCACTATTAAATGGATATATTCCAGGTTTTTTAAGTCCTGAAGTAGTATTTTTTGTTGGAATGATGCCTAGTATGAAATTCCGACAAGCTTTGCAATGTGGTAAATGTTGATAATTTTCTCCGGATTATTTATTAACCAGTCGTTGCAAGCTGTATTATATCGGCCTTTAAATGATTTATATACCGATATACATCCAATGGTTGAAACCTATGGCTACAGTGAGGTGGACATGTTAGCATGACAACACAATTTTCTCTCGCTTTGTTGACTAATTCAAGTGTAACATGACTGTCATGATTGTCAAGTAATAATAAAAGTGAATGCATGCCGTACTGCATTTCCAGTTGCATTAATGATGCATAATACAGTTGCCAGCAAAATCTAAATGTTTAATTTTAAATGTTTCATTTTTTAGTAACAGAGGGGAGGAATGAGACACGTCCCATTCCTCCCTCTTTCAGTGTGTCCCATTCCTCCCTCTACATAATGCTTCTAAAAAATAACTTCTCACATAAACCATGCTGACTTTAACCTTAACTAAATTGCTGATACGCATACATTATATCTTTAAGAGTACTATGACATCACATAATGTTTGTTTTATAAATTACATGGGTAAAGAAGTAAAACTAAAAATATATTAAAAACTTAATTCGGAGATGCGAAAATAAACATTTTCCGAATGTAAACTGAAAGTTGAATCTTGATAAACTAGAAATAGGTAACAACAAGAAGCTATACATATGTCATCTGGTAGCGAGACAGGAAATAAAATTAGGTCTTTTATTTTGCCATAATTTCAGCTGTCCCACCCCTCCCAACGTCCCAATCCTCCCTCTTCTCCCCTATAGATTCCAAATTAAGATTAAAACCATATATTTTTACTTTTATATCACATATGCATATATAAATACCAATAAACTAAGATAAAATATTCTAAATATAAGATAATTGTTGGCGTGTTTTTTATTCGGCACTTTATGTGGTAAAAAATCATTTTAAAATATAAATGATCTAACTATTTTAGTTTCAGCTAAGTAGTAACTGCAAGCAAATCAAGAATGGCAAAAAGATGATTTTGTGAATTTTATTTATAAACGTTAGATATACATTTGTATAACTGCTAATAAATATTGTAACAGGGAAAACAAAAATAAATCTACAGTAATTTTTTTATGATTCTCCCTTTAAAAAATGCTGACATTCTTCCTATCATAAAAAACAGAAAAACCACAAAAAAAGATATTTACCTTAAAAGAGATTGTGTCTGAAATCCCCTAACAGAATGCAAGCAGCCACCTAAGTTGTTAACCCATAAAGAAAATTTACGAAAACCCCCCTAATCACAATTTCCATTTACCTTAAAGTAAAAGCTACCACAAGCAACAGGGTAGCAAAAGCTACCACAAGCAAGAACCCTAATGCAACAGGATCGAAGAACGTTAGTATTGATTCTTTTTAAGAGCTTGGATCAAAGCACGCCTCAAAAGTCAGCTGCCCTAACAGTTGTGAAAGTAATTGGGGTTCTTGCTCAATAGGCAGATGGGACAAAGACAGTACTAAAGCGCGGGAACGGCAAAAGCCAACACCATGATGGCTGTCTTATTAAAGAAAGGGGCGATTTCTAAAAAGGCTTCAGGTCGTAAAAGTGTGGATTGTTTAGAACTGTAATAGAAGTAAACTTGGTCAAAAAACGTGAATGGACACAAAAATAAATGGCTATGGTTAACCGATTTATTTTGGATCGAACAGAGTAACCGGTCAAATAACTTTGGATTTAAATTGATTACGGATTAAGGTGCTGGAAAGGTTATTTTAAAAGGGAGTCGCCTAATAGAAGGCATATATGTTTGGTTAACTTATTTTTTGAATAGGTTGTACGGCAGATAGATCGGTTAACTAATTATTGCAAGTAAAATAGACTGGGGGGGAAAAATAGGCTGAATTTTAAAATTAATATTTGCCTAATGCAGTAATGAAGTAATTCGTTAACTTAATTTCGCATAAAAATAAAATGTCTGGAGGGTTAGCTAATTTATCCTGGAAACCCCTATTAAGTGTGACTGGTTAAATAAATTTTAATGGAAGAATTTGGGCTAAATGGGTAGGTTGAATTATTAGATATATGATGGTCCCCTAAAGGGGAATTCATGTTGGATTAACTGATGTCTAAGGCAGCGTGATCGGTTACATTTGATGAAAATTAATAGAATTCAGTAACTCCAATTTTTTAAAATTAAATTACCATTATTACATATTGAATTACCAAATTAAATTACCATAAATGAAACTAAACATTGGTTTGGTTTGAATTATCGTCGCACTAGAGCTACACGAGGGCTATGAAACTAAACATTGATTTTATATATAAAACTTTTAAAATTAGTATTTTAAATTAGCTCTTAAAATTGACGCATATTTCAAAACTTTTTACTTATGAACTAATTTTAATTCGGTGTTTTTTTAAAGCAGAATTGATTAATTTTTATATATAATAACTTTAGGGATTGAAATTTATAAGCTGAGCATAGTTTTGGGAAAATATATTTTCGTGCGTATAAAAACGAATTTCATAAAAAAATACAATATTTAAGCTCTGTTTTATTATTAAAAACCGATTATATATATTTTTTCGCTTATTCTATTTAATATAATCCTATGTACTTAAAAAAATATAGCTTTAAATAAACATTGGAGTTTTAGCTTCTTTTTTAAAGGTACATTTCTAAATATTATAAACCGAGTAAAATCAATTAAAATAATTAAATATTAGAAAACATTCGATGTGGAGCTGAAATAAAAAAGGAGTTTTTATGTGAAAAATAGGTTTCTACACTCTCAGAAATAATACTTTCATTTTTGACGATTCGTGAATCATCAAGCCTCATTTCGTTATTTTTGAGGATTGTTTCGTCAAACTATCACGTGACTTTTGAGTAAACGCGAATCCTTACTTTTACGATCATGATTTGACGATTCTGTATCTTGATTTTGAGGAAACTGAATTTCATTGTTGTACTCACATGCTCAAAAATGACGAAATATTTCTTTAGATTAGACGACATTCAAATCCTCATAAAAATGACGATTCAAATTTCCTCACTTTGAGGAAACGAAAACTCGGAGCATTTGCCAGTAACGGAATCGTCAAAATTAAGGAAAATTTCGTCGTTTTTTGAGCATTCATATTTTAGTGTGTAATTGTTTCGATACTTTGGGAAAAACTTACTAGAAGTTAAATAGTATTTTACTCAAAAAATATTATTTTCATCGATTTTAATTTACTAAGTCCCCTAAAATTGATTGGGGTCAAAGGAATATGATTAACGTTAACCTGTTGTTGCAAACTAGTTTGCAATAGAAAATTTGGTGGCTGTTGATACTACATTTTAAAATAATTAGATATTTTATATATCGAATAAATGTGCTTAGTAATTGCATGCCTCCTATTTATTGCAAGTAATATTTTATGGTTAATAAATGGAACTATTTTTAAATATACCGATTCTTTTAAAAGCCTTAAGGGCTTTTCATTAAAAATAAACATGTTCGTTAAAATATTAAAACTAAATGGGTAATTAGAGACTGTATTTTAGCATCGCCTTAAAAATATACATTTAATGAATGGGTCATAAATAATTATACCGAGTTTTTCTTTTTCTCTATTTTTTTATTATCCATTAATGAAATTCATTAAACATTTAGTAAAGCATGTTTCAGTGTTTTGCTTTAAAGTTTTTCTCGCTTATTTTTTCTTTATAATTAAGTCGAAAAAAAAATGGTATTTTATTCATGACTTTGTGTTTACAATGTATAAAAAATGTACTAACTTTCGATCAAAAAAATCCCTGGAGATTTATTCATAAGAAAAAAAAAGCAGTGTTTACCCAAATTTTGGTTCATTTCTTACTGAATCGGAAAAATTACGCGTATAAAATATACATAACACATTAATAGTAGAGTATGTATCAAAAAAGTTTTATACTGACAATATTTCTCCGAGTTGCATGTTTTATATAGAAGGAGTTAATACCAAATGTTCGAGCTACATACGGGAGGCATAAATTCGTGATCACAATGGAAATGTGGTTTTATTGTACGAACCCAATTAACTCAGCATGCAATTATAAATGACCACACCCATTCGTTTCCTTACTTTGATCGATGACTTTATTTGTTACAAAGTTGAGGTTTGTTGGATTTTATTTTTTTGTAGATAATCACAGTAGAACGGAATTAAATTGAAATAAAGTAAAAAAAGGATAAAAGCTCAATGGTTACTTGATTAATTTTAATAAATTCAGCCATCATATATAATTATAAAAATATTCTATCAAAAATGAAGATTGCCTTTCTAAAATTGTGGCTATTAGTTATACTTTCGTAAATTGTTTTATTTATAATTTGACTTTTTTTCATTTTTTGAAATAACAAAAAAACATTTATCTAAATTGAAAATAGCTAATCTATAGCATTATATTAAAAATATTGATGGAAATTTAGCGTTTGAAAACTATAAAAACAATTTCATATCTTTTAAACCAAGCTCAAAAGAAAAACCTTTAATTTAATGTCAGATAGTAAGAAAATGCGTCTTTCTATTCGTGGAAAATGCAAAACATTAATTAGTAAATAGTTAAATATTTTAAGGTCCAGGTAGCAATTAACTATCGATTAACCACGCTTTGCGTATTCCAAGTTTGATGTTCCGAGAGACGCTTTGGAAGAATTTTTTTTCGTGAAAATATTATTTTACTTTAATGCCGCCCTTTGTTGAAACTAATGTACCAGTTTCGGTACACATCCCTTAGGGTCTCCCCTTGCGTAAACTTTAATTTCCGGCGCATTCTGCTCAAAGGCGTCGGAGATTTCGGGATAGAAAAAAAACCTCTAAAAGTATCTTACATTTTATCTTGGCTGTCAGCGAAACGTCTTAAACGAAGTTGTTTGTCCAAAACCTGTTTCGTGGGGGATTTCTTAAGCTTTTGGGAAGGAGATAAGGGTGTGATTAAGGTGTTAATGAAGCTTGGAGAAAGGATTTGGGTTATCATTAGGATAGGGGTAGCCAGATTATCTACTAACATGCCGAATTTGGTGATATTTTAGTTAAGTTTTAAGTTATCGTCGCACGACGGCAACACGAGGGCTTCGTAACGGGCGTCGTATTTTAGAGCCACCGTCAAGTGACCAGCTGACATACGAGTAGGCACCCAACGCAACCGTTAAGGACGACATCGTACGCAGCGTTAGGACTTTGAAGGATATTTAACGTGCACCTCCTCTACACGGGGTATTATTCGTCGGGCATTTTTGGCTGCACACGCCGTTTATAGGTCGGCAGTTATTTTGTCGATGCCCAGACCCGAACCTGGCACCTTTCACATGCTAAGCAAATGCCCAACCCACTGGACACTCCTGCCCATGTGATATTTTGAAAAGTACATCCTTTATTCTCACTTGGCATATGTGACGAAGAAGAATCTTTGTAGAAGTTTTGAAAGTATTGTTTTTATAATTTTAATAAAAATACGAGTGTACTGTTTTCAAATGGCCAGGAAATGAACAAATATGTAGGGTTGTTTTCACTGCATAAATTAAAAATATAATTTATTTCAAATAAATTATTTTTTTAAGAAATTGGAATCGGGTATATTTAGTAAGAGATGGTCTTAAAAACATTTCCAGATAAAAAAGTACATTATGAATAAAATTTTTAAAATTTAAGATTATTGTTAGAAATATTGATGCACAAAATACAGAAAAAGCCGATTCTTCCGATCAGTGGATTAAAGAATTTTGCATTCATTGAAATAAAACATTTTAATAGTTTAAGATAAAAAGTAGTGCGAAAATTACAATAAGATTGTGAAGAAAATGCGAATTTCATTAGGAACCTCAGAATTGATAATTATATGATTTCTTAATTAAAATTTTCCTGGATATTTTTAGCAAATAATTTTTATACATTCCAACCGTTATAATTATATAATGCTTCTACTAAGCTTCACCTAATATATATATTTCTCTTATTCATACCCGACATTTTTACGTCTTTTCTTTCAATATTACTATAAAACATTGGAATCAAACATTTATACCAATTCTTTGAACGTGCAACTTTCCAAACTGTATGGACAATACTTATTTTAAAATACTTACATAATTATTTTTGTTACTCACATTTATACGTTAATAGAAATATTGGTACGAAATGGTTAAAAATAAATGGCAAGTGTTACCAATCTTTTTAAAAGCAATTTCACCATCTTTATTTTTCCCCTTTGTTAAGCAATAATTCTAACACCTTAAAACCAGATCCTTAAAGCGAATGTTTCATGGTTTCTAAAACCCTTTTATTTTGAAACGCCTCAACAAACGATACAATTGAACACATTATGAAAGCAACTTCGGCTTTTAAACAGCGTCTAACCGCGGATCATTCGAAATTAGATCCTTCCGTTGCATTCAACTTTCGCTGTACGCGAAGGAAACCTTCCCCCAAATTCTAACCGCCTTCATTTCACTTTGTGGACTATTTATTCCTGGAGAATGCTTAAGGCCCAAGATTTCAATTTGGGCCAAGATCCTTGGTGCAAATCCTCGAGCTTTGCAGCAGAATGAAATGTTAAATTTAGGCAAAATGATGGGAAAAGAGAAGGGTGGTGTTATTTTACGAAACCTGCTTATTTCAAAGGCTGACCCAGCTTTTCATCCTTTGAGTGGGTCGATGAAATGGGTACCAAGCATGCTTGGGAGCTAAACACTGGGGGTTCCACGTGTGGCTGACCACCGGGACATATGCCTAGCACCCCAGGGCCCTAGGTCACGAGAGCTGAAATGGGCATGGCAGGCTTTGGCCTAGTAATGGGGTGTTGCGCCGGGGAGTTTAGTTTAGTTTAGCTTATTTTAAATGTAAAGGGATAATCAATGGACGATTGTTTTTCACAAACATTTTTATTCGATTAAGAAGGACTTTCAGTCCCATAGAGTTAATGCATTAGTTTTGAAATCACAACTTTTGCAAAAGAATTGCTTTGCCATGCTATCCCCATTTCTTTTTTGAATCATCATGACATCAACTTAA
Source organism: Hylyphantes graminicola (assembly GCA_023701765.1). Lineage (NCBI taxonomy): Eukaryota > Metazoa > Arthropoda > Arachnida > Araneae > Linyphiidae > Hylyphantes > Hylyphantes graminicola. Next base: position 5,046,406 of record CM043122.1, read on the forward strand.
ATAAAAATTGAAAAGAAAATAACATCTTTTTATTTAGTTATTAATTGATTAAATTGATAACAAGAATTTTTTTTTCTCTGGTTTCGAAAATACTTTGTGGAAAATCTAATAAAAAAGCGTGTTATGAAAATAACTTGTCTCAGGAAGTAAACTAGGCTGATTTGTTGTGCTAACAAAGAAAATATTGCTATATATTTTTGTTTTCAAGAACATGTGACAAAGAACAGTCCCATTTTTTAAAATCTTTTCTTGGTGAAAACTTAAAAAAAAAAAAGAAATACGCTGGCTTTTCACCCGGATATCTTTAAAAACTTTTCTTTTGATTTTTTTCCCCTCCAAAAATAGAAACTTGAGCAAAATGTCTCTTTCCATTTCGAGTTGCATCGAGAAGGGCTTAACCAAGATTATTCTGGTTTTTAGACTTTTTTTCTATACGCATTTTGAAGATAAGATGAAAAGTGAAATATTTGAATAAAGTATCGAAAAAAGAGCTAAGAAAAAATAAAAATCAGTTAACTCTTGGAACATAGTTTAAGAATAAATTACATGTCTTCGCTGCATGGTCTGCACGGGTATATTCTCATTGGTATAGTCTTGTGATGGAATGCGTAAAAATTACATATCGTAATTTAAAAAATAAATTACACATCTTCATTGCATGGTCTGCACGGTTACATTCTCATTGGTATAGTCTTGTGTTGGAATACGTAAAAACTACGTATCGTTGTTTTTATCGTTGCTTTACTGTTTTTAAATAAGATAAAGTTGCTACGTTCCCCCTACTTAAACAGAAAGTTAAACATTTTAGTATACAGAGTCATCATTGGACCCATTGTTTTATATGGCTCAGAAACATGGACTTAAAAGAAAGAGTGTTGAAGAATTGTTGAGAGTGTGGGAAAGAAAGATACTTAGAAGAGTTTTTGGAGCAATATGAGATAATGGAGAATAATAAATTGTGAAATATAGAAACATAGAATCGTATATTGTTACAGTGATTAGAAAAAAGAGAGCCCAGTGGCTAGGACATGTTGATAGCATGGAGTCTAACAGAACAACCCGAAGACCCATGAAAGAAAACCCTAGCAGACCAAGACCTAGAATAATACCAAGAATAAGATGGATGGACCAAGTGGAAGATCATAAAACTTGGGAAATTACCAACTGGAAGTAAAAGTCGGCGAACAGAGTAGAAAGGAGAAAAGTGCCAATGATGATGTGCTTCAAAACCACCACAGTCTAAGGAGGTTAAGCATGTGACATGACAATTAAAAACATTTTCCTTTATAGTAATGCATCAATTGTTAACTGTTGTACGATGTGAATATATTCGAGCTCTGTTAGTATTCATCTCATAATTTTACAATTTAAATGGTTATATACAGGGTGAGGCAAACAAAACCGGCCCCGAGATGGAGATTAGAATACGACAGAAATGTTGCCAAGTCTAAAACCAATACAAAAAACAGGCTTACTCACTGAAGCTATTGATCGCTTCAATATTAAGCCCAAGCAAACGCTTGGCGACTTATTTGCCGGCAACTACGCCACGCTTTTAAGGGGTCATAGGAGTCTTAAAAATGTGCAAAGAAGGTACTACAAAGCATAGTTTGATCTTTCATGTAATTTTTTAACTATACTCAATTTATAAGTATATTTTTTATATGTAATTCTATAAGCTTTATTTAATATAAAGCAAATTTTAAAATTAATGAAACTTTAGCCAAAACTAAAATAAATGATATTAAACATAAAGCTATTTGAACACATTGTGATTAGGCTTGCGCGGCAAATTTTGAGGTCAAAATTGAAAAAATGACCCAGAAAATGACTTTATATTGCACAAATATGTACAAACAAAGACTTATACCTAAATTCTCAGATCAATTTTAATTGGAAATTATTTTAAAAACTTTTTCTAAAAAAAAAAATAAAAATTTTAAAATTTTGATTTTAATTTTTTAAAAAATAATTTCTTATTAAAATTGAGCTGAGAATTTAGGTATGAGTCTTTGTTTATACATATTTGTACAATATAAAGTCATTTTCTTGGTCATTTTTTCAATTTTGACCTCAAAATTTGCCGCGCAAGCCTAATCACAATGTGTTCAAATAGCTTTATGTTTAATATCATTTATTTTAGTTTTGGCTGAAGTTTCATAAATTTTAAAATTTGTCTTATATTAAATAAATCTTATAGAATTACATATAAAAAATTATAGTACTTATATATTGAGTAGTTAAAATATTACATGAAAGATCAAACTATACTTTGTAGTACCTTCTTTGCACATTTTTAAGACTCCTATGACCCCTTAAAAGCTAGTTGAAATGGAATATAAACAAGGTTAGTAGAGCTGATCAAGATTTAGTGATTATTTGATTGTTTCGATCGTTATTTATCCTAGAGAATCGGACCATTTTGTATTTGGTAATACAAAACATTCTAAATTGATTGCAAGACCCTAAATTTGCATTATGGGACGTCTTCATACAATACGAACTAAGATCTGAATTCGCCACTAGTCTATGAGTAGCTCTAATGTGAAGCTTATCCGATCCAACCAATGCAAAAACAGGTTTCAGGCGGCTTCAAGAGTTTTTCTCGCCAAGCATTTTAACGTATTCCCATCTCTAGCTCGGGGCCGGTTTTGTTTGCCTCACCCTGTATAATGCACTGCAGTATGTAATCATAAGCTTCGTATGTAAAAACTAGCAGTATGGTCCCGCCTTACTGGGAACCCGTTAACTTCGCATTGCTTCCTTTTAGAGGCATACTTACCTTGTGAAAATACACTCAAAATTAAAACAAAATTAAATTCGTGTTGGCGCATGCGCACCTAAAAGAGCAAACACTAATAGAGGATGAAGCAGCCCTAGGGCGAGCGCATATCTCAATCAAACTAATAGAGGATGGCGTCAAGCCCCCGTTTCGGCCCGGACCATGTATTTTCAAGCCCTGTTATGGTCCCGAAATCCCACGTGGATGACGTTTTTTTAAAACTAATTATATTAATTAAAAATTTCAATCAAATATGAAAAATCTAAGCCTCAGGTGCACACGTAGGTATTAAAAGGAATCTATATTAAAAATTTCGAATTTTTTAGAGCAGTCTGAGTAGGTCTTTTGCGATCCACAGACATACACACAGACAGACAGACACACAGACAGACTCTTTCTTTTATTATCTATAATAATAAAAGAAAGAGTATGTCTGTGTGTATGTCTGTGGATCGCAAAAGACCTACTCAGACTGCTCTAAAAAATTCGAAATTTTTAATATAGATTCCTTTTAATACCTACGTGTGCACCTGAGGCTTAGATTTTTCATATTTGATTGAAATTTTTAATTAATATAATTAGTTTTAAAAAAACGTCATCCACGTGGGATAGCGGGACCAAAACAGGGCTTGAAAATACATGGTCCGGGCCGAAACGGGGGCTTGACGCCATCCTCTATTAGTTTGATTGAGATATGCGCTCGCCCTAGGGCTGCTTCATCCTCTATTAGTGTTTGCTCTTTTAGGTGCGCATGTGCCAACACGAATTTAATTTTGTTTTAATTTTGAGTGTATTTTCACAAGGGTAAGTATGCCTTTAAAAGGAAGCAATGCGAAGTTAACGGGTTCCCAGTAAGGCGGGACCATACTGCTAGTTATAGATAACGCCAAAACATTAGCCAAGCCCTTGTTTGGACTATTTAGGAGAAATAGGCACGCTGGACCACGGTTCTCCAGAGCAAAGTGCCCCAGTGTTAATCCAATACAGAAAAATAATATTTTCTAAATCATATTTCTCCGGCGGTATAGAATGTTTCATAGATATTGGGTAAATGTAGTGAATGATTGTATGTGATAAATGTAGCTGACTTTCAGGTCCCGACAATCATACTTCTTGAAATTGGTTGGATTTTTTTTTTAATTTTCAATAAATAACTTAACACCAAGCATTCAAAGTAATTTCAAAAAGTGGGATTATAGAGACATGCAAGTTATCTATAAGTATCATAAAAAAACTGTTTGTAATAATATTCAATACATCCGGAGAAATGTGGCTTTAAAAATAATTTTTCTTATGGGATTAACACTGATGCACTTTGGTTTTAGTTTGAATTATTGTCGCACTAGAGCTACACGAGGGCTATTGGCGACGGGCATCATATTTTAGAACCACAGTCAAGTGACGGGCCAACACCCGAGCAGGCACCCAACGCTACAGTTAAGGGCGACATCGTACGCAACGTTGGGACTTTGAAGGATATTTAACGTGCACTCCCTCCACGACACGCGGTATTATTCGTCGGACAGGCGAATGCTTAACCGACTGGGCTCCCCAACCCCCGCAACTTGGAGACCCGTGATACAACGCGCCCATTCCCCTTTTAATGTCTTTAATTGCACGTCGGCCTTTGAATTATTATTGTTGACGAAGCTGCATCATCGTCATCTTACATGCATCAGACCACTTACGAGAACTTGAGTCCCGAACTTCGAAAATTCAATCACCGTATTTCGGTCAACTCGAACTATCCTCTTAATTTCCCCCTAAAATTCTGCATTGCAAAATTTAATGGAGACAATAACGTATGGATTTTACAGTGTGGTCGAATGCGTCATTTTAATAAGCAGTATCGATTGAAGTGGAGCCATCACGAGATTATCCACAAGGACACGTCTCTAGTAAACACAAACATCCATTTTTCGTGCAGTTTTCTCGGAAATGGTTGTTGTATAGAATTTGCCCTATCATTTATTAAAAAGCATACATGTAACGTAAAATATCATTTTATACAAACGAATAATTTATGAATATATTTTGATTCTGTTAAGATATTAGAATCTAAATATTACAAAAATAATTAAATTCTTATTTAAACAGAGTTTTTATTTAACATCGCATAAGTCAAACTATCTTTTTCACTCTGCAAGTATAATGTCATGCTTTATTAAAAAAAGAAATTTTGAATAAAAAAAATATTGAATGTAGTTGACAGTTCATTATACAGTTATATCTGATATATATGATAAATTGTTGGAATTTTAGAAAACATGCACTTTTCAATTGAAGAGCTTAGTGTAAAAACGTGCTAAGTGACATTAAAAAAAATGAGATTTCGGTGTCAATGAACATTTTATCTTCTCTTTTAAAGATGACAAGTGTCGAATTTTTCATTAACTCCAAGTTAGGTATATTTTTTACCTTTTGCAAGCGCCTTTTTTAACGCATCTAAATGCAAACTAAGAACTTTGAAGCTCTTTTTCTCGTTTTGACATTTATATCACTTAGCGCGTTCTTCCACTAAGCTCTTCAATTGCATTTTTCTTGTATCCCCCTGTAGACACGATGCATAAATCTAGAAAAAATCCATTGAAATAATGTTATCAATACCGGACACAAGTTACTAACATTGAATTATAATGAACTTTAAAAAATTAACTATTTACGGGTAGTTTGAATTTATTATATGCAATCATGACAGTTAATAAAATTGTTGGTCTTATTATGTAGCCTTTGAATATTTCAAAAAATCAACACATTTGTATGTTTGTAATTTAAATAAATCGCAAAATGCAGTGGGACTCGAATAACTATTTACTTTATCGTGGCATTAATTATAACAAATAATAGTTTAGTGTCCCATTATCTTAGGATTTTCAAATTTAAATGTATTTTTTCTATTTATTTTTCAGTTACCAATAGAAATAATTTGTTGGTAGAAAAGTGTTTTGTCAATTCTTCCTCTATAAATATCGTGTGTTCCAGCTATACTGTCCTACAAAAAGAAGTACATTGAAAGATTCGTGTCCGAAATAGCCTCATAAAGGAAAAAGTCTTTTCTAAAGAATGTATTCTATTTTGTGCAGATATGTAGCATCGAATAAAATAATGCTACAAGCGAAAGCGAGCATATTTTCCCAACCAAAGCTTTTCTTTCTTCATTTGGGGATCAAAACTATATATTGTATATCTTTGATGAATTTTAATTAGAAGTGTTTTGGATAGTGAACTTTGAATGATTCGTTATTCCAAACTTTTCGATGGCTGCTTAGGATGAGTATTAACCCTTTCAGTCCCAATGACAATTTGGCATCATTTTGGAATTTTTTCCTGATCGTCTATAGCCATTTATGTTATCAATTATATTCTATTTTTTTTTATCTTTATGTTATCAATTATATATATTCTTCTATCAATTTATTCGTCAATTACCATTTATATTATTATGATTTCTATAACCATTTGTGTTATCGAAAAGCACATCATTCAATTCTTCAAACTTTTTCTATTAGAAAATATTTTTTATTAATCCCAATAGATGTCAGCCCTATTATTTTTTTAAATAATGGTCAGAAACATGATGATGCCAAACGGCATCACTGGGACTGAAAGGGTTCTTGGGAATTTTTCTTGTTTTAGCAGTGTCTTATTAAAATCGTATAATTTTTCAGAGAAACTGTTACAATATCAATATTTTATATTGTACAGATATAAAATCAATTCAGACAATAAAACTCCCCACAAAATATACATTTATGATGTAGTGTTACTTAGTGTTTTCTTTGATGGAATTGATACCCGAAACTGTTACAATCAGCCAAAGTGTGGTTTAGAACTTATATTTTATTAGCCATAAAAGAAAACTGAGTTCTGTCTATATTCCAATAAAGTCTTGCATGCCGTTGAATATTCATTTTCAACCGTCAGGAAAATCAATGAATCAAATCCTCTCTAAAAAGTAATCCCCGAGTAGATTGCATTCATAAATAATTGATACATAGTGCTGATTCCGACAAACGTAAAGAATAGAGGAACTCTAATCCTACAATTGAAGAGCTTAGTGGAAGAACGTGCTAAGTGACAAAATGGTGAAAACGAGGAAATAAGCTTTAAAGTTTTTCGTTTGCACTCAGATCAGCGGAAAATAGAACTTGTAAATAGTCAAAAATAGACTAAACTTAAAGTTTATGAAAAAGGGGAAAATTGTTATCGTTAAAGAAGTTAGTAATATGTTCATTGACACAAAAATCTCAATTTCTCCAAAAATGTCACTTAGCACGTTCCTCCACTAAGCTCTTCTGAAGAGCTTAGTGGAAGAACGCGCTAAGTGACATTTTGAAAAAATTGAGATTGTCGTATTAATGAACAGATTGTTCCATCCTTTAAATGTAAAAAGATTCCCTTTTTTCTTAAATTTTAGTTTAAGTACACTTTTTACCTTCTGCAAGAGCCGTTATTAACGTATCTAAAGGCAAACGAAAAACTTTAAAGCTCATTTTCTCTGTTTCACCTTTTTGTCACTTAGCACGTTCTTCCACTAAGCTCTTCAATTGATCTCCGAATGCGAGCATTGATATTTGAACGAGCCGAGCAAACACCAAGACTAACTGTATATTCATTATGGAAGCTTTCGCCGCCTTTGAATTTACATACCCATTCAGCGTGCTTCCAGAATCGTTAAAAAATGGGAATTGTCTGGGCTTCGACAAAAGTGAAAAGTCAAGTCTTCGATGTTTGCTAATGATGGAGTCGATATTTGGCTAAGGGCTGCTAATACCGTGTCCGGAAGAAATCGGAAGTATTCTTTCTTGGTGAAAGTGGTAACCGTTGTCTTCGGAATAACGACAGGCGAGTTTTGTTTGTGTAGTCTAATGATGAAAAAATGCGTGAAACAGAAACACTTTCGTGAGTTGAAGAGTACAGGGGAAGAACTGCTTGATTTCTTTTGAGTTTTTCCGTAATTGTATCTGCTTGGCGGACATTGGCGACTGGAAACCGGTTTTCCTTTCGATTCTACATTCGCGGTACAAACGTGACTCGTGTCCACTGATCTATGGCGTGAATCAGGGTCGCCGCGAAAGAAAAACAAAGAGAGTAACCGGTTTCTTCACCCCTGTTTAGGCGATATCTCGCTATCATCGCCATAGAGGCTATTTGAGAAAATCCTTCTACGAAATCAAGAGTTTTTTCCCCTGCACTCTTCAGTTAAGATGTGTCCAAATCATGGGCTAATTGAAAGAACGTTCTTGAATACTTTTCGAAGTATCTAAGGACATATATATTTCGGTGTAAAACAGAAGTGATTCAAAGTGATTAATGGTAAATTCATCAACTGAGTACCTTTATTGTTGTTTAGTTGTTATTTAAGCAAACTTAAAGGGTCAATATTAGTAAAAAATTCAATTTGTGTCCGAATTGATTTTTATTTAAATTATTAAAAAGTAAGATGTTAATATGATTGTTTTATTTAGTAATGACCTTTTTTTAAGTTTAAATCCTAATAAAAACCTCATAACTTTGTGTTTATTTTTGCTTGCATTTATGTATTGTGAGATAAAATAATTTTTTTGTGTGGAAATAAATCATGTTTGACTTAATAAATGAAAATATGAAAAACATGCCAAAATAAAATTCACTAAAAAGTTTTATGATACAATTTGACCTTAATTTCTTTTTGCTTGCATTCTTAGATGCTCAAAAATTGATTTTAACTTTTTTTCAGCAAATAAAGTTCTGATTTCTTTTTAAAGTTTATTTAGAAGTTACGATTCCAATTTTTAACTCTTACATACAAGTTAAAAAAATTAGTTTTTTGCCATTACATTTTGGATACATAATGAAACTATTTCACAAATTTTAGAATTAAAAATAAAACGTTGGAACCAATAGGATTAACAAAAGTATGCAATGTGCTCCCCTAATTGTTTTGAGCAGTGTATCATTGGATAGAAGAAAAAAAAGACTCACCCGCTTATCTGACTTTCGTACAGCCTCGTGAATCTTCCAGACCAGCTCCGGTCCCGCGCTGGCCACTTGCTTGCCGATTTCGAAGTATTGAGTGATCGGGTTGGACTCCTGGGGGGTCGGAGGGGTGGTCTTTAGCTTCGCGAACATTATCAATCAGTCACCTACCATGGGAGAGAACCTGAAAGAGATAGAACAGTTAAAATGCAGATTACAGGAAAGTGTGGTGAATCTCATTTAACCCTTTCAGTCCCAGTGATGCCATTTGGCATCATCATGTTTCTGATCATAATTAAAAAAAGTCTGATTAATAGTAGTGTGGTCTGATTAATTTACAGTATATGTAGGTATACATAATTTTTTTAAATAACAGAATATGTTGAGCAACCAGCATATAAATATTAATTTGAGTTTCATAATATAACGAAACTATAAGATTTTGTGTGTCAACATATTTTTATATATATTGTACCGTTAATTCTAGTTCTATCTGATTTCGAGTCATATCTAGTAAAAATTAGTTCTAACTGATGCCATTAGTTAAAACTAGTTTCCACTAGCTAAAACCAGTTATTGCCAGTTAATACTTGTTTTGAAGGAATAGACAGGTTTAATCTAGTTTTAACTATAACACAGTTATATTAGATAAAACTAGAATTAACGGAATATATCATGATTTAGGATAATAGGTTTGGATTAGCTTAGTTAATAATTGGGCCGACGTGCAATGAAAGTGTTTGGATATTGGAGGACACTCCATTAAGAACCGTACATCGAAAATTTTGAGGCCTCCATTGTCGTAAAAAGATTATAAAATTAACGTTCATAATAAATAAAAAGTCAAGCATTCGCAGTTACTTGTAGTTTTATCTAAAACATGTAAGATATTCTATTTTTGGCTGATTACAACTAGTTTAAAGCAATGCAATAGGTTAGGTTTGTTAGGTTAGGTTTGAATTATCGTCGCACTAGAGCTACACGAGGGCTATTGGCGACGGGCGTCGTATTTTAGAACCACAGTCAAGTGACGAGCCACACCTGAATAGGCACCCAACGCAACCGTTAAGGGCGACATCGTACGCAGCGTTAGGACTTTGAAGGATATTTAACGTGCACTCCCTTACACGGGGTATTATTCGTCGGACATTTTTGGCTGCACGGGCCGTTTATAGGTCGGCAGTTATTTTGGCTATGCCCGGACCCGAACCTGGGACCTTCCGCATGCTAAGCGAGTGCTTAACCGACTGGGCTCCCCAGCCCCTCAATGCAATAGGTCAAAACCGGTATTAACTAACGAGATCTAGTTTTAGACAAAGGAAATTAGTTTTCAGCAATGGCTTCAGTTAAAACTAGTTCTCCCTAGTCAATTCTAGTTTTACCCGATTCCGGGTTATAACCGTATCCATACATAAGAAAACTTTATGCTTGAACTCAAATCCTACCATCGACTTTTTTTTAAAAAAAAGAACGAGCACTGAAAAAGCGCACAACCAGATTAATCTCTTTTACTGATAAAAATTGAGAAAAAGTACACCTTGAAAAAAAAATTCTTAGTAAAAGAGTTTCGGAAAACCTAAGAAAAAATCGCTGCGTTAAGAAGTTTCAAAATTGAATTAGAGGCTTCAGACGTTATTATTTGGTTTCTTGGTAAAGACGTGTGTCGAACTTTTGATGCGTCTTTTCAACCTCCAAGGTTAGATTTTTTGAAGAGTTGGCTTGTTTTGATAAGGAACAATTGGGATATCGTAGATGTGGTTAAGGTTTCAACAGCTATAGGAAAAACTTCTGATCTTGTGTCGTATTTTCCAACGGAAATTAGGTATTGACATAGGGAAGAATTTAGTCTCTCTATACTTCCCTCTCAATTTTCATCTTTACCAACCAATTTTAACAAAGATTATATTTCTTTAGAAATCTTTAACATCAGGGACATACACTCTTAAAACAAACGAGCGAATTTAACACAATCTGAGTAATTTTCACTCCTCCAGTCTTGAAAATGCACTTCTCTGAAATGAGTGTATCCTTTGGGTGTTAAACCTCCTACAGGATCACTCAAAACGAGTGATTTTAACTCAGTCTGAGTTAAAATTCACTCCTTTCCAGAGCCGAAAATGCACTTCTCCAACTGGAGTGGATTTCACTCTCTTGGTTTAAGAGTGTATCTTTTTGCCAGTTTTTACTTTAAAATATACACGAATATATAAGTAAAAAGTTGATTATTTCAATACTTTAAAAATTGTTTTTTCCCGAGATTAGGTCACTTGTAATGCAACAAGAGTTCCAACATACATTTTTAGTCATAAGTGATGGTAAAACCTAGAATATTTTGGTATTTTTGAAATTTCTCAAAAAACCTGTTTCACGTATCACTTTTTTACTCGAAGAAGTGTATATGTTTACAAATATCATGTATCAAATCATGTACAAATATCGTACAATCTACTTAGATGTACACTCTTAAAACAAACACTCCTAATTTAACTCAGTCTGAGTGGATTTCACTCCTCCAGACTGGAAAATGCACTTCTCCTTTTGGAGTGGATCCTTTGTGTGTTAAACCTCCGACAGGATCACTCCAAACGAGTGATTTTAACTCAGTCTGAGTAAATATGCATGACTTTACGGTGTCGAAAATGCACTTCTCCAACTTGAGTGGATTTCACTCTTTTGTTTTAAGAGTGTATTAATTGAAATTACAGGTAGATAGTTTATTGAGCTAGAAAAAAAAGAAAGGTTCTAATCATTTCCAATATTTCATGAATCAAAGAATGGCAAAAAAATCTATTAACTAGCACTGCTTGACTTATAATATATGCAGCCATTTAATTTTCTTGGTATATTATTTGTAAAAATATGCACTTTGACTAAAAAAGAATATGCACAATATAAAATAATTTGATATATTAAAAAAATCGAAAACATTGAAGAAGTAAGATTTTTTTGACTGCCGCTGTAAAAGATACTAAGACAGAGCTAGAAATAGATAGCAGGAAACGGTCAACTCTAACTTATAGATCATAAATGAAGGGTACACGGGAAAAACCGATTGATTTTTCAGAGAAGTTTCCTTAGCAGGCCACTTTGGCGATGATAGCGAGTGATCGCCTAAACTTGTGTAAGGAAACCAGTTCCTACCATAGATATCGTAGTTAAAGTAATATAGTGGCAGATCACGTGACCTCCAATGCTAACGACGGGACGCACAAGGAGTTCTCAGAAGAGCCCCAATGAAGTCAGGTCACGTGATAAGCCACTGTAGTACTTTAACTACTGCCTCTGTGGTTCCTAGCTACCAAGTTCAGGCGATTGGCGATCCCGACGCTTGGACCAAGTGAAGAAGAAAGAGAGAAACCGGTTTTATGTCGCCAAGCAGACAAATGCGGGCGTCCGCCTAATGAATCAATCGCTTCTTCCCGTGTACTCTTCAAATGTCAAGACTATGAAAAGTGTTAGGAATATAAATAATTGAAAGACAAAATAAGTCGTCGTTGTTGCTCTTTTTAACTCCCGAAGAAAAATGCTATATAAGCACACTTAGTTGAGTGAATTTCACGTTAAATTGCCCACGCAAAATCTTACCTCAAAATTTGGTAACAATTTTTCTCGAATAGCAAATAACAGACCGCGTCGCTCCCAATCATAAGTTTTCACATAAGCTCTGGAGACTTTATTAAGCTCTGGACGTATATTAATTTTCCATACTTATGAAAGTAACGATTCTTAGTATAACGCACACTTAAGCTTTATTTTCACTTATTTAGTATTGCTAAAATATGGGTTCAATTAACGCATATTATTAAGTAGGGTCCAACGAAGTTGGTTCGAAGTTTAAATTGTTGAATAATTTTGCCATAATTTCCACAAATCATGACGAATAAAATTTGTTTTTAATAAAAAAGTACCAGCTTTCAAAATAAATAATGAATATTTATTCAAGCACATTTTTTAAATATATTTTATGTCACAATACCTTTGTATTTAAGACACTTTTTACCTGCGATGTAATCTTCAAACATAAGAAACATGCCTTAGCAATGTATTTTTAAACCTTCTTTCGAATTACTTTAAAATTATTTAAACGTTTTAAGCTGACTACGTCAAATTAAATATAAATATCTAAAGACATTGAATGTACTTTAAAATTGTATGCTATGCACTTTTATTATGAAAAAGCGATACTAAAGATAATTCAACCGGCCAATATTTTTTAAACATTTACTGATGCAAAAAAAACTTGTATAAAACAAATAATTTTATCGTTCTAACCTAAAGGAAATATCCCCTTTACCACAAGAAAGCAACAGTCGATAAATATAAATAAGAACAAATATTAACATCGAAACTAAATACCAAAACATATCGGAAGATCCAGAAACAGCCATACATTTGTCATCTGAACCCACCTAATAAAATAAATTCTTTTCTCCTCTTAGCATAGAATAAAAAAAATATCCAACAAGATACTCGTGAAAAAGATTTTTTCTCCGAGAACTATCCACATTTTTTTTTCTTTCCCATACAATATATTTTTATTTTGAAGTAGGGCGAAAAGATTTTCCTTCTCCAAGAAATCTCACTCTAGGCACGCAATGTGGTTGAAAATGTTGCTGTACCTGTTGCGGAGTTACGAAGAGAGAAAGAGTTATTTTCGCGAGATTGGGTTACAAACTATATTTAAGGCAAGATACAAAACTGGTTGATGGAAACTAAAAATAGAGTTGAGAACAGGGTTTAGGTTAGGTTAGGTTTGAATTATCGTCGCACTAGTGAGAACAGGATTTAAAATTTCATTATAATATTTATAATTATTTAATACCAGTTTTAAAATTCAGACATAATATAGGGTAGACTGACCAGTGAGTGAACAAGCCCCAGTGAATGAACATTTGTTAAATATAATTAAAAAAATAAGGATTGAAAATCATTCCACGATATGGATTGGCAACACTTGACTTCCTCCCATGTAGTAGGAAGCTATCTAACAATGGTTGGTTGTCCTGGTCATTATATCCTGGTGTTCATTCACTGGCGAACGTGACGTCTTAAACGTTCATTCACTGGTTAGTCTACCCTATTCAGCATCAATGAATTTGTTACTTAGTTTACTTTCTGTGGTTTTTTATGTATTTAAGTGTGTGTATATTATACAGGGTAACCGTAAAAGAATGTCCGAGTTTTAATGATATATTACAGGAGTTTATTTTATACTAAATATAACAAATCATACACGAAATTGAAGGAAAACTAACCTAGTTTTTCCTATAAGTGCTCCACGCGTGCGCCTTTAGTGATACGGCTTACATCCAAACGAAAATGCAATAATTCCCTTTAGGCTAGAATTATGGTGCACTTTATCTTTGCACTGGAGTTACGTAAGAGTTGTAGGCGGTGGACGTCGTAGTTTAGAACCACAGTCAAGTGACGAGACGACACCTGAGTAGACACCCAACGGCTGTCTTTTTAAAGGCTATTAAGCCCGACATTTCAACTCCAATTTATGAAATAAATATCAGTTATATCGCAGGTCAGCGATATCGTACTTGAGGTTGTGGCATTGAAGCATACTTACCGTGCACTCTACAAGTGGCATTATTCTTCGGACTTTTTTGCTGCAAAGACCATTTATGTGTCAGTAGGGCCGACCGTGGCCGAGCGGTTAAAGCATCCGCCTCAGGATTCAGCCTTCTTAAAAGTGCGGGGGTTCGAATCCCACCTACTGCCAGTGATCCTATAAATCGGATATCTGTGCTGGGAAAGAGCAGAAAATCCAACTCGTGACGGATGGGCCCCCGAGTACACTGGGCAGATGTGCTCGCTAAATCTTTGGAGTGCAAAGTCCCGACGGTGTCAGTGTACGATGTCGCTCGAAGCTATGTTGGGTGCCAGCTCAGGTGTCGATCTCGTCACTTGACCAGGGTTCTAAATAACGCGGCGTTTTTGGCTGTGTCTAAAGCTCCTAATGGAGGCTAGAAACAGACAGCCGGAAACGATTACATTACCTACGTATGGTCCCGCCTTACTGGGAACCCGTTAACTTCGCATTGCTTCCTTTTAGAGGCATGCTTACCTTGTGAAAATACACTGAAAATCCATGTATTTTCAAGCCCTGTTATGGTGCCTCAATCCCACGTGGATGACGTTTTTTAAAAACTAATTACATTAATTAAAAATCCCAATCAAATATGAAAAAACTAAGCCCCAGGTGCACACGTAGGTATTAAAAGGAATCTATATTAAAAATTTCGAATTTTTTACAGCAGTCTAAGTAGGTCTTTTGCGATCTACAGACATACAGATTCTTTCTTTTATTATTATAGATGGGTAAGTAGTTAGTTTGGTAATGCTTGATGGGCTCGAATCTGGGACCTTTCGCATAGCGAACTTATATCGATTGGGCTTCTAAACCTCCATAGCTCAATATGACTGAATAATACCCTACCTCTATCTTTTAAACACAATGGGTTGCATAATAGACACATTAAAGGCGGCAAATTATTCAATTCTGTAACATTTTATGTACATTCATAATAAAACACTGAACAGCGGTGTACCTAACGAATGCTTTTTAACCATGCGAAACACTAAAAATTTAAAATAAATTTGAAATGAAATCATTTCTGTTGAAGCTTATGAATTCAATATCGGTCTGCAAATTTATGTATGAATATTTTCTTTGCTATTCAATAAAACATTGATAAAAAATAATCTTTAAGCGTGAAAAGAATTTATGAAGTTTGAAATAGATATAGAATAAAATACTTTTCATTTTTTCAAACTAGACAATAAGAACAAAAATCAATGATATGAAATAATATATTGCAAAGACAATAGTTTTCTTAAATTATTAGAAAGTTTTATTTTGTTTGAACACTGATTTTGCTTGAAAGGTCTGGAAAAATAACCAATATTTTAAAGAAATAAAAACATTAAATATTATTTTATTCAGCTTTGTTAGCAACGATAAAGGAGCGATAAAGATTTGTTTTTGAACATATATTGGGAATTATAAATTATTTGCACTCGTTTGTTTAAATGTTGTTTAATTTTTTTAAGTATATTATTATATAGTTAATACTAGTTTATTTAATCTATAGAATTTTCTTAAAAGTTTTGAATATAATTTATTTTTTAAAAGTTTTAAAATGTACTGTCAAATTTAAATAAATCTTATCAATTTGATTGACTGCAAAGTCAATAAGTGGATTCCGTTGTCAGTTACGGATATTTAAAATCATTACTTTTTAAGAGAAAATAACCAATTAAATTACAAATTAGATTAAATATTTAAACTAAAAAGTTTTTCATTATCCCAAGGTACAATTTTTTTTTTAACTTACTAAATTACATTTCTTCAAATATTCTACGTTTAGGTAACTAGTATTTTTTAAAGTTGCGGGCAGTAACATTTA
Organism: Hylyphantes graminicola; assembly: GCA_023701765.1. Classification (NCBI taxonomy): domain Eukaryota; kingdom Metazoa; phylum Arthropoda; class Arachnida; order Araneae; family Linyphiidae; genus Hylyphantes; species Hylyphantes graminicola. The sequence goes on from CM043122.1 coordinate 5,062,561, forward strand.
GATGCCTGTTAGAAAAAAATAACATGAAACAATATTTTACACAGTATTATATAAATTTAATTAATAAGAAACACTTGAAATAGAATTTTTCAACCGCTGTGATTCACAATTTCAAAACCACGATTTTGTTTCAACCTTATAATGCTAATACACTTTATTTTAGAACTAAAGAATTATGAAGTTTACGATATAATGTATTAATAATTGTAATAAAAATTTCTATTTTAATACACAAGCTTTCAAACACGTGTTTGCGTGTTCATGAAATTATATGTAATTATATTAAATAAATATTTTGCAGAAAGAAAATGCAAGCTGCTGAAATCGTTTAAGGCGATTTGTGTTTGAGAAACTAAAAAAATGCATTTCCTGAAATGTTTCGTTCGAAATAAACGTTGAAAGAAAGAGGTTTTTATGGAAAACAAGATTTCCCGAAGCACTGAAAACTCAATAGTTTTATCTATTTGAAGGAAATGGCGAGCTCTTGAAATGTACATCTATTGTTAACCATCAAGAAGATAAAACAAGATTAGTTTTGTTTTTATACATTTGGGTTTTACTTATAAGCGCAATGCAAAAAAGGGTTCTTACAAAAAAAAAAAAAAAAAAAAAAACCTAAGATGGTATGCCTAAAAAATACAGTTTCATTTGCAAATGTTATTTTTTTTTACGAATAATTTATAATTTAAACATAAAAGCCGTTTTTAATTGTCAAATTTAAAAAAAAAACACAATGAAGGTTTTACCTCCCCCGATCACCTCAGTGAGAGGAGGGAATAGTGACTTATCGAAGATTAATAAACTGCCGAACCCGGGTTCGAACCCTAGACTTTTAGAAATACAGTTCAAGTTTAATTTGTTTCGACTAGACTAATAGAACCTCCGTAAACAATTAAAATGCTTGTTCGGTAAAAGTCTTTTACTCTTTAGGCGGTAAAAAACAATTTCAGGTAGGCGAATACCCAAAATTCTAAAATTTTTACTATTACTTCAATCTTTTCCAAATTTGGCATAGTGATTTCAAATATAATAAACAATGCTTTTTGGGCAATTTTTTTTATTTAAATATAATTGATTTATTTTAAACGGTGTTTTTCAACTAAAAAAAGGGGTTTAAGCCAACACTTCTACCATAAAATTTTTTACATTAATTTACCTGATATTTTTAACAGATGCTATTTCAATCTATGCCATATATGTGCCATGAACCTCTAACATCTGGTGTAAGTATTCAAGTTTTTTTTTAAAAATGTCCCACTGCAAGTTAATCGACAAAAATGCTTTTTTTGTGGTTAATTTATAACATTTTTCTTAATAATTTTTTTTCTTGTAATTTGTATGTAACTCTAGAGGGTCATTGCATGTATCAGTTCAAAACGAAGAATTTAACACATAATAAATGTTCATAGGATGAAAATTCAATGTGGTAAAATTGTTGGCGTAAACCTCTTTTTTTAGTAGAAAAACACCGTTTAAAATAAATAAATTACATTTAAATAAAAACAAAAGCCTAAATAGTATTATTCATTAGATTTGAAATCACTATGCCAAATTTGGAAAAGATTAAAGCAATTGTAAAAATTTTAGAATTTTGGGAAATTTTGGGTATTCGCCTACCTTAACTCCTTTTACTTCAAACTGTTTATTTGTACTGAAAAACTCAACTATGGTTTTTTCAGTGATAATAGATTTTTTAAAATGTTTATTCAACAAAATTCTTTTTATTGTGCATATATATTATTACCTTCAAATGAATCACTAAATATAAAAGGCTCCAGAGTCTATAGATTTTCTCATCATATTTTTTCCCTTTCAACAATGTAAGTGAAAGATTTAGTTTTTTTAAAAAATATTCTCTGTTGATATAAACCTTTACTTCATTTTGTCATTTAAATAACAGCTTAAAATGTATTTTGGGTTAAGTGTCCTACCACAAATCTTCTACGCATTCAAATGGATTTTTGGTTGTTTCAAAGGCCAAAATAGCTACCATTTTTAAAATGAATTTTAATAACTTTCTTTTGAATCTGAACTTTATTTCTCAAAAAAATTCTAAATAGCTTTCACACATTAATTTACTCTAGAATTAGAATTCGCAGAACATTGATTACCAACCATTGAGATTAACTTCAAATGTCTTTTTTTTTGTTATTAAAAACTTTCTAGATAAAATATCAAGTTTCTGTTACTATTGATATAAAAGTTATAAAAATGTATAAAAAGTTATTAAAATTGACATAAAAAATGAAAATCGTATTTCTAAATTTTCAATATAAAAGAATCTTTTAAAACATATTTCGAAACTTACAAACTTTTGCCTTATATCAGTAAATATTTCTTACTTCGTGATTTGTAACTCGTAAAACTCTTTTGCATAAATGATTAAAATAAGGCTACACCGAAATGTGTATTATTCATTGATGACAAAGCTTTGATACTTAAAATTGGAAAAAAAACCGTGTAAGCTTATGTATACAAAGTGTTTTAGGTTAGGGAAAAATAAAACATGAATCATACGCCTCTAAAGTAAGCAAAAATCCATGGAAACAAATTTAGTACCATTCTGTTTACTATGCTTTAACTTTTTGCTACCCTCTAAAAAGGTTTAACTGAATAGAAGCAGTATATTAAGTTTAGATCAGAAAAATTAAAATAAACCACTCTCTTTAGAAAGTTTTCCGAAATTATGAACACAAAAAAGAATTTAAATATTTTAAAAAAAAGCACTCAAGAAACTATAAAAAAAGGCAAATCAGAACTAACTAAAGTTGTCAGTCATGAAAAGGAAAAGAATTTCATAAAATTTTAAATAAAAACCTACAAAAATAATAAGTTATTTGGAATTTGAAGTTCTTTTTGATGTTACAGGAAATGCTTCAAAAATAGCAACTTTTTAAAAGTTGAAAATTTTTTTCTAAATGAAATATATTTTTTTAATTTTATTACTATACGTCAAAGTAAAATTGTCACCAATAATTAGTAAAAATCTTATTATATCAAGTCTTTCTAAAATTTCAGCCAATAATACCTTTAATTTTCACAGTTTTCAGTTACTGTTATGCATAAAATATATTATATCTTTGCATAGATTTATTTGACACCAGTTTATTTTCACTGCCCTTAAGGCTTAATGTTTCAATTTCACTTTTAAAAAAGTTAAGTCAATCATTTATGCATGAAGAAATATGTATTCCCTGATTTTTTTGTCTTATTTCTTCTGGAATAATACCTTTAGAGTTCTCCGTGTTTATTCTATATTACAATGCACAAAAACTATGGAGGCATAAAATGATTTTTCCCAAAAAATCTTTTCTCATGTTTAGCTATTTATGTGCGTAATAAAAACATTCATGCGTTTTAAATTATTTATGAGTTACTTGGCAAACTTGATGAAAATATGCAATTCTCGCTTTAGTATTAAAATATATTCAAACATTCAATCATGACACGAAATTGTTTCCCTCACCTTAAAATATGGTGAATGGCAAAATTATAGTTTTAAGGGGAGTCGGATGATTATTCTATCTCGCCCATGTTAATTTTACTAATTTTAGGAACACTTTTCTCAGGAACTATACGAGATATCAATATGGATTTCTTTAAAGTCTGTTCCTTACATATAATTTTTTGATTTAAAGCTGAGGACATTTCACAGTATAAAAAAATACTTTTTTGAAAATATGCATTTAAAAATCCATGTAGAATGGTTCCTAACAGTCAGTCTCAAAGATGGACCAATGTTCAAATCCGCCTCCTTTTTCAAAATCAACACCCTCCAAAACGTTTGTAAAACACCAAATATCTATTTCGTACTAGCAGTATGGTCCCGCCTTACTGGGAACCCGTTAACTTCGCATTGCTTCCTTTTAGAGGCATGCTTACTTGTGAAAATACAATCAAAATCAAAACAAAATTAAATTCGTGTTGGCGCATGCGCACTTAAAAAAACAAACACTAATAGAGGATGAAGCAGCCTTAGGGCGAGCGCATATCTCAACCAAACTCAATCAATCAAACTAATAGGGGATGGCGTCAAGCCCCCGTTTCGGCCCGGTCCATGTATTTTCAAGCCCTGTTATGGTCCCCGCAATCCCACGTGGATGACGTTTTTTTGAAACTAATTATATTAATTAAAAACCACAATCGGATATGGAAAAAACTAAGCCTCAGGTGCACACGTAGGTATTAAAAGGAATCTATATTAAAAATTTCGAATTTTTTAGAGCAGTCTAAGTAGGTCTTTTGCGAGCCACAGGCATACACACAGACTCTTTTATTATTATAGATTTTCGACCCCATTATGTTACAACTTTACGCACGAATTAAAATACCTAATATAAATTTGAATCAAATTTCATGATAAAAAAAGAAATATTAGTGAAAGAATCCGAATATAGGATGAATAACAGATATTTAAAGGTTCTTATGCTGCTTTAAAAATAACGCGTCAAAAATTAAGTGATTACTAAATTAACTAGATAGTCTCACTGAAATTTATTATACCTTTTAATAAGAACAAAAACTATTTCAATAATTAAATATGTCATTAAAATCTTTCTATATTCAGCAATAAAAACGAGCCACCGTAATAAGATTGTAAGACGTTGAAAAATGCCACTATCAAAGTAAGCAATATCGTGAATTTAGAATTATAAGAAGATAATGTGCAACATCAAAGAAACTGATATATTTATAGGACCATTTTTAAAGACGAGCTACTATAAAATGTTCCGTTAATAGTTCTCACAAGCAAAGCGAGAAATATTGTATATTTCGAATTCAAATAATGAAATCCCCTTATTGAATCCCGCAAATGTCCCAACGGGAAAAATTCATTATCAAGATTAGAATGAGGTCGCAGAGTCCCATCCGTGGAATTATGAATGTCGAATTAATTATAAATTTTGAAAAGAGTCACTGTACTCAAGGGATGAAAGGGAAATAGGTGGAGTAGAACAATATGTTCTTTTCTCCCACCTGTTACTGTTGAACTTGAGGCTAGGTGACCGGTTATTTGAACCCGTGTTTTGTCTGCTTTCAACCTGTTTTCTCTGTTTAGCGTTTTTCAATTCTCAATTCAATGTTGAATAAATCCCTAAGGCTTTTTCGCTAATTAAGTGAAAATTTTGAGATTTTAGCCTGTGTTCTTATATAAGTAGTGCACATAATTGTGCATGGAATAAGGTCTGATATCTATAGATTTCTTTTTAAAAAAGTTAATTTCAATAATTTGTAAAATTTGTTTTTTGTTGAGATTTTTAGTATAAATGCATATAAATTTTTTACTGTAGCTCACATTTTAAAATAAATGCACAGTTCACAAAAAAATAGTTATAAAAATTAACTATAATAAAAGTTTGGTGGAGCTATTCTTAAAACTGAAAGAGGAGTAGTGTTTTAAAAAAGCTTAAAACTTTATTTTTGAAAAACTACTTGCAAATATATATTTTTATTACTGAGAACGGTTTTGTTAGAGTAAGCATTATATAAAAACACTATAATTTAAAAGTTTGTTATTAATGCTAAAATAATTTTTTTAAAGTACCGTATCCTCTTAACCTTGATATCGAAATGTTTTATGAGAAGTTGATTTTATTTCGATTTTTGCATGTACACATAAAGTAAAAAAGCAAATACTGCAATTTGTGTTTCACACGGCCTTGGGCAGGCAAATTGCAGTATCTCCAAAAATGTGCGTTGGAGATGTTTGATCAAAAACGTTTTAAATTTCCCACTAACTCCAATAAAATATTAAAATTCGGAGTAAAGTAATCTTCTGCCTTGGCTTTGGGATGTTTTATGCTTAGTTTGTTTAGACAAAATCAAAATGAAACACAGAGTAAAAGGATATACAGACATTTGCGTTTCTCTTTTACAGACAAGTAGCTGAAGTAACTGCATAATTTACTAGTACAAGTAAATTTTAAATGTTTTCCAGACATTTATGTGGTTTTCCATTTTATTTATTTAAAAAAGAGACAATATATTTTTGTTTAATATCTTGAAAATGAAAATCTAAGTTAAATATATGCCACAAGTGTTAAAAATCCCAAAAAATGAAAATTTCGAAATTACTGCAGATGCTAACGGCAGTGGATACATTATACAACATCAAACAAAAGTAATTATTTTTATATCTAAAAGGCCATCAGGAATTATTTTACACTAAAAAATATTGTATAAAAGAATTAAATGTGCAAATAGTTTTAATAAAGAACAATATTTCTGAATAAAATAAATAATCGCAGTTAATATTTAATATCAATAAACAAAAAAAAGTTACATTTACTCCAACAAAAAAAATATTACTAGCATAAGAAACATTTTCGCATATGATGCGGCGATGATTTAATAAAAATTCCGCATTTTGGAATATTAATTTTTAACTAGATATTCATTGCATAAGGTTATTTACAAACCCGTTGAGGGATCCAGCAACACAGCTATTTTAATTCTATAATTGTACTTTATTTTAGAACTTGAAATTGTGGAATTATTTATAATCATCAACTTCAGAAATAATTTTGTCAAATATTTAAATAAACTAAATTTTCAGTAAACATTATAATCTGATTAAGTAAAAACAAGTTTACACTTTAGTTAATTTGCTTGTCCCTTAGAGGGTTAAATAATCGTTTATAAAACATTAAATAATAATTTGTGTTCCGAATTTTTTTTTAACTAAAAGCTGTGAGTAATGCAGAGTTATTCTAGAAAATACGATAGAAAATCATCTTTTGTTATAGCCAGAAAATAATAATCAATTCATTACATCGTACTTAGTTAAGATTATATTAAGAAGAAATTTTCGTCACAATAGTGAAGTGTAAAAAAATATGAAAGGAAAATACGGTTTTTCAGTTGAAATAATTTTTTCTTCTACTTAAGATTGTTAGAGAGGAAGTTTATAAAATTAGTCTCAAATCTCATTCTAGTGAAACCCAATAAGGTTTGAAGTTTTGTTTTCAGCAAAAAAAAATCAAATATTTACTTTGACCTGTTCTATCAACTACTAAATTTTTAAAAATAGATTTAGTATTTAGTGTGGAAAAAAAAGTTTCAGAAGGATTAAAATAAGTGGGACTCGAGCTCATAATGGAAATAAAATAAATTTTTCGATTGTTTGATGAAACAGTTTTTAAGAAAATAGCAGAAGCAATAATCAACTTCGCCTTTAAAAGAACAGGTATGTCGTCGGGCTTGTTGCGCCCAGAAGTCTAATAACATGTCCAAAAGAGTTGCTGAAAAGAGTTGGTGACAAAGATTTCTAATGAATTTGCAGCTCAAAGCAGCATTCAAAGACAAACAACGAAGAACCAACAATTGATTTGAGGCGCGCCATTTTCTCACGAGATTTGTTCCTGACACAAACAGCCGTCGTATAATGGATTCAAATAGTTTCGAAGTAAAATAAAATGACATGGTTTCATTTGAATCACTAAATAAACTGCTAAAAAATTAGAAAAGCACTTTACGCAGTACTTTTGTTAACCCTTTCAGTCCCAGCTTTTTTATTTTTATTCTTAAAATCTAAAATGTGTGAAATAGATTCATTTTGCATTCAGAATGAAGTGGTAAAAAATAGATTAAAAAATGTTATTTTAACAAAAATTTATAGAGAAAAAAAATTGAATCATAACTTTTGAATAAATTATAACAATAATGTTTTCAAAACATTCTATTATAAAAAGTTAAAATCAAGTTTTAAACATCTAAAAATGCAAGCGTGAAAAATGTAGGGTCAATTTATTTAATAAAATTGTATCAGAGTGAATTTTGTTTTACTATGTTTTTCATATTTTCATTTATTTGAAACAAACATTATTTCATTCTCTAAAATACATGATTTTTCAATCTAACGATAAATAAGTGCGAGCTTAAATTAGTAAAAAAATGACAAAAGCCGATGATTCCAAATGGAATTATTTTTGATGACCGCGTTTAAACCATGCGCTCCACTAATTGTTTTTATCATAATCGTGTCGTCAATCACGATCAATACTTCTTAGAAAAAATAGCTTTAAATATGTGTAGAAGATAAATATATGTGACGTAATGCGAGTGACGAGCGAGTGATACCGTCCGTTTCCTTAGGAAACCATTAGCTATTAATTCAATTAACATGGCACCAAAGCGCATTTCGAGGTCATGAACAGAACTGTTAGAAGTAAAGATATCTCATGAAATTCAAAAAAATGCTTCAACATCCATTTATGCAATTGGTTATGGCAAAGAGGCTGGATTTGGTCGAATTATCGTCTTACTAGAGCTACATAGGGGCTATTGGCCACGGACGTCATAATTTATAACCAAAATTAAATGACGAGCTGACACTAAAGGCTAAAGGTATACTCTTAGTGGGACTGGTTTTCTGGTTTCTGAAAACCTGCTCTAATCTAAGTACTTATTTCAAGTAAGTGCGCTGCGCATGCGTCGATCCGTCGGGCAGAAAATAAGCGTCTGTTTTTTTTCCGGAATGAATATTCATTCTGAAAAAAATTCGTAAATTTCAGTGCTTAGTTAAGTCATGTGGTGCGGCAATTCTGATGTTATGATTTGGCTGCAATGGATACGGAAATTTTAATTAAAAAAATTATTATCGGAGAAACCAGTTGGAACGCAAAGAGTGCCTCGCATTCTACTTGAATTCTCGTAGATAAGACATGGCGAGAAATTTCCGAAGAGATGGAATTCGATGGTTAGCTCCACTCTTTTTTATCAGCTGGGTTGAGTTGAAAATCTGCTTTAACATGGGCAGGTAATAGCAAGAAACCAGTTCAGACAATTTATTCGTTCTACTTTAGGTTTATTTAAGTTTGAATTATCGTCGCACTAGAGCTACACGAGGGCTATTGGCGACGGGCGTCGTATTTTGGAACCACAGTCAGGTGACGAACCAACACCTGAATAGGCACCCAACGCAACCGTTAAGGGCGACATCGTACGCAGCGTTAGGACTTTGAAGGATATTTAACGTGCACTCCCTTACACGGGGTATTATTCGTCGGACTTTTTGGCTGCGCGGGCTGTTTATAGGTCGGCAGTTATTTTGGCGATGCTCGGACCCGAACCTGGGACCTCCCGCATGCTAAGCGAGTGCTTAACCAGCTGGGCTCTCGCTCCACTTTAGATTGGAGCAGGTTTTCAGAAACCAGAAAACCAGTCCTACTGAAAGCGTTCTCGAAGACAAGGATGACGCCTTTAATACGCCGTGATTCCCCCTTAACAAATTGAACCATCAACATGCCAAAATATTCCACGAGGCTTCCCAAAGTCAAAATCGCAATTACACGACGACGGATTCTAAAACAGATCCGCGCGACTTATTTTTCAGGGCTTCGAACAAAGGGCTTTCATCTCCGCAATCTGTAGTGGCGCGCCTAGATTAATCCACTACATAGAGCCAAGATGAAGATTCAGATGCGACTGGGCAAAAAAATAATGTAAAACTGCCGAACCAAGTGAAGCTATTGATCGCCTACACTGTTAAAAGTTTTGGTGCAAGATTGCACCGAAATCATGGAATTTTCTACACTCTCAGAAATAACGCTTTCATTTTTGACGATTCATGAATCCTCAAGCCTCATTTCGTTAATTTTGAGGATTATTTCGTCAAACTATCGCGTGACTTTTGAGTAAAAGCGAATCCTCACTTTAACGATCATGATTTGATGATTCTGTATCTTGATTTTGAGGAAACTGAATCTCATTACAGTACTCAAATGTTAAAAAAATGACGAAATATTTCTTTAGATTAGACGAAATTCGAATCCTTATAAAAATGACGAATCAAATTTCCTCACTTTGAGGAAAGAAAAACTCGCAGCTTTTGCCAGTAAACGGTATCGCTAAAAATAAGGAAAATTTCGTCGTTTTTGAGTATTCATTTCTGAGAGTGTAGCTGCCACCACTATTCGGAGCGTTGATTGACCACTTTTACGCTGTATCAAAGCTATGGTTTCACCACAAAATTAGTATGCTCATGCTCCATATAGTGGTGGCAGGTAGAAAGTTCCAGGATTCCGGTGCTATCTTGCCTAAAATTTTTTTAACAGTATACGCTGTTAAAAGTTTTGCCGCAACGAAATCCAGGAACTTTCCAGCAGCCACCACTATTTGTAGCGTGAATTTACCAATTTCGTGTTAAAACCATAACTTAGATGCACCCCAAAAGCGGTCAATCAACGCTCCAATAGTGGTGGCAGCTGGCCGAAATATTTAACAGTTTAGCAGTGAACTTAAACATACAGTCTCTGTGTTTTAGCGCTATTCCACAGTGGAGTTTATATATTCTCTTCACCAAAGAGAAGTCCGACTTATATCTTCTTTACTGTTTCAAACAATTATATACTTAAGAGTCTGTTTTGCAATGAATTTTGAAAAAAAGAATAACGTTTAACATTTGGATGAGAGGCATGTCAATTTAATGGAATTTGAGGTTTGGAGGCTTAGTTTTTTTAAGTTTTGTATAAGTTTATTACATCGAAATTTAAATAGGCTTATTACACCGACTTGAAGGGTAACTAATACAATTGTAATTACAATGTATTTTTCTTTCTTGTGAAGGGAATTTTTAAAATCTTTTGCAAATTCAGATCTCCTGCTACAGCCTACAACTGCTCAATAATTTTTGATTTTTTATCAACGCAATTTAAGAGGGACTGCCAGTCCCATACAGATAATGCATTAGCTTTGGAATCACAACTTCCGCAGAAGTATTTCTTTGCCATGTTATCCCTTTTTCCACAGATATGGGAATCAAGAACATAGCATAGAAATATAACAAATTTCATAATCATAACATAGAAATGAAACAAATTTGAAACGAAAATGTTATCTAGTTATTCAATAAAATATTTTTGAAGTTTTAAAATGCCTAAATATTTAGCAGATGGCGACGATATTTAAAACTTTATCAATTAATAACATAAATAAGCGGATGTTATTTTCTTTTCTATTTCGTTTTAAATTGATGTTATGATTTCCATACCTAGTGAAAATGGGATGACATGGCAAAACAATTCTTTCACAAAAGTTGTGATTTCAAAACTAATGCATTAGCTTTATGGGACTCAAAGTCCATCGTAAAGAATATGATGAATTTTACATTACTGTCGTTCGTTGGGTGAGCGGTTTGCTTGGGCCTACTAGGGTTACATGGCGACTTGGCGACGGCTTCACTTTACTTCTCGCCAACCTTCTGAACTCTAAGATCCGCTATCATGGCGCGGTCTTAAGAATTTCTTCCGGAATGTCACGCGCAAAGTTTATCGCAAAAGGCACTTGACAGTTTGATTAACATTTCCAGCTAATCCCTCATTGGAAGGGCGCAGATTAATATTTAATGGCGAATTTGTCCGCGTGTGATTCGCCCCCGGGCGAAAACTTTGTCCTGTTTGGGAAAGGACAAACACGATGTTCTTTAGAAGCTGTTCTAGAACGTTTTGAGGCTTGAGCTACACTGCTAAATAAAATCTTGTTTTTACAGAGAATAAAAATCTTGTCATCTAGTGTGCCAGATTGTTATGTTTTTGAATATCGTCTCACTCGAGCTACACAAGGGCTATTGGCCACGGGCGCCGTATTTTAGAACCTCAGTCAAGTGACGAACCGACACCTGAATAGGCACCCATCGCAACAGTCAAGGGCGACATCGTACGCAGCGTTAGGACTTTGAAGGATATTTAACGTGCACTCTTACACGGGGTATTATTCGTCAGACAATTTTGGCTGCACGGCCATTTATAGGTCGGAAGTTACTTTGGCGATGCCAGGACCCGAACCTGGGACCTTTCGCATTCTAGATGAGTGTCTAACCGACTGGGCTCTCCAGCCCTCTAATATAACATTTTGAGGTTTGAGCTACACTGAAAAATAAAAAATTGTTTTTACAGAGAAAGAAAACCTTTCAACTGGTGTGCCAGAAATATTCCATATAATTTACAGAAATCTTTCTTTTATACGAACAATTTGTAATTTGAAGCCAAAAGCTGTACTCAGCAGACAAATTAAGAAGCGAAGAAAGTTGAACGTTGAACCCCTGGTAACCAGTAACTGTCAGGGATGTTGACTACCAAGTAATAGGCTGCCGGAAACGGGATCGTAACACGAGTATTTAGATCTTCAGCCCAATGCTTTCCCAGATGAGCTGTTTCGGCACACAGGTTCCGCAAACATTTAAAATGCTTGTTTGAATGCCAACTAGTATTCTTTATGTTGCAAAAAACACACGTTTTTAATTTAAACATATTTCTACTGAAAAAAATAACAGTATTGTACCTAAATATAAGGTTTTCTGTAAAATTAACATATTTTTATATGCAGCGCATATAAAAAAGGATGCACAGTATCCCAAAATCGGACGAAACATCGTGAAATCGTCCATTTTAATTTTTTTTTTGCCATTCAACTTCTTATGAAAGTTGATACTGAGTTGTACAAGTATCTTAAATAGAAATAACTTATGAAGAATTTATTTTCTAGCCTTTACAATAAAAGAATAAAAACGTAAACAGTGATTATCTTAGTTTAATTTTTTCAGTTGATACGATACTTTAATATCTAAAACTTTCGTAAAAATAAGCCGGGCGGAGTTCTGATATTTTTTTCTACATTGGAAAATATGATTTAAAAAAAAATGGAATAAGATATATTAAGCTTTGTTTATATAAGGATTTTTAAAGAAGGAGAAGTCCAAACAAGACAATTTTTTTCTGTATTATTTTTACACATAAACCTGAACACAAATGTTTTTTTTTTGTTTTTGCAATCTTAAAATAAATCCACAGTTTTAAAAACCATTGTTGAATCAATATTTTTTGTAAAAAAAAACTACCTACCATTCTACGATTTTGTTGAAAGAGTATTGTTTCGATAGCAATCCCCATAAGCATTTTTTTTTAGAAAATACCCTACTATTTCAAATACATTTTCCTTCACATATATTTGCCATAAATTTTACAATATTTTTAAATATAAGAGTTCGATATATAATATCTAAAGCGACCATCAATATTATTAATATAATCGGTATTTATGAAGCATATACAAAAAATGTAATTGTATAAATAGTTTAAGATAAGTTCAATTTACCGAATGAAAGTACAATCACTTTTCTATTTCTTTTGTATACGTCGGATGCCAGTATTAAAATTTACCTAAGCACAAAGGCAGTTCAAGGGCAAAAAAGTTCTAAATTTAATTGTTTTGGAATCCCAAATTTTCAACCAAATTCAATACCAAAGATACCAAAATAACTTGTTATTTTTTTTTATTGTGCCAGATATTTTGACCATTCTTTAATACTATACAGCTTCCATTAATTGTTTAATCTTTTTTAAAAATAGTGTCTTATATAATGCAAAATTTATAACTTTTCAATGTTTGTAAATAGTAGTTTGATTTAATACCAGTTTTAGTGGGAAAAACCTTACAAAACCAATCGTAACATCATCTGTTTTTAAAAAAGAACCCCTTTTACGCATCTCCTATTATTTGGAAGATGATGGAATGGCAGTTCTTTACAACAACGAAAACATTGCAAAGATTTGAAAACTAATTTGTTGACTTTTACATTCAGTTTTGAAATTTAGTTATGTACCAGACAATTCATTAACTATTTAACAGTTTATTAAAGAAGCATACATGCTTTTTCATTTTTGTGTATTAAGTTGATATATTTTACAAAAACTAACTATAATTTATTCTAACTTTAAAAATCAGCAATTTTGACATTCTCATTTGAATAAAGTTTAATAAGCAATCTCCTCAAATTGCTTTCTTGTTAAAAATTAATTAAAAATAGCAAAACAATGTTTTACAAATTTCAAAAGGGTAATTTCGAAATTTGCATAAACAAGAAAACTTTAATCGATTGTAGTTTTTGATATTTTTGTAACCATAAATAGATCGGCATTTGTTTTGCATCTATGCCTAAAAAATATATGTATGTTTTGGTTAGTAATTAAAAAACCAGTTTATTAACCTTTTTCAATCCCTCTCCCCCTCTATTTTTAAACGAAACCTTAAAAAACTAATATCCAGCCAATAATATAACAAAACCTTATAAAATTAATATTTCGCCAAAAGTATATTCCGTTTAGCTTAAATCTTTTTTCCTTCTTAAAAATTCTTATCTTATTTGTATTCATGGAAATCACAGACTTTCAGATATTTTTTTCTCACAGAAATGCGAAAGGAAATATTTACATTCTGAAAATTCTCAACATGGTGAGTCAAACAGGTTGAATGGTTAATGTAGTTAAGTTTGAAGTCATTTGTTTCAGAAAACCTTTAACGTGCATTGTTTTGACGTAAAAACTAACATGTTTCTGAAATAAGAAAAATATTTTGGTCATGTTTCCTCTTTAATCCTAAATTTATCCTGATAAACGAAAAAATAGAAAAATATGTATTGAATAAGTTGAAGTACTTAACTTTAACTTGATTTATATTCTGAAAGTGATTTTATTCATTGCTTATGCCTACAAAGTTCTTTCAAAAACTATTTCTTGGGGTCTAACATATTTACTTGCATAAAAAGGAGCATAATCGCTATTATCAGTCTATATATAACATACTTTTCATACAAATATATTCTAAAAAGTGTGTTTCTCAAATAAATTTGTTTTAAAAAATTTAATAGCTACTTAGCGACACGGTTTAAACTCTAAAAATACACATTTTTGTGCTATAAATGGAACAAAAAAGACCGTATCACTTATTTGTAGTTAACAGATTATTTTTAAAAAAATTTATGCAAAATGCCTTGAAAATTAACAATTAAAATAATTTTTTGAAAAGTTAAAATATTTTTTTAAGAACTGTAATATCGTATTTCCCTCGATCGACTTTATTTTTATAGAAATAAATGACTGATACCTGTAAATATGTATAACTTATTTTTCCATTTGTATATATATTTTTTATGTAATAATTATGTTTAAACGAACTGTCGAAAATTTAATAAGCTTAAGGTAATGAATATTTACTTATTTTTGGAAATTAAATTTCGTATTCCCATCAATGATTTATTTTTAAAACTTTATATTTGGTATAAAGAAAGGCTTTATATCTTTTAAAACTAATGCAACAAAATCTTTTATTCACATAGTTTCTGTACCTTGATAATGCATTGAATATAAAAAAAATGGCATTTTTTTCGTGTATAGAAGATTACCTTACTAAAATAATCTTCCATGTATATAAAATCATAGAGTATAACAAAAAAGAGCCACGCTAACATAAGTAATTTCCATACACTTTTTTAGGATTTCCCCCATGAGAAAACAAAATTTTAATAAATATTGGGCGGATTTTTTATGTATCATCAAATCGAGTTTTTGTTTTCTTTATCATATATAGGTAAGGTTTGAATTATCGTCGCACTAGAGCTACACGAGGGGTATTGGTGACGGGCTTCGTATTTTAGAACCACAGTCAAGTGACGAATCGACACCGGAATAAGCACTCAACGCAACCGTTAAGGGCGACATCGCATGCATTGTTAGGACTTTGAAGGATATTTAACTTGCACTCCCTTGCGTGGGGTATTATTCGTCGGACATTTTGGCTGCACGGGCCGTTTATAGGTAGGCAGATATTTTGGCGATGCCCGGACCCGAATTATTCTATGTAGGAATTCTATTTTATATATGTTTGTATTAAGTTGAAAGACGTATATATTTTAAGAATAAAAAACTATTGCTTTATATACATTATATACATTCTTTTAAAATAACAGTAATCATATTATAATAGTCAAAAAGAAAACTAAGGTTTCAATCTATCAGATTTTCTATTAAATATGTTTATCAAAATTATTGAGATAGTCTATGAATTATGTTACAACAAAGGAAATGGAAAAATATACTGGTTAGAATGCAAATACTTTTTGTTGAAAAATTTCTAAATGTTCCAATTATTTTTATAAGCATCTTTGATAAACACTGAACATCATTTTTTACCTAATATAGATAGATATCAGCAACAAGATGTCAACATATACTGTTTTGTTATTTCTTCTCTAATAATAGCTCTTTGATTTAAACTGAGGAATTTCAAATATCTCTGCTCAAAAGAATTATGTAACTTTAAATCTGATTTTTTAATACGTATTTTAAAAAAAAATCACTAAAATTGTTTTTTTATAATTTGAGATATCCTCAGTTTAAATTAAAGATCTGTATGTAAGTAACAAAATATATAAAATCTCTTCGAGAGATCTCATATAGTTCCTGAGAAAAATGTTCCTACAGTTAAGAATATTAACATGGGCGAGATAGAACCATCCGACAAACCCTCAAAGTCCTAACGCCCTTTACGATGTTACATTAAGATGGAACTGAAAGTCCAAGGATCATTACTTGACGTCAATTTCAAAAAAAAGTATTGGCACTCTCTAGGATCTCAAGTAAGAAGTAAATTTAGCAACCACCAAAGCACAAAAAAAATTAAAATTCACAGATTCTTATTTATTCCGGAATACCAGAGATTTACTGTATTGAGCTGACTGGACATCGCTCTCGAGGCAAAAAGGGCTATTTTCGTCAAGCGTCGTAATTTAGAAACACGGGCAAGTGACGAGCAAACATCCGAGTAGGCACAAAACGCAACTTTTAATCCTTTCAGTCCCAGTGATGCCATTGGGCACCACCATGTTTCTGATCATAATTTTAAATAAATGATAGGGCTGACATATATTAGGATTAATAAAAATATTTTCTTAGAAAAAGTTTGAAGAAATGAATGATGTGCATTTTGATATCATAAATGGCTATAGACGATCAGAAAAAAATTTCTAAAGTGATGGTGCCAAATTTTCATTGGGACTGAAAGGGTTAAGCATGACAATCGTACGCGACTTAGTATAGGTAGACAATTATTTTGGCAATATCCGGTACCGAACATGGGACCTTCCACGTGCACCGCAAGCGCCTTACCGACTGGGCTCCCCAGTCCCCTATACCGAATTTAAATTCAAATTCCTTCCAGTTCAAGAAAATATATCGGATTAAATACGCAATTCGGTAACATCCAGTTGCTTTCATGATCTGAATGCATTTCAATTTTATGGAGCTGAACATCGGAAAGAATGCTCTAAAATATTGAAACCTTTCCTTGTAGGACTCAATTCGCCGGAAAATCAGAGTCCCAACATCAAATATTCATTGGGCGCCGAAATCTCGGCATCTTGAAAGACTTCAGTTGGAAATTTCTTCTCAGATTCTTAAGATTTCGCATCGAGAAATGTTCTGCTTTTAAAGAGCAGTTGTTATTTGTCTCTGCTTACTATCTGACCGCTAGGGGCTGGGGAGCCCAGTCGGTTAAGCACTCGCTTAGCATGCGGAAGGTCCCAGGTTCGGGTCCGGGCATCGCCAAAATAGCTGCCTACCTATAAACGGCCCGTGCAGCCAAAAATGTCCGACGAATAATACCCCGTGTAAGGGAGTGCACGTTAAATATCCTTCAAAGTCCTGACGCTGCGTACGATGTCGCCCTTAACGGTTGCGTTGGGTGCCTATTCAGGTGTTGGTTCGTCACCTGACTGTGATTCTAAAATACGACGCTCGTCGCCGATAGCCCTCGTGTAGCTCTAGTGCGACGATAATTCATACCAAACAAAACTATCTGACTGTTAAAATTATGTTGTAACAAATGTGAAAGGTACACGGGAAGAACCACTTGATTTTTTAGGAGTCTTGACTTGCGTGTGCTTGGCGGACATTGGCGACAGGAAACCGGTTTTTCCTTTGGGTCTTTATTTGCGGTACAAACGTGTTGCTTGTGTCTACTGATCGCTAGCGTGAATGAGGGTTGCCGCGAAAGATAAACAAAGCGGGTAACTTGTTTCTTTACACCAGTTTAGGAAATTTTTCACTATCATTCCCAAAGAGGCTATTAAGGAAAGCCTTCTACGAAATCAAGTGATTCTTCCCGTGTACTCTTC
This sequence comes from Hylyphantes graminicola, assembly GCA_023701765.1. Lineage (NCBI taxonomy): Eukaryota > Metazoa > Arthropoda > Arachnida > Araneae > Linyphiidae > Hylyphantes > Hylyphantes graminicola. The sequence goes on from CM043122.1 coordinate 5,080,508, forward strand.
ATGTTTTATTAATACTAACCCTGTTATTTTTGAAATAACGAAAAAAACTGGTTAAAATCAATAATTTTTAGGGATTCAGTGCCTATTAAAAATTACTAATGATCAATGGTAAATATGTATAGTGATTAATTCATATTGATTATTTTACAAAAAGGTTTTTTTAATTAAAATAATCAGTTTTTATTATTAACTATTAACTTTTAAATCACAATTATTCATTGTTCAATTTATTTCATTAATTTAATATAATTAATAACAATACAAATGTTAATAAGAGATTGCCGTGTTTCGTTTGAAGCAAATATAAAATTTTTATTAACAAATTGCAAATATGTGTTTTAAGTTTATAGTTAAAATAATGAAAAAGCTTTTGACTAGTTGTGATAGCTTAAACTTAACGAATGTAATAAATTTTACTTGCAAAAAATCGGGATATATAGTAATATTTTGTAAAAAATTAAAAGACAGAACATAATTATTTTTTTAAAATTTTTTTTATCTTTTAAAGCTTTATTAAAGCTTTATTTATTGGCACTCACCATTCTGGGTAAAAGATTGATATATTCAAAAATTTTAGCGCTTTTTAAGTTTTGAGAACGTGAAGGACATTTCGATTCAAACAAAGATCCTGAATTCGTAAAAGAATGCTCGTAAGTTTTCGAAATAAGCAATCTGTTTTTACATTTAGAGACTGGTTTATTTATCTCCCGTGTAAACGTGTAACGATAACTATAACCTAACCTAATATCCCGTGTAACAGAAATAACTATGCTTTCAAATAAAATGTGCCACATTTTTAAATATTTTGAAGTTATTTTCATTTTAATTACTGTTTAACATAAAACTCATCTTTGAACTTTTATCATTTTGTCAAAACAAACAAAATAGATTATTGAAACAATTAAAATAGTTATACACTCTTAAAACAAAGGAGTGAAATCTACTCCAGTAGGAGAAGTGAATTTTCGACACTGGAAAAAAGTGAAATCAGACTGAATTAAAATTACTCGTTTGGAGTGATCCTTTCGGAGGTTTAACACACAAAGGATCCACTCCTATGGGAGAAGTGTATTTTCTAGACTGAAGGAGTGAAAATTAACTCAGACTGAGTAAAAATCGCTCGTTCGTTTTAAGAGTGTGCAAAATGGATTATCGATGATTAACAGGTAGAAAAGAACGAGAAGTATTAACACATTCCTATGAGGGATAGTTTTCTGGTTTCACGAATTCAAAAAGAAGTCAGCCGAATGGTATTGAAGGTAGGTTCAGCTGAAATATAAATGCAGTTTTGCACAAGAGAATTTAAACCTTATAAGACTGTATATAATAGCGCACTTCATTCACAATTTTTTTTCATATTAATCTGACCTCTTTAAAGTTCGATGACAAAATGTTCTAAACTATTGAATCGGTGAGTGCAGAAACCACTTCAGTAAAAAAAAATCCGAAAACTCGTTTTCAATGAAAATAAGCGTAGAAAGGCAAGATGCGTGTTGGGTGCAAAAACTACGTTATTCTGTTGAGTAGTTCCGTAAATACAGGACAATTGTTTCGAGTGTTGAGTGCTGAAATAGAGGAGGAGTTATTACGTTTTTTCTCCCTCCTGAAAAATTTGAAATTTGTGACTGACGTTGTTTCTGCACTCACGGATTCAATTACGGATCAAATAATAAAAACTTTACTTTAATTTACACAATGGGAAGGCCGCATCAATTTTAAATTCCCTTGCAAACAGCAGTCCTTTCAAATACACGTGAAATTGTATCATTCACACTAGTAAAAGTTTAATTTTATTAGTTGGTAATTGACTTTAAAGAAACTAGTCACTTCCGGTAAAAAAAGCTCATAATCGGTCGTAGATTATGACGTCACACGCTTCCAACTTCTTTGCAAAAAAGCGATAAACTACGAAATATGCTTTGAATGATCTCCTGTCTCAAAAATGTACTTTTTAGGAAAAATGGACAATCTTAGTTCTAGTTATATTCACCAACTTTGTAGATTTCCTACGATTCATTCTACTATTTATCTAACAGTTGGCTCGACAATTTCGATTTATCTAACAGTTAGCTTGGTCTGAATATCTATGGCGCGCTTTAGCAAGATTTTAAACTGAACAGCCAAACCAGAAACAGGCAGGTTTTAATTTGCGTCCCAAAACTGGTTCAAATAAGCAGTTTGTTCTTCTCGACAGAATGTTAATTAAAGGTTGCATGTTTATTTTAATGAAGCGTATGCAAGTTGTAGAGCCATTTTTAGAAAAATCGACAAGAACACGAATTCGTTTGTCAAATGCTGTTTTTGGTCTGAGTTTGGTCTTTGGAGTTTTGTAGAAGTTTAATGTGCATATTTCATAATAAGTTAGTTATTTTTAAGCTTATATTCAGAATTTAAAGATTATAGAGTACCAGAAAAAGGTAAAGTTAGTCAGTTTGGGTATTATGAAACTTCTCTATTTGTTATCGCAGATCTTAGGTTAAAAAAATGAGCTCTAAAAATAAGGGTTTTTAATAAGGAACATCGGTCCCAATTATATCTAATTTCGCCAAAATGCTAATAACGTAATTTATGTTGGTAAATAAATAAAACAATATTCCCAAGTCATTGTTATTAAGAAAAGGCCACTTCAAAGGGATGGAAATCCAAAAAGATGGAACTAGGAAATACTCTAGCTATAGAAACTACCCCGACTCTGTGAACTGGATCCAAAATATATTTTATCTTGTCCAGCTATCCTGGCAAAATTGCAGTCAATCACCAACTCACCCTATGAAAACCTTTATGAGAACCACTGTCTACAGATCGCTGAAGCAGTCTATGAGACCTTCTGTCCCATATAATCTATATCCATGGACACGATATCATCATCATTATTTACAACCATTTATTGTACTTAAGTCTACTTTAAAGTTACCAGAAAACTAAAAAAAGGGTAGAATTTTAAAGAAATATTAAACGTTCAGGAGGACATAACTATTTTAAGAAAACAATGTTTAAAAAAACAATATTTATTGAATCAACAAAGTTAAAGCATTAGTGTTTTAAAAAACACTGGACAAATTTAATTACTTCCTTCGATTTCAACTCAACTTTAGCGAGGAAAATTAAATTAAATCTTCGACATTTCTCTCGTGAAGTACGGAAGCTAATAAGTGATGCCTTAATCTGTTATAGAAAGCCATTTTTTAACATTTGGTAGGAACGAAAATAAATGAAGTGTGCACAGAATGTTGGCAACATTTGACATGCATTTTAAGGGAAAGGTGAATTAATATTGGATTTAGTCTGGAAAATCTCAAGCCTGTTTGGGGAGATTTGGATAATATTTTTCAAAATGGTTTGTAAATTTAATGTACGCTAAGGGAAACTTTATAGCACATTTTCCGGTTTATTTTATTTACGGTAAAAACGGTTTTACTTTTTTAGGTATCAATTGTTCAAAATACATGACATTTGAAGAGTACAGGGGAAGAACCACTTGATTTTTTTAGGAGTCTTCCCGTAGTTGTGTCTGCTTGGCGAGAATGGCAACAGGAAACCTGTTTTCTTTCGGTTCTTCATTCGCTGTACAAACGTGTGACTCGTGTCCACTGATCTCTGGCGTAAATAAGGGTTGCCGTGAAAGAAAATCGAAGCGAGTTACTGGTTTCTTTACACCAGTTTAAGCGATTTCTCTCTATCATCGCCAAAGAGGCCTATTGAGGAAAGCCTTCTACAAATTCAAGCAGTTTTTCCCCTATACTCTTCATTTGTTTAATGCTTTTCTGTACATTTTATATTGCTTTGAAATGTGTAACTACGAAACAAAATATATCTATTAAATTATAATTATACTTTTTCCTTGATTTTATTTCCCAGTTAATGTAATAGGTATAAAATATATCTTATTAGTGGTTTCGTTTTAAGATTGTTTAAAACCTAGCTTCCTTCAAGAAATCCGGCTTTTGAGAAATTTTTCATTCCAGTTTAAGCATCAGAACTTCAAAAGTCTCTGATTTTCTATCTTTGTACATTTGTTTTTGGAGTTGGGGTACTCGGAGCGTTTTATAACATTAACTATACATGCAGAGAATTCTATATAATAAAAAGTCAATATTATTGTTAAAGCACACCTTTGGTAAACTTTTAATACAGGGTTAGTCAAAATGAATAGGACAACAGTTGGTAGGTTGATAGTTATCTGTCCATACGTAGCTGTAGTTTGGTTATAATAAACTTACATTCGTCAATAAATAGTTTTCTTATTGTCCTATTCATTTTGACTAATCCTGTACTTTAAACCTTTAGTAAAACCTCTGTATAAAATCTTTTATAGATCATTGAATAAGAACTGTTTTATTTATATATTTATCTTTGTTTTGGTGACATATAATTTTTAAAAAAGATGTCCGTTGTTTGACACCCTGCAGTCTTAAACAAAATCAATTGTTTATTACACGATCAAATGACAAGACTTAATTCAGCGTTACTACGTAGCTCCTGCGCCCATTCTTCGACGATTTCAAATTTGCTTCACAAAACCTTTCCTAACGTCTTTTGTGTAAAATCAATTGTAGTGGGCCGAAAAGAAATTGAATGAAAGAGATACTGCGTTTTTAAAAGAACAAAAACCATTATCTATCTTGTTTGAAAAGAAATTGCTTTTGAAAGGAGGACTTGAAAATGTCAAAAGCGAAACGTTTCCAAGACATTTCTTCGGAGAGGATTACGCCCAATTTCGGTGTGTTTGGAATATTTGGGATTTCAAAATCTTTTATTTATAACTTGTTGCAGAAAAAAGCCGGGTTATATCAGCACAGGGTAAGATTACATTACATTTTGTGGTTACTTTTTAAATATTTGAAGTTATGCGTTAATTACGCCTGAGAGAAATAAGATATGTATGCACTGGGCCAATTGCACCAAAGTATGTATGTCTTGTAATATAGTATTTTAAATTCGCAATCAGATTTTCTACTATAATTTGTCTTATTTCTAAAACAAAAGTTAAATTTTGCTCCTCTAAAAAATTCCTCAAACTGGATTTAGCAATTCCCACCTCTGTGTTCACATATACACTCTTAAAACAAACACTCCTAATTTAACTCAGTCTGAGTGGATTTCACTCCTCCAGACTGGAAAATGCACTTCTCCTTTTGGAGTGGATCCTTTGTGTGTTAAACCTCCGACAGGTGGTGTGGACAGGTGGATCCTTTGTGTGTTTAACTCAGTCTGAGTAAATATGCATGCCTTTAGGGTGTCGAAAATGCACTTCTCCAACTGGAGTGGATTTCACTCTTTTGTTTTAAGAGTGTATGTTATGTTAGTTTATATTAGATGATTTTATATACTGTAACAAATTTATAACGTTGCAATACATAAATAACGTAATTTAATGACACTTGAACATAACATAGATGGCATTAAATCACAGCTGGCGAAGCAATTATTTTTGCCAATACTTTTAAAATAAATACAGTGTGTATCGAATGAAATTTCATTTTTATCAACAATTTTAGCTTTCTTCATGCTCGCATAATGGGTTACAGATAATATAGATATATTTTATTCGTGAGCTTGTGATACTAAAATAAACTTAAAATTAGTTAACTAACATTGCTTTCTGTTTTCCAATATGAAAAACACACTCTTAAAACAAAAGAGTGAAATCCACTCCAGTTGGAGAAGTGTATTTTCGACACCCTAAAGGCATGCATATTTTCTCAGACTGAGTTAAAATCACTCGTTTGGAGTGATCCTGTCGGAGGTTTAACACACAAAGGATCCACTCCAAAAGGAGAAGTGCATTTTCCAGTCTGGAGGAGTGAAATCCACTCAGACTGAGGTAAATTGGGAGTGTTTGTTTTAAGAGTGCAGCTTGCCTAAAATAAGTTCAAAGTAATTTTATCTCGTTTTGTCTAGTAAGTAGAATTTAACATAGAAGAAAGAGATTTAGAAGATAATTCTAAATGCACCCAAGCTCTATAAACACGGTGTTACTAATTGGAACTTTTTTTTGTCTAGAATGATACGTTTATAGGATTGCTAAGACGAAGGCAGAGTATGCAAAGGTATCTTCTAGGTTAAGGTTCCCTAACGCACCTCGCCCCTCCAGCCCACATATTTTTAGGTTAAGTTACAAAATGCAACGGTTACGAAAACTTAGAACTGATACTTGCATCACCATTAAAGTTGGTAGAGGAAATATTCTAACAAGCATACAATTCAAAGTAGATTAACTGTCAAAAAACAATAACCAGGGTCAAAAGATATCCCAAACTATCATTAAAAAAATACAGGGTAAGTCAAAATGAATAGGACAATAAGAAAACTATTTTTAGACGAATGTATGTTTATTGTAAACTAGCAAATTTATACCCGCACTTCGCACGGATTAAATAAATATCAAATCGATAAAAGTATGTGTACCATATAACCTGTTATAAAATCATAAACTTAAGTTATTCTCTTTCCACTCGTTATCAAGTAAAAAATCTCAATTCATTGCCCTAATATTCTAAAATCAAAAATACGCTGTAAAATGTACTCATAAATGTCATCACGATTCCCTCATAAATACATAAAACCTTTTTTAACTCTTTTGGCTCGTTTTGGTAAATAATTTGGCGAGAAAATAGATATAGCTACAAACACACACATTATACAGCTCTAACACAACGATCTTAGCATATCCAACCAGCTTATAAATTATTTTAAAAAACATTTTGCCCATTTGGCGAGTTTCAATAAATAATTTGGCGAGATTGGCAACATATTTGCCGAAACAATAAAGACATAATATCCTTATATGCAGCTCTAGTGCGATGGCTTTATTAACCATCATAGTTCAGTAATAGCTTTACAAACATTTTGCTCATTTGGCGAGTTTTAATCAATGAATTGGCGAGATTGGGAATGTATTTGGCGAAAAAGTAAAGACATAAAACCCTAATATGCAGCTCGTGCGATGACCTTTATTAACCATCATTGTTCAGTAATAGCTTAACAAATTATTTGCCCATTTGGCGAGTTTTTATTATAATTTGGCGAATTTGGCAACGTATTTGGCGAGAAAATAAAGACCTAACGGCAGCTCTAGAACTTATAGGTAAACTACACATTTATTGTTTGAACATGCATATTTGTAATCAACAGAACCATCATTGACGAAATCATCAACTAAACCCATAAGAAATCCAGGAATTAAGACTTGTTGGAAATACGTCACTTGAAACATATCAATTATTTTCAAATAATGAATTTAGTTTCTGAAAGTTATGGCAACACAATAAAATAAACATTTTCAATTTTATTAATTTTCGTTGAAAGTTTTATTTAATTGTTTCTTCAGATGGCATCAGGAAAGAAAAGAAATCATCGGATTTGAGCCAAAGTGGTGTAGTTTTCCCAGAAAATTCGAATTTTCTCTAAAAATAGAACACTTTGAGCTCTGAAAGTTCTTATTCTGCAACTCAAGTAGGAACTACGCATTTGTGCCAAGTTACGAGTCAAACAAATGTCTAGTTTGTGAGTTTCGGAGAGACATACACACACACACATACATACATACAAAACTTCATTTTTATTATTATAGATAAACTTATCTTTTAAACTTTCTTACTGTTATATTCATTTTGACTAACCCTGTATTTATCAGATTCAAGCCATCTATTGAAGAAGAATCAAACTAAGTTATAAAAATAAAGTGGAAATTCATTTATGTAATAGCGCAGGAGCATTTACTACATACTTAGTAGGGTCAGTAGTTTTTGTGCCTCCCCAAATAGACCGAGAGCCCAGGGCCCCCAGACCTAAGTCATTTTGGCAAGGATGAAATGTACGTGATTAGGTTCGGTTTTCATTTACTTTTAGTGTATGCATACCCGATAGAGTGGACCGACGGCCAATTTACATGTATCGGGTACAAAAAGTAGGTAAAATATAAGTTAACCTAAGTCATTTTGGAAAGGCTGATTTTTATATATGTTTTAGAAAATAATGTTAAAAGTGCATAATAAATTTCCCAGACACTTTCCGTGGGCCGATATTTCTCCCAGACGCTTTAAACGTCTTCATCAAGCTCAGACTTTGTCAATCACATCTAGCGGCGTGAGATGGCGCTACAACCGTTCTCGGACATCTAGAAAGGGAAGTTAAGCAAAAAAGAACTATGTGTCTATTGGGTATATGGTTGGTTGATTGACTTATATTCCGGTAAAAGAATATCGTATCGATTTTATTGAAAAAAATATTTCGAAAATAGATTAATAAACAAGTTGTCATAGCTGCCTAGCTTACTACATTTTCACATCTCCAATAATCAAGCACACAAACCGGAATATATATGTCAATCGATCCCAATAGACACATAGTTCTTTTTGCTTAACTTCCCTTATTTGATGTCCGAAAACGGTTGTAGCGCCATCTCACGCCGCTAGATGTTGTTGACAAAGTCTGAGCTTGATGAAGACGTTTAAAGCGTCTGGGAGAAATATCGGCCCACGGAAAGTGTCTGGGAAATTTATTATGCACTTTTAACATTATTTTCTAAAACATATATAAAAATCAGCCTTTCCAAAATGACTTAGGTTAACTTATATTTTACCTACTTTTTGCACCCGATACCTGTAAATTGGCCGTCGGTCCACTCTAACGGGTATGCATACACTAAAAGTAAATGAAAACCGAACCTAATCACGTACATTTCATCCTTGCCAAAATGACTTAGGTCTGGGGGCCCTGGGCTCTCACTCTAAAACTAATTCACGTGTATGAGACTGTTCTACAACTCTTGTCAAACATTTTAGTCAAATTGAAAATACTCAGGCTCGTGAAATTGGACTACATAACTGTATTTTTGTTCTACGTAACTGCTTTCTGTTTTAATCCAAAGAGACACTACTAGCTGGACAAAGGGGCTGGGGAGCCCAGTCGGTTAAGCACTCGCTTAGCATGCGGAAGGTCCCATGTTCGGGTCCGGGCATCGCCAAAATAGCTGCCGACCTATAAACGGCCCGTGCAGCCAAAAATGTCCGACGAATAATACCCCGTGTAAGGGAGTGCACGTAAAATATCCTTCAAAGTCCTAACGCTGCGTACGATGTCGCCCTTAACGGTTGCGTTGGGTGCCTATTCAGGTGTTGGCTCGTCACCTGACTGTGGTTCTAAAATACGACGCCCGTCGCCAATAGCCCTCGTGTAGCTCCAGTGCGACGATAATTCAAACCAAACAAAACTAGCTGGACAAGACATATTTTTAACTTTAAGGCCAATTTTAATCCTCAAATTGTAAATAATTGTGCTATTTTCCCCCCTAATGTCAAGGAATTTTTTTTTTGTTTATAACATTTTAAATGCAGGCCAAATTCTATTGTAAAATTATATACTAAAAATCGAAATATTTTCACTAACTTAAAAATGGAATTAAATAGACCTTTAAGCCACCTCCATATACCACAAAAAAAAGTTTGCAAAAATATTTATTACCACCGGAGTAATTTAACTAATAAGTTTTCCCATTGGATTAACAAAGAACTTGACAAGACGATTGTTCGTGACATTCGGCCTTAATCGAAATCAACGATTTCTGCAAATGATCACAAAAGCGAATGAATATAAATGATGTATGGTAGGCATTAAATTATCCAATAACTCAGTACTTATTATTCAATTATTAGTAACGGGTATCATACTTTATCGACAGATGTCGACACTAGGCAAAACGAATTAATATCTTTAAATATTAAGAAACAAAAGTAAATACCTAGATGGTGTTTTCCTTTCAAATTTTTTTTTTTGATGTTATTTTTTATATTTGGTAAAAAATAGGACATATTATAACTTAACCCCCTCAAAATCTTATATTTTTAACCCTAATTAAACTTAAGAACTTAAATTACCTGTTCGGAGTGGTCTGTAGCTTGAATGAATAATCCAAATGCACCAAAAATTAAGACACTAATCAAGAAGGGGGAAAAAGAATGGAATCATAAAAAGATAGAATCCTAAACAATAATCATAAAAAAGAATAATCATAAGAAACAAACTCGTCTCTTGACCAGGGTTCTATTACGAGGCGTAGCCAATTGTGGCTAATTACGGCCAACACATCCAATTACGCCTCGTAATTTAGAACCCTGGTCAAGAGAAGAGTTCGTTTTTTATGATTCCATTCTTTTCCCCCTTCTTGATTGGTAAGTGTCTCAAAGTTTTTTACATTTGGATTATTCATTAAAGCTACAGACCACTCCGAATAGCGAGCGTTATTTTATAACCACCCGGTATATCAGTAATTTAACATCCAAAACGCAGTAAGTAGTTCGCCAAACCATCGAAATCAATAAACGTACCCCTAAAAACAAATACAATAAAAGCCTTAGCCCTAATCACTTACAATGATCCATGCGCGTCATCTATTAATTAGTGTATCATTAATTTTGAGTTAAAAGGAAAGGATCCCTAACCTAGTTAGTGTCAGCCCTCGGTGCATTTTCATATTACCCTGCAAATTATGATTGGGGCTGCGCTCGGAGACCTAACCAAATTAGAAAGACTCGCCGTATTAGCTTATCTATTCGGAGATCAGTATTCATAAGGAAGAATGATCTTGGATAAGATGATAATGGACTGCTAAAGTGTTTCTTTTAATAGCAGCATTATGTTGTTTGCATTTTTTGTCGTTATGTACTTGTTTGGGTTTTTCCCGAAAGTTTGTATTTTTTTTAATAAAGAAAAGTGTTTATGATTGTACGTCTTAAACTTTTCTTTTTCTCGGCTATTATTTGTTTTGTTGTATTGTAGTTTTCCGTTTATGTGAATTCCTTTTTTTATAATCTTGTTTCTTTGATATTGTTTCAATCTGTTTTGTTATTTATCGTTGAATTTTTTTTAACCGTTTCTAATAGTTTTCATTTTTGTTGTTACAATTATTCTACAAATTAAATTTTTATCTTTGATATAATGTGTAATTTCTACAGTTTTTAGCTTATTTATAAGAGATTTAAATGTTTTCTTTATTTTTTTCGTTGCTGAATTTTTAAATTCTTTACTTTGCATTTCATATTTGCTATGGTTTTTAACCACTTTTGTTCTTACGCATTCTTTATTTAATTTTTATACGCTTTTACGTTTTCTACATTCTAATTACTCTTGTTCGAATTACGTTTTTTATTCTTGTGACATTTCTATTATTGTGACATTCCTATTATTGTGACATTTCTTTAATACAAAGGTGTTACTATTCTGCGGGTTTGATATTTTCGGGATTTCTTGCGCCTGTTCATCAAGAAACTTATATTTCTTTGAACAATACATTTCCAAAAAACAAATTTTATAAATCTATTCCCAAAATAAAAAGAAAAAAACCCTACATTTACTTTCTTTAAAATCTAAAATCGATCTATATTCCATATTCACCCCTCAATCCAGAATCGAAATCGAATCGATTTCCTTTCAATCTTACGCAGTCAATCCATTAGTCGAATGCCAAAAATCACCCCCCTCCACTGGGTATTTTCCAATAATCACCAAGAGAGATGTGCACAATGACTTCCAACACTTCGCTCGGATACAATGGCGGTACTTCACTCTTTTACAATGGGACACTTCTCTCTTCAAACTTCACTCTGTGTACTTCATTCGTCATCAAATGGAATGGATTACACCAAAGAATGAAACGAAGACCTTTTTTTCCTCTTTGTGTAGAAGGGCTTTAAATGTGTTTTTGATTCGCTGAATTATCGTTGCTTAATAGCGCGTTGGGAGGTAGTTGAAATGTTGGCAAAGAAAAAGATCTTGGGATATTTGATCTTAAAATGAATCCGTAGGAATTATTTTGTCCTTTTTTCCACTTTTGAATCGGCATTGATTTAAGGGGACCAGACCGCAAAATTTTTCAAAAAGGACAGTCAATGTTTTTAGTTCAAACTATGCAGTCTTAGCTTTACGACGATATCTTAAAATAAAAGTTTGTAGTTCTAAAAATATTTTTAATATATTTTTAATGTATTTTAAGTAAAATACCCTCATGTTTCATAGGTAAAAAAACACTATTGTTTACTTTAAACGCTTATATCTCAAAACTTACTTTTTCTATGTTCGTTTTCCTTTTTCTCGGTATCTACTATGAGTATCAACCTGACCATTTTAACATGGGCTTTTATGGAGGCCCCTGGCCCTCCCTTAATTAAAATTTTCCGAATACTAAATTAGGGTTTAGGCTATTCATTTTATGACGACAATTTTTTTTTAATATGATGCTGACTTTTTTAAATGTACTAAATGAAACATTGTATTTAACTAATAATGTGTCTCATGAAATGACAAGCAGAATACTTATACTGTTATATAGTTAATAAATGCATATTTTCATTAGACGTTTTTACTGATATAAACTAATAATAAATCATTCTAAAAAACAATTTAGATAATCTTCACAATGTTGAGAACACATTTTATTTCACCGATATTGTTCGCCTGGATTTTTTATAAATTTTCTTGATAATTGACAACTTTTATGAATCTGAATCGTAACTCCTTTGTTCCATGTTGCAGTAAATATACAGCACATTATGAACTCGAAAGTTTAGAAATACTTGTAGCGGAAAGTTACCGAATATTTAATGCATTTACCTATTGGGACGGAGGAAATTATTAATCCGAAAATCTGTAGATGACAAGCACCAAGGAGTTTTAGTTAATTCAATAAGAGGTTAATTTAGTTACACAATTCGTTGTTAAGTTACGGAGACATTTATAAACTTCAAAATTATTCACTCTTAATTGACGGCTTTTACAACTTTTTCCTGATTAGTTAAAAGTAGACTTTTCGAACTATAAGTCTGCATAATATACTACCTAGTTGTAATTTTTCCGTTACTTTCTTATTTCCTTTTTATTTAAAAGTTAATCTGCAATCTATTTAGTTAACATCTATTTAATTAACACAAATACTAATGCAATTCAAATAATGTAATTTCCTTTCAATATTAAAAAAATCTACAATAAAAATAAGTTTATAGACTAATTAATATTACTTTGATTGTTAAAGTTTTTTTATGTGTTAGGAAACAAAATTATTACTTAAAATAATCTTTAATCTATATTTATAAAGATATATTTTTTGATAAGTAATACTAATACCATTTAGTCGTTTTTTCTGTACATTATTTACAGTTTTCACAGATAAGTTTTAGTAGGAGTGTTTTTCCCCAAATCAGAAAAATATTGGAAATTATTTTAAGACAGATAAAATTGTTGTAGTTCAAACCAATTTTCTAACATGTTATTAACCATAAACTTTGCATGTGATTAATTTATAAAACCTTGTTTTTTTTAAAAAAAAAACACTAATTAAAATTTATAACGATGCTTTTGAAACATTTATACAAATATTTGAAAATATATTTTATTGTATTTATGTTTGTAAATGAAATATACAGAATTTTATTAAGTAAGCTTCAAGCAAAAAGTTTATTTTATTACTCTGAATTACTATGTAGCATATTTTACGTAAGTTATAATAAAAATAATTTTTTTGCTTTTACATTTCGCAGAGTTGCTCATGAAAGTAATCAGATATAAATTTCAGCACATAAATATGCGCGCGTGGAATAAAATAATTCATGGTAATAGATACTAAAAAAGGAGGCATGCACGCTTGTTGACAAAAACCTTTCATTTTAAATTTATGGTCACAAATCAAGAATCAAATTTCGTATATAATTTGACCATGGTCAAAACACAGTTTAAAAAATTGCGCGCTTAGATTCACTATAAATGTTGTTCTTAGTAGCTGCAACAGCTATGTTTCGAAATGTTTAACTATATTTCCGTTTTTAAATTGAACAATTTTCGAGGATTTGGAAACAAAAACTTTAAAAAAAAACGAATATTTCAATCAAAAAGAAATTTAATCAAAAATTTAAATCGCATATTTCAAACAACAAAACAAATGTTTCAATCAAATACTGATAATTTGGTGAATTATTTCGCCATGCAACCTTTCAGTTACTAAGAACCATATTTTGGTTAAACTAGGCACAACATGTTTTAACAGAGTGGAAATTTTAATTTCTAATTTGAAGTTACTAACTACAGTGTATTTTCGTCTCCAGGTTCAAAGATTCAATATATGAGCGTTTAAGTGTCACATTTAAACCTCGTTCCCCATATTACCGCAAACAACCTTAAACTTCTAAGATAGTATACAACACTTACTAAACACCCTGTCAATTATAAAAGAATTTAGTTTTGACAAGCAAGTTCTTCCTAACCCAAAAGCAGTCAATCCCAGCCTCAGTAAATAATTCCCGCCGCCTGTTTGCGCATCGAAGAACCAATGGGGGCAGACGAGCCGGAAAAATTCCGCTCTGTGTGAAATCGCCCTCAGCCCGACTCATCAAGGGCTAATTAACAAGCCCTTTCCTGTGCGCAATGAAACAGTTTCTGGCTTAGAAAGAAAATGTGGCGAATCTTAGTTAAGTTTATTTCATTTTCTATGTTTCGGCAAACCATTTTGAACCCCATTTGGTTAAACTAAAGAATTGTGGCCGGTAATTTTACACCATATGTGGTAATCCCAAAAAATTGGTATTAGGGTCAAGTGGGGTAAGTGTGATAGGGTTTCTGCATTTTTCATTAAGAAAATTCGTTCTCTGCTTCAAGTAAATTCCAAATCCTAAAATTGGTAGTGAATTATTATAAGAAACATACATATGTAGAAAAAAAATTATATGTTTGAATTCAAATTTTAAGTGTACAAAATTTGCATTTCAAAATCCATTGCTGTTTTATCACACTTACCACACATAGGAAAACCCACATAAAAAGAAGACAGTTGCACTTAAATTCAAAAGCTCAAAACTTTCTTTAAACAAAAAATAAGGTCAATATTTCTTTTTAGTTTAATTATAAGTGGGCTAATGTTATATATTGCAAACTTTCAGATTTTTAGAATGATTTCCAAAGTTACAAGAGCTGTTTATCACACTTACCCCACTTGACCCTATAGCAAACTTTGTCAATACAATTGCTAATTTCACCAATTTTGAATTGTTAATCTATTTAAATCTTAAATGCATATAATTTATACGAAGTTTTCATACACTAATCTTTTATTAATTATATGCTTAATGATTTTAAATAATTATTTACTTTTTTCAAAGCAATTTTTCGGCATTTCAACGCTCTTTTTTTTATAAATCTGGTCTGCAAGTTAATGAATTTTTCCGTTGCTTTTAAGTCTGCCATTTTGAAATAAGGTAGTATTTTTGGTCATTTCGTGATAGCAACCATCTCGGCAAATGCCGGGGTTTGTTATTTCGAATTGGCGACATTTTCGAAAAGCCGCCAAATTCGGCTACGACTCTTTAGTTTAACCTTTCTTTCATTTTCTTTGTTTCGGCACCCCATTTTAGGAAGTAAAACTTTTGCACACGGTACTTCTCTTTGCACCCGAATCCTTCAAAATTAAGAACTAAAACCAAAGATCTGTCACTCAAATTTCTCACCCAATAGCATGAATTCTAATATATATTTTAACGACTCTCTACATAAAAAAGGCGGTACAAATTTATTCTTTGAATGAATGAAATTATACTAAATGAAATTACTATACTAAACCATTCAAATAAAAATACCTTTGTCACCCATAACTATTAACAACCAACATCGATAAAAAGTATTTCGATTAAGAATATTTTTGTTCAGAATACTAAAATAAAACTACTTAAAAATCGTAAAAAAAAATATAATAGTTCTGTTTATTGTGATTTTGTAATCAATGTAGAATTTTACAGTATACACTAATATTTAAACAAACGAGATTTACTTTTGCTTACAAAATCTGCCGGTATCCTTGAAACGTCACTAAATCCATATTTTGGTGTTTATACTAAGTACATAAAGTATTAAGTTATCGCTACTGAGAAATAAAAACTCCAATTTTAATAACAGTACACGAGTATTTAAAAACTAAAACAATTTACACAGTATGCGAGGAAGTATTTTTATGCGACCATATTTACAACAAAAGAATAACTTAACTATTTCAACTTTGTAACATTAAAATTCTAAAACAAATATCAACATTTTAAAAGACAATTTTGTTTTAGCATTTAAAGAGGACGAAAGTTTCTCAACTCGTGTGAAAAATCCATGTTTAAACTGTTTCATCAAAATGTTTATTTTAGAAATGTTTCGGCCTGTTCCTGGTTTGTTTAGATTAAACTCGTGAAGTGTACTGAAAATAATAACGAAGTAAACAGCTTGTTGGAATGCTTGAGATTTTTGAAGATTCTTGTTTGTTTTTATCTAGACGTAGGATAAACTAGAAATCATGATATTTTAAACATTAGTTTATTTTTCCTGGTTATCAATTAGAATAAATAAAATATGTTGTATTTGAGTTTGATCATTTCGTTTCAATCTCAAATGTTGTGGTACTCAATAGCAGTTGAGTAGGCACCCAAATCAACCGTTACGGAGCGTCAGGACTTTGAAAGGATATTTAACATGCACCTCATCCACTCGGGTCGTCGAACATTTTTGGCTGCAAGGGCCGTTTATAGGTCGGCAGTTTTAATTTGGCGATGCCCGGACCCGAACCTGGGACCTTCCGCATGCGAGGCGAATGGCCGACTGGGCTCCCAAGCCCCACAATCTCAGAGAAAAGAAACGCGATTAGTTTTATGAATGCTACTTTAGCCTTATCCTTAAAACAGAGTGAAGGAAACAAAAGTTCTTAAATTGAAACATCATTTATAAATATACTAGAAATCTTTTATTTCGTTTGAGAGTCATTAATTAGAAATATACAAATGTCTAGCCATAAATTATGAAACACCTTTTTTGTAATTAGAAACATGATTAGTAAGCTGGGGAGAATTTTCCAAGACCAATTATAATTAAACAATTAATAATGGGGAAGAACAAATTCAGCGATTTTCTTTTACCCATTTTCACATTTAAAAGTACTTTTGGGGAATTCTTATCAATAAATTCTCATTTCATTAGTACGATAAAGTTTGCAAATTCTAAGGATTGAAAGTAAGAATAATTAAAGAATTGCGCTAGCAAGAAGAAGAATTTTTTTTAATTAAAATAATTTGTGCCCAAAATATTTTACTTAGAAACAAGATATATTTTTGTTTTTAATACATTATGTGTAATGAAATGATAACTGTCGATACTAATAACTAGATTATGATTTTTCTTTAATACAAAGTTACTCAATTTAAAAAATACCTTTATGCCTTCATTTGAAACTGTCTAGCCATATGACGGGCAATGAAATATAAACATGGTACATATATTGTCAGTTTTCCAACACATATTACTCTTTAAATTGTTATATAAATTTAAGAAATTCAATAATAAAATTAAAGTACTGAGGAGTCTTAAAATCCCATTACAACAAGAATAAAATTTTAAAATGTGTTTTAATTATTGCATTTAACATTTTAATTTAAATCTCAGAGTGAAAACATTTCGACAGTATACTTTGTGTGAATAGTTATCAGAGACTAGTTAGTTATTTCAGAATAAATATCTATATCTATGACACAGAACATTTATGATTCGACACTGTCAACGATTTAAATTGTTAAAAAAAAGTGTTTTAATCAGAAAATGCTCTATACAAGTCAGTTTTAGCCGACATTAATATACATTAAATATATATATGTTGTAAACGACATTAATATATATTATGTTTTATTGAATTAATTTTTTTTTTCGAATTAATATTTATAGAAAAAACTTCGTTAAAATAGAATAGAGCGTTAATAATTTCAATAGAAGAAAAACAACGAAAGTTTACCAAAAGTAAAAACAGCAAATAAAAATAACTGTTTAAAAAGTTGTTTTGAAAGAAAGTGCTGCATGTTTATTTTTGATATTGATTTTGAAGAAAATTCCTTGTTGATCTTTTTTTTGTGCTTTAAGTTCCTTGAATTGATATTTGTAAATATTTGTTAAACCTAAGTGGCATTTCTAAATTTAGAAATTCATTACCAGATTAATTCAATTTACATAATAGCAGTTTGGTGCTCCTGGCAAATTTTTTTTAACTTGCCTTCTCTACAAGTTGTTTTGTTAGTTCAACTATTCAGTTATATCTTTTGTTATTTTAAGGAATTCCATTAATTTATTCCCTGCTCAAACATAAAAAAGCAAGTTTAATTATTTCCGTATTTGTGATTTTATGGATTGATAATCAAATATATATTCATACCTTCGAATAAATTAACACCCACCCACATTTTACTACCAAAAATAGCATTTTTGTAACGTCTAATTATCCAATATTGAATCACATAACTGAACTTTAATTTTAAACAGCCACAAAGATTAATATTTAAATAGATTTGGGGCGAAAAATATTGAACATTTTATCGCCAAGAGATTTATTTTTCTATTTAACTGTAAATCGTTATTACACAATTTGTCGCATTAAT
The DNA here is from genome assembly GCA_023701765.1 of Hylyphantes graminicola. Classification (NCBI taxonomy): domain Eukaryota; kingdom Metazoa; phylum Arthropoda; class Arachnida; order Araneae; family Linyphiidae; genus Hylyphantes; species Hylyphantes graminicola. The sequence goes on from CM043122.1 coordinate 5,098,942, forward strand.
GAGCAAAATAATTTCAATTAAAAGATGAAATTATTTATGCAACAAAAATTTATCAGTCAGTGTAATTCTTAAATAATTTCTTACATATTTCAATTTGATGCATAATAAATATTAAGCAAATAAGTATTTGGGAAAAAATCTTTCAATTAAAACAAATAAAAAAACTTGTTTTTTATACTTATTTTATCTTTACGCTTTATTTTTATGTTACATTTCTTTAATTTATAGACGCGAAATTTTTTTTATATATTCCCTGATCCACTGACCAGAATTTTAGGGCATTTGTTTTGATTATATAGCATTGCCACATTTTAATTTTTTATTTTGTGTATATTTATGTATTTAAATTTATTGTATGTTTTTTTTTATTAACTTATAATGCGTCTTATTATTGTGTCTTATTAATTATAATTATGTTTATTTCGTCACACATACGGGGTTTTTTTTAACCCCTTGTGACGAACAAAAATTATTCTGTAATGTTTTATGTTAATAAAGAGTGTTTAAAGTTTAAGTTATGATAAGCAATATTTTAGCTTGTGCAAATAAAAGCTTAAAATCTTAATGTTTATGAATTTTAAATGCAAATACATTGATTTTGGGAGTAACACGCGTACACATTTGAGAGCGTTCATAACTTATACACAATGTATTAATCAATTGGTCTGAAATCTTTAAGTAGTATTTTAAAAGCATCTTAACTATGGAATTTATTAAAGAAATATAAATTTTGAGTGGACTACTGAGTGGAACAACGACTTATGCATTGAATGAAAGCAAGATTTATTTACGTCACCGTGAAACAAGCCAAATCAATATCAGTATCAGTATCTGTTTATAGCAAAACTGTATCAATCGATAGTTATTTAGTGGAGTTTCTATTTACTAATATTCATCAAAAAACACAAATTAAAAGATATTGTACTTAGGTTTTGGTTAAAATAACTTAACACTATAGCTGAACGAGGGATATTGACGACAAGTCTGGTCATTTTAAATTTAAAGCAACGAGGTATACATCTGAGCTGGCATCCAACTTATTCATACAGAGACATTATGCGGTTTCAAGCCTTTGGACCACGGCAGGTTTAACCTGCCCCAGCCTCGTATATACGGCATTATTGTCAATGTTTTTTTTTGTTTAGAACGATACGTTTATAGGATGGCTAAGGCTAGGACACAACCTGCGAAGATAAATTTTAGGTAAATCCTTCTCAGCAAATAAATCAACGGCAAGTTTGAATAGCACTCGAGGCTTGAAAAGTATTTCTACAAGAAATATTTCCAAAGAAGAAATATATTTCTATGAAATACCATTTCCTTATCGTAAAAATGGAAATCTACAATTCATTTGATACTCCAGCTGTCGGCCTCTGTGGTTTGGGAAATATTTCCAAATCTAACGATTCGTTCTGAGCGATTTCTGAAAACTTTAACAAGGAACAACCGTGTTCTGAATTTCGGTTCAATTCTACATAAAGTTTGTGCATTTTATCTAAGGAATATTTTATTGGTGGGTTATTTTCTTGTCAGAATCGAGTTAACTTTTGTATTTTCTATGGCATAATGCAGTTTAATTTCTATTAACCCTTTCAGGCCCAGTGATGCCATTTGGCATCATCATTTTATGATCATAATTTTTTTAAAAAAATAATAGAGTTGGCATCCTTTGTGATTCAGAAAAAAACATTTTTTATAGAAAAGTTTGAAGAATCGAATTATGTGCTTTTTGATATCATAAAAGGCTATACATGATCAGAAAAAAATTCTAAAATGATGCCGAATTGTCATTGGAACTGAAAGGGTCAATTGTTAGAGTAAGTTTAAAAGATTAAAAAAAAAGTTTCAACTTATTTTTTCCTGCTACCTATTTTTACGTACAAATAGATAACATTTTAGCAAGTTATAGTTCTCTACACTGGTGGAAAAAAGTTTAAGGACAGTCTATAAAACTAAATAATTCCATAAATTTTTAATTAATCCATAATTTTTTTTCACACTGAATACATAAAATACAATCTACAACAACTCGTGTATTGCAAATAATAAATAAAAAGGAAATTATTTTAAAATATGACATTTCAAAAAAATATGTACAGACTTATGTGGAAAAAAGTATAAGGACAAAGGTAAAAAAGGCATGCAACAAATTAATAATTAAGAAAGTTGCCCTTATTTTCAATTATCTTGATCAGCCGTGCTGTCAGGGACTCAAAAAGTGTTTGAAGAGTTTGTTTTGGAAGGTTTTCCCATGCGCATTTAATCGCAGAAATCAAGTCGGATTTGGAGTCGTATTGTTTGCTATCTCTGCAAACTTCACGACACAAAATGCCCCACAAATTTTCCATAGGGTTAAGGTCAGGGCTTTTGGATGACCAGTCCAATAACTTAACAAAATTGGCATCAAACCACGATTTTGATGCACTTGACCCATGAATTTTAGCATTGTCTTGTTGAAATAAATAGTCTCCAGATGTGATAAGGGGAGCAACGCGCAGTAAATTTTCGGCTAACACGTTTTGATAAGCTGACGAATTAACCTTTTTGTCCAAAAACACAATTGGAGTTGTTCCGTTGCAGCAAATCCTGCCCATACCATAACTACCCCTCCTCCAAATTGAAGTTTCGAGAAAATTTGCTACTCATGGCGAAGATCATTCCAAAAATACCGCATACCATCGGGCCCATCTAAATTGAACCTCTTTTCATCCGAAAATACAACATCTTGCCATTTAGAACCAAAAGCACCGTGTTTTTTTGGCAAAATCTACTGTTTATTTAATGTTGCTCTGAGAGAGGAGGCCTTGATTTGAGTGTGGAAAATTGCACGTTTGGATCGTTGCTCAAAACGTTGCGAACAGTTCGACTGGTACATGGCAACTGCAATTCTTCCTTAATACGATTGGAAGTTAGGTTTTTCAAACAAGCTCTTCTTACAACAGCTCTCGTTTGACGAGGAGTTAAAGATGGTGGCCTACCTGAACGCTTCTTCTGGCCGTACTGTTCCGGGTTTTTCAAAAAGTTGTAGACAACGGTCTTTGACCTATTTATCCTAGCAGATATTTCACGTCCACTCAGACCACATTCTCTGAAAGCCAATATTTTACCCTTCTCAGACTCCGAAAGGTGGGTAGACTTTGGCATTTTCAAAAGCTTGACAAACGTCAATCAAATAAGGCCAAGGAAAGTGATTATATACTTAAACTGATTCCTTTAACTGCGGAGCAGTCTTACAATGTCAGAAACTTATGCAAATTTTAGTTTAAGTCGTCAAAAAACCTGTGTCCTTATACTTTTTTCCAACCTTTTAGTAATACAAATTTTACAAGTTTAATATTTTTAATCTTTTTTAAAACTTTTTTTTATCTCAACTCATTAAAACTGTATTTGAGTTAGTTTTCATGTAAGTATATATGATTAACATAATTAATTACGCAGAATTTCCGCCGAAATAGTGTTTTTCCCTGTGTCCTTAAACTTTTTTCCACCAGTGTACTTCTGCACTTACGATTTCCATTATTATAATGTTTTTGAAAAGTCTGTACAAAATTGATTTTATTTTTTGCGATAGTTGTATAGTTTTTCAATTTTTGGGGTGAAACTAATTTTTATGTTATTTTCAAGACAAAAATAAAACATGAAGTTATTTAAGTCATTTTAGTACAAGTTTGTTGTAGCAATTGTGCTGTGAAATAATACCACAATATATAAAGTGCTCACCAAATAAATTGTTCACCATATAAAGTGAGTTTAACTCACTTTAACATCAGCAAGATATCTAGTTTAAACAAATAGGCTATCACAGTAAAGCGAAAATATTTCAATCGATGAATCAACGCTTTAACACAAAATCTTTCCTTTACGCTCTCATTCAAAAAAAAAAAAAAAATCCATCAGTATAAATACAACATAAAAAGTTTTACTCATGCAAATACGAAATTGAAAAAAAAAAGATGAGAAAAAAAAACACCCCAGAAACAATGAACTACACTTTAATCCTTAATGTAAAAAGGACTTAAGTCCATTGAAGAATTTTCCACTACACTTTTACTTTCAACATTTTAGTGAAAGGAAGTATTTTTGTGGACTTAAGCCTTTTTTACATGTAGCAATTCACTCAGTCTCAGGTGTTGTAGGGGAAACCCATTTTTCTTCTCGTATTCCTGTTCGTTTCTTTTTTGAAAAAAAATCGCCCTGCATCTTTATTAAGAGATCGGCGGAGTTGTTGCTTTGGTTTTGATTGCAAAGATGTCAAATTCCCAAAATACGAGGTTCAATTCTCGGAAAGTAAGCGGGTTTGCTACCGCGAAAATAGGGCTTTTTATACTAAATCCGGTATATGCATGGTTTTTCCTTATTTGGGGAAAACTAGAATAAATAGGAAAACACTGAAGGACGGATATCCAATGTTGAGTTTTGTCGAGTAGGGGCAATTCGATCGAAATTGAGTCAGCGGAGTTTATATTTTGTTCACGAAAACATAGTTGCATTACACGGAAAAGTATTCCGGAAAATATTTTTTTAGTTAGTGTATTGTATTTTTACGTTTTGACAAATAATGCACACAAGGTTTTTAGTGTTTAACACCCCCGTTTAAAATTAAATGTCTAGAAAACAATTATCAAAAGATGATTGAAACAAACTTCTAGAGGGGTCTATGAGTTTAAATGGTTTAAAGCAGGGCTGACAGGTTTTTCAAGCTACTGCGCATAACATACTGACACCGAGGTATCCCAAGATGCACCACTCTAGCCTGCTTCATTTCTGCGCTGCTGCGCATATATATGGACCACTCTATTATCTTTCCTACCTCTACGCAAACTTCATAAGTATTAGGAAGGCGGAGCGTTTATCCCGTAAGTTTCAAAAAGTAGTTCGCACAGTTATTAAGGGGGTCCGGTACCTTCCCCAACTTTTTTTTTTATTTATGAAGTTACACTACTAAGATTTTATACGCTGGCGCATCATGCATTAATAAAACTTATAAGCAAAAAAATTTTTGAAAATGACTCAATATTTTTTAAAAATTAATTTTTTGTTAAATTTTTTTGCAATTTTAAAATTCCTACTCCTCCCTAATTTTTCGACTTTTTATAACCAAATTTTTTATATGAGTTCCCCAATACTATCTTGACAAAACTATGCATCCAAACTTTAATCAAGATTCAACTTTTTTTCAAAGAAATAATTTTCGAAATTTTATCAAAAAAATTCACTTAAAACGTAAAATTTAAACTTCAAATTTTTTTTTGAAAAATACTGACAACATAAACGAAGAGTTTTAATGCATAGTTTTGTTCATTATACTTTTAGGATGCTATAGAAATTTACAGAAACTTTTTATGTATAATATTAAAAGAGGAGTAGTGTTTTTCACTATCCTAAAATTTAAAAAACACGAACAGAGATACGAGCATTTAAAGTACAGATCCGTGATAGGATACTTGGAGAGTGAGTCTCATTCAAAAATTAATAACTCAAAAGCTAATGCACAAAATTTAAAGCGTTTTTTTGCAAAATGTTAAGAAATGTTCATATAATATTTTTTAAAAAATAATAAAAAAATGCATTTTTCATGATTTTTGGATACTGGACCCCCTTAACAGAGCGCTATATACCATTTTGAGTTCCAAAGAAAACAAAACTTTGGTTAGAATTTGTGAAATCACCCCAAAAATATTTAATCGCCTACCTTTTAAAATATTTTTGACATGCTACATGGTTTGACAATAGTGTCATTTATAGAGTATCTTTAGGAAAGCCATACAGCGTAGCTGATTTTAATGATTTTTAACAAAAACCATCACTATAAATTTGCAGTTTTGCTGTATTCTCTTAGTAATATTTTTTATGGATAATTAATTTTTAAATTTGAGCTTAATTGGTGAAGCGCTGAATTAGAAATTTATAAAAAAATAACTTATATATTTAACTTATATATTTCTGCAATGCATTTGTTTATTATAACAATAAACAAATATTCCTGGAATACCTAAAAAAACAAGCAGTGATAGAAATTCCTAAATACAAATCCTCCGACTATTTAAATTTCAAAACTAAAAACTCTAGAACAATAATAGAAAGCTTGGAAAGAATAATCCCTAACCCCAAGTAATGTAATTCACAAATAAAATACTCCGCTTTCTATTTAAATTTATTCAACAAAAACTAAAATAAACTTCACCCCAAAAATTGGCTGAACAAATTCAATTAAATTCTAAATTTTGTAAAAGTAAAAAAAAAAAATTCATATAGTGACGGGATTTCTCGTCAGTGTCTTTTTGTATTAAGTCATGTAAATTTAAAGGAAATTGATCGAGTCAAATCTACCAAACATTTCGATTCATGAACACGTTTTTTACTTCAAAATAGCTTCATTAACATAATGGGATGCGCAAAAATACTTTCCGACAATTGGAATACGAAAAAGTATTTGGGGAAAACAGCTCAAATAAAGTTGGAAATGGCAAAAATATTTGAAAGTATTTTTATTTTTTGAATTTCGATAGAATTTATTTCACGTGACTGACGTATTTAAGGTTTTGGTTAAAGTTATAGACGAGTTATAACGGGATATTTGTCACTTTTTGAATCAAAAAACTATGCTGACAAACAATGCAAGATTAAACAGACAACTCGCGCTATCTCACTGTACGCGATAAAATAACTCACAAAAAAATAAAGTTTCTAATAAGTAAGCTTTGATTTTTCTTTTAATAGATCAAATAATCCTTAAAATTACAATAGAAAAATCACGGTCAGGTACGGCAATTGTACGTGTTCAATGCAATAACACCCCCCCCCCCCCCCCAAAAAAAAAAAAATACGCAAAAATTTCGGGAAAAAAGACCATAGTGCGTAACTGTAAGTTCTAATCATATCGAATTTTTATTCATATTTCTTCATAAAGTATATTTTAAATAAAATCAAACAATTAACATTTCATTTTAATTTTTAATTTCTTTGTGTAGCAGCTACAGGAGAAACTCCCAATTATAGGAGACACATACAGAAATAGGTTAAATTAGACACAAAACACTATATTTAAAAACATTTGGCGACATTTAAAAAACATCTAGACCGAAAATAAGAGATTTATACAACCGATAAAAACAAAAGGATAATAAAAAGCATACGTGGTAGAATCCAAACTTGTTGAAATTAACGTCTATTACGCAAAATGGTGTAAAAGGCTCTGGCGATAATGCAAGGATAAGTCAAAAACTAAATTATTATAATTTATCATTATATATAATAATTAAATTATATTATATATAACTTAATTTAACCTAAATATATATATTACATTGAAAAACTAAGATTTATTCCGATTTTTTTGAAAATTGAAGTTTTAATTCTACTTAAATGTCCTTTCGCACTACCCAATTACGCAGCTAGAGCGGCGCCTAACAAAGCAACCCACCTGCGAACTTCCCCGCCTGAAACAAAAGAAAAAATATCGACTTTTTGTGCTATTCGATATATCGATTAAGGCGAACGATTCTTTTTTCCCGCGGGTATCAACTCCCAAGAAATACATCAAGAGGAACAAGTCCCCTTCCGCGAAAAGGAAGAAAGTATTTTCTTGGTATTTCAGACATGTGGCCCTACTTCAATGGTAATGCTTGAATATCTTACCAATTCGCTAAGAACATTAATTGAAACTAATTTTGTATTAATTATTTTTTTAGGTTATATAGTAGGCAAACAAACAGAATTATAAAATTAGAAAAGAGTTATAGAATAAAAAAAAAGAAATATAGAATTAGAAACAAACAAAATTATAGAATTAGAAACAAACAAAATTATAGAATTAGAAACAGAATTATAGAATTAGAAACAAACAAAATTATAGAATTAGAAACAGAATTATAGAATTAGAAACAAACAAAATTTTAGAATTAGAAACAGAATTATAGAATTAGAAACAAACAAAATTATAGAATTAGAAACAGAATTATAGAATTAGAAACAAACAGAATTAGAAACAAACAAAATTATAGAATTAGAAATGGGATTATAGAATTAGAAACAGAATTACAGAATTAGAAACAAACATAATTATAGAATTAGAAACAAACAATTATAGAGTTAGAAACAAACATAATTATAGAATTAGAAACAAACAGAATTCTAGAATATTATAACAAACAGAATCATTATCAAACACTCTAAAGATAAAAAAAAAAGTGTTTCAACTTACGTATTTAATTTTATAAGAAACTCGGTTAAAATTCAAATGAAAACCGACTGTTTTTGAAAACTTTTTACAATGTGTACATACATATATATTACAATGGTAAATACAAGTTTTGTCCCTTAATATATGAAATTTACCAACTTGTTCCACGTTATTAAATAAAATTTTGCATCAAGGTACATCATTAACATCATTAACTAGAAATATACGAACAAATCTTTCATACTCCATTGCAATAGCATTGACGAAATTCCTGCTTTTATCTTTGAATGTTTTTAAAATTAATGAATCCGTAATACACAAAATAATTGTAATACAAAGAAAACATGATAAAAAAGTGGAAAACCTTTTGCGACAACACAATATGATACGAGTTTACACTGTCCTACAGCTAAATATTTTTTTGTAAGTGTGTGAAATTCTTATTAAAACTATTCCACATTTTTTCTTACCTAATTTATATTCAAATCATCTCGACTAAAAATAGACAAACGGAACCTTTAAAAATAACAAAACCAATATAAACTATTTAAAGTTTATATACATAACAGAAAACTTCATTACAAAACGTAGTTGTTCCCTTGGAGAAACCCCTCCGAAAAGCCAGCGAAGGAATTTCAAGGTGCTTCCTCCAACCTTTTAGAAACAAAGTCTTTCGAGACGAAAAGTTAGAATTAGGGGAATGTTCTGAGGTATGAAGATGGTTTCTATTCGACTTGTAGGTCCATGTCGGCTATTTAATAGGATACTAAAACATTTGTTTCCGGTTTCGATCACAGCTGTTGCCGTCTGATTAATCAAGATATGTATCACTGCAGTACTCCATTAGTTAGTCGACTGCAAGTGCGGATAGGATTTGCATTCCAGCAGGTTAATGTTCGATCAAATCGTGTCTATGGTAAGGAGTTTTGAATAACACCAATGTTTAGCCCTTTTGGTTAGTAATACAGTTTTTTTTTTAAATTTATTTGCCTTTATTCTCTTATTATTTGCCTTTATTCTCTTATTATTTGCCTTTATTCTCTTATTATTAGCATTTATACTTTTATTATTAGCCTTTATACATTTATTATTAGCTATTATTCATTTATTATTAGCCATTATTCACTTATTGCTAGCCATTATTCATTTATTATTAGTCTTTATTCTTTTATTATTAGCCTTTACTTTTCAACTTTAGCAAATAATCTTTAATCGGCCATCAACGTTTTCCTTTTATTAATCTTTACATTTCTTTTATTATTCTTTAACACTTTTTCGTTATTAACCTTTAATTTTTTTTATTATAAAGCCATCACCTTTTGTTTATTATTAGACTACATTTTTTATTTTATCAACCTCAACTTTAATTACATTTCGTTTCTTCTAAATTATTAAATATAAACTAAAAAATGTGTGTGGGTGAACTACGAATATGATAGTTATTACCAAAGCCATTTCGTCTATTTTTTAGATAAACAATTAATAGATCATTGCAACAATAAATAATATTTTAGTTCAATAATAATAATATAAATCATATTTTAATTCAAAGCTACTTACTCAGTTATTTTCTATGACGTTGGGCGAAATCTAAAAAAAAAAGAAAGAAAATCATAAGATTGCATATTTACTATCGTATTGTCAATAAAAACGTTCATGCTACATTAGTATTACCATAAATGAAAGTTAGTGGGCTTTAAATACTTAAATTTTTCATAACTACTTAGATGTTATCTTTTTTTCATAACCTCTCTTGTCAAGTGAGACTAATAATTCCGGTTTTGAAGTACCACCAAAAAAATATTCATATACTAAGTTAAATAAAAAAATATCGCATTCAAAGATTCTGCTTTTTTGCGAATATTTTTTTATGCTTCACCAGAATAAAAAATATACTACTTGAATAGAAATAAAGCTTATTTTATTTCTTGTTATTTTTAACTAACAGAAGTTAGGTTCAGACGAATTTCCTATGATAGTGCTATATCCTTGTAAATCTAATAAAATGATATTATAAAAAATATTTAATATATCACTTAATTAAAACTAAATGAATTAATTCTGATTTATTTAAGTTTGTTAACTTTATAAAACATAGTTTTATAGGGTTTTTTAAATTAAATTCGAACTTGTATGGTTCCTATAATATTACACTGAGAAAACAAACTATAATATTTTCAAACGGGTTAGGGTAAGGTTGAACTATCATCTCACTAGAGCTAAACGAGGGCTATTAGCGACGCCTTTTCAAAAGGAAAAATGCAACACTAAAGTTTATGATGCTTTGTACAGGGTGAGGCAAACAAAACCGGCCCCAAGATGGAGATTAGAATACGACAGAAATGTTGCCAAGTCTAAAACCAATACAAAAACAGGCTTATTTACTGAAGCTATTGATTTCTTCAATATTAAGCCCAAGCAAACGCTTGGCGACTTATTTGCCGGCAACTACGCTACGCTTTTAAGGGGTCATAGGAGTCTTAAAAATGTGCAAAGAAGGTACTACAAAGCATAGTTTGATCTTTCATGTAATTTTTTAACTACTCAATATATAAGTATAATTTTTTTACATGTAATTCTACAAGATTTATTTATTATAAAACAAATTTTAAAATTTATGAAACTTTAGCCAAAACTAAAATAAATGATATTAAACATAAAGCTATTTGAACACATTGGGATTAGGCTTGCGCGGCAAATTTTGAGGTCAAAATTGAAAAAATGACCAAGAAAATGACTTTATATTGTACAAATAAGTACAAACTAGGACTTAATTCTCAGCTCAATTTTAATTAGAAATTATTTTAAGAACTTTTTTCTAAAAAAATTAATAAAATTTTTTAAATTTTGATTTTAAATTTTTTAAAAAATAATTTCTAATTAAAATTGAGATGAGAATTTAGGTATAAGTCTTTGTTTGTACATATTTGTACAGTATAAAGTCATTTTCTTTTTCATTTTTTCAATTTTGACCTCAAAATTTGCCGCGCACGCCTAATCCCAATGTGTTAAAATAGCTTTAAGTTTAATATCATTTATTTTATTTTTGGCTAAAGTTTCATAAATTTTAAAATTTGTTTCATATTAAATAAATCTTATAGAATTACATATAAACAAATTACTTATATATTGAGTAGTTAAAAAATTACATGAAAGATCAAACTATGCTTTGTAGTACCTTCTTTGCACATTTTTAAGACTCCTATGACCCCTTAAAAGCTAGTTGAAATGGAATATAAACAAGGTTAGTAGAGCTGATCAAGATTTAGTGATTATTTGATTGTTTCGGTCGTTATTTATCCTAGAGAATCGGACCTTTTTGTATTTGGTAATACAAAACATTCTAAATTGATTGCAAGACCCTAAATTTGCATTATGGGACGTCTTCATACAATACGAACTAAGATCTGAACTCGCCACTACTCTATGAGTAGCTCTAATGTGAAGCTAATCCGATCCAACCAATGCAAAAACAGGTTTCAGGTGGCTTCAAGAGTTTTTCACGCCAAGCATTTTAACGTATTCCCATCTCTAGCTCGGGGCCGGTTTTGTTTGCCTCACCCTGTAGTTAAATTCATAGTTTTCTTGCACAGAAGCCACGACCATGGGTGGAGCTATAAAACGAGCGGAGCAATCAGATGAAGAGCAAATGCCAGCCATTTTATTTTGTCATCTGATTGTTCCACGCGTTTTATAGCTCCGAACATGGTCGTGGCTTCTTTGCAAGGAAACTATGATTTAAACTTAAGAATCAATATTTTCCCCGATACAAACTATATTAATCACAAAAAAGTTGGGCGCACGTATATTCCTGCTACCATCTATCCTAGAAAACTCAAATTCATTTTCTTAAGCTAACTTAAGATTCATATAAGACGCAGTTTAAGTGGGTCTTTTGAATTAAATATATATGGGTCATTCTCAAAAAAAGTTACAATTCCAACTTCCAATGTTAAAAAAATAAAGTTGGATTTTACTTAAAATAATTTTTACTATTACATCAAAGAATTCAAATATCTAATGAAACTACATAAAATATGTATATATTTTAAATAATTTATGCTTTAATTCAAACTTTTCACTTACCGCAATACTATTATAACGAGAGTTTTGAAACGGACGTGATAAAATATACGTATAGACACCACACTGAATTGCTTTCAACCATAACTTTTCAACAGTACAAATATTTTCAAAGAAAGCAGCTCTCCTGATTTCTTAGTTTGAACCACGTTTAACGACAACGCTTCTTATTGGCTGGTTCTTTGCAGCGGGATCCTTTGCAAGATGGAATTGGTTTAGTTTTTTAAACGAATATTTTTTTAGTAGTTTAGGTTAGTTCGAAATTTAGATACGAAATATTAACATAAATTTCATGTTTGTGTTTCTCATTCGATGAAAAAGAAAATGCGGCAGCGACAATGGGAAATAGCAAACGATTCTGTTTCCTTTTTTTTTATACAAAAGGAATCGCTGAATTGAAATCTGTGTTAATAAATAACTATACTCTTATTTAATTAATAATATAAATTTAATTATATTATTTTTATTTTTAGTATTTCCAAAAATAATTTTGTAGCTTTACTTTTTTGAAATTTAATTATTTCTTCTTTTGATAGTACTAAATATATTCGGCTACTTTTTAAAAAGTTCCAAAAGGGCAGACGATTTTTTCCTCATTTTACAATAAATGATTTCGCTGTTACCAAGATATAAATTTCATTAAATATTTTCTGCGAAATGCACTATCTTAAGCAAATTAATTTTACATTAAGGATGAAATATTCAAAATATTTTCATTGCATTAAGTTTTTAAGAAATCGAATTCGTCATAAACAATACACATGCCATAATGTACGATATATCAATTACTCTGCTTTTAATTGCAAAACATTATGTTATTTTCACATCATTATTATAAACCAATCATTAACTACCAGCTCGAGTCGTTTGTTCTCGCAGGCTTTCCTATCTATTAAAAGAAATAAAAAGCATCAATGTCTTGCATATCAATACTTCGCTGTATATAGTGACTAAAAGCATCAATTACTTAAGATCCAATAATATGATGTCTATATTACGTATAACGCTGCGACTAAAACCGATGCTATTAAAGAGCTTTAAAGCAAAGATCAATTAAACCGAACAGCAAATACGATCAGCTAAAAACAAGTTTTAATTCGTTTCATACTACAAAAAGAAAAAAATTGTCTGTGTGGTGTGATTACGTGTATTAGAAATTATGATTAAGAGCAGTGATCGTAATAATTGTAGACTCCATGTTTTAAAAAAATGCGATATGATTAAAAATTCCTCTGTTTAATTAAATATTCAATAATATGTGACCCGCAATTGTTGATAGTTATGAATAAGTAGCGTTGTCATCTAAAATTCTGCATATGTCAAGCAACAATAAAAACTTTTATGTCATATTAGTCCGTAGTTGAGAATTGGGGGCACTGCTCTCATCAAAGAGTTAGCTTCTTTTTCTACGGTAACAGAGTGGACAATTTAAACTTTAACATCGCTTTTTGCCATGAAGTTTTCTTAATTAAAAATTTGTTTTTAGCTCATCGTTATCAGATTCTCAAGGGCTTTAACTTTATTCTTAAATAGGCTCCAGTTTCATAAAAAAAATACGGTAACATAGTAGACATTGAATAATCACACTCACGTTAATTTTTCACACTTTTGTATTTTTCCTCCATAAACTAAAATTTTAAGAGAAAATTGTCAGGCATTTCAGAAATAAGTGTCTATGGTGGTACTTATTTCAGCAAAAAACTTAAATATTTCGCATTTTTTGTCGTGACATATTGGTAACAGAGTCGACAAAAGAAAATTCTTCGATTCTGTGGGACACAATATGTTAAGCTACAAAACAAAACTTTTTTGTAATGAAGTAGTGGTTAAAAGCTTATTTGATAGCTAAGATGCTTGTTAATAATTATAAGCATCAATAATTAAGAAATATTTATTTTAAGTTATAATTATCTTCTCTTGTTCTTTAATTTTTGGTCATGGAATATGTGAAATTTACCTACTATGCTCCGTTAACTGAATTCTCCAACTTTTGTTTTAGTATTTTTGTATTTTTAAAATATGGGTACAATAACTTAAAAGGGCGTTCTTTTATGCAGTTCAAGTGAAAATTCCGTAACAATAAAATTAAAAATACTACAAGCAATGAAAGTGGTAGGACACCATTTGTAACTTTTTTTGAGAATGACCCATATAGGCGTCGTGTCATGGATAATGTTTTCACGCGTTCTACCCTTGTCTTAGGTATTCTATTTAGTCCCCGGAAAGCTAATTAGGAACACAGCACACTTGAGACTGAGAACGTAAGGTATATCGTTATTCAAACCCAAAAATAAACATTTCATGTTTTCTAAATAGTAAAAGCTAGGGAAGACTAACCAGTTGAATGAACGTTTAAAGCGCTACGTTCGCCAGTGAATGAACACCAGGATATAATGACCAGGACAACCAACCATTGTCAGATAGCTTCCTACTACATGGGAGGAAGTCAGTGTTGCCAATCCATATAGTGGAAGGATTTTCAATCCTTATTTGAATCGGTGAGTGCAGAAACAACGTCAGTCACAAATTTCAAATTTTTCAGGAGGGAGAAAAAACGTAATAACTCCTTCTCTATTTCTGCACTCAACACTCGAAACGCCCTGTATTTACGGAACTACTCAACAGACTAACGTAGTTTTTGCACCCAACACGCATCTTGCGTTTCTACTCTTATTTTCATTGAAAACGAGTTTTCGGATTTTTTTTGACTGAAGTAATTTCTGCACTCACCGATTCATTTTTTAATTATATTTGCCAAATGTTCATTCACTGGGGCCTGTTCACTCACTGGTCAGTCTACCCTATATTTTTTTTTTCATCGTGTTCTATTTGTCGATGACATTTTTACAAGCAAAAACTATGTATTACAAGAAAAGAAATGAATAGACGACAACAAAAAACAAAAGATAGTTGTCTTTCTTCACTTGTGCTTAGAATCCAAACATCCACGAATGACAAATCCTATTAGCCTATCCACTTAGGGACCCCAATGTTCTTTTATATCTAGCTTTGTTCTCTTTTCTGTACAGATACTATCCTTGACGGTTCTTGCAGTCCAAAGAAGCTGGACGTAAGTGGTCTAGTATGTAAGTTACTCTAAGATCGATTTATACCCTTTGCAACCTGGAGTCCCCATTCGGGGACAGTTTTTAAATCCTCCACACCAACAACTAACATGTTAATTAGTTTTGAAATTGACCTGGTCCGATAGAAGATCTGAAAATTCCTTTTCTGCCTTTGAAACAGGTACCAGTAGTTTATTTCTTTTAAGAAATGAAGTTGAATGGGGTCAATACGATATTAGTTCTTTAAAAAAAAACCTTGAAACTAGTTATTTCTTTAAACTTTTTAAAAAGTAATTTTAGTAGTTTATCTTAAAAAGAATTTTTGCATAAAAACATTAGTTTTGAGTTTTGGTATAATAGATAATAAATTGGCGTAATAGAGAATAAATTGGCGTGATAGATAATAAATTGGCGCGATAGAGAATAAATTGGCGTGATAGAGAATAAATTGGCGTGATAGAGAATAAATTGGCGTGATAGAGAATAAATTGGCGTGATAGAGAATAAATTGGCGTGATAGAGAATAAATTGGCGTGATAGAGAATAAATTGGCGTAATAGAGAATAAATTGGCGTAATAGAGAATAAATTGGCGTAATAGAGAATTAAAATATATTTATTACCTGAAATTTACATATCACTTCCTTTACGAATAAATTCTCTTGAATAAAAAGCAAAATACGAATATGCATTTTATTTAATGTATGGATAATTTAATTTTCATTGAAACTAAGCATTTAAAAAAGATATTATGCAATTCTATTTCCCACGATATTTTTTTTTCTTTTCTCACGACAAAAATTAAGGTTCACCGATAAGAAACTGTTCTCCGGATTTAAATAATCTCATTATTTTAATTACGCCCAGTGAATGTGCATAATTAAACAAACGATTAATGATGAACTTAAATTTTTCAATTACTGCTCGTTATAATAACTTCAGATAGGATTAAAATAAGTAATTCGACCATTAACGTGTATAAGGTTTTTCATTTTCATTATAAATCATTTTCTTTTGAATATTTATCATGGAACAGATAATTTTTTCAATAAGAGAAATAAAAATATTTTGCTATTTCTGTTTATTTTGATAGTAAAATTATGGTAATTAGTATTTCTATGAAAAGGGGGGTTTCGTACTTTTATATTTTCGTTAATTTTTCGAAATAACACAGGTATTGATCATTTTTTCGTTATATCTACCGTTATTAATAAAATTAACTGCAATTAAATTCCATTAATTAAAGTTTAGGTGATCATTTGAAAAGTTTTTTAACTGCATATTTACGTTTTTATTGATTTCATTTGTTTTAGAGGGAGGCATTGTAAATCAAGGAACTGATTGTTATGCTATAGATTTTATTTTAAAATATTTCGATACATTCAAAATAAATATTTATAGAATTTTTTTATTACATTTTATTGCATGTTATAGTCTCAATTAAGTTGACGATTATTTGACAAACTAACTGTAGTCGCCGCTTAGTTGAACCAAATCACCAAATCCTACATTTTGACTAAATAAACGATTTTTATCTTTAACAAATCTTCAAAGTGATGACGCTAAATAAAATTGAAGCTTTCGTTTATTCTACTATATGGACACATCAAACATTTATTTTAAAAATAATGATTATCAGGAACAAAATTGTGCCTTCGTTTAAAACAGAATATATTAATTTATTTAGTACATCAAAATATCAAAAGGGCAGTATTGTTATAATGAAGCTCGAATGTATTGATCAAGTCATCAATTCAAAGTTTATGATAACGATGTTTGTCCATACAATTGTTATCTTAAACTAATGAACTTGTAAAATGTTAATACCAAAATATTAATTCCGACGTGAAAGCGAGCGTACTTGTTTGTACTTTTTTGGTCCCTTGTTTGCGTACAAGCAATTATTATTTTCATAATAAGATAATTTTAAACTAAAGATAACTTTGGACATTCATTTGGATTAATTTATGGGCAGTTAAACCATAATTTTTAATTTCAGGTATAAAAAAAATTTGTGACATTTATTTTTTTCAAAATCACTTTAAAAGTGTGTAAAAATGTTTATGAGGGTTTTAGAAATACGAATCGTATCCAAATCAGTAACCAAAAGAAGCTTTTAAATTTATTATCTTTTATGGCTTAAGGTAATTTTCGGTTATCTGCAACATTTTATAAAAATACCAATAAAGATAAAATTAGAAAATTAAACCATATAAAGTATTTTTAAAAATACATTAAATGTTTGAATCATTCATTTGTTCATTGGTTTCAACAAAAAGATAAAAATAAACAAACACCGAACTTAAATTACCAACAATATCAATAATGTCAGACAGGAAAAAAAAGACTTTAAACTCAGACCTAATCACGAGTGTCTCGAAATGGGGTCTCTTTATCCTGGGGCAAACGATATACCTTAAGAAAACAAGATTACTTTGGAACCAAATCAGGTACAGCGAACAAAAAACCCCTCTCCTTTGGATAGCACTTAGAATCCCTAAGTAGCTCTAGAGTCTGTTAACTGGGAACTTCAAGATAATGAAGAGACAGATCTTTAGGGTGGAAATAATTACAACAGACACGTAAATTGAGGGTTTATACTGAACATTAAAAGGTGTGGGGAGGATCACGTACCTTCATTAATTTAATTTATTGTTAGCATTTAATTAATTGCTAGTATTGTTAGAAATATTTTTTTAAAAAATCACGCAATTAACTACAAAACCTTTAAGGTTGTATTCCAGCATATATAACTTAAGTTTTTTAAATTTTTAGACTTCGATTTCATTGAAAAACTAGGTTTTTTTTTAGAAATTTGAAAATAAGATAATTTATTGCTGTATTGACTAAAAGCACACAGTTAATATAACCGTAAAAAGACATTAAAAGTAGTTAAACATTTTATACGCTTCATACCTTTTAACTTTTACAAACGTTACATTTAATAAATCCGGAATTGTATTTTAACTATAAAAAATGTGTTTTTATAGAAAAATGTGCATTTGAACTTTATGCACAAGTTAAAATCTCTATCAATAATTAAGCAAAAGACAATTATAAAATAAAAGGCTGAATTATCGTCGCACTAGAGCTACACGAGGACTATTGGCTACGGGTGTCGTGCTATAAATCCAAATATAAAATAAAAAAGAAATGACACAAATTATAGGAAAATGTTTTAACCTTTAAAGTTATTTACTTTTATAGATCAAAATAAAAAAAGCACTTTTTACGGGTCATACACCCACAGCAAAAGGTTAAGAGCTATGACATTGTAACATTCATTAAACCATACAAAAGCACCAGGCTAGTTTTAGTTATACATCAAAACTTTAGCATCTTCGAAGGAAAAGTTTCAAGATTTACAGACTCCGTAATATCACTTGGTCAATACATAAAAGTTTATAATGTTCATAAATGATTTTTATTGTTGATGAAAAACGGTTCGTTTGAAGTAATAAACCAAAAAAGTTCTTGCGATTCTCTAACACGTAAATGGTATTATACTTTACGTAAATAAACCACAAAAGGCTTTCGCTTACATAGGAAGTCTATATCCACTAACAAAGTATTTGTAATTACAAAAATACTGACATTAGTTTTCCGAAAGTTCATGCAGTCAAAGTGGGCGTTATTATGATTTTATATCTCAACATAAGCGATTTGTCTATCCAAAAGTTACATTAAATGCATACAGAAATATACGTCGAAACATAAATCTTTACAATAGAAATCATGGAATGTCAAAAACAGTAGTTTAGAAATTATGAAAATATCACGAAATCACAAATTCAAATACTCCAGAATAAAAATTTAGAAATATTCGAATGAATATTTAAACTATTTTACATATAAAGTTATGTTTAGAATTTTAGTTCTTAGCATTTCTTATTTATTAACGTCGCATTTGAGATAGCATACGTTTTTGTGACTTTTTCCATTTTTTGATTACTTTTATGTTAAATTGAAAAGATACCTAACTAAACAGTTTTGTCTTGCTAAATTTCTTTTAAATAATGATTACACGGAATAAATTCTTACGCAAATGAAAAAGGTTAAAACAAAATTAAAATAAATTACTCACCGCGCAGAATAAATAGGACGAATCGGAAAGACACAATTCCAGTGAAGAAATCCATTTTGGAAGGCAAATGTATATTCTTTACACTGCAACACATTGTTCCCACACAAGAAAAGTATTTCAAACTAGTAATAGGACTGTAAAAATCAACAAAGGAACCAACTTCTTTTTCTTGCTTCAAAGCAATATCCTAATTCTAAATCTTCGTGTCAAAAAGAACATCATGTAATGTAGTCGTTTCCGGCTGCCTATTTCTATCCTCCTTTAAGAGCTTTAACACAGAAAATTACACCTCTTAATTTTTAACCATGGTCAACTTACGAGGTCAACACCTGAATAGAGACCCAAAATGAACGACATCGCACGCTAACCCATCGGGACTTTGGACCGGACATCATTCAAACTGCATGTTAAAGCGCATCGTTCGTCACTTGAACAGGGTTCTAAATTACGAGGCGTAATTGGCTGTGTTAAAGCTAATAAAGGAGGCTAGAAATAGGCAGCCGGAAATGATGCCATCAACTCATCGTTGCCAAATCAGAAAAAATGATCACTAAAAATATACTATTTTTTTGGTTCAAATAACACCGCCAAGTATCCCCTCTTTATTTTAATATCCATGGAATTAATCTTAAACTACTTTTTTCCCTCTAAAATCTTAAGCCTATTTACAAATTGCACTTCTCAAACACTTACTGTAGTCTTACTCTAGTTCTTACTCTAGTCTACTACGCAAATTCGTATTCATGATTTACATACGTAGACTCCAGGGAATACTGCTCTTACACGCATTTATCACAGCGCTGATTTGATTGTTCAATGAGGTCGCGTGACCTAATATGATTGCGTACAATCTTAAGCTTACACAATACACGGTAAGGCATTAACATAATCTTATAAAGTATACGAGTGGTTTAAAACGGATACAACAGCCTAGGGTGGTTTGGTAACTTTGTTAAAAGCCAAGATTTTTTTTTTATCATTCGTAAATTTAGCATTGATTTTTTGATTAATGAGGAATAATTATGATTAATTATTGTTAAGATGTAAATTTAATTTTCAATTGTTTGCTCAGAAGATTTAAGAATAACAAATGATAATTTTAAATTGCAGCGAATTATACAATAAAACGTATTTAATATGGGATATGTTTTAAAAATTTAAAATTAATAAAATTTAATATAATTACTTTTAATATCTAAAAACGAAATCAGAAGTTAATTCATATTTTAAACCGTTTACAAATTGTTTTTTCAGCAAACTATATTGAATTTTTGAAAATTAACACGAATTTTGTGAATTGTCAATATACATTGACATGTTTTAATATACACATTTCTAATCAATGCTCTTAGTTTATATAAGTGTTTTAAAAATTCAGATTTTGATTCAGCCTTGGAACTAAAATGAATACTAGTCCAAAAGTTCAAAAATTGATGATACATAATATTTAAAAGAAACGCAAAATCTTTAATATTGAAATAACAGATCAGTTTCAGAAATAAAACATTCCAGTTTAAATAATATTTTTGTTTAATAATGCTTCTACTATGCATGCTATTTTAGGTTTGAAAATTCCAGTATGTTAAAATTTTGACTTAAACCGTAAAACAAAGTAAAAAAAATAGCATATTCTAACAGAAATCAAATCGAATTCAATTATCACTATAAGAAGCGTCTCAAATTTGAAAATTTTCCGTTTTCTTCCCAAAAGCTTTTCTTAAAATCTAATATCAAAGTGTCGTCAGATACGTATGTACAAGTACATTTTCAGACTAATATCAACTGGATAGCCTCCTAAAATGATATCCAGGGTAGTTTAAGAGGCCTTTTTCATTTGCTGTAATATCCATAGATTCTATTCCTTTTAGAATTTAAGTAGTTTGTGAATTATGGAAATTACCTTCGTAAATATCTAATTATCAAGCCGAAAACTCCATTGCAATGTTTTTTATTCTAAAATACACATCCTTAAAATTAAATGTAAACCCATTGAGATACCAATAGCGTCGCTTCAATTTCATAAAAATCGGTAAAAAGATTTTTAAAGATTGAAATTGCCTTCGCTAACGGGATATCGTTAAGAACAGATTATCAGCCAATGCCAAAAGGGTCTCACCAGATTCGGTTCATTAGCTCCGCAATCCAGAGGGCGCTATCTAGACTTAAGGGGGTCGGATGGGTGTTTCGGTCAAAAATGTATACTTTCTGCTTTTCCGTTTTATTTAGCTGGTCTTTAGCTTAAATTTAAGACTAAGATTATCGATTTCCTCCTTAGGACACTACATCTGTCCCACCATAAGATTCAGACAACTAGCGTGGGAATGTAAACTTCATTACCTACTACAACAATGACTTGGACCATTGCTGTAATCATTCGATAATTTTCACCTTATAAAAAGTGTAGTATATTATTGGTTTTAAAGGGCAAAAATTATCTCAATCATTGTTGTTTATACTACTGTTTACCTGACCACAGCAGATAAGTAATAAATACATACAATGTTTAATACACAAACAATATGAACACCAATACACAATAAGTGTCTTAGCATAAAATTTTCATTGTTTTCCTATAGTTAAAGAGCAACACAAGATGATAAAATTGTAATTAAATATGTTTTAGTTTTTGTCAATTTTCCTAGCAATATGATTTTCATTGCTGAACTGCTTAAAGTATAATTAGTATGCAAACTTCAAAATAAGTATCGCATTGTATAAATGAAATAAATTATAAATGAAACAAATATGCAAAGTGTACTTAGATAGTTTCAACACATTCAAAACGGGTGAAAATACAAAAGAAAAAACGTTTTATTCCGTCGCAAAAATAATGTAAGGTAATTATTTCCAAATAAATTATTCATCGATAATTACCTTTGTAACTATGCTCATACCTTTTTATAATCCTATGTATCTCAAATGACCTGTTTAACCTAAAAATAATACAAAACTTTAAGTAAGTAGTTTGAAAGATATTACTAATAAGTATCTCCATAATTATCATCGGTAAGAAAAAAGTTTCTAACAAATTTATAGTGCAGGAAGCGCTTAAATAATCTAAAGTAATACTGTTTGATTTTATTTTTTAAAGGAAAAGTTTAAGAATATATAAATTTTGAAGATGATCATTTTGGGATGATGTCTTGTAAGCGTAAAAAGGTTCATATTACCATTAAAATATTAACTAAAAGTGATAATTCCCAAAACTGGTATGTAAATTTATTGCATGCAATCAAAAAAATTTTATGAGTTAAAAATTAACAAATTTCTTAAATGAGCCATTTTCAGAATTCTTTGCTACTTTCTCTTTAAAATATGAATAGTGCAATTTGAAGAGGAAAGCAAGATTTTAAATGGTGATATGTAATTTTTATTAAAAACATTTGTTTCTTTGAAATATCTCGTTTTCTGAGGATGACACACGATTTTAACCCGACCTTCATAGCTTTACATCAATATTTTTTTAAAGCTCGGCTATTTACCGTTTTAGGATTCAGCGCTGCTAAGGGGATGTCTAATGGCAATTTGTGAGAGAGCAACCATTATGCTGCCATCGTTACCCCTTACACACTCATTCGCACGCACAGCCCCTTGGTTAAACTAAAGAATCGTGGCCGGTCTTCGCGTCTTTTCAAAAATATCGCCAGGTGGAATGACAACAAACTCCGGCGCGTGCCTAAACAGCCAATGAATGACCGCACTATGGAGATAACGTGACATAAGAAACTTTCCCAGTGCTAATTTCGCCAAAGGTTGCTACAATACCAATAAGTCGGGGTTCCCAGATTTGGCGTAAGATATCCGGCCACGATTCTTTAGTTTAACCCAATGAAAAACACCTATGCCTTACCGTGATTCGAACCCGCTCCACTCAGTTGGCATTTTTCAAAATATTTGTTTTTAAAATACGTAATATGATTGAGCGGTGCACTGTTAAAAATTTTGTGCTTGCTTTCACCACAATGGTTCGAAAAATGGTTCAAGTGAATAAAGAAAATATGGTGAAACATTTCACCACACAGCCGTTGCAGTTACTAGGGACCATTATTATGGTGAAAGCAAGCACAAAATTTTTAACAGTGTATTAAACTGCAGTTCTATACCGCTCATCCAGTCATAGAAGCACCAAACGAGATACAAAATTCCAACAATTCCTATGTATTTCCCTTAGGATATATCCAAAGCGTTGTCAATACCCCATTATGACAATATATAAAATAACTATCCACATTTCTAACTTAATGTGGCATTTCCTGAAGAAAAAACGACATCTCTGTCATAAGGTGACTCTCGAAGTATCCGTGAAAAATCACCATTTGAACCAGAAATTTTCGTCCCCGGGGAATTCAGAGCCCGAAATGAGAGCCCGGGCCACTTCCTCTCCCCTGCAATCTTTATGGAGAAAGACATTGATCAGTGAAATGGACTCGCCCGGAGCGGACGGTAAAAAATCGGGACATAAAAGTGGACGTGAAACATTGCGTCGACAATGCTCAAAGTCGGCGTAACGTAAGTTTATGGCTTTGGAAAAAAAGCCAAAATAAAATAAAGGAAGAAATGTCTTTTGAAGAAAGGGTATTTGGAGTTTATTTTTCAATGTCGGTTGATTTTTGGTAGCGACTTGCCTTCAGGGTTAAAAATGCCTTGTCTGAATTTTGTGTTCCGGGATCAAATTGCAATATCTGAACACATTGAAGATTTTTCTTTTATTTCACGCAATTTTCACAATTCCTCAAAGAACTCAAGTTTTTGCTGACGCAAGGAAAACAATCGGATCACGTGTAATTCACAATAATTGAGCAAAAAAATAATAAACATTTTATTTCAAGTCTCCAACTAGCTATGTATATTTTGTCCCAATATTCCTTAACATCTTAGCGTCGACAGACATCCTCTAAAGTATTGTATTTGTTGTCCTATCCTTCACTGTAAAAAAAATAAAGAAACATATGTTCCATCAAAAATTGTTATCAGATTTCTGGCTACAAATAATGTTGCGAAATTTTACAAAACTTGGATGCACGTGAAAAACGAAAACTGTGTCGCAACTTTGAGAGTAAGTGTTTATTAAAATCGCTTATTCTTATAGCCAGCAAATCGACATTAATTTGTGGGGCAACATATACCTCTTTGTTGTTTTAATTGCAGCGTAAAATAAAAAGGAATTGCTCGTTTGTCTGTCATTTTCTATAAACCTCAAAACAGTCTCTAAGAATCCAAACTATCTGTCATCCAACAAATATATAATGTATCCATTACTAGCCAATTGGGGTTTTTCCCGTCTTTGAAATATCGATGCCCTAATCGTATGTCATATAAACACTCCTTTCTTATCAAAGAGCCAAAGTAACAAATTGAGAAATTTGCTTCTCTAAGCTTGCAACATCTAATATCTTGGCCTTTTCATCATAGACCATGTGTGATTTATGGTTATATCTCGAGCAATAACACACAAACCTAGGATAAGTATATGTTTCATCAATCTCATATCAATGACAACAAAGTTATTGATTTTTTCCAATTTTTGTTGCGCCCTAGACATTAATACTTTAAAATGGAAACATATTATAAGTCAAAAATAAACTGAATAAAAATTTAATAAAATAGAAATTAGAGACCTGTTGATGATAGCTTCGCAAAAGGTACTAGAAAATCAGTATTATAACTATTCATTATTATTTATTATTATGAAATCTGGTGTATAAGCTCAGAACTTTAGGTATTAAGAAAATTAAAGATTTAATTTAACTGTATTTTTTGTTAAGATCCTCTACGCACATAATGTACAAAAAAGCATAGTCCACCTCAACCCTTATAACATTTTATTTCTATTTTGAAAAAAAAAACTATCGGTTTGCTTGAAAAAGCCCAGCATGGGGCTACAAAAATGATTAAGGGTTTATCAGGTATCAATAATGGTAATAGATTAAGATCTTTAAACATGTATTTCCTAGAAAATAGAAGAACAAGAGGTTTTTAATTTAGTTAATCAAATTCGTTAATCAGGGAGACATGGAGGGCTAAGTTTTTAATTTAAATGCACGAAACAGAGGACAGGGTAAAAAAAAAATTTAAAAGCCCTGCGTCAGGAAGGTGGTAAGAAAGCCTTATTTTTACAATAGAGTTGTCAATGAATGGAATATTTTACCAAAAATATGTTATTTATTCGAAAAGAGTAGAACAATTCAAAACGAATCCCGATTGCTATTGGAGAAAGATAAAAAAAATTTAGGTATTGTTTTGGACCAACCTTGTTTGGCCTGTTGTTGGTCGACAATTTTTGTAGTTGTGGCAGAAAAAACACCCGACGCCAATACAACAAGGAACGGCCAATCGAAAATCTCATTGACAATCCGATCTGCGATCCAAAAAGAAGGGCCATTCCCTCTTTTGTTTTCTGTCGGATCCAAGAGGCCATTTATCTGTATTTATTCCTTCGTCGGGTTGTTTATCTAATCACTATATACAGTCCCGGGGAGGGGAATAAGGGTTCTTTTCAAACAAGTCGTCCATTCTTTTTTGGGATAATTGCGGTTAACCATTTAGCATAACTAGGGTTAACCATTTAGCATAACTAGGGTTAACCATTTAGCATAACTAGGGTTAATCATTTAGCATAACTAGGGTTAACCTCATTTTAGCATAACTAGGGTTAACCATTTAGCATAACTAGGGTTAACCTCATTTTGGCATAGCTGTGATTTAATATGTTTTGCATTACTGTAATTTTTTTTTATCATAACTGTGATTAACCTTGTTTTAGCAAACAGTAGTTATTATTTTGGCATAACCGTGGTTAACCTTTATGACTGACTTATGACTTCTTTGGTGGGGGCAAGTTCGTCGAACACTGCGCCCTTTGGTCTATTGTATTCAACCCCAGAAATGATACAGTCACAAGAGACACACAAAGAAAGAGACGACACAAACACTTAGACAAATAAAAAATTTTATTGGTGGGCCCAAACATCCATGCCATGACCGGGACTCGAACCCGAGCCCACCAGCTCCAAGGGCCAACACGTTAACCATTGCACGTTAACCATTGTGTGGTTAACCTTACTTTAGCATAACTGTAGTTAATCTTATTTTAGCATAACTAAGGTTATTATTTTAGCATAACTATGGTAATTATTTTAACATAACTGTTGTTAACATTAGTTTAGCAAACTGTGATTATCATTATTTTAGCATAACTGTGGTTAACCTTATTTTAGCATAACTGCGGTTATAATTATTTTAGCTAAGCTGCAGTTTTATATGTTTCTAGCATAACTGTGGTTAACCTTATTTTGGAATAAATATATTTTGGTTTAATATTTTTAGCATAACCATGGGTTTACCTTTTTTTAGTATAAGTGTAGATTAGTGTGTACTAGAAACGTTTTTAATATTATCATTTAGACATAATCACTGCTAGTTATGCGAGAAAAAGCATTTTACTTGTATAATACTTTATCATAAAAGCAAAAAACTAAACATCTGATGAAGCTTCACTAATACCAGAA
Source organism: Hylyphantes graminicola (assembly GCA_023701765.1). NCBI lineage: Eukaryota > Metazoa > Arthropoda > Arachnida > Araneae > Linyphiidae > Hylyphantes > Hylyphantes graminicola. Next base: position 5,125,863 of record CM043122.1, read on the forward strand.
TTGAGGGACGACTTTTTTTATTAAAGGGCTTATATCACAGTTTGTCCATTTTTGCATGCACTTAAGCCAAATCGCCATATACTTATATTGCAATGCTTTTAAAACAAAATTGCAAAAATATATATTTTAAATTTCATTATTAATAGTATCATATGGATATTCAAAAAGTGAAAAAAAAATGCAAATACAGTAGTTACAATATCTTTATTTCACCTAACGAGACATTTCTAATATGTTGCTAGAAAAAGATGGTCCATTAACTTTAAACGAAATATGCACAAGCGAAATTGCGAACTTTTCAGTAGCAGTTTTTAAAGGTTTAGGGGATTTAATAAATCAGGGGGGATAGTTAATTTATCTAAGATTCTCTATAAGGAAAAATATCAAAATAAAACAAATAAATTTTAATATCAGGGTAATTTTATAAACGAAAAAGCATTCTACAACTTTTAACATTAAAAAAAAAAAAGATTTGATATTAAAGCAATACTTAGTTAACTTTCAGGCACCATTAAATTTGACTCTAAGAAGTGGGCAAAGTTTTCATTTTTCACAACTTACAAACTAAGATTTTATCTAAAATTTTCAAAATAGTTTTCCAGTAAAATTAAATCCTCTAAAATGTACTTGCAAAACCAATTTTATTACAAGGTAGTTATCTGAAGCAGCAAAAAATTGTGATTATGTTAGTCCCCTATTTTAATATGAAGTGAGGAAGTTAACTATTTTATTTATAGTTACGATGTTTCTCTTTTTCTAGAAAGTACTCCTATTCAACATTTTCATAGTTGTGTTTGGTTGTTGCGAAAGTTGTCGTCTAAACTATATCAACATCCACCAACGTAACATGCCATAGTGCAACATATACATAGCTATATTGAAAAAGGAAAATTATTTTAATGAAACATAACCCGCTTGCTATTGAAATTAGAAAATAAAAAGTGCAACAAAAGTTGTGGAAAAATGTATCATCAAAATAATTGCTAAAATATTATTCAAAAAGTTATTTAAAGAATTTTTAAAATAGTTCCAAATATAATATACTTTCTATTACTTTGAAATTTTCAGATTACTATAACAAACTCAAAATATTTCACGTTTTTTATATTTTATACTTAGATAAAAATTTCTTTAAATAAAACTAACTACCTTATCATGTGTTAAGTAAAATATTTTTTTACTGTATTTAACAAAATTTGTTACTTTTACTGTAACAAAACAAGCTAAATATAAATGCTTAATACAAAGTAATAAAAAGAAGAAATAAAAGAATGTTACAAAGAACCTATTTTATATTCACAACCAAATCATTTACAGCCCTCTTTTTTTACTTGAAGAGTAAGGAAAACAGGAAATTGAAACGATACTTCGGGAAATATTTTTTAAATATATATTTTTTTTCGAGGCAATGAAATTAATTTTTTGCTGTGGTTAGATAAAGGAATTACCGAGCCTTTAAAAACATTTTGTATCTTCCGCAGTTATGTAAAAATTTCAAAAAAATATTTTAGTTTTTTTTTATAGTTAATGTTTCGTTTTGGAAACAGATGAGGTGCGATAGCCACTGAATTGAATAACTTTAAAAATTAAAAATTTTAACCAAAAAATTGCATGCGATTAAAAAAGTTTTTTTTTTTTAAGTATGTTTTTCATAATATTTATTAAAGCTTATTTTACTTATTAATTGCAAAAAAATTTAATCTTTGAAATCATTTAGGCTCATGCATAATATCTTACTTTTCTAATAAAACCATGCTGTATACTTACGAAGAAAAAGAAATTTCACAAAACAGAAAACTCGAAAATGTAAATAAATATATGCTGTGCAGCAATAACATAAGTTGTTTATTAGTTTTGTTTGGTTTGCATGGTTAGTGATGATGCACAACTCCTTTTGTTAGAACGAAAAGTAACCATAAATTTTCTGACTTCAGTTTCTTCTCTCATCTAGTAATATTTTAAATAACCTCAAAACAGTTAACCACAAAGGCAAATCGCCTACAAACATTTGGAACTCTTTTGACCAATTAGTATTTTAAACGTTTCCTATTGGCGCTATTTATTAAAAAAAAGTATTTTTTAGATACTTTTTAGTTCACGTAAAATTCCACCCGAAAATAATATGGCAGCTGGAAATAACATATTAAATAACATATAGATTCACAAAGTGCACATTATGCGTCACAAACTGCATAACTTATACCCATTCTGGCATTTTACTTGGCAGTGTAAATATCACCCATAAACTTTTCAAACCATTCATGCTATCAGCGCCATCTGTACCTCAGTTTCCCCTTTGTATCTGAAGTACCATCGTGAATGTCATTCACCGGATTTTTGAAGCCTTCCTGCTAACAGCAGGTGTCAAATATACAACGGCCTTGATGTGTTTTTACAACGGGGAATAGCTCCGACGAAGATTGGGAGAGAAGACTTGTCTTTTGTGTGGGACACAAAAATGGGAATTTTTTTTACAGTCTATTACCTAAGATTGTTTGTGGTTGAGATTTTGTGGAAATATATTTGCAGGAGATTTTCTTATTTGAGATGAGTATATGTTTACTGTAAAAAGTATATTTCCGTCTAATTTTGGATGTTTATAATAGGCTAAAAAATTGTATACAGAATAAAGTAGAACGATAATACAGAATAGAAGAATGGGATGGCAGATGAAGAATAGATTATATAGAAAAGAATGTGGGGACACGTGAAATTTATCATATCCCTTTTCCACATAAAGAAATTTTTCGAAAACATTCTTTATATTTCGCCAAAAAAGTATTAAACAAACTGCACCTACTGAACTTCGAAGTATGCCTTCTTTAAACAGTTTTTTAAAAATAATTTTAATTTATACTGTTAATAGACGATATTGATGTATTTTTTAATTTATAGAAGCGAAATGTTTTGTGTATATATATTCCCCACTGACCGGAATTTCGGACATTTGCTTTGATAACATAGCATTAGCATTGGCACATTTTTTGTATAAAGATGTATTTTAAAAGTAAGACGATCGGGAATGTTAGGTATAACAACTCGTTCGATTCTAAAAATTATTTTATAAATTTAAAGACTATTTATTTAAGTTTATATATATGGAAGTCTCATAACAAGTTGACCAAGTCTAGAAAAAAGCTTCTTTGTGCTACAGAGGCTTAAAGTTAAAGCTTTAGGACAACAAAACTGCTTCTTCACATTTTCGCAATGGCTTCTACTTATCGGATACTATCTAAACTAGGATTTTCTTCATAATTGCACTGAAATTCCACATAGTGAGTGCATATGCTATTGCACTGATAACTCCAAAATGACAAAAGTGAACTTGGTTCCCCTACTAAAAATGATCCATAGAGATCAATACAAAAATCTATTGACATTAGTACAGCTTTATTGATATGTACTGATTTCTATGGATGTCCTTATTGTTATCAGTAGACGCTATTGATGTCAGTAACCTACTGATAATATTTCCCATTGATATCAATAAAGATCTACTGACATCAATAAAAAAAATATCAGTAGGCTACTGACCTCAATTGACATTAATAGGTCTGTACTGATATCCATAAAAATCTTACCAGTAGGCTACTGACCTCAATTGACATTAATAGGTCTGTACTGATATCCATAGAAATCCTACCAATAGGCTACTGACCTCAATTGACAATAATAGGTCTGTACTGATATTCATAAAAATCTTATTAGTAGGCTACTAATCTCAATTGACATTAGTAGGCCTGTACTGATATCCATAAAAATTTAACCATAAGGCTACTGATCTCGATTGATATTTATAGGCCTATTCTGATATCCATAAAACTTTTATCAGTAGAATACTGTTCTCAAATTATATCAATGGTGCCTTTCTGACACTATTAAAAAAACAATCTGTATGGTTATGATCCCTATTGAAATCTGTAGATCTTGGTGTCGATGAAGTATTTTTCCCCCAAGTTTGGAAATACGAACAAAATGTTTTAAAAATCTATAAATCCCTATCCAATACAATAATCCAACTAATCATTTTAAATACAATGAGGCAAATTCTTCAAAACACAAAATTAAGTAAACCCCCTCCCCCTCAAATGGGGGAATAATGTAGGGCACAATTATTAATTGATAGTTATAATATTACCATTAATTGGTTTATTGTAGTTGTGTGCTTCCTCGCCAAAACTAATTTCTTAAGGTTTTTAATCTGTACCATCTTATAGTGGGATGGACTTTCTTTAAGTCGAGAGCCCTAATATGAAAGAATGTTTACTTTATTCTTGTTCGCAGAAATATTATATGCAATGAAAAAAAGTTGTTAACCAGTTAATCGTCGAATTACGAATCTATAATAGTACCCAGACTACCATCATTAATCTAGGGCTGGGTTCCCACAAAATAAAATTCGATTTTTTTTAAAACTTTTATATCGATAATTTTGAAAGGCTGACAACTATTTGAAATTTAATGAAAATTAACAAATGATTGTATTTTATTTTGTAATTAAAAATCAACTAATATAAATTATTTTTATATTGCTTATAAGTTAACATACAATTTATAAAAACAAAACATTATTTCGTGTCGTTGAAAAATTACTAATAGTTTCATAAAAAAAGAATGCACATATACAAGTTTCGTACAACGTGGTGGTTTTTTTTTTAAATTTTGGCTAAGGGAAAATTGCATGTGCAAGTTAGGCTTAACTTTAACAGGCATATAGTATTTGGCTATGAAGTTACAATATAATGCGACTCATCGTCTTACGAATATTATAAGAGCTATTGTAAAATATCTGTTGAAAAACTAATAAATTGTTATATCTTTAATTGCTTTCGTCATCAAAAATCAAGCTATCGGCCAAATTCCTATCAGGTTTTATAAATGGCAAAATGAGATTTGGTGACAGGACATTGCCACGAACATGAGAATCTTGTCTTGCCATAGGATGATTATTTGATTGACTTTCATTGAAAATGTGTCTTCCAAATAAAAGAATAAAAAGCGAATAACTTATTTAGAATTATGTTTTATCACAAGAAAAGTATCTATTTGTGTTTTTGGTTCTAGTTTCAATAACAAATTAAAATCTATTTCTGATTGTTTTTATATATCTGGTGTACTGTACGACAAAGGCAACAAAAATACTTGTAATAATCATAAAACATTTGTAGAGAAAGAAATTCTTCTAATTTATTCAGAGTTTCAAAACATCTTTAGCTTTAGGCCGAAAAATTTAATTTGCATAAAACGTGTTTTAGTGCAAATCGGAAAAGGATTATTATTTTTTAACTGCAGAAACCTAACATTTTATGTCTTTAAGGTATAACTAAAAACAAGTAACCATAGTTGGAAATTGCTGAGAAATATTTAATTGCTAAAAACCTCTTAAATACTACCATTAACTCGCTGAGACCAGATCACGCTACCGATCCCTGTAGCAATCCTTTGCAACTTAATACGTTTTAAAGTAAAAAAAGAAATAATCTTTCGTCTCGAACTTGTTTATCAATAAATAAGAGAAAGAAGATTACGGTAGGACACATTTTTTAAAATTATTTTTTAATTTTATTCTTAGCAATGTGCGTGTCGTAATAAACAAAACATAGTACTCTCAAACAAAACAAACTCTTGCAAAAAAGTATTTCTTGGCTTGTTTCTTATGCCATAAAGTGTGTTGTATAGAAACATTTAATTGAAAATAGCTCTAAAAATATTTAAAGCAAATCTATTGAAAGTTTTAGTCAGAATATTATTTTTAAATATTTTTGTTAAAAACTGTTAATAATCCTTAGCTGTAACCGCGCAATGTATTCGTTGTTTGTTTACAACGTTGTTTACAACGTGTTTTATTATTATTTTTAAAAATATATTTTAAATAATCATCCAAAGGATTAAAAGAAGATAAACCAGGTAAGTGCTTTTGCTATTTCACTTTTATAATTCTTTTTCAAAAAGGTTTTTAAACTCTTATCGGTATCGGATCAACTTAGTACGAACCGACGTACTGCATTTCGCAGTAATGTAAACTTCGTTATTCAACTATCTAACCATAAAAACGATGAAATAATCTCAGTTTAATTTTTCGATAGATTTTTCAAACAGAAACAGCGTAAATAGAACATGAGTTATTAATATTAACTGATGATTTCATATTCGAAAAGTTAATCGCCAAAAACAAATAGCGGTTCTGGCTACTTATTGTTTATGTATATAGCTAAAATTATATTTATTGTAAAACCCATTTTTTAATGAGTGCAAAGCGGTTGCTTTCTATATACCAGAATCTTGACATTCATTTTAAATTTTCCCATCAATTAACATTTCTTTTTCATTAATTTTTGTTGATATTAGTTGTTAATCAATTTCTTAATAATATTTATTTAACTATCAATGTTTCTTTAAACATAAAATCAAATTGTTAAATAAAAAAAAATTAGTTAAATTTAAAATTTGAATTAATGGTTGTATTATAGAAGTGGAATTGTTTTTAAATATCATAATCATCGGTCAAATAACAAAACAATCAATGTGCAGATCATAGGGTTTTGCGGTTTTTGAAAAACAAAACTGTGTCATGGTTCAACCGGTTCTTTTTTCCTCCGATTTAACCGGGGCCAGTTAAAAGTATCTAAAAACCAGTTGTAGTTGCTGAACGATTTCGGCTGTCTTTTTAGGTTAGTTTTGAGTTATCGTATCACTAGCTACAAGATAGTGCTATTGGCAATGGGTGTCATAATTTAGGACCACAATTATGTAGGAAGTAAACACCTGAGTGCAGTTGTCGCCCAACACGGCTTTTTATGGCGACATCATGTGCAGCGTCGGGACTTTGGAGCATTAAGTGTACTAACTGTACTGTAACATGTACTAAGATTAAGATGTATAACACTTGAGATTTGAGTCGCAATTTAGAATAACGAACCAATAAAGATTTATCTACTTGAAATATCTCGAAGGTATGGTATGTACGAATACTTCCAGAACAAACACAAAAAACATGTTAACAGAATTAATAATTTATATTAAGACACCATTTTACATTTTTAAATAATGAAATTTTAATTAAACGTAAAGCTGGTTTTTTATTTAAAAAAAAGCACTTCATGTGCCCCTTCCTGAAGATTTTTGTTGCTGTGTAAGTTGTCGGCTCGTCACTTGACTGTGGTTCTTAATTATGACCGCCTGTCGTCAACTGCAGTCGTGTAGCTCTTGTGCGAGGATTGATGAAAGCTAACAATAAAATTCAGTTCAGGTATATTTGTGTTGCATATTTGTATTTTTGCACATTCATAGTTTTGTCATTTTACTGACAATATCAATTGTAATTTTTTTTTTGTTTTGTACTTACACATGTTCTTTTTTTCCCTTGTTTTCCAGTTAGTGCTTTTTCAATAACAAAACATTGTGTTATTTTAAAAGCGAGTTAAGATGGGAGTCATTCTGATGAGTGCCCTATCTAACTTGTTAAAAAAAATTCACAATTCTCGTCTTGGGAACTGCAGTTGATCTGGCAATTTTATCCCAACTAATCGGGCTCTTTACCGCAACTAGTCAGAATTCAACAACTGGATAGGTAAATCAACCCCACTTAAAATTTATAGATTGCCAATGAACAGACTGGCCATTATATCATAGTAGTACTGTCTAATAAATCCATGTTTCTCCCATGGTCAGCTGTATGTTGCTGATTTTAGAGTAGGTATACATAAGAAATCCTTCATATCTTGGATGCCAACTGAAGGACTGCAAAACATTGTGTATCTGGAAGGTCTACATTAAGCTTCGAATCTTTTTGAGAATGACAACCACTGTTTTAGGTAATCAGTCTTATTGAAGGGAGAACCCCATTCCAATATTTTTATCAAAATTTTTCCATTAAACTAATGGGTTCCCAGCAAGGCAACACCATACTGCTGGTTAAAAAAGAAATTAAACATTTTCAAAGGAAAAATAGAGGGAAAAAGCAGTGTTTATAACGTAAACATAGACAAAAGTAAACAATTTTAAATTTTGCTTTAAAGAAAAACATTTTTATGTAAAAACCAGTTTAATTCTTTTTATAAAAAAATTAAACAAAGATTTTAAAAAATATGTCTGTACATTAAGTAGTAAAGTTATTTGATGATAATTATTTCAGTTAAATTGACTTGTATGCATTTAAAGCTGATAAAGCTGATGAAATGCAGTCAAACAGCATTTTTCACGCTATTTGGTTGTAAGTGATTTTATCCAATTGGCGTTTGGGTTCTCAATTATTCCAAAGTAACAATTTATATTTTTCTTAATTACTTTTTTATTATAGAGCTATTTTATAACAGAATCCCTGCTAACAATCCAACAGAAGACAAAAAAATAAACGCCTGACGAAATTGAATATTTTTGTGGCGGAAAAGATCCTTACACTAATGAGAAAAGCCAAAATAATGTAATGTATTTAAAAAGCAATTAAATATTATAATTCAAAATTATGTTTGCTTTTTCTTGAGTGAAATAATTAATTTGTTAAGTTTTAATTAACAATTAATTGATTAAATTTGTTTTTAAGTAAAATAGTAATGCTCTTTATGATGTGTTAGTGTAATTTTTAAAAATTAATTTTATAATTCCTTTTTTTTTGTTTTCAATTTAACTGTTAATTATTTTCACTGTAATAGCAGTAACAAAGGAATTAGTATGGTTATTTTTTTATGAGTATCCTTTTGACTATGTTCCGAGTTAAAAATCATCAAAAATGATTCCAATTGCTTTTGTTGGATGTTTTGGCCAGTTGGTCAAGTACTAATGTGCAGTGGTGCATTAACAGAGTAACTATCTATGTTCCTATTAACCACAAATATACCTGGATGCTATAGTCCGTACAAATAATTACTTTTAGAGATCAATAAAAGCACTTGTACATGTATTTAACACACATATATTGGTAAAGATAATATAAATAGAAATTTAGATCTTTAGGGATGTATTAATATCAATGCAGATTTACACAATTATATCAGTTGAGACATGTACGGATATCTATAGAGATTTGTATGGTTATATATATCAATAAAGGTCAGTAGACATCATTAAATTATATCTGTACATGAAAATGGCCTACGGATAGTGGATACCAATAGCAATGTATAGATTTGTATTGATATCAATAGAGTGTAGAGCTGTATGTGGAAATGGCCCACTGGTATCAGTACAAGTCAGTAGATATTTGTATTGATACCAGTAGATATTTGTATTGGTATCAGTATTGATTTGTACGGATATCAATATAGATCAGTAGAGATCTCTATATTGATATCAATAGAGGATAGCTGTACGTGGAAATGGCCCACTGGTATCAATAGAGGTCAGTAGAGATTTGTATTGATTTGTACGGATATCAATAGAGATCTATATTGATATCAATAGAGGATAGCTGTACGTGGAAATGGCCCACTGGTATCAATAGAGGTCAGTAGAGATTTGTATTGATACCAGTAGAGATTTGTATTGATGTCATTAAAGATTTGCACTGATATTGTCTTGATATCAATAGAGATTTGTATGGGTGTCAGTAGAGAATTGTATGGGTATCACTAGAGATTTGTACGGATATCAATAGAAGATTTGTATAGATATCAATAGCTGTACGTGGAAATGGCCCACTGGTATCAATAGAGAATATCAATAGAGATTTCTATTGATACCAGTGGGCCATTTCCACGTACAGATTTTTCTATTGATCTCTATTGACCATTTTTAGTAGGGTCACTGACATTCTGTCCCCTAAATATATTATATTATAACAAACAGTTGTATTACATGCATACCTCACAGAGGTCATTCCCTTACTTTGTGTTACATTGCCCACTTTACAATTTTCACTTGAATATTGTTTTATTTTACCTTCCAGGATTCTCTCTCCGACTAAGACGGACCACTAACCTACGACATCCACTGTGGCAGAAGGATGGTGACATTGTATTTATTAGGGTGGCATGCAATCTTGCTATAATACTTTCCTTATCATCATTACCTTTCCCCACCTATTTTGTTGAGTAAATGGAGCACAAACATATTTCTGTCGTCCTATGCGCATAGAGTAATGGGCTACATAGCCTACACTCTTCCTTTATTAGGAGCACTTTTTTTTGTTATGTTATGTGCATGTTATGTGTCTATGGCATTCCAAGTTTTAAAAATTCATGTTCAAATGTTTTGTCTATGCATTCAAAGTTTTTAAATTTATTATATACCGAGAATACATATACCGATTGCTTGCATATACCGATATCTTTTATGCATAAAATTCTACCATAAAATAAAATTCTAAAAGCCCATGCATAAACTATGTTGATTTTTCCTCACTGCAAACACAAATGCATTGTACATCACAAACAACTGCAATATTTCCTACAAAGCAAATACTCTACCAGTACCTACGAACTAAAGAAAGACCTTTTCTCCAATAAGCAAACGCCCCCCTTCTTCCGAAATGAAGTCGCAGCAATCAATAAAGGGCTATCTCGTGCAACACCTTTGAGTTCTTTTCGCAACAAAAGCCGCAATTGTTGCCTCGTGGTTTTTCTTGGAGACGTCTCCGGGACTCCATCTCGGGGGATTTCGCAAAAGACGGGGCTGATTGTCTCAAGTACTATTGACACTAGCGCAATAACTATGCGTCCTACATTTTGTGTTCTCCGTACTATTATATTATTTGTACTTATTATGGCTATTATTGTATTATTACTATTATATTATTTGTACTTATTTTTACTAATTATTGAATTATTAATATTATATTATTTGTACTATTAAATTATTTATTGTCCGTACTATTATATTGTTTGCACTATTATATTTTTTGTCCGTACTATTAGATTATTTGTACTATTATATTATTTATTGTCCGTACTATTACATTATTTGTACTATTATATTATTTATTGTCCGTTCTTGTATATTGTTTGTACTATTATATTGTCCGTACTATTATATTGTTTGTTTTACAAAAGCCACAATTGTTGCCTCTTGGTTTTCTTTGAGACGTCTCCGGGACTCCATCTCGGGGGATTTTGCAAAAGACGGGGCTGATTGTCTCAAGTACTATTGACACTAGAGCAATAACTATGCGTCCTACGTTTTTGTGTTCTCCGTACTATTATATTATTTGTACTTATTATTGCTATTATTGTATTATTACTATTATATTATTTGTACTTATTTTTACTAATTATTGAATTATTAATATTATATTATTTGTACTATTAAATTATTTATTGTCCGTACTATTATATTGTTTGCACTATTATATTTTTTGTCCGTACTATTAGATTATTTGTACTATTATATTATTTATTGTCCGTACTATTACATTATTTGTACTATTATATTATTTATTGTCCGTTCTTGTATATTGTTTGTACTATTATATTGTCCGTACTATTATATTGTTTGTTTTACAAAAGCCACAATTGTTGCCTCTTGGTTTTCTTTGAGACGTCTCCGGGACTCCATCTCGGGGGATTTTGCAAAAGACGGGGCTGATTGTCTCAAGTACTATTGACACTAGCGCAATAACTATGCGTCCTACGTTTTTGTGTTCTCCGTACTATTATATTATTTGTACTTATTATTGCTATTATTGTATTATTACTATTATATTATTTGTACTTATTTTTACTAATTATTGAATTATTAATATTATATTATTTGTACTATTATATTATTTATTGTCCGTACTATTATATTGTTTGCACTATTATATTTTTTGTCCGTACTATTAGATTATTTGTACTATTATATTATTTATTGTCCGTACTATTACATTATTTGTACTATTATATTATTTATTGTCCGTTCATGTATATTGTTTGTACTATTATATTGTCCGTACTATTATATTGTTTGTTTTACAAAAGCCACAATTGTTGCCTCGTGGTGTTTCTTCGAGACGTCTCCGGGACTCCATCTCGGGGGATTTTGCAAAAGACGGGGCTGATTGTCTCAAGTACTATTGACACTAGCGCAATAACTATGCGTCCTACGTTTTTGTGTTCTCCGTACTATTATATTATTTGTACTTATTATTGCTATTATTGTATTATTACTATTATATTATTTGTACTTATTTTTACTAATTATTGAATTATTAATATTATATTATTTGTACTATTATATTATTTATTGTCCGTACTATTATATTGTTTGCACTATTATATTTTTTGTCCGTACTATTAGATTATTTGTACTATTATATTATTTATTGTCCGTACTATTACATTATTTGTACTATTATATTATTTATTGTCCGTTCATGTATATTGTTTGCACTATTATATTGTCCGTACTATTATATTGTTTGTTTTACAAAAGCCACAATTGTTGCCTCTTGGTTTTCTTTGAGACGTCTCCGGGACTCCATCTCGGGGGATTTTGCAAAAGACGGGGCTGATTGTCTCAAGTACTATTGACACTAGAGCAATAACTATGCGTCCCACATTTTTGTGTTCTCCGTACTATTATATTATTTGTTATTCTTTATATTGTTTGCATTGAATTGTGATATAGTAAAATGTTTTGAATGACCATATGATGCTTATTAATACTTCTAACTATGGTTTACTAGTTTTTATGGCTTAAGTACTATTGACACTAGAGCAATAACTATGCGTCCTACATTTTTGTGTGTCTCCGTACCATTATATAGATTGTTATTCTTTAACACAATTCAAAGCAAACAATGTATAGTAAAAAGTTTTGAATGACCACACATGTTTGATGTTAAATTACTAGTACTTCTATGGTTTATTAGTTTCTATGGCTTAAGTACTATTGACACTAGAGCAATTACTATGCGTCCTGCATTTGTGTGTTCTCCATACTATAATATTATTTGTTGTTCTGTATATTGTTTGCATTGAACTGTGTTATAGTAAATAGTTTTGAATGACCACACATATTTGATGTTAAATTATTAGTACTTCTATGCAGTGTTGGGCATTAATCAATTAATTTGGCAATTATCTTGTTATAATTGACTAAAAAAGTAATTACAATTAAATTAATTACATTTCAAATAATCACAATCGAACTTTTAATTGCACCTTGCAACTAAGTAGTTTGATTAACGTATGTCAATTGTAACTCACAATTAAAATAATTGCAATTAACTTTTTTAGTTGTTTTATGAAACAAAACTAACAATTAACTTTATGTATTAAAACGAACAAAAAAATTTAAATTTAATTAATTTTTAATTGTTAACTACCACTGTAAACAATTAAATAACTGTTAATTGTAATTTCCCACAATTACAATTGTTGAATTGTTAGTAGTTTGGTTACTTTTAAAAATTAATTAATTGTTCTTGCAATTAAAATCTGTCCAACACTGCTTCTATGGTCTAAGATAAAACTAGAATTCTAAAGAAGGAATACTGCTAAAAAGTTTATTGAAGGTTGCACTGGAATCTTAGAACTTTTTATTAGTATTTGAAGCGTGAATTTACCCACTTTGTGGTAAAGCCATAACTTTAATACACCGCAAAAGCGGTCAATCAACCCTCAAAGTAATGGCGACAGACAGAAAGTTCCAGTATTCTGGTGCAATCTTGCAAAAAATATTTAATTTTCTAGTTTATAAATGGTAACATAAACATACATTTGGATAAATTAAATATTTTGGCTTATATGACAGACATGGATATTTATCGCAATCTTTGTTTTGTTCGGTGTATAATAAGCTTAGATGTACTATCACAAAAGCTCTTTTTCTACAACGCTACTGCAGGTCAAGGGTTTTTCAATTTCCTTTATATACACTCTTAAAGCAAACGAGCAATTTTAACTCAGTTTGAGTTAATTTTCACTAATCCAGTCTAGAAAATGCACTTCTCCTACAGGAGTGGATCCCTTGTGTGTTAAACCTCCGTCAGGATCACTCCAAATGAGTGATTTTAACTCAGTCTGAGTTAATATTCACTCCAGTGTCGAAAATGCACTTCTCCTACTGGAGTGGATTTCACTCTTTGTTTTAAGAGTGTAGGCAGTCAGACTCCTCCATCTTTTCACTACAAACTCCTTCAAGTCTATTGATATGCGTGCCTACGATTTCCCCACCTTGAAATTATTGCGATTCAGCCAGTGTTCGAACCCGCAAACTTGAGTTTAGGAAATATAAGCATGCTACTACAACATCTAAAACTTAATACTTAGCTTTAACTCTTAAGACTCGAGCAAAATCCTACACTTATATTCTTACTAGCAGTATGGTCCCGCCTTACTGGGAACCCATTAACTTCGCATTGCTTCCTTTTAAAGACATGTTTACTTTTGAAAATACACTCACAATCAAAACAAAATTAAATTCGTGTTGGCGCATGCGCACTTAAAAAAGCAAACACTAATAGAGGATGAAGCAGCCTTCGGGCGAGCGCATATATCAGCCAAACTCAATCAATCAAACTAATAGAAGATGGCGTCAAGCCCCCGTTTCGGCCCGGTCCATGGATTTTCAAGCCCGGTTATGGTCCAGCAATCCAACGTGGATAACGTTTTCTTAAAACTAATTATATTAGTTAAAAATCACAATCAAATATGAAAAAACTAAGCCTCAGGTGCACACGTAGGTATTAAAAGGAATCTATATTAAAAATTTCAAATTTTTTAGAGCAGTCTAAGGTCTTTTGCGATCCACAGACATACACACAGACAGACAGACTTTCTTTTATTATTATAGATAATCTAAACACACTTTTCATACAAATATTTGCTAAAAAGTATGTTTTTAAAAGAATTCTTTTTTTTTTTAAATTTCTTTAATATTTTCTTAGAGACATGCCTTAAACTCTAAAAATACACCTTTTTTCTTCTGTAAATGCAAAAAAAAGGCTGTATCACTTATTTGTAGTTAACAGATTATTTTAACATTGTTTTTAATGAAAAATGCCTTGAAAATTGACTACTAAAAGAACCTTTTAAAAAGTTTGAAAAAAACTAAAATAATTATTTTAAGAACTCTATATCGTATTGACCATCGATTCAACTTCACTTTTTTTATCGAAAAAAATGACCGATACCTGTAATCAAAGGCTGAAAACTGATATTTGGATATTTTTTCGGACCATGTCAATTTCGGAGCTAATTAACCTGTTAACTATTTGTGGAGAGGTTTTAAAAAATGTCCCCAAATTGGTACACCATGTCGCTAGAGGTTAACCCTTTCAGTCCCAAAAATTTACTACACTACAGAAACTACTGATATTCACAAAATAAGCTTATTTTAGATCAAATATACGAGTTCCATAAGAAAAAAATTCATTTTAATTTTTTATATGATTTTTGAAACAATGCCAAAATTTTTTAACTGTGGAAAACAACAAAATAAAAATATATATATTACCTAAAAACACTTCGAGTTATATATTTTAAGATATCTGACCATATTATTAAAAAAAAAAAAATAGTAATTATTTTAACCGAAATAGTTTAAATTGTGTTTTAAATCTGTGGAACTGAAGTGATTTTATCAAAAATCAGGTAAAACGCTTGTTGGCTATTTTCTGAATAAAAAAATAGTAGTTCTGACTTATATTGAGGATTAATGTAAAATATTGTCTAATAGAACAAAGTGTGAAGAATCGAATGAGGTGTGCTTGGATGTCATAACGGGACATAAACATTTTGAAAAAAATATTGAAAGTGATGATGCCAAATGGCATCACTGGGACTGAAAGGGTTAAAGCCAGAAAATAGAGTCCTTTCATCCTACTCCATTAGCCCACCTAGTACGACGACGCTCTACCAACCAAGCTAATTCACCCACCATAATTGCCTGTTTAATTCGATTGTTAAAAGTCCGCCGGCAGAATTTTTTTTGCCGTCCATTGATAGGTTATTTGCGAGGCCAAATTGGTTAGTGTCGAAAAGGCGTTTTTCACTTTCAAAAGACTGTAAAGTAAACCTTGTTAAGTCCTTGTTTTTGTTTTACGTTTCGCTGATTTTTTTCCGATTTTCTTTTGAGCCTGATTTAATCAGCTAAGGCGCCGCAATTAATGGAAGGTCTGGTCTGGAAAACAAGTTCGGTTCTTTTTTTTTTTTTTTTTTTTTGTCCTGGAACACGTCAGGAATTTAATCTTTGGCCTGAGATTCCGTGAATCGTGGAATGTATAAGGTATTTTCGGGCGAAAGGGGTGGGCATAAAAAGGGAATGATTTAATGAAAGCTGTCGTTAAAAAACAAATCCGGGCAAAATATGTGTTGATGAAAACTATAAAAAAAACCTTGTAATTATGTATTGCCAGAGTAAGGTATGAACTCTGAATTAATTGGAAAGCTCAGCTATATTGCATAATAAATTAAAGTTTGAAACTTCAATAAGTTTTCACATAATTTTAGTGGCATAAATAATTTAATTAAGTTTGTAATTGAGTAATGAGGTTAAAAGAATTATAACCAGACTTAAATTTCAAAAGAATTCTAGTACTAATTTCAATTTAAGGTTTTGAATTCTGCATTTTGCCAAATATATATTTTTTTACGAATAAGTTCATTAGATTTATTGCTTCATAGAATCAAATAGTTATATTGAATATGGTAAAATGATGGGGACACTAGTTCAGGTTCCATTTAGATTATTTTTGCAATTAAAATTAAGTTACATTTGTATAATTATTAATGTAACTACATTGCATTTTCAATAATTTATTAATAATGTTGACATAGGCGTTTATTGATGTGATTCTCTGGAAATATTTGTAACCAGGCCGCCAAAAAAGTATCCAACTTCTTGAATACTTACGTTGAGGCTGTATTACTCGTATTAAGCAACATAGATGTATTCATATATTGGTTTGTTCTTTATTGTTTGGTATGGTTAAATTAAAATTGTTCTAGAATATCTCAAAAGTGGGCGCCGTTATTTTAAATAACTTTTTTCTAAAAATATTAAATTTTATTTTAATTTTTATGTAGTTGATTTTTAATGCTAGGGCAATTCCATATGTGACGACATGACATTGTGAATTGTAGAATAGAAGTAAAACGATTACCACGAAGCTACTTTCAAATGAAAATTGGTATTTTCAGTTTATATATTAATGTTGTTAATGATTAAAAGATTATAAAAAGAGTTGAAATTTTTGAAAAAAAAGTATTTATTATTTCATTTTCGACTAACTTAATAAACGACTGTAAACAAAGGCTGACAACTGATATTTGAATCTTCTTCTGTCGGACCAGGTCAATTTCGGAACTAATTATCTTGTTAATTGCTTGTGGGAAGATTTAAAAAAATGGGGCATGAGGTTAAATCATTTTCAGTTGCAAATATTCTTTCTACCCCTGTAGGTTGTCTTCTGTCCATATAATGTGTCAGCGTAGTGTAACAGCTTCTACAGATATAGGAATCAAGTATGTAGGAAAAAATTCAAGAAGAAGCGAAGCATTTGAGAGATTTGCCTTTTCAATGTTTTAACCTCTTAAGACCCGAGCAAAACCTTACACGTATATTCTTATAAAACATGCTTTTCTTACAAATATATGCTAAAAAGTATGCTTTTGAAAGAAATTTTTAAAAAAATAACTTAGAGACACGCCTTTTACGCTAAAAATACACATATTTTTGGCTATAAATGCAACAAAAAAGGCTGTATCACTTATTTGTAGTTAACATATTATTTTGTAATTTTTTTTATTTCAAAATGCCTTTAAAACTAACTACTAAAAGAACTTTTTGAAAAGTTTGAAAAAAAATTAAATAATTTTTTTGAGAACTCTAATATCGTATTGACTCTCATTCAACTTTATTTTTTTTATAAAAGCAAACGAATGATACCTGTAATCAAAGACTGAACTGATATTTGGATCTTCTTCCATCGAACTAGGTCAATTTTGGAACTAATTAACGTGTTAATTGTTGGTGGGGAGGTTTTAAAAAATGTCCCCATTTGGGGATGCCAGGTCGCAAGATGTTAAATCATTTTCAGTTGCAAATGATCTTTCTACCCCCTGTAGGTTGTCTTCTTACCATTTAATGTATCAGCGTAGTGTAACAACTTTTACAGATATAGGAATCTAGAAGGAAAAATTCAAGAAGAAGCCAAGTGAATCTGTGAGTGCAGAAACCACTTCAGTCAAAAAAAATCCGAAAACTTGTTTTCAATGAAAATAAGCGTAGAAAGGCAAGTTGCTTATTGGGTGCAAAAACTACGTTAGTCTGTTGAGTAGTTCCGTAAATACAGGACGTTTGTTTCGAGTGTTGAGTGCAGAAATAGAGGAGGAGTTCTTACGTTTTTTCTCCCTCCCGAAAAAATTTAAATTTGTGACTGACGTTGTTTCTGCACTCACCGATTCAAGTATCTGAGAGATTCGCCTTTTCAATGTTTTAAATGAAAATGTTGAGAAGTCTTACCTTAGTTTACTGGACCAATGCAGACGGAACAAAACAAAAGGAGATGGTTGAAAGATTATATTCTTTTCAAACTAACAGCCTTTGGTATCTGAAAATAAATAAAAAAAATTACAACGTTGAGAAAATAGTTTATTCTTAAATTAAGAACAGTAAATAACAAATAATTTAATGAACATTTTCCGCAAAATTTTACTTATTTAAATAATATAATTTTATAAAATATACATTAAATAATAATCCATTAATGTGACAAGCTTATAGTTAACGACATATTGGACAGAATTTTTGACTAACTTATTGAAAAAAATTCAGTTTAATTCAGTAAATATGAATGTAGTCCGATATGATTTCGTGATTTTAAAAATAGCGCATACAGAAGGTGTTAATAAGACATATTGTATTTTTAGAAAAGACTGAACTTTAGTTCAGATCAACAAAAGATGTAATTTAATTATTTTAAGATAGCTTTAACAAAAGTTTGAGTTTTAATATCTGTATTAACGTGAAATTTAATTTGTAAAACCAACACAGTATACATACTTATAAATTAATCAAGGAAAATAGTATTTAAATATTTAAAATTATCATAATCTAGACATCCTGAACATAAGACATCCATTTAAATGGATGTTTTGTTTAACGTTACTATAACTACAAAATTTGTTTTAAACTTAAAGAACTCAATTATAGATGAATAAAAGATATGAAAATCAATATTCGGCATTGGTATTTATATGGAACTGAAGTGGTACGATGGTCATTGAAAGTTGTGGATTAAAAACTATGTTAGAATGAATTATATAATAAAAAAATGATAAAGCTTGTTTTTGCTTTCATATCACAAAATGTGCCGCATCACTAAAGGCGCACATATTGAGCACTTATAGAAAAAACTAGGTTAGTTTTCCTTCAATTTCATGTATGATTTGTTGCATTTAGTATAAACACAAAACTACTATAATATACCATTAAAAATTGAACATTCTCTAAGGACACCCTGTATATAATTAATTGAAAAAATTTTATACAAAGAACATACGTATAGAATTAACTGGGGTCTCTGGAAGATAAATCAGTCTTGTCAAGTATAAATATCCCAAACGCGATCCGAATATTGAAATTTCTCTCATAAAATATCCTATATTGGCTCCTTTACTGTTAATCTACAGACCTAATCCTCCGAAAATAAATCCCAAACCACAAAGATTGTCTTCTTTGCTTTTAGCCCTAATCAAGCAAAGAAATTCTCTTTCATACATAAACATTCATGCACTGAGATAAAAGGTTCGTATCTTTCTTACTTCCTTCTACCTCAGATATTATAGGAGTTAGAGGATAATGAAGGAATATATATTATACATAACGAAACAAACCAAGTGAGCCCCAAGCAATTTTTTTAATTTAAATTGTATCTTACTTAAGTCTTTAAAAATAAGTAGCCACACCTTTATCGCCTCAAGGTATATTGTTTACGGTTTGGTAATGTACTAAACTTGTTCAACTCAATTTATATATCTTGAAGAAATGAAATTTGTACTTACTGTGTTTAATGATTATTTCCTCATAATTGTTAATCCCTAACCTTAACTTCAAATCCGTACAATTGCAAATTCTACCGTCAAAATTTACAGCAACTACTATTTTCTCGACTAATTGACTTGATTTCAAAACTAATGCATTATCTCTATGGGACTGACACTACTGACAGTCCCTCTTAATATAACTGATATAGAAAAATAATGAATATTTCAAAATAGACATGAATCACAATTTTATAACGATTTCAAAGTCAACCAGTTGTGTCAACCTTGCAACGTAAACTAATTATTGTGATCGATCAACGAAGCAGTGTTGTAATATAATCTACACAGTGCCGTTATAGATGTCCAACGGACTTCCTTTGTACGGATATTATGTTATGAACGTTTGACACGATGCATTATTAACACTTTTAATCTTTAAAATGAGTTTTAAAAAACATAAAAAAAAATAATAGCTTCTACATTTTGTTTCATAGTTTCTTAGACATAAATATCTGCTAAAAATATTAAAACGGTGATATTCCTACCAAAAGATCACTATTAAATTAAATGAATGTCAAATTATGCACTGCAATTGTTTAGAATAATATTACACAATTAAAGTCGCGCAATACATCTACAGTGTCATAAGCTAAACTACTGCATTAACTTAATTCAGTCATAGAATTTGAGTTTCTAGAAACAAAATTCCAATTAACAAAGTTAAATCATAACTAAGAAAAAAAACTCTAGTATATTCTTATATAGAATAAAATAATATATATATAGAATCTAAATATATATTATCTCTATATACTCTATATATAGAATAAAAATAATTTATTACAAAATTATAATAACAAAAGAATTATGATAAAAAATTATTATATTTAAAAAAAATTATTAAGTATTTTTTTTAATTACGGAAATTAAACCTTTAGTTTAGAAAAGTTACCTTTAGTTTTTACCACTGACTTATTCATTGATTTTATAGTTTTACTTTTATAGAAGTGAAATATTAAATATACCACTGATTGTAATTTATTTTATTTAATAAAATAAAATATTTTACACCCAGTGGTATATTTAATATTTCACTTCTACAGAAGTATAACTATAAATTCAATGAATAATTCAGTTAACTAAAAGGGTTAATTTCCGAAATAAAAAAAATTGCGTCTACACCACATGGCTGAGTGGGCATTAAAACGGTGTTAAATTAACGAACCCCTACTACGAACAACAGCTTTTCGACACAACAGCCCAGACCTCCCACTGTGAAAGACAAGTCCAATAATTGTTAATTGATCGCATAAATCTGTTGCCGAGCGCCATTACAAGATCTCGTTTATCTTCTTTAAAAAAAAGCTTTGTTTCCACAGGCATATTAATTGCTTTCCGATATGGAGAAGCATTTTTTTTTAAACATTTTTTTGTAATGTTGTAAATGTTTTTCAATGATTGCTCACATTATTCATTGTATTTTTTTAATTACCCAGTGTGCTCTTTGTGACACTTAATTGTATTCATTGTATGGAGATTGTGTTGAAATCTTTTGAGTTTGTTTTTGGTTTGAATTATCGTCGCACTAGAGCTACACGAGGGCTATTGGCGACGGGCGTCGTATTTTAGAACCACAGTCAGGTGACGAGCCAACACCTGAATAGGCACCCAACGCAACCCTTTTGAGTTTGTATTAATTGTAAGTTAACTTATTTCTTTACCCTCGTTACTCGGCTGCTATTGATCAAGGAATTTTGCGGAAGATGTCAATTTTCAGGAAACAGCGTTAAAAATTGAGAACTGGCAACACAAATTGTATAAGGGGTCGTCTAGATATTAAAATGAGTACCAACTTTGAAAATTCCAATGGCAACACCCAATTTTTTCATACATAAAAATTTTCAGCACCTTCAAAATACCACAAAAAAAATTATTTATTTTGCATTACTTGTATAAAGAGTATGTTTATATGAAGAAAATGCGTGTTGGATTTTGCAGAGATCTTATGAGGTTAAAATTAATTAAGGTAGGCGAATACCCAAAATTCTAAAATTTTTACTATTACTTTAATCTTTTAAAAATTTGGCATAGTGATTTAAACTATAATGAACAATGCTTTTTGGGCAATTTTTTTTTATTTAAATATAATTGATTTATTTTAAACGGTGTTTTTCAACTAAAAAAAAGGGGTTTACGCCAACACTTCTAGCATAAAAAGTTTTACATTAATTTACCTGAAATTTTTCACAGATGCTATTTCAATGTATATCTGTGCCATGAACCTCTAACATCTGGTGTAAGTATACAAGTTTTTTTTAAAAAAATGTCCAAGTGTAAGTTAATCGAAAAAATCCTTTTTTTTTGTGGTTAATTTATAACATTTTTCTTAATAACTTTTTTCTTGTAATTTGTATGTAACTCTAGATTGTCATTGCATGTATCAGTTCAAAACGAAGAATTTAACACATAATAAATGTTCATAGGATGAAAATTCAGTGTGGTAGACTTGTTGGCGTAAACCTCTTGTTTTAGTAGAAAAACACCGTTTAAAATAAATAAATTATTTTTAAATAAAAACAAAAGCCTAAATAGTATTATTCATTATATTTGAAATCACTATGCCAAATTTGGAAAAGATTAAAGCAATAGTAAAAATTTTAGAATTTTGGGAAATTTTGGGTATTCGCCTACCTTAAGGCTTAAGATTATAACAAATAAATGCTTAATTTTAACATTCACCCCATGCTGAGTTATATAAAAATCGATTATTATGGAATTTCATTGACGTGCTGATCAAGTCTACAAATTATCCAACTGAAAACTAAAACTGATGATACCATTTACAGTGCACTTATCCTTCATACTAGAAAAACTTAAACCCAAAGACTTTCATAGTAACCTTGATGTTTTTATATTAAAACGCATAGTTACCCGAGAGAGTGTTGGAAACAATATGAGAGTTTTCCATTACTTCTTTGATCTTTTATTTGACCACTTTCGCTTCAAATATCAATTATTTACCCGAGTCATACAGCTATAAGAGTTTCTGAAGGTAGTAAATAAACTTTTAAACCACCACCATTCTTAATTCTCCCAAGGAATAAAGATAAAATGTAGGAACTGTTACTTTTAACAATAGCTTTGATTTATTTCTGTTATTTTACCATGTATCCAAACGTGCTCTGCTTACCGAGAGTGCTTTTTTAAAAAGAAGTTTCTGAAATTTTTAACATAAACAATTGTTTTATGCAACTTGAGTTAAAGTCAGCTTGGTTTAAATAACTTATATGCTTTGTTCACAATTAAATTTAATCAGAAAACAAGCTTAATGATCTATATTTTATTATTTAAGCCTAATTTATGGAATAATAAATTCAGTACCTTATTTTTCAATTTTTTTCATTTCTTATTCTGCTATGAAACTGAACGAAAAAACAGTAAAGTTCCCTTACAAATTGAACAAGTCCAACAGCCACGGAAGTCAAATACGTAAAACAAGCCACATAAAAGTTTAAGACTTAAGATAAAAACCGAACCCAAATGCCTTAAGAAAACATTATTTTATAACTGGAAAACAAGTGAATAACGCTCAAGAATTCTTCTCACTCTTACCTACAGAATAAAGAGCTATTGCCTTCCATTGTAGAGCGGTTTTACAATGGAATAAAACCTGAGCCGCGGCTGAAAGTTTATGACTCCACAAAATGAAAACGCTCGTTTTACGGCTGCGGCTAGGATTGGCCCGAAATGGGATAATTCGGCCATGGGGCGGAAACTCTGCTAGATAAATCTTTGGCTTTCTTGGCGGCTGTAAAAGCGACACCTTAGTTTAGCGAGAGGTCTGAGAGTATTGAGAACAAAAGGTTCAACCACAGTTGCGCTAGTATTTCGTTTCTCATTTGTACTTAATGATCTTTAATAAATACTGGGTTTATACTGCTTATCGTTCCCAAAATACATCGCCAGATACCTGGAGCTAACTATTTGGCTTCTTATCCCAATTTTCCGCTATTTTTTACTTCTTTTGACGGTTCGTAACATTATGAACTTGGGGCGGAAACTCTACCAGATAAATCTTTGGCTTTCTTGGCGGCTGTAAAAGCGACACTTTAGTTTAGCGAGAGGTTTTGGTGTATTGAGAACAAAAGGTTTTAGTTCCGTTAGTATAGTACGCTTCTCATTTGTACTCAATGATCTTTAATAAATACTGGATTTATACTGCTTATCGTTCGCAAAATACTTCGCCAGATACCTGGAGCTAACTATTTGGCTTCTTATCCCAATTTTCCGCTATTTTTTACTTCTTTTGACAGTTCGTAACATTCTGAAACATTTTGAACTTG
Source organism: Hylyphantes graminicola (assembly GCA_023701765.1). Taxonomy (NCBI): domain Eukaryota; kingdom Metazoa; phylum Arthropoda; class Arachnida; order Araneae; family Linyphiidae; genus Hylyphantes; species Hylyphantes graminicola. The sequence continues at coordinate 5,150,110 of CM043122.1, forward strand.
GGGCGGAAACTCTACTAGATAAATCTTTGGCTTTCTTGGCGGCTGTAAAAGCGACACCTTAGTTTAGCGAGAGTTCTGGTGTATTGAGAACAAAAGGTTCTAGTTGCGTTAGTATAGTGTACGTTTCTCATTTGTACTCAATGATCTTTAATAAATACTGGGGTTATACTGCTTATCGTTCACAAAATACGTCGCCAGATACCTGGAGCTAACTATTTGGCTTCTTATCCCAATATTCAGCTATTTTTTTACTTCTTTTGACGTTTCGTAACATTATGAACTTGGGGCGGAAACTCTACTAGATAAATCTTTGGCTTTCTTGGCGGCTGTAAAAGCGACACCTTAGTTTAGCGAGAGGTTTTGGTGTATTGAGAACAAAAGGTTTTAGTTGAGTTAGTATAGTGTACGTTTCTCATTTGTACTCAATGATCTTTAATAAATACTGGATTTATACTGCTTATCGTTCGCAAAATACTTCGCCAGATACCTGGAGCTAACTATTTGGCTTCTTATCCCAATTTTCCGCTATTTTTTACTTCTTTTGACAGTTCGTAACATTCTGAAACATTTTGAACTTGGGGCGGAAACTCTACTAGATAAATCTTTGGCTTTCTTGGCGGCTGTAAAAGCGACACCTTAGTTTAGCGAGAGTTCTGGTGTATTGAGAACAAAAGGTTCTAGTTGCGTTAGTATAGTGTACGTTTCTCATTTGTACTCAATGATCTTTAATAAATACTGGGGTTATACTGCTTATCGTTCACAAAATACGTCGCCAGATACCTGGAGCTAACTATTTGGCTTCTTATCCCAATTTTCCGCTATTTTTTACTTCTTTTGACGTTTCGTAACATTATGAACTTGGGGCGGAAACTCTACTAGATAAATCTTTGGCTTTCTTGGCGGCTGTAAAAGCGACACCTTAGTTTAGCGAGAGTTCTGGTGTATTGAGAACAAAAGGTTCTAGTTGCGTTAGTATAGTACGCTTCTTATTTGTACACAATGATCTTTAATATAGAGGATAGCGGGCTAAACCGTACACCCATTTTTTTTTTGCCTTGATTTCAAGCTAGACGATCCCGTCAAGTGCTATAGTGGCAGATCGCGCAAGTTTACAGTATAGATATCGTTTCGCTATGATGATGAGTATCAGTGTCTCAGTAAAAAACTTTGCTCGTTTTCTTATAATTTTTGTCCAGCACTAAATAGAAAATTTAGGTGAAGAATCTTTTCTTGTATGATAGTAAATGTGAGATAATAAAAAACTTCTTCTCTTAAGATCTCTTATGGTTGTTAGCAATGATTGGTTTTAGTGATAGAATTTAAGGTTATTAAGGCTACCAGATACCTGGAGCTCACTATTTGGCTTCTTATCCTACTTTTTTGCTATTTTTTACTTCTTTTGACGTTTCATATCTTTATGATCTTTAATATATACTGGGTGGACTGTTTAGCGTTCATAAAAGACGACGCCAGATACCTGGAGCTAACTATTTGGCTTCTTATCCTACTTTTTAGCATTTTTTTACTTCTCTTGACGTTTTATAACATTATACCTCTAAGAGTGAAGTTCTAAACTTGTCACCAAATGACATATTTTACTATTACGCATGCTCGTCCACCATTGCGTCAGAGGAAACTAGTCGTAAAAGTTGAGACCCGGTAATGCATGTAATTTTCAATTCAAAAAAAAAAGCCTACACATTTTTGTGCAATTGTAAACATTGGGCATCTTTCTGGTAAATTTTATAGTCTTTCAAAGGGCAAGACCATGAATGTGCAAATTCTAGCGATTGATAGAATTGGAAGCCGGTGGGCCTACCAGTATCCAGTTTTCCATCTCTACAGTTTTGTCATTTGACCTATAATATGTAATACTTAAAATTATATCTTTAAAATGAAATGAATGAATTTAATATGAAAACTAAATATTATGTTATAGTAGTTTATCCAACATATCACTCAATGAAATATTTAAGATAGTAGTCTGTTCTTAATTTAACTATTTGAAAATTGTAGTTTTATATCTCATAGCCTCCAAAGTACAGCTAAGATATGGTGCTCCGTCTGTTCATTGGCAACTTTTGACAATCGTAACTTCAATGGACAATTACAGCGTTTTTCCATAAACATTTTTATTCGATTAAGCACATTTAAAAAACTAAAATATAAATATTTCTGGTTTTTATGATGTATTTATTTTTAATTTAATTTTAAAGTTAGTGATACGTCATTTCGGTTATACCGGTATAACAAGTGACGTCACATTTAGCCTCTTGTTCTGGGCATGTCATTTCATAACACGTTTCCAGTATCGCTTTTGGAACAGTTATACTTGCTATTATCTTAATCAAACTGTCGCCAATAACAATAGTGTAGTTCTAGTGCGATGGTATTTCAAAACTTATCTTATCAAACTCTTGAAAAAGTATATAATCTGCATTTCGCGTTTCAATTAAACTTGTCCATTGGACCCAGTCGCCAACAATCAGGCCACCCCCTATGTGTTAGTTATATACCTTTAGAAAATGTGAATTTTGCCAACTAGATCCTTCATATCACCCCATCCCATATTTTCGCACACAGATTCATCACAGTTGCCTAGAAACCCACAGAACTCCAATCCATGCTATGATATCCGACAAGAAATGTCAATCAAAAGCCTGGTGATTGATTCGAACCAACTTTCGCAACCCAACAATCACTGCCCGCAATCACAAGAGCCTGGGATTTTTTCGCAAGATTGCATCAAAATAGACAGGAAAGACGGGTTGGTATCTTCGGAATGACAGTTTTGATTTGCTTTCGACATTTATATTGCATCTAGCAGTATTTAGACTTAAATTCAGTAATTGCCTCGTGGTTTTCGCTTTTTAATCTAACGCAACCAGGGAAACCGTAGTTGGAGTCTTGGTTTCGAAATGTTGAAATCAGAAGTGAAACTGTCGCAAATAGACACTAATAAAAAATGGTTTGGATCTTAAATCCTATTTTTGTCATGGTAACGGTAACACTGTTCAGAAAAACCGAGTTCTTGGGAAATATTTTAAAGGAAAGCAGAAGCCGAAAAAGTTTTTTCAAATGTTAAAAATGACTTTTATGGTTAAAAAAAACCCTCAAAAGTCTTCTTAATTAATCAGCAAATAAATGTTTCCAGACTTTTTTTTATTGTGCTTGATTCATTTTACATTACATTTTCGTGTAAGTTTTTACTTTAAAACCAAGAATGTCTTATGTGGAAGAAACATTTAGCTCAAAGTTATCAATAGTACTTCTCTATAATTAAAACAGGTAATCTTAGATGTAAAACATTTGAGTAGTACATTTTAAAATTTAAAAATTGGAAGTTTCCTATATTTTCCGATTAAAACTAACATAAATTATTTTATGCGACGAATGCATTTTAATTTTACGCATCAATAAAACATAAATGAAATGTTAAATAAAGCCGTCAGTTTGAAACATATCAGTTTTATAAACACGAGAGATTTTTCAACATTAAAGGTTTATAAAACATGGCGAAAAAATTCTTTGAACATGTCAGAAATTAGCATAAGAAAACAAAGGCTGTTGTTTTTAACACCTGCTTCCATTAAATGAGATTTTGTATGGGAGACAGTGTAAGCTTCTTACATGAACAAATAAAGGATTTATCTTTTCTAAAAGAAATGTCTGTGAAGTTTGGAGAACTTAGGTTGTGTCTTTCTACCATATTTGTGCAAAGATTAGGAAAACAAAGATAATCTAATTGCATTAGCTGTTGCTGCAGACAAAGAATTTTTAATTTTAAGTATAATTAAAGACATAAACGGATTTAAGATATGTAGTAAGCCCACAAATTAGAGTATAAAATAATGCATTTAGCAGAATTGTGGTGGATGTTTCTGAAATAATTGTAACAAGTGGTAGGTTTTGTTCACACATACGCTTTTGTAACAAAGATGTGCTTTACACTTGTTCGTATTTGTCTTTTTCAACAATAAAGGTTAGGTTGGTTTGAATTATCGTCGCACTAGAGCTACACGAGAGCTATTGGTGACGGGCGTCGTATTTTAGAACCACAGTCAGGTGACGAGCCAACACCTGAATAGGCACCCAACGCAACCGTTAAGGGCGACATCGTACGCAGCGTTGGGACTTTGAACGGTATTTAACGTCCATTCCCTTACACGGGGTATTATTCATCGGACATTTTTGGCTGCACGGGCCGTTTATAGGTCGGCAGATATTTTGGCGAAGCCCGGACCCGAACCTGGGACCTTTCGTATGCTAAGCGAGTGTTTAACCGACTGGGCTCCCCAGCCCTTCAGCAATAAAGGGGACTTAGGGGTTTCATTTGAGAAATTTCAACTTTTTCTCTGCTTGGAAACATTTGACATTTTTGATCTTGTCTTCGCCCATTGCGATGATAGAAATGACATTTTGGACTTTCTGAATGGCTTTCTTTTAGTACAGAGTTTCTTATTTGCATTTAAAATCTTTTGTTTCACAAATACCATAAAGGCTACATGCGTTACTGAAAACAAATTATAAATCTTTCGGACAGTCTCAATACATTAAGCAATGTTGTTTTATACTTAAGTAACGCACGCAGCAAAGCCGTGAACCCAATGTTGGACATTTAACCCTTTCAGTACCAGTGATGCCATTTGGCATCATCCTGCTTCTGATTATATTTTTTAAAAAATACGGCTGATATCAATTGGGATTAATAAAAAATATTTTTTAATTGAAATAAGTTTGAAGAATTGAATGATGTGCTTTTTGATATCATAAATGGCTATAGACTATCAGAAAAAAATTCTAAAATGATGATGCCAAATTGTCATTGGGACTGAAAGGGTTAGGAGGGAAGTTCAGTCCAATAGAGCTAAAGCATTAGTTTTGAAATCGCAACTTCCTCAGAAGTGTTGCTTTGCCATGTTGGCCCTTTTTCCCCATGTATGCGAATCAACATAACATCGAAATGAAACAAATGTGACGAAATTTTACCTAGTTATGCAATTAAATATTTTTGAAGTTTTGAAATGCCAAAAATATACAGCAGATGGCGACACTATTTAAAACTTTATGAATTCATAATTAAATAACATTGTTATTTTCTTTTTAATTTTTCTTTAAATTGATGTTAGGATGATTCCTATTGAAAATTAGACAACATCACAGCAATTCTTTTGCAAAAGTTGTGATTTCATAACTAATGCAATAGCTCTATGGGACTGACAGTCCCTCTTAACAAAGTACTAAACGCTAAAAAAAGTACAACAATACATACTTCAAAAACAAACATTTGTGTACTCGAAAACCTAAAGGTCAATTTCACACCAGTTTTAGTAGTATATTTAATAGGATATGTTTATCATACTAAGGAGTCCTTTATAAACTAGTTACCAGAGAACTTAGGACTAATAAAGTAGCTTTGTTAGTTCGTGATAATTAACTTGTGCTTTAGTAAGCTGGCTTACTAATTGAACTAAGTTTGGAATATTTATGTGAGAGGGCGTTTCGAAATGTTCTGCGTGTTTCATAAACAAAAAATAACACGTAGCTTACATTTCCTCATGTAAGGCGATAAAAAGATTAATATATAATTATGTGAAATAATTTAGTGTTGTTTTAAATGTCGTGTGTTTTGATATAAAAGCTAAAAACTAACGTTATACTACATAACTAAACTACATATTTTTTACCTAAAAGACACCAATAATATTAAAAAGAAAAATTTTAAGATAGTTATGCCCGAATCACTAAAACGATTTTTAGAAACCAACTTCTTAAAATACGTATACAAAATTTCAGGCTGATATTTATAGTAGATTCTGAGAAAAAGGTACCTGCAAATTTAAAAAGTAGGTTTCGAGGTATTAGCGTTTAAAGTATAGGTTGGTGGTGGTGGTTTCTTATCTATAAAACATTAGTCGATTTTACCCAAACAACATTAAAAAATATATACATAAATATACTTTCAGTAAAAACGTTTATCGTAAGTTATCGTTGCAAAGCTAAGATTTCATATTTAAAGAAACACTAGAAACATTGAAATGTCATTTTTGGGGTCTGGTCCGAATATTAACTATGACACACAACATGTGAAAAAATATATTTTGCTCAAGTTACTTCAAGAAGAGAGCATCAATTTTTCCCGTACGATCCCATGCTATGGCACGTTATTCACTGTTTAGCAGCTTAGTAAAGAAATAAAGTATAATCGCATATATTTTTTACGTAACGTTAGATTGAGTATACCTTTAATTGTAACTTTAATACTGGTGCGTGAAAGAGTGTACAATCAAATAATTCACTTTAGGTTTTTAAGAGTCAATTTTTTATAGTAGAAGCACTATCAATTAAAAAATATGATTTCTTATAAGCGTTTGAATTGAATTTGTGTATTGCAATAATTTTAAGTTTTTAATTTTAACACACTAAAAACCAATTTAAATTTTAATTGTATAAATATAAAATTAAAAAAATAGTTAAGTAAATTCAAAACTTATAATGGATTTGTTAGGGAATTTTTTTTTATATTTCATTTTTATTTAAATATTTCATTATCGAAAAATATATAATTCAAAGAACATAAAAATCTTTACGTTTTAAATACGTTAGGTTTTCTTTTACTTAAACAAACATTAAAAAAAAACTGCACTATAGCGTGAAAGATTTTTTTTAGATAAATCAACAATACATATTAATAATTTAACATTTCCCAAAATATTCCCTTCCCCAGACTTTGAAAAGCTATCAAAAGTGAAAAACCACCTCTCTTTACACTTTACACCACTCCAACTTTACTCGAGGCATTTCCAAACATACGAGACTCTTTTATAAATGATGCAGCTCAAATATGAAGCGCTGTAAACGGGGAGGTAAGAGTCAAATTGGAAAGTTGGGCACGAAAATAGTGAAGACGCCTGAAATCTATGCAATACTTTATTTTAGTTTGAATATCGTCGCACTAGAGATACAAGAGGGCTATTGGCTACGGGCGTCGTGTTTAGAACCACAATCAGGTAACGAGCCGGCACCTAAGTAGGCACCCAACGCAACCGCGCGTTACATTATAGTCACTCGATACAAGAGTCGTGTCAGCTTGTAAACCTCAAGAGTCAAATCTTACTAGTCAGTCCCATATAACCAATGCATTAGTTTTGGAATAGCAACTTTCGCAGCTGCATTGCTTTGTCATGTTAGCCCTTTTTCGCTAGGTATGGGAATCGACATAACATTAAAATGAAGCAAGTTTTAAACGAAAATGTTATATAGTTATTTAAATATATATATTTAAATTTTTGGAATATTTGGTTTTAAAATACCCCCAAATATTCAGCAGATGGCAACACTATTTTAAAACTTTATCAATAAATAATTAAATAACAGGATATTAGTTTCTTTAAAATTTTATTTTAAATTGATGTTATGATGATTTTATTACCTGGTCAAAATGTAATAACATGACAAAGCAATTCTTCTTCACAAGTTGTGATTTCAAAACTATTGCATTAGCTCTATGGGACTTACAGTCCCTCTTTGCATTAAGCAGTGAATTGACAAATTCGCCAACTGGTAACAACTTCAAATCGTCGCGACTTTGTATGTATTATTACTATTCAATATTGAGTGACTTTGCTATACTCCCTAACAACCAACATTGAAAACCCACAGTAAGTTTTTTTTTATCCTATCTGGGTCACTGCATACTTAAAATAAAGTTTATTGTGTGTAGCATGCAGCGCTTAAAATGATAAAGCGTCTGCTGGTTAAATAAATTTTATACTACAGCTAAGCGAGGGCGCTGTCAAGTGCCAATACTTTTAGTAGCACCCAACGCTACCCTAAGCGACATCGTTGCCTTGTCAGGATTGTAGGCCATGTAAAATTTAGCATGTATCATGTGCATGGTGTTTTTATTAATGGGATTTTTTGTGTGTCCAGAGCAATCTTTTTATAAGTGACCCGAGACGAGAAGAAAACTCAGAAAGGTAACATTTGTGGCATTTAAAGTTTAACTCGCTCCTCTTTGAGTGTATTGGCAATTATTTTTTTTTCAAAATTACAATTTTGGCAATTGTACATTGTATAATGATATAATTTTTTGGTAAAATCATTTTTATGAACTGCAGCTTAACATCAATCAATAAGTAATGCGTTAATTTTGGGCCTATCTTCGAAGCAATCATTGCTTCGCTTGTCAAACCATTTTGCTCTAGTTTCACCCAACAACGTCTAACTTTTACCTCCATAGCTGCAAATGTACATCAGTGTTGGTGAACATTCTCGTAAGAGTCAGACACCTTCGCGTAACACGCTCGCCCCTCGCGTGCTAGAAAATCTTTTCTTGTTGGTTTTCTTCCTCGTCATTGTTGGTTTTTTTTTTATTTTACGTTTTACTTGGGAGCGAAATTTGTAGTTGCCATTTTTTCCAAGAGTCTGGAGAAGTGACACTAACGAGCCGAGGGCTGATTGACGAAAGTTTCTTTTTTGGGACTCACTTTGCGAGAGAAGAAATTTAAAAGCTTTGCTTTTTTAAAGACTTTTTTTCAGGGACAAACTAGGATTTTATATTGTAAGGAAGAAAGTGGAATTGTTGTCTTGTGAATTTTTTTATTTCATATTTTATATTTATTTATTATATTTTACTTTTATTTATTTATATTTTTATGATTCGTTGTTTATTTCTATTTCATTTCGAAGTTTTGTATGGGATTTTTAGATTTTAAAATGCATTATTTTACTTCATTATAAAGTTAACTAAATTTGAATTATTTATTTTGAATAACTTCATCATAAGTAAAAAGATAATTACTGAATGGAAAAGGGATTTTCAGCCAAACAACGTTATTCAATAAAATTCTTATGTGCAATAATGCAACAAAATTCCAAGCAACCCAACGAAACGAGTACTATTTTGTATTTCAGTTCTTTTTTTTATTTAAAGACTAAAATATACATAAAATTCTTAATCAATAAGTGCAAAAATATAGTTAATTTAAGGTTCTTTGACAAATATTTATTTTGCAAGTTGGAAAGTTGTATTTCTGTTACCCTAGCGTCCTTTAGAGAAAATTACAAAGATCTTCATCGATTTTTTGTGTGTGTCACTCATCTGCATTAAAACACAAGTCAAAACAAAATTTAATTCATGCACATATGAGCATATAAAAGTACCAAATATCACCTATTTCTACTTTAGAACTTGAAAGTGTTCCAAAAATACTTTTTTCGAATTTTTTTTATTGCATTAAGCTATATATTTTTAATTTGTCATTAACATTTTTTTCTTCAAAATTAATTTATTCTTATTTATAATGGCTTACATAACTTTCAAAATGATTTATGGATAATTATCCTAAATATGAACAATTCTTTATCTTATTCATTCATTTTTTTAATTGTTAAGCTAGTTCAAATATGAAACTAATAATTTTATTATTATTCTGCATAAAAATATACTTATTCAATCTTATAATAAGCAAACCAGAAATTTTTTCTAGGAAACCCGAGTTGACTAATAATTAGAATTTTGTTTTTTTAATAAATAAACTAGTAGCAGTATGAAATTAATATAATAATTTTAATATTATTCTACTTAAAAATATTCTTATTCAGCCTTATAAAAATCAGACCTAAAATTTTTTCTCGGAAATCCGAGTTGACTAAAATTTAGAACTTTGCTTGTTTTCCCTCGAAGGATCTTCGCAGAAATATTCCTTAAAAAATTTTATATTTGTGGGATGAAAACGAAATTCACGAGACTGAAAAACCGTCGTTTTCAACCCTCGGAATTCCTTTTTTCTTCAAAAATAGAAAATCATGGTCGAATTCTTCCTTTGTTTACCGTAAGAACAAAAAAAAGGCTTTATTTTCTCGGAAAAGTTTTATTTTATTAGATTACAATCTGGACCTTGATTGCGAGTCTTAGTTTAGTAGCTAGTTCTAAAAATATATTTCTGTATAAGTTTCAGGAAAAAATATCTCGTGTGACGTAACTTTTACGTAAATAATAATTGTGTTCTTACTTTAATATGCATAAATTAAATGAAATTTAATGAAAATAGTATTTTTAATTACGGATTTAGAAGTTTTATGTACCACTAGGGGGCTACGCCCCCTGCTCGCTATCGCTCGCCAACCCCCGGGAATTGCTACGCAATTCCCATTGGCCGCTTCGCGACCGGCTCGCTGCGCTCGCTCGCTGGTGAACATAAATAAGATTATGTGCTAGCATTAAAAAACAAATATGAAGCAAACATAATAAATGCACAGGAAGAGTTAAAAAAAAAGTTACTAAACATATCTTTTAATAATGTGACATTGATTAGGGGTTGCAGGCTCTCCGAGAGAAACACATTTGAAAACAGTTGAACTGTTTTCAATTGTTTTAATATTTTTTTTAGCATGTAGTACAAACATTGAAGTGAATGACATTGATCAAACTTTTCTTGAGAGAGCAATACAAAACTGGTTTTGGACTGTATAAGAATATTTCCAGTTTCTGGAATAATATAAAAAATAGTAAGACATTAAGTTGACCATAGCCTGCTTTATTTCCTGCACTTGCATAAAGTGGCCAGGCTATTTGATATATCTGGCCATGTGAAAACAGTAAGGTCCCACACCAGGAAGAGGCTTCACGTTTGCTCTGCTTCGTTCTCTATTCCAAAATAGTGCTCCACAAAACTCACTAACTTCCCTCAGTTCTCCACAATCATGTTCTGGAATTGAAGAATCTCGAACGCAAATGCGTTTTGATAATTGTTGACGATCAGATTCATTTAGTTTAGATCTTCGTATAGATGCTTCAACTGCAGTTTCATTTTGTCTCTCTAACCTTGGGCAAGCATTTCGTGGTTCACCTGTACTGTACGGTAACTATTGGCGCGATTTTCCGATTTAGCGATAAATGTTTTTTTGTGGCAACCTGTCTGACCTGACCGAAACGCATAATGGCTAGATAGGGTTGCCGGAAAACGTCATCGTTGTGAAGAGAGCATGAAGTCAAAAGTCGCCAGAATACGGACTTTTGGCGCGATTTCGGAAAGTTCGCCAATAGTTACCGTACAGTAAATTTCTACCGCATTTCGTAAATATTGAACTGCCCTATCTTATTCATTATACTATTAAAGTAAATTCGATACCAAGTGCCAAAATTCGATATCGAAACCATGTGTCAACACAAAGATCTCAAATCCAAACAATAACAAATCAAATGAAAATATAGTGTTGCCAAACGTGATTGAATATGTACAATCTGCAATATTTCTGTTAAAATGTCTTCAGAAAACTATTTTTATTTCGAAATGAAAGACCGAAAAGTTCATAAAATATAAAAATGTTATTTTGTACCATTAGTTCGTTAATATTTGATGTTGTATTCCACTTTCTTAGTTTAGTCACCCACTTTCTAAATGATATGGAAGCAGAGGGCAAGCCTCAACCCAAGTCAATCAACCAATCAATCGATGATTTGGAAATCGTAATTCTGCTTTTCTAGCTGTATTTCTCATGGAAATATTTTAAGAAATCGGTTTTTTTTAATAAAAATAGATGTTATATGCAAAAATATAAGTCAGTAATCCATTAAATTCGTATTTTGAATGCTGATAATTTTGGTTAAGCCTAACTTGGCTGCCATGCTGACAGAGTCGTTGCCATTCCGACCATAGAAATTTCCCTTTTTTTCTGACCACGTAAGAAGAATATATATATAGATACTACCATATATTTGGAATCGATTAAGATTTTATGCTTAATAAGAAAATCTGAATAGGTAGAGAAAAATTAACGATCTAAATTTTAAAAATCTTGTTTTTACCGAAAAAAACCTGTCAATTATGTGATTTAAACATTACGAATAATTAACAGGTTTCTTTTATTTTAATTCAAACGACAATTGTTTAAAATTTACAACTAAACATTTTCTCAGTAAAATGTACAAACATTTTCTGGCTTACCATTTGATACTTTTTCTGTAAATTTTTTTTACAGTGACATTTAATTTCTGTCATTGATCCTTTTTTGCACCTAATAACATATAAGAATATATCCATATAAAACAGTTTTTTTTAACTGATAAAATTAATGCAAAAATTTGACCTATTTCTTTGACACATTATTCTGTATAACACATTTATTTGGCACGCTAATTTAAATAAGAACGACAACAAAATTTTATTATACAACACAATTCCTTCATTATATGTGTTGTTTTGAAACTATATATTACATTAAAGAAAATAAATTAATGTCTAACCATACACTTTAAACTAATCGACCCATTTTACAGATAATTTGAATTTTTTTTATACAGATAATTTGAATTTTTTTTAGTAGTCGAGTCAAGAACGTCTTTCATTATTGGCATTTGGGTTTAGCAAATAAAAATCGATAAGTAGTGTGGTCGAATGGCGAGGTTTCATCTCATCAAAAATTCTTTATTCACTTAATAATTGCGTTTAAGTAAGCAGAAACACTATCTCAAAACGAAATTGACGTTAATTCAACAAACCAAACTCATATTTCGCCATCAGAAAACCCATTAAAATATATCCCAAGCAATAACAATCTAGCATATTTTTAATTTCGGCAAGACGAAAAACGTCAATGGTTCGAAAGAATTAATCCGCACTTCAAACTATTTAATTGCTTTTCGGCGAGCGAGGTTCCCTATGTAAACGAGCTTTTTTTTTATCCCTCGTTAAACTTATTGGAATTTTATTATCTCAATGCAGCTCATGATATGTTCGAAAGGGAACTGGATGAATGGTCCTTTTGGACTGAAAAGAGAACCGCGTTATTTGTTGGGTTTGGACGAAACTTATTGTTGTCGATTGTGCTCATAAGAAAAATAAAGGCTTAAGGGGAGATCATAGTTAAAAATGACCAAAAAATTGAATTTTTGAAATAAGTATTTTCTGATAGATGGAGGCCCGATCTATAGAATGAGACCAATTTTGTATCGATTGGTTAATTATTTCTTACAAAAAAAATTAAAATTATAAAAATAAACACATGCGTCACGATGCTTTGAATTACTAATTGTATGCTTGTATTATTCATGTATTACATTATAAAATAAGAATTTTTTGTGTTGATATTTGAAAACTATTCTCTGGCTCAATGTAAAAAAAATTCTGACAATTTACATGAAATTCAGTTTACAAGAAATGTTTCAGTGGTTCCTTCGAGTTCGTGTTAAAGGTGTTCGACTGTATCTGTTTTTTTTTGCGATTTTCTCAAAACTATAATATTCAGCACATAGGTACACTTTTCTCCAAATCTATTAAATATTTCTTAATAACTTTTTTGTGTGTTATAAAACCATTTTTGATCTATTTAAGTCGCCTAATTTAGTCTTACAAATTAAAGGAAATATTTTATTATTTTACACTTTTCTTCGTTGAAAATCAGAATTTTTATGAATGTAGAATATAATGTTTTTAAAATAAAATTTAAAAATTATTTTAGGCAAAAAAAATAGGTGACCAATATCAATCTGTTTCCTTGCATTTGAAAAATTTTTCATGTGCTTTAATTGTATATTTTTTGTACAAAGTGAGAGATTCTTGGGTGTAAATATAATAATAAAAGTAAAATTTATAACTTGATACAATTTTTTTTATTGTAACATAATTTAAAAATTATTTGGAGCCTTTCGAAATCAATACTAAGAATTGCTCATTTTTGCTGTCGCTAACTATGATCTCCCCTTAAGAGGATGCGGTACCCAAAAATTGGTAAAAATATCGATTTTTCAGTTTTCACTTTTTATTATTTACAATATCGTTCTCAACATTTACTGAAAGCTTCATAATGATGTCGTTTGTAGAAAAAAAAAGTTATTAAATATTTTCTGGAGTAATTCCTATAAGTTTGATTTTGCATTCCTAAAAGTTATATTTTGTCTGCGTTCAACCTTTTTTCTCTGTGTCCGTAGCCGGGCCGTAACAGGGGCTTGACGTCATTCTCTGTTATAATTTACTTTTTCCTTGCGCAGGCGCCAACTCGAATTAAATTTAGTTTAGATATTGAGTGATGTCACTGCGGTTTGTTGTCCTACACCCCTCGAAATACGTGCTAATGTTTTCCTACTGCTCTAATCTGTCTAACCACTTTTTTACCACAGCTATTTGGAATTGAAGCTCTGGTGGATATGGCCGTGAATGTCCCCATTTTCACAAGTAAGCATGCCTCTAAAAGGAAGCAATGCGAAGTTAACGGGTTCCCAGTAAGGCGGGACCATACTGCTAGCTTTACAAATAAGCCACGCCACGTAAAAGAATTATACACGTCCATTTACTTTTTATGTAATTGGTTTGGAGTGTTTCGTGATTAAGTCAATTAGCGATATCGCTAAATTGGCAAAGTGCTGTTTTCATGTGAATGATAGAATTTCATGCGGTTTCTGTACAGCATTAAATTTAGAAGTCATTTGAAGCAAACTGCGACTTATTTTGTTAAAACATGTTACAATATCGATTAAGTAATTTTATCTCTAAAATACAATTGAAATGATTGTTTCAAAGCAACAAAAAAGCAAATTCCGTAAGCATAATTTAAATTTCCTCATTTAAGGCATTATTGAATTTATCGGCGAAAAAATATCAATGTTTTTTGTAAACTTCTTTTATCCAAATTCAAGATAAAAAAAATCAATTATCATTAACTTATATTTAAGAAATTGTTTTTGGAATCATCCAAGAAAATTTAAATTTTAAAATATTCACCAAATTAAAAAAAGGTATTTGAAAATACAAAAAGCACCTAAACTTCGGTAAAAAAAAATAACTCATCAGTTACCAAAAGTAATTTGTCAGTTCTCGTTTCGATTAAATAGACATTTTAAAGTAGAAGGCATTGTCAACCAAGACATTGTCAGGAAAATAGAAAATGTTACAAGGAATTGAAATATTTTCTCTTAAATTTCTCAGATCAACGTTCTAAATGAACAATTTAGCTATTTATTAAAAATGTGAGATATCCATTTTTTTCTAGAACAGGCGTTATTATTGTTTCTGTTTTAGTTGAAGAATTTCTAAAGATTGAACCGATGGTAAAAACAAAGTAATACCTCCTAAATTATTTTTTCAAGCTTAGGAATAAGAAATAAACTGTCTCAGTATTTCTTGAATAGATATTAAACAAGCAAAGTATTTTTTTTATCATATGTTCTTTCATTGATAGAAAAAATAGGCATTAACAAATAAATTCAATTAAATATGTCATTATTTCTCCAATATAGTAAACTTCTTCTGTAATTAAGATTATATTAAGCATTTTCAATTGTTTTTAATGCAATTCTAAGTTTTCAAATTACTCATTAAATCTCATTACTTAAATAAAATAATTACATAAATTAAATCTTTATTTGAGTTCTTAATTATTAATGTATGCAACATATCAATTACCTCTTACCACGTGGGAAAAATATTCTTATAAAGTAATTAAAAATGAATAATTTATGATGCTAATTTTGCTATATAACTTCGATTAAAAGATCCTACGCAATTTGACTAACATTTTTGAAAATTTATTGTTCAATGGTTTGTTATAGGCTAATTAAAACAAGAGTAAATAATATTTATCTATCAATAATTTGCGTGTATATTTATTTTTAGTCACCTAATATTACTACATAAACTCCTTGAACATTCAAAAGATTTTCTTCAGTTCATACTTATGTGTAAGGATGTCTAAATATATAATCCATTAAAGGGAAAAACGAAACAAGAAAAACAATTTTTATGCGTGGGAAAATACATGTTTAAGATAAATAATTTACACAATCCTCCCACGTATACTAAACTTGTTGCTACGATTTTAAAATAAAAGCAAAAATGAGTATAGTTAAACTCAGATTTATTATTTTAACGAATTTTTCGAAATAGGAGTAACTTTATTTTATTGCCGCATGAATGAGTACAGCACCTAAAATTTGCTAATATATAGTTCGAGAATTAGGTCACGTTGTAAAGTATTTACGATGATTTACAGAATAAGGTATGCGATTTAAAGTATTTGCCATGATTTACAGAATAAGGTATACGATTTAAAGTATTTACCATGATTTACAGAATAAGGTATGCGATTTAAAATATTTTCGATGATTTACAGAATAAGGTATGCGATTTAAAATATTTACGATAATTTACAGAATAAGGTATGCGACTTAAAATATTTTCGATGATTTACAGAATAAGGTACGCGATTTAAAATATTTACCATGATTTACAGAATGAGGTATGCGATTTAAAGTATTTACCATGATTTACAACTTACTTCTAGAAACACTGCACGATTTCAAATTACAAAGTATCGCAGGTGTATTGAAAACCCATTATTTTAAATGGGAAAATTCAGAATAGTTTGAATAGTTAAAATTTCTTTTAGCTAAATAAGTAAAATCATTCGAAGTTTTTTAATGGGTAATATAGTTTAAGGGATGACTTTATTTATTGGGGTTCTACAAAAGCCTCTTTAGCTTGAAACCGTGAATTTGAATACCTTGCCATATAATCCCCTGACATTGCGATGCATTATAAAATATCAAATTGAAACCACATTACCTTATACAATAAAAAGGTATTTTTCCCTTTATAAAAATATTGATACTGTTATTCTCATCATTTTAATTACTAGGTTTTACTTTATTCATTTGTTGAAACTTAAGTTTTCTACTTTGTCCCATGAAATCAATGCATTGATCAAGCGTGCATTGGAATAGAAAGTCTGATTATTTTAGCGATTTATCTTTATATAGTAAAACTCATCTGTAAATTTAAAGTTGAATGCACGAGTGTTGTTGATCGAATCTGTTGAAGTTTAAAATATCGTGATATTTGCACTGTTAATCCGAAAATTGAACAACTACAGTGTCTCAAAATTGACGGGGCTGGGCAGACCAATCGGTAACTGACCATCGGTAACATCGTCGACGACTGATCATCAGTTGACTTATTATGGATAGCCCAGACAGTTAGGCACTCGCCTATCATGCAAAAGGTCACAGGTTCGGGTCTGGGCACCTCGAAAATAACTGCCGACCTATAAAAGGCCCGTGTAGCCAAAAATGTCCGACAAATAATACCTCGCGTAGAGGAAGGGCACGTTAAATATCCTTCAAAGTCCTAACGCTGCGTACGATGTCGCCCTTAACGGTTGCGTTCGGTGCTGACTCAGATGTCGGCTCGTCACTTGACTGTGGTTCTATAATACGACGCCCGTCGCCAATAGCCCTCGTGTGCTCTAGTGCGACGATAATTCAAAGTAAGCTAAGCTAAGCTAAGCTCAAAAAGGACGTCTCCATTTTAAAGTGAATGAATAACAAAATGCATTGAATTGACTTTGAGGACTATGATCATATGATATAATAAAAATACTACTACAAAGTAAGTTAAAATAGTTTGAAACTATTACAAAGTATTAATTGTTCTACAACCTCAGTGACTTCCGTAATATCATAAAAAATCTATTCCAAAATGCTAGAAATTCTTGTAAACGATGAATTTAAAAAAAATCCTCCGAATAGCAAAAAAATGTTGAATAATTATATCCATATATACAATGGAAAGAGTGCTGGCTATTTTTAGATCGCTGAAGATCTTTCGAACTAAGTGCACTTTTTACTCTCATTAAAAAGTGTCTGTAGAATATAAATCCAAAGCACTAAACAAACCATCTTCATTATAAAGAGTAGAACTTTTTAACTATGTATAACAATTTAAGACTAAGATTTTGTATAATATTTAAAAGCAATTGCTAGGGCCGGGCGTATATAATGAATGCACTTTTCCTAGTTTACGTAGAGATTTTAGAATGGAAAGCACATTAGGCTCCGTGGCTTACTAGGTACTGAGATCTCGCGTTAGAATAGGGAAGTGGGGAATGGCTGGCTAAAAGCAAAGCGCTTCCGAATGCAAATTGAATTTTACTGTGAGAAATTCTTCACTAGACGTGAACTTTGTAGAATCTATGAATAGGTAATGAACTATTTCAATGTCACAGCTAAAGAAGTGTGAGTCAAATTTGATAGCCGGAAAGTTATAGTTTATATTCTAATTAATAACTAACTTTACACCCTTAAATGTATATTGAAATGTTTAATTTTATGTAATTGAGTTGAACAAAAACATAAATTTATAAAAACATAAAATTTTTGCTTAATAAGTACATATCGTCGGTAAAATGACAAAACCACGAGTGTGCAAAAACGCAAAGGGATGGAAAACCGGAAACAGTTAAACCGGCTCTTAGCTTCGGTTAAATGGGCAAAAACATTTCTTTAGATGAACTGGTTCGAATAAACATTTTAAAATGCTAAGCTGAAGGTTATTGTTAGTTCGTTTATTATTGTTAGTTTGTTAGTTATTGTTAGTTTGTTAGTTATTGTTAGTTTGTTAGTTATTGTTAGTTTGTTAGTTATTGTTAGTTTGTTAGTTATTGTTAGTTTGTTAGTTATTGTTAGTTCGTTAGTTATTGTTAGTTTGTTAGTTATTGTTAGTTTGTTAGTTATTGTTAGTTTGTTAGTTATTGTTAGTTTGTTAGTTATTGTTAGTTTGTTAGTTTGCAATATCGTCACACCAGAACTACACGACGGCAGTTGGCGACGGGTGTCTTAATTGAGAACCACAGTCTAGTGACGAGCCGACATTCCTAATCTGAAGGAAAAAGTTAGATAGATCAATGGATTACAGCGTCATACAACTTCGTACACTTAATGCTCCAAAGTCCCGAAGTTGCGTAAGATGTCACCATAGAAAGCTGCATTATGGTGTCTGCACTCAGGTGTCGACTCGTCACATGATTGTGGTTTTAAATTATGACGCTCGTATCCAATTGCCCTCTTGTAGCTCTAGTGCAACGATAATTCATACGTAACATAAATAGACACAGATGGAATTGTTCTACTAACCAAAGAACTAGAACCGGTTTTTTAACAATGTTTTGTTTTGTATATTTTTTTAAAAACACAATATTTTAGTTTCATATATTTTTTTGGGAGAATTCTGCTTCATGTGATGTAAACCAGTGTAACTCAAAAGCAGTTCAATGAATTGGCAATGGACTTATTTCTCATTGGAACTGTACCGGAAGCAAACAATTTCAGAATAAAAACTGGGGAAAAAGTAAGAAATCAACTGTTTCAAAGGTGTAAACAGTAAAAATATTTAAAGGAAGGATACATTTGATCTCTATGTAGCATTACTGCAAAGGTTATGAGAGCTATTTAATGGAAATGGGTTCATCTCAATTTTAAAAAAAATCAAATGAGTTTGCTTATTGGGGGTTGTAAACAAATTTATTTGATTTTGGTTTGAATTATCGTCGCACTAGGGCTACACGAGGGCTATTGGCGACGTGCGTCGTATTTTAGAACTACACTCAAGTGACGAGCCGACACCTGAGTAGGCACCCAACGCAACCATTAAGGGCGACATCGTAAGCAGCGTTAGGACTATGGATGATATTTAACGTGCACTCCCTCCACACGGGGTATTATTCGTTGGACAAATTTGGCTGCATGTAAAGAAATTTAAGAGATATTGATATGGTAGAAATTGTGTTATTCAGAAAAATTGAAAAAATCTTTTGAGAATATTTTTCTCTACTCATGAGGTGAATAATAAGTGTCATTAAAGTGGTATATTTATTGAAATGTTAAGTTTTAAAAAAAAACCTTAAAGGCTTTTAAGGGGGTATGGGACACAAAATCTTCAAAAAAATCAAAAAAAATTATTATTATCATAAAGAATAACACAAATATTTTAGAATAATTTAAAACAAAAATTTTATTTATATCTGCAGTAGAACGTGAGATGTGTAGTTTTTTATGTCATGACATCTGTGTTGGCCAACCACGTTTATAATCTTTGCTTCCTCGTAATATTAGATAGGAATAACGTTATCGAATCCTTAGTTGGTCGGTCGGTTTGGAGTGCTTCAGTAAGGAAAGTGATTAACTTCAAAGCTGTTTTTCTCCTCGATCGTGTTTTCGATGATTTTTTGACTTTAAAATGATATAACTCAAAATCTACTGCCCATAGAGTGTCAAAATTTTTTACTCATATTTTTCAAACATATATCTTTAATTTGTCTTTAGGGATTAGTTGTAAATAGTTTATTTTTTCATTTATTAATTTTAATAAAAAAAGTGAACCTGTGAAATTATTAAAAAAAACTTCAATAATTTTTTTAAAAAAAACTATGGCAAATATGAAAAATCGGTAAAGACAGTTTGTTAAATACATTTTTCTGTTTATAAAAATGCTAAATATTTGTTTGCCAATAAATAAGTTTTTGACTTATAACAAAAATAAGAGACATCACTTTTTGACACATTTTATTTTTTTAAAAAATAAATAATGATTATTTAAAACCTCTGACTATCTAAAAGTGTAAGTATATTTAGTATACATTTATGGAAAAAAAATTATATTGATATCTACAATATTAAAGAAAAAAGTTGAAAGTGTCCCATACCCCCTTAATAGTTTCTTTTGAAATATTTCCTTTTTTAGCTCAATGAGGAAATTACATTTTGAATATCCTTTTAAGATAAATGTAGGGATTCATAAATATAATGCCTTTCTCTCGCCTTTCAAAAATGTTTACATTCAGTTAATATTTCAATTTGTCCGCAATTTAATTCAATATTTATAGCACAATGTATGTAAAAACCTACGAGATTCAGTATGCTTCTGATTAATATGCTACATAATTAGCAAAGAATACATTTCGCGAAATGTAATCAAACAAACTTTTATAAACAATAAGCACCCAACAAAACGCATCTATTTTTCAGAAGAAACTTTTACCCACGACAAAAAACAGCTAGTTTGCTGCTATTATCGTCAAATATAATGAAAATATCAGAGTTTTAAGGAGAGGGCCCATTTTCCTTCTTTTATGTCGAGCAACAGATACTGGTATCTATAATAAAGACATAAAAAACAGCAACACTCGACATCAAGTTCTTTACTGAAAAAATGAGCTCAGGCTGTTTCGTAGACGGACGACAGCTGCGACACAGGAATATATTGATAGTTTTGGGGAATAGTTGCCATCTAACCGCGTTTTTCTTTTCGAGCTACAAGTGGTGACCAGATAGAAAATTACGGTAACTTCTTATTATAGTCAAGTTACAATTATGAAAGCAAAATACACTGCTCAAAACAATTTGGGGAGCACGTGGTTTAAACCCTTTCACCCCTAATGTTTCCATTTGGAATCATCTGCTCTTGCGATTTCTTTTCTTACTAAGTTGGGCTCGCACTTATGTATCGTTAGCTAGATTAATCATGCCTTTTGAAGAACTAAATAATGTTTTTTTTAATTGTATGAAAATATGAAAAACATGGTAAAGTAAAATTCCCTCTAAAAAACTTTTATGAAATAAATTAACCGTTTCAAGTTTGCTTTCTTAGATGTTTAAAAATAAGAAAAAAGTGTCATAAAGTTATGATTACAATTTTTACTATATAAATTTTAGTTAACAAATTAAGATTACCCCCCCCCCCTCCGTTTTTTAACCATTCCATTCTGGATGCACAATCACAAATTTAATATTTTTAGAATAAAATATAAAACAATGAAACTTAAAGGGTTAACAAAAGTACGCTACGTGCTCCCCTAATTGTTTTGAGCAGAATAGTTAATGGGTTCCAGGAATTTTAGAACATATCATAAATTGTAACAACTATGATATAATGACTGATTTGGTGATTTGCATTACCAGGTTAAGCAAAGAAAATAGCTAAATGTGCTAAACATTCCATTGCGTGTTTCATTTAACTTGATAGGCATAACAAGCTTACGTTACAATTTCAAGCTTGCCAAAAGTTGCCAATGAACATATCGGCTATTATGGTATAGCTGATGTAAAACATCTTTTTTGAAATCTTTAGTAAAAAATCAACTTTATTTACAGGTAAAAGACATACAAATCTTTATTGTCAATAAGAACCTCCTAACATTATCTACACTTCCGCTAACTTAAAAACTGGAAAGTTTTAACAAATTATAAAGCACTTTCTTAAATTTCTTTTCCTTTAGGAATTTTTAAAAAAATCATTAAAAAATTTGCTTTGATTTCTTGTTTCTAACCATTATTTTTAACATTTCATTATAATTGGTCATTCAAATAGCTTAAATTGTGACATTATCAGAAAATCTAACCATTTATATCATAATGTTTAACATTTGCGTCATCACAATATTTTATACTAAAAATTTTCGAATTATATTTTTAGTTTAAGTCTAAATTGCGATTTTTAGAAAACGTCCGAGTTTCGCAGCTGGACCCTATCGAATAAGTCTAGTGAGCTGGTAAATATAAACTGAGTTGTTCACTCCTGGCCATCCCAGGTCGAAAAGCAAGCACAGAATCTCTTAGGAGCCATTGCGAGGGGCTTTTTCTTGCTTTTTCTTTTCGTACGTGCATTGTTAGCGAGCTTTTTTTGTTGCTTCCCCAGAAGCTTTCGGGGCTTATTTTGTTGGAAGGATTTTCTTGCTTGTGACCTCGTGTGAAAACGCATCATGAGGCGATGGCAGGAGGATGTCAACCGGCTTGGACAGTTCCATTTGTGGCCAAACAAATATGGTTTGTTTGGTAGGGTAGACTGACCAGTGAATGAACAGGCCCCAGAGAATGAACAGTTGGTAAATATTATACATTTAAAAAGTAAGGTAAAAAAATCATTCCACTGGATGGATTGGTAACACTGACTTCCTCTCATCTAGTA
Source organism: Hylyphantes graminicola (assembly GCA_023701765.1). Lineage (NCBI taxonomy): Eukaryota > Metazoa > Arthropoda > Arachnida > Araneae > Linyphiidae > Hylyphantes > Hylyphantes graminicola. The sequence continues at coordinate 5,172,846 of CM043122.1, forward strand.
GGAAGCTATCTGACAACTGATTGGTTGTCCTGGTCATTAATTAAAATCCCACATGTATATTGACTGGATATTTTTGTGTTCATTCACTGGTAAAAGTATAGTTCATTCACTTGGCTTTTGGACCACTTTTTATTTGGACTCACAAAAGACCCAAAGCAATGCAATATAAGGTCACCTTTTTTTTTTGTGGAATTTACATATAATGACATGTGTGTTCACATTGTCATAAACCCACAAGCTATATTTTCTTTAAATGTATGAATTTTCTTAAAAGAAATTGTGCTTAAGCGTTCATTCACTGGTTAGTCGTTATACGTATATTTTCCGGCTTATGTACTTGATCAGAGACCCGCTTTTAACCTTCGTTAAGTAAAACAGACCTAACTTTTTACTGACACACATAAAGAAAAATTACACCCAGGGCAAAGGCGGGAATCGAGCCCACAATTGGTTTAGTGCGCACACTGTTAGTGTGTTGGGCTGCGATCAAACTCACTAGGGCACCCGGGCTCCAAAAATATAGTTTGTTTCAAAGTAAAACCTCTACTGCAAGCGGTTACCCAGTGAAAAATATTTTAATTATAAAACAATGCATTTGGAATATATCTCAAAAATCCTAGTTTGCAAATAGCTGTGCAACTTCATGAATTGAATGCTTTGGATAAGTGAATCATGGAATATTAATTTCCTTCAAAAATGATTTGGTTTTTGTTCAAATCTAGATTATCTGCTTTTTTTATATGAATAATTTATAAACTTAATGCAAAATCAGTTTTTTTAACCCCCCCCCCCCCCATACAAGTTATAATTATAAAAAATACCCAAGTCACAAGCAGGGATACTAGCCACAGTATTAACGAGGGTTAATAATGTGCCGACAAGATTCGCCCCACGGACCTTTAGATTTCCAGTCCAACGTTTTCCCAACTAAGATAGTATGGCCTGCAGGTAATCAATAATCCGTTTTAGTTGCAACGCAAATGAAAACCGAAAAAAGAACTGTTTTTACTTAAAACAATTTATATTTACAGAAACGAACCTTAAAGAAAATAACAGAAATTTTCTGTAAAATTAACCGTTTTTTTATCGTGTAATATATTAATTAAACTACAAGTAATTCTAACAATATCCTATTATTAGAAACGTGCAAAACTTCATTAAGAATAAAATAATATTTATTATCAATACAATACACGCACAAGAAAAACTTATCTCTACAAGATAAAATACTGAAAACATCAAAGTTACATTATTAATGCCCTACCCTTAGTAAAAAAGCATCTCGAAAGTTTTAAAATATGATATTATTTAACGGTGATTAATTATTATTAAATGACTCTGCGTGCCAAAAACGAAAAGTAAACCCATTTAATTATATCTAATGAAACTGAAATGTAGATAAGTTTGTATGCATTTTTTTCTAATCCTTTAATTAAAATTTGTATCGAAAATAATGTATTTTCGATTATATTGCATGTATTCATGAAGTATGTATCAAACTATTATTATGTGTGCATTAAATTAGGGCTTTTCATTATCGTGCATACCGATACATATTTTAAGGAAAATATCAATATAGTTATTATTATCTGGTAGTTTAGTAAAAACCGGGGAGTCCCAACGGTGACCATGTGGTAACCAAGGGGTAAGAATAGTAACCAAGGGTAAGGCAGGTCGACTAAAATGGGACTGGTCCTAAATGGTTGGGGGTTGGGCGCGTGGGGTTTGGGGTTGGGCGTGGGGCTAACAACCCCACCCCGAAAAAACTAAACTAAACCGTTAAGAAATCCAAAGAGAGAATTACCCGGACCGGATCCTTCTACTGGAAAACGACTCGGAAAAGGCCTAAGGACTCTGCGCTTTGGAACTTGGAATGTGCGAACACTGTACCACAGTAGGGGACTACAGTTTCTTATAGAAGAATTTGACAAGTATAACATGGACCTACTTGCCATTCAGGAAATGCGGTGGCTTGGAGAAGGAACCATTGAGAAAAGAAACCACACGATCTACTACAGCTGTGATAAAGAAAAACATGTTTTTGGAAACTGGATTTCTATTGAACAAAAACAAAACATTTAGTGATTGATTTCGTTCCTAAGTCACCCCGACTCTGCAAAATCGCCTGAGGGAAAAGTTTTTTAAAGTTTTATAACTATAGCATTCAAAATGGTTACGGAAGCACCTAAGAAGAAGAAAGGAGGAAAAGACATTTTTTATGAGGATCTTTCTATGCTATACAGATCTCTTGTCCCAATCATGACATTAAAATTGTTTTGGCTTTGGATGAATGAAATAAATTGGGCAGAAGACGAGTTTAGACCAACAATTGGAAAACACAGCTTACATGACAGTACCAAATGATATGACAGCGCTGTATTTTTTGCTGCCGAGCACAGCATGATCATATCAAGTACTGAGTTCAGCCACAAGAGAATACATAAGATGACCTGGAACTCACCCGACGGAGAAACTTTTAATCAAATTGATCATGTACTCATCGATTCTAGACATGCTTCGGATATCCAGGACGTTAGAACCTACCGAGCTAGGCGCCGAAACTGTGACTCCGATCACTTTTTGGTCATCACTAAATTAATTGCAAAAATTTCAAACGCCCGAAAGATACAAGGAGAGAAACAAAAAAGGTTTGATTGTGAAAAATTGAAAAATGAAACAAATAAGCAACTATTCCAGTCCACACTGAAGGAAGAACTAACATCCAAAAACATTTCCGAACTGGAAAGTGTGGAAAATAAGTGGAGTTTGCTCAAGGACTCGATCATCCACTCAGCTGACAGCTCACTGGGAAATATAGAAAAAGAAAAACCAAAAGATTGGTTTGATGATGAATGCGCTCTTGCTACACAGGCAAAAAGAGCTGCCTATAAAAGTATGATCCAAAGGCGACATTCAAGAAGCTCTGTTGAAGAATATAAGATCTCTAGAAAACAGGAGAAGAAGATCCATCGGCTGAAAAAAAGACTCTTTCACGACGATCTATTTAAAGATGTTGAACATCTTAGAGGATCCAACGAAAGCCGTGCTTTCTACCGTGAAATTAACCTTGGCCGCAAAGAGTTTAAGCCCAGAAGTACTGCCTGTAGAGACAAAGACAACACCATTCTAAATGATAAAAAGAGGTACTTCTTAGATGGAATGAACATTTTGATAATTTGTTGAATGACCAAGCACAGGATGGAACTCTAACCAACTTGAATACTTCTGCAGAAGATGAACATTTTCCATCGCCGTCTTTAGCAGAAGTTATAGAAGGAATCAAAAAGCTCAAAAACTGTAAAGCTCCAGGCCCTGATTCAATTCCTTCAGAACTTATTAAAAGTGCAGCAAGTCAAAACATTGAGGCAATCCACCACCTCATAGAATCAGTCTGGGACCAAGAAGTTTTACCTGAAGATTGGAAACTGAGCCTCATTTGCCCTATCCATAAAAAGGGAGACATTTTGGAATGTGCCAACTACAGAGGAATCAGCCTCCTTTGCGTTTTTTATAAGTTGTTTTCCAATATACTCTTTAGTAGGCTTGTAACCTACACAGAAAACATAGTGGGAGACTATCAATGTGGTTTTCGCAGAGGAAGATCTACAACGGAACAGATCTTTAACATTAGACAAATTTTGGAAAAAACTACTGAATATGGCATTGCAACATACCATCTCTTTGTTGACTTCAAGACTGCCTATGACTCAGTAAACAGAAAACTTTTAATTGAAGCTATGAGAGAGTTTCGAATACCCCAAAAGCTTATAAACTTAGTAGCTATTACTCTTACTGAAACAAAGCTTAGGGTTAAAATTCAGAACAATCTCTCCGAGCCTATTGTTGTTTCTAACGGACTCAGACAAGGTGATGCACTGGCCTGCTTACTTTTCAATCTTGCTCTCCAAAAAGTTGTGAAAGACTCCAACATCAATACCCGTGGAACTATCTTTAACAAGTCTGTTCAGATTTTTGCGTTCGCGGATGACATCGACATTGTTGCACGAACTCCTGAGTCACTAAAAGAAGCTTTCACATCTCTAGAGGCTGCAGCCTGCAAAATGCATCTAAAAGTCAACCAAAGTAAAACTAAGTATATGCCCTGTGGCAATCATGACAACCCCTATCTTGAAATTGGGGATTACAAATTTGAAACTGTAAGCAACTTCAGATATTTAGGATCAGAAGTAAACACTGTTAATGATTTAATGCCTGAGATCCGTGGTAGAGTCACAGCTGCTAACCGATGCTTTTTCGGTCTTAAAAAGTACCTGAAGTCTGACTTCATCAGCAGAAAAACGAAGATCCTAATCTACAAAAGCTTAATCAGACCCGTCCTCACCTACTCCGCGGAAACTTGGGCAATGACAGAAAAAGTTAAAGATACCATCTCTATTTTTGAAAGAAAAATCTTGAGAAGCATTTTTGGTGGCGTAAAATGTGACAACATCTGGAGAAGAAGAACTAACTCCGAACTTTACAAATCCTTTTCAGAGCCAGACATAGTGAACTACATTACAATTCAGAGAATAAAATGGGTAGGCCACTTGTGCAGGATGGATGAAAGCCGTACAACGCAAAAGATCTTCTCGGCCAGACCATTCGGCACCCGAAAAAGAGGGAGGCCTAAACTCAGATGGCTCGACTGTGTGGAAAAGGACTTGGAAACTTTAAATATTACGAACTGGAGGTCTCGGGCCACGGATAGAAGATCCTGGAATTTGATTCTGCGGAAGGCAAGGGCCCATCCTGGGCTGTCAAGCCATTGAAGAAGAAGAAGTTTAGTAAAACAGTTAATATTAAAAGACGTTAAATGAAATATGCGGTAAAATATAAGAATATACGCTATTATAACCATTTTAAGTCCCAGTGATGCCATTTGGTATCATCATTTTTCTCATCATAATTTTAAAAAATAATAGGGCTGACACTATTGGGATCAATAAAAAAATCATCGATGTCATAATTGGCTATAGACGATCAGAATTTTTTTTCTAAAATGATGATTTCAAATTGCCATTGGGACTGAAAGGGTTATGGAAAATATTGATATACTAAATAGGTTTTGAAATATGGTAGTTTAGTAAAACAGCTCCTAACAAAAGACGTTAGTGAAATATGCCTTAAAATATAGGAATACTAATCCAAATATTTCATTTATAAGAAACAAAACTTTATACTACACCGAAAGTAAAATGCAAGAGTCAACAAAAATAAAAGTCTATGCTATTTTAAATTGAATGTAAACCTAATTTTAGCACTGAAAAATTACAGTCAAACTTCTTTAGTTCCAAATATACCCTTTTAGAATAAGTGCTTGCATTATAAAATAATTCAGTAATAAAACATTTTCCCTTCACTTTGATCTAAATATAGCATTAGTTTATCTCGGAGTTTTACATTTCAAAATTGAATAAAGTCTACAGACGGGAAAAAAGTGATAGAAAATAGAAGACTTCTTTAAGGCTTCAGTGCATTTGCAAAAGTCTTTCCTTGATTTATTATAAATGCTGCTGCTTTGAAATTTTATGTTGGAGTATGTATATGTGCGGTGGTGTCATTTAATAATAAATTGGTTTTTGTGGGCTATTTGATTAAAAATACGGCAAAACTCAAAGCAGTTTAGTCATTTGGTAATTTCTTAACACATAAATTTGCGAGGGTATTTAAACTTTAAAATATTTAGTCTTAAAATATATTTATATATTTACGTGAAAATTTAATCGGCATTGACATAATATAAAAAGTTTCAATTGTATGCAAAAGTCCAATTTAATTTAAACTAAAGAATTTTGGCCGACATTAACGAACGAAATATAAAAAATGAGGCAATTATAGATAATAGAATGAAAAATCAAATTCATGTTCAAAAGAGAATGCCATCGTTATCGTTGAAAATTGGACTGAAAAAAAAGAATACATTTATTAAAATTTAAAGACAAATGCTTTATTTATCCTCTATTTCATTACGTAACCATTTTAATTTAATATTTAATTAATTGATTACCCAATTTTTCAAACACAGTCACTTATTCTATTTATTTTCATCAAACAACTATTTGCTGATCAATTTAATTCTTTTACTAAACATTTAATTAGGTAAATCTCTTTTAAGTTAATAAGCTATTTGAATTTATCATTTTAAATATTAGTTAGCTGTAACACTATCTTAGATTATTAATTTGGATACGAGTGTTTGAAATTATTCATATTAATTATATTGATTTGTTGTTTACCGTTTTTGTTTGTTGTTTATCATGTCTATTTAAAGCCGAATGTGCTACATAATTGGGCGATATAGGCATTTTCAATAATATACTTGTTCATTCTTAGTTACTATGCTACACTCCTGGCCAACCTAACTTGGGTAAAAACCAAGAGTGAAAAAGCAGAGGGAAAAGCGCGATTAATCACTTAGTTGGAAAACTCCTTGTAAGGTAATATAACGTACAAAATGATCTGAATATCATTTAACCAAAATATACTTTTCATTCCGCGAAAATTGCCAAATTTTTTCAACTAATATTCAAATATGTTAGAATTTAAACGAAATTAATGTTTAAACATGTTTTCTGGATGGATTCACAAATTATTTATGGAATTCTTTACGTACGCTGAAGGATCTTCTCCATAGCATATTTTTAATTATCCAACATAGGTTGGCAAGGAGTGTAACTCCGTAACATTTTGTAAAAGGTACGAGTGCATGTTATATGGTATCCTGTTGTTTTAGAGCTTATCAATAATATGTTACGAACAAACAGAAAAAACAACAACTTATAAGCGTTTCTTATAAAAAGTTATAAAAATTCATATTTCTTTTAAAAAACTTTTATTCTATGGTTAAAAATCTATATGATTATAGTATTTTTATTTGCTAAAATAAGTAATACTATAAACTTCTGAATTTTGAATATCAGAACTAAATAACAAATTAAAATATATATTTCAAATTATTACTGTATCGAAGCTAGGTTATTTTAAAATTCAAGTTCTTCAAAAGGTACAGAAAATATTAAAAAAAAATTTGGTGTTCTCAAATATTGCAAGACATTTTAAAACTTTCCGTGTTTCAAAGAACACAACGAAATTATTCTTTCGTTGTAAACGTGACAGCAAGGAAGCAAAATAAAGTTTCAAAAATATTCTCGCATAATCTTATTGAAATGGTCGTTTCAATTTGACTAGTTTTTTTCCGAGCTGAAGTAAGTGTTGAAAGTTTGTGTAAATTTGCATAAGAGTCGCAGATTTTCACTCTCAACAAATTGAATTATTATTTTTTCTGTTTTAGAAAATATTTTTGTTTGAATTTTTCTCCTGCTTAGATAAACATTAAATCACCATATTTAAGCGTTAATGGGACGTGGGGAAAGGGTTAATAGTTCTTTTATGTTTTTAATACTCGCTATTCCTTAATACTATGTCTTTTTCTTATATCATCCTAAAGTAAATGTCTATTTTATAAAGTACGTAAATTATACGTATTTGTCAATTGAAGAGCTTAGTGGAAGAATGCGCTAAAATGACAAAAAATACGACAAAAGCTTCACAGTTTGCACTCGAATCTGTTAAAACAGCACTGGTAAAAAAAAAATACTTAACTTTGGGGACAATTCTTATCTTTAATGGAGGGAATAATTTGTTTATTGACACAAAAATATCATTTTTTAAACAAAAATTTCACTTCTTCCACTAAGCTCTTCAATTTTAAAATTTTAAATGTCATAGGTGGACCAGTGGAAGAACGAACCAAGCCCAAAGGTCATTGGACCACTTTTCATTCCCAAATTGCGATCGTCGCAATACGAAAAGAACTAATGAGTTCTTTATACCTGTTATAATTATATATGTTACCGTTAAAACCCGAAATCAACAAGAACTAGAATTAACTAGTGAAAACTAGTGTTAACTGATGACATTAGTTAAAACTAGTTTCCTCTAGCTAAAACCAATTATTGCCAGTTGATACTAGTTTTGACGAAATAGAATGGTTTAATCTAGTTTTAACTATAACACACTTATATTAGGTAAAACTAGAATTAACGGAAAATAGTACGATTTAGGATAATAAGTTTTTATTAGTTTAGTTAATTATTGGGCTGAAATGCAATGAAAGCGTTCGGATATTGGAAGACATTCCATTAAGAACGGTGCATCGAGTTTTTAGGGACTCCAGGCTTCAGTTAAAACTAGTTCTCACTAGTTAATTTTAGTTTTAGCTGATTCTGGGTTATAACGGTAACATATATAAACTGAACAGAAAGGGCACAATCGAAAACCCGTGTAACAGGGCTGTAAAATTGGTAGGTTTAAAGTTTCCACTAGGGCTTCATTTGTGTTACGACGCGTCATAACGTAACAATCTAAAAATTCAACAATGCTATTTCTATGGCACGAACTGTATTTACAGTGTTCCTTAATTCAATTCGTCAATAAAATAAGGAAAAGGCTAGATTCGGAACTAATCAAGTTTTTTTTTCCTGAATTTACTGACTGACATGCACCCCCATTATTTAATGAGCTCAAATATGCTCAGATTGCCTTGGAAATCTAAGCGACATAACACTAAGTCTATATATACTTTCTATATAACAGTATTACTACTAGAACTAATAAATATAATAAGCGCAATAAACCAGAACATAAAAGCTGCAATAAAAACATTTCATCATTTTAGAGGGACTGTCAGTTTCATAGAGCTAATGTACTAGTTTTGAAATTACAACTTTTGCAAAATAATTGTTTTGCCATGTTATCATATTTTCACCAGACGTAGGAATCATCATGACATCAATTTAAAATAAAATAACATCCAGTTATTTTAATTAATAATCGATAAAGTTTTAAAATGGTGTCGCCTTTTCTGTATATTTAACATTTTTAAACTTAAAAAAATATATTATTAATTAACAACATAACATTTTTTGTTTTAACATTTGCTTTATTTCGTTGTTATGTGGATTCCCATACCTGTGAAAAAAGGAAGCAATACTTCTGTTTCCAAAACTAATGCATTAGCTCTATGCGGGACTGACAATCTCTCTTCCACCTACGGTAATTGTTTCTTTCCTTGACTGTATTCAACAATAATTCAATCCTATGTTAATTCGGGCGCCCACCCACTAACCAACATCTTGATACTTGAAACCTTCAGTTTTAAAGTTGGAAATTAGCATGTCCCAGCATGTTTCTAAAGCTTGATTGTTACACAGTGAGGCTTATGCTAATGCGCACATTCTATGCTGCAGCTCTAATGTTCTAATTGAATTATTCATGAATTTTCGCGCGTGGAAATCAATTTCAATGCTGTTGGAAGTTACACCCTTTCGATCTTTTCAAATATGTTCACTTATTTATGTGGCGAAACAATACCATTTTTATTGCCGCAGGGTGACAAAAAACAATTGCGATTAAGGGGGTACGGTACCCAAAACATAATTTCTAGAAATAATGACATGCACTTGTAAATTATCATGGTTTTATATAATGTTCACTCAAAATAAACATTTTCTAGCAATAAAATAAATATTTACAAGTAGTTTTTCATTTTTTGAAAAAAATCAAAATTTTGAAGTTTTTTAAAAATGGTACTCCTTTTTCAATTTTGACAATAACTTGAACTGTGGATGGATTTTAAAATGTGAGCTTCAGTTAAAAGGTAACATGCATTTATGCTAAAAATCTCCAAAAAAAAATATACAAATTATATTGAATTCAACATTAAAAAAAAACTATACATAGTAGATCTTATTCCATGCGCAATTTTGTGCACCGTATTTATAAGAAAACAGGTTAACAATTTTAAAATTATAATTTAATTAGCAAAAAAACCTTAGGGATTTACTAAGCACAAGATTTGAAAAAAAACGCGATACAGAGAAAACAGGTTGAAAGGAGACGAAATATATGTATTCAAACGTATAAGAACGACTCCAGAAAATATTCAATAATCTATTTTCTAGAAAAGAGATCAGTTTAAATTTTTCAGTTCAAGTTTAGAAAGATATTATAAATAATAAAAAGTAAAAACTGAAAAATCGATATTTTGACCTATTTTTTGGTACAGTATCCCTTTATGTCTAAAAACTCAGAATCTGCTACATATTGTAGTGTGGGGATTATTTGTGAAGGTTTTTTTTTGTTGAAAAGAACTTCAAAATGTCAAGTATTATGAGATAAACAGTAAAATGTTTTTCTGGTTTTGGTGCTCAACGCTACCAGTCAACAGTATTTAGGTAACAAAATTTTCATCTCGTAATTACTATTGTTCGTTTTATTATTTACTTTAAATAGTAACTTCACATTTTTAAATGTAGGGCTTCTTAACTAGCAATGATGCTAAATGAAATCAATTTGAATTTGTCCAACTTATTATTATTAATATTAAAATTAAATATTAATATTAACATTAAATATTAGTATAAAATTAAATTAGTATAATATTAAAATTAAAATATTAATATTAAAATATTAATATTAAAATATTAATATTAAAATTTAAATATCAATATAAATTAATTAAATTATTAAGATTAAAATTATTAAATAGTTTATTTTTTTAATGTTATACAAGACACAAAATGAGCTCAAGTAATGAGTCTTGAATAAAAAAAATCTAAACATTAAAGCGATTTTTACAATTCATACTCTTATATGAACCAAAACTATTGCTTTTGCACAAAAAAATATGGCCAAAACACCTAACTAAAAGAAAACTTATTTCCATACTTCTAAATAAAACCAGAGTTTAAAATACTTTCTTTGGAGAAAAAAAACAAAAATTCCAAAACAACTATAGAACAAATTCAACTTCTATTACAAAAATTGTTCCGTTCGATTCTTCGATTTATTTATTTCTGTTTTTTGTCGCTCACCACAGTAGACAATAAGATTCGGCACCTGGCACAATTCTCAACGCTTCTGGATATAGGGAAGAAAACACTGACCAATAGCTTCGTCCTTCCTCAAATCACAAACTTTTAGCCACGGGTCATTCATTTTGACCAGTTTTGGTACAGATTTATGGCGTTGATAGGTCGAATTGCACCTTGCTAAAGCTGAAAAATGGGATATTGATGATATATGACCAAAAAAAGGTTACTCTAACTTTTCAGGGTTTTTTTTAATGAAATCCTTGTTTTTATTGGGTATTTCATAGCAGTTAGGTGTACTTCATCTTAAAACAGAAAAACGAGACACACTGAATTGTTTTACGATACAATGGAAATTTAACTTTTTTGCCTTAACTAAAGTGTTTATAAAACTATGAGAGACACTATAAATGGCTTATTTCCGATAGCTTGGGAAACGTTTCTTTTTATTATTAAGAAGATGAGTGCTTCTGATGCATGAGTAAATGATCCCATCCCTTCTGTGTTAACCATCTAATGCCTACTGTTGCCATATGGCAACAAGCAACATAATCCACTTTCTTGTATTAAAGTAGAGGCCCCTCTGGCCAAATCTGTGTTTTTTCATCGATTACAATCCAAGTTTTAGTTACTAATAAACCTCAGTACAGTAGTAAAAGTGTATTAAAAAATAAAGATATATAAATAAAGAAATATACAAATAAATTGTTTTGAAAAAAATAGTTCAAGAGGGTTATTTTAAAATATATTTAGTAGTTTTCTCGTCATTCTTATCAAAATTGGAATTTTGTAGATGGTTTTTGCCATAGGGATAAAAATAAAATTGAGTTTATTTAAATTTTGCATTTATTTACGTTCTAATGCAGTTGATTTTTTTTCAGTATTTTTCCCATAATGTACGAGCATTAAAGATACAAATATATTTTTTCGGGATGAAAAAAAATCATATGCATTACAGGGTTAACACGACCGAGAAGATGGAAAAGTTAAAATTATTTTTTAAAAATTGAAAATGTAAACACATCGTGTAAGAAAACACATCACTGAAGCTTGTACGGCATGAAAGCATGTAAAAATAAATAAATATTAATGTTTAAACCAAAAGAAAATTAAATATTTAAAAAAAAGTTTGACGAGAAAAGAGTTATAAAAAAGTTTTGTATTTTTAAGGGCCTTTGTATTAGGCCACAATAAAAAAAAAACAATGTTAACAATTTTGTTAATAATCATACTCCCCCCCCCCCCCATAAGAAATTAGACCAACCAATTTTAAAAGAACTTAAAGGTTAATAGGTAAAAAAATGTAGCTATATGCTTAATATCATGCAAAAATATTTTTAAAAAAAATATTTGAATCGATATCAATTTACAAGCTAATTAGCTCTTAATTGAATTAGCAAGCATTTTTAAAACAAAATAAAAAAATCGTGAATTAAGCTTAATCTTCACATTAAAGATTTTTTTATCCATTCGCAGTATTTGCTGCCCCTCCAAACAATCTTGGAACTTCTAAATATGCATGACCTATAAGGCACAAAATGGCATATAACCTGTATAATAAAAAGCCAGTTTTGAGCGATTCTTAAAAAAAAATCAAATTCCTTTGAAGACTGACCTAAGAAGGATGTGTAAGGAAAATCTAATTAAATTCCAATCACATTCTGAAATAATTAAAGAAGTTTTTACTTTTTTAGAGGCAAAGTTAAGAAAGTTGTTTACCAAAAAAAAAAGGATCAATAAAATTTAGACTAATAAATAATACAAAAATATTTAACTATTCTTTATCTCACAACTTGGGGTAATGGGTAATGTAATCGATTCCGGCTGCCTATTTCTAGCCTCCTTTAGGAGCTTTAACACAGCCAATTACGCTACGTAATTTAGAACCCTGGTTAAGTGACGAATACAACTTGGGTCACTATTAGTTATAGAAAATAAGTATTAATTTAGTTCAATAAATTTAAAGAGACATTTCGTGAAGATTTATTTATTTAAATTTTTTTAAAGTTATTTAAAAATCTTGATAACTATAGTTTAAATAACAAAATTTCTAGCCTCTTATTTTTTATGCAAACATTCTGTTAGTAAAATCAGCATTTTCAGGTAATAAATTCTGATGAATTCATAACAAGAAAATAAAAAAAGAAACATGAAAAAAAATTAACACATGGTTTGGTTTGGTTTCGTATCGGTTGGTTTTTAAGATAATTTTTAGTTAATAAAGGTTCTTTAAATATAATTTTATTACGAGTATTGTACAGTTTAACATTAAAATAAAATTCTTTAAAAAGTCTTTTCAAATAAATTTATTTCTTGTTATTTCCTTGATGTTCTTGCTAGCTACGTTTTGGCGCGAAAATCCTGCAATCGATAATGCTCCCTCCATTGCCTACATTTATACTAATTTGCATTAGTGAAGTAGGTTCAATTCATCAGTGTCACTGGGAATCCAATCTATGGGTTTAAGGAAGACGTTCATGATTCATAATTAAAGTTTCTTGATATTGATACAGTGGTAGTATTGACATTCGAATTGAAACGCTTCCATTTGTCATTCTCTAGCAACACATTCAGGTACTTGTAATTTAGATTCCCGATGTTTTTGTACTTTAATGAGTCTTTTTACAGTTTATAAATGATTTTTGTGGTAAAAACATCCAATACATTTGTAATGGATTTTAGACGTGGAGTATCGTTTACTATTATGAAAAATATATCACATAGTAGCAGTCCGTCTTGAGCAAGGGTACAAGGGAATTAGTTTTTTTTTTCAATTGTCTTGCTAAATGCAAAACTTAAAATTTACAAACAGGTAAAATTCATTTAACATGTAGCTATAATTTACCAAAAATTCCATATGGTATTTTAAAATAAAAGTATAATGTAATGCCACTCAAAACAAGCTTAAAATTGCTTTATTATAGTTGGTAAATGACTGAATTCATGAGATAAGTATTAATGTGCAAACAGTTTTATCAAGGGGAAATATAGTTGCAAAAAGTGAAAATCCGTCGCGGGAAAAATTCCACAATCAAAACATGTCATGTTTGTCATTTTATATGCATAAAGAATTAAGATTCATTAGATGTATAAAGTGTTTAAAAATACGCACAAAAATTCTCGATGCATTCCATTTATAATTAGTTTTATCATATATAACTATCGAATCGTCAATGAAATAAGCCAAGGACAAAAGTGCTTTTTGGTGCTCTAAACATTTATTTGATAATTAACAAAAAATATTTTTAGACTCAGTTTTTAAACCATAATTTTTCAATTAGCAAAATTAGCAAGCAGTCCGACGTTTCTACGTCGATTTCGATTTTATATATATTTTTTTATATAATTAGTATTTCATATTTTTCAAAAAAAAATTTGATTCGAGCAATACTAATTAAAATATTTTTTTAAAATAAGCACAAAAAATGAGTTTTAAAATTAGTATTCTAAAGGTTCCTTTTTATCTAAATTGTTCAAGTGATTACAAGTTTTTGTTATAGAAAAAAATAAAAACCTATCACATTTTCAGAAAAATGGCACGTAAATCTTGAGAACTAAAACATTTTATCGTTTGGATAGGGGGAGGTGGGGGAAAATGGTGGTAGGGGGGAAAATGAGGGTATGTTAAAAAATATAAATTTTTCAACTATACATTTAAATTTTTTTAGACTTTTTCTTTGAAATATTATTTTTAGATGATCTCTAATTACTTTTATTTGGTTTTTAGAATCTGGCAACACCATTAATTCATTGAAATTCTTGTTCTTAAGCTAATTTTGTTTCAGCTGTTAAAATTCATTCTTAAAAACTTCGTTCTATATATTTTTTAAAACATGTTGTGCTCTTAAGCCTTCTGGCATGCAATAGCCACATCTTCGAAGAGTATTTCTGTAAAATTAGCTAAGAAAAATTCGAATTTTTAAATTTTTTATAATTTTTTTAATGTGGTGGGGTAAAGTGGTGGTATGGTTAGGCTTAGCTATGCATGCAAGATATAATGGAGTTTTGGGTCGTGGAATGAACTTAAATTGGATTATATTGGAGGATATTTTTTTAAAAACCATTTTAGTGTTATTAAAATATACAGCATAATTAAACAAGTTATTTTTGATATTTGTTAAAATTTAACTTAATATATTAAGTGTATCAATGCATCTTTAGGAATATGCCCAGAAGCAATTAGCAATAATTTGCTATTAGTTCTTCGCAATTAATTTACTAAATGAAACAAACTACAATGCAAAATACTAAACCAAATCAAAGATGGAAACTAATATAATTTCGAGAAATATACGATGCATATAATGTTGTTATGTTCGGTGCAATATGTAAAGTTTTACAGAGCCTCAATTTAATAGTAGAGGACAATACTCTCTTGCTTAAATATTCTATTTATTCTACGATTATTATTATCTCCAAGTAAGCTTTTCTGAAAAAAAAAAGTGTAGAGGAATATTATGAATGAGTTTGCTTCAATTAGTTCTTTTTATTAATTATTTTTGATTTAATCATATCGTTAAATTTGGGCTACCCCCATTTTCCCCCACCCTGGGGGAAAATGAGGGTATAAAACAAAGTTCCCTAAATTGCCAGATATTGAAGCATGTGGTGGAAAAAAATTACATATTCGAAATCTAAACTGTTCAAATGTATGTTATATACAAAAAAAATCTATGAAAATTAGTTAAAAAGTAGGTGTTTAATGAGATGATTTTGAAAAAGCTCGATTTTACCCTCATTTTCCCCCACCCCCCCCCTATACATTTTATTCAGTCGCTATTCAAAAATGAATAAGATTTAATACTTTGCCTGACTTATTTTGATGAATTCAATTTCCCTATGCTGCACATTTAACCCTTCACTCACTCATCTAAAGCCTAAGTTCCCATTTCTTTTACTCTACGGTAGAAATCTCATCGGAGTCTTGGATAAGATTATGCCGACCCGACAGCACAACGGTTAGGGAAATGGCATTTGAAGCTTCTGGGTTCAGGTTCGAAACCCGGTAAGGTATAGATGTTTGTGTTTGCCAATAAATATTGTTATTTGTATATGTGTTTGCGTCGTCCTTTCTATGTGTGTTTCTTGTGTCTGTGTCACTTCTGGCGAGTGGTGTAACAGACTATTAAGCCTATGCTCCTCTTTTCTAGAGGGTGCATTCCAAGTTAAGTTGTGTCAGACAAGATTATGCATCTAAAATACATAATTTCAAAAGAGATACACACTTTCTTTTTACAACTAATAATTCCTAAACCTAAAAATCATCAACAAGCTAATATAAGTATTTATATTTTTTGGAATAAAATACCTTTTTTTTAGCATAATCGTAATGATTTTATTTGCAAATAGTTTATATAGTTAAATAAAGTCGGGTAAACGAAATCAAAATTAAAATTTTTGGCGTTTGCTTTAAGTAATTTTGTATTTTTTTTTATAAACTTCACCCGGCAAACCATATGGTTTTTTAAAAACAATATTTGATGTTTTAAAAACTCATATAGTACCCACAGTGTGTTACCTGTAATACATTGAAAGTGGATAAATTTTATAACATTCTAATATAAAGTCTTCGAAATATTCGCGCCGAAAACAACGTTAATTACGGAAATAAATGGTTTAATACGTCAAAATTCTGTTTCAGTTGGGAACACAAGAAACCCGCTCTTTTCAGAATGGTAAACAACTTAGACTACAAAAAAATTGTTGACCGACTCGACGTCTGGGTGTAACGTGATATCCGGAAATTGAGGGGGAAGAGAAGGCGTGGGTGTGAAAAAGGGGGTCAATGGAAACAAATTATTCCGTTGCTATGAAGCTTTTCCAAATTGGTGATAGCTCTGATATGTAATTTATCTGGTATCGATTACGATAACAAAGATCTTTAAACATGTATTCCATGAAAAATAGCAGAAAAAGAGGCGATTTAATTTAGTTATTAAAATTCGTCAAGCAGTGGGACATGGAGGGCTTATGTTTTACCTAAAATAGCCGGACTGGAAGACATGGTTAGAAATTAAATAAATGGTGCTGTAGAAAGGTTTTGTGTTTCTAGTAATGTTATTGATTTGGGAGTAATATAGAATAACAATCAATTAGAGTTTGTTTTTCATCAGGTGTGGGGTTTCACTTGTTCTGAAAGTTGTTTAATAAACTTTTAAAAATGTGTTAATGAATTATTTGAGCCAGGAATTGTTTGAGAAACAATAGTTGTTTTCACCTTAAACTTTCTTTTGAATCATGCGCAAAGTTACAATCTGAATATAAAGAGTTTGGGTCAATTATGGTTAAAATGTGTTCTTCTCTGAATACAATGTATTAATAACTGAATCATATAAAGGTTACTAATACACTGTATATCTTAAGAGTTTTGCCTTTTGACACTCAAATTAACCCTAGAGTTATAACCATTATAAAATATACTAATTTATGTAAGTATAATAAAAAAACTAATTTACATATCGACTAAAATAAGTCATATGGAATAAGCTATCCGTGGCTCTCTTAACGCAAACCTAACAACGAAATCTTAACCCTTTTGTGGGTTATGGAATTTCTACAACCATACCAGACTTTACTTGAATAACTCAATGCAACGCCAACAATGAACGTTAAGTAACTTGTGGTGTTTCTAAAATTACAATTAAATCCATACTTTGTATCCAAACAACAATATCTGTAAACCGACATATTCAACCTATACATTCCAACGGAATCCGAAT
Source organism: Hylyphantes graminicola (assembly GCA_023701765.1). Taxonomy (NCBI): domain Eukaryota; kingdom Metazoa; phylum Arthropoda; class Arachnida; order Araneae; family Linyphiidae; genus Hylyphantes; species Hylyphantes graminicola. The sequence continues at coordinate 5,190,436 of CM043122.1, forward strand.
ATTTGCCAGACAATATTGAAAAGTACCCCATTGTCTTAAGGGGGAATGGGCGCGCAGAACCGGGGGTCTCCAAACTCAAGTGCCTCAATGTTAATCCAATGGGAAAAAATTATTTTCTTTGCCACATTTCTCCGGCTGTATTGAATATTTTTACAAGCGGATTTTTTTATGTGATAAATGTAGCTGACTTACGGGTCCCGACAATCCCACTTTTTGAAATTAGTACGAATATTTTTTTTAATATTCAATAAATTATTTTACACAAAATATTCGAAGCAATTTCAAAAAGTGGGAAGATAGAGACCTGTAAGTCAGCTACATTTATCACATAAAAAATCCGCTTGTAAAAATATTCAATACAGCCGGAGAAATGTGGCAAAGAAAATAATTTTTCCCATTGGATTAACATTGAGGCACTTGAGTTTGGAGACCCCCGGTCCTGCGCGCCCATTCCCCCTTAAAATACAATTCCTCGGCTCTTCATATATCACGAGTAAAGTCTTGCAAAGAGTTGACTTAACCAGAGCTCCCGAGCAATTGCACGGTTCTTATTTCGAAATTTATGGCAGGGTCGTTTCCACCAAGCCTTTGCGTGCGGTGAAGCACTAAGAGATATTATTTTGGATGCGCATAATTTATCACAGGGAATCACGTAGGCATTTCCATGGCAGAAATGGATGACGATTGGGTCAATCAATATTTGTTGGATGGCCGGCGTAGGCCGGCTGGTTTGCTCAATGTTGCAGAAGATTAGATCAAAGGGTGTGAAAAGGGCAGGAAGGACTATGGATTTCTAGTTGGAATTACTGTAGCAAAAATATATATATTTACCTAGTGTCTAGATGTGAACTAGTTAAAATTACTTAATATATATTCAATTTATTACACATAACAACTTGAACTCGTATTGTATAAACTTATAACTTTTGTGTATCAACTTGTAGGTGTACAAAATTGTAATTGTGTAATTATGTAATCATGTAATTGGATAATTCCATGTAACTGTAGTGTTAGGCACCATTTAAGAGGAGATTAAAAGCTTTTTTAAAATTGAAAAATAAATCAAATTAAATAAAGCACGTTGCATTATTTAGTGTTCATAAATGTAGATCAGCTATTGGGCGAATTTTCATTGAATGTTCAAAGTTGTATTGATAATCACTTTTAACACACTTGACTTACACTACAGAAGGGATACTTTTGCATGAAATTAGTCATTTTCAAAATGTCTCCATGTTTACTATTTGAAATTACTAAGTATAGTTAATTTATTAACTACTTGACGTGATACAACTAATGTTTCATTGTGTAATCATGTAGTTGTAATTTTAATGATTATTCTGTAATATATGTTATATTAATTTGGTTTACTATGTAAATATAGTATTTAAATGTAATTATTTGGTGTAAAATGTAATTCATCAATGATACTATTCTTTAAAGTAGATGAATGAATATAAAGCTAATTTTACTCTTTTATAGTTTTTTACATATGATACTTCACTGTTTTACTAACTTAAATAAACTTAATCCATTAATACATACCGTTAACTTACTTGTTAAATTAACTCGTTACTTATTTGCTATTTACTTATTTTTTTAAGCAACCATGTAAAAGCATATTTTTTTATTAACCGGTTATTTTAAATTATTTCTGTTTTGCACTTGTAGGCTTGGTAATAAAATCAATTGGCTGGAAAATCCTGTTTTTAAACTTGTTCAATTTTGCAAGTACAGTGATATATTATCTTTTAAAATTTATAAACAAATATATGTAACACATACAATTTTTATTCAAACTGCATTGCATACTAATTTATTCTGATAGAGTTGATAAAATATGTATAGTTATTTTGCTTACCTGAAGGAAGGCTCTAATTCACTGGACGATAAGTTTTTAAATAAATTTCACTTTGGTAGGAGGGTGTGTATTCTAAAATAAAAATAAAAACATAATTAAACTTCTGTATGGAAATACTTAGGCAACATAACAAATATTAAATTAATTTATATAATTATTGTATAAAATTATACGGGGGGGGGGGGGGGGTAGGTACATATAGATCCCAGCTTGTGTACTTGACCAGAGACTTGCTTATATAAGCCTTCGTCAAGTAAGCAACCAAGAAAGAAATTTTACTGTCACAGAGAAAGGAAGTACGCCCAAGGCGAAGACGGGAATCGAACCCGCACCCGTTACAGCGCACAGCTGCTGGCGTAATGGTCTGAACCACTCGGCCATCCGGGCCCCATAAAATTATAACTTAAATTGTATGTGTAAATTACCTAGAATTGTATGAAAGCAAAATAAAATCTACTGATGTATAATACTATAAAATATAACTATTATATTCAACTCGAAATACAGCTATATATTCTTGAAGGAGATATCAGTATAATTTCTTAGCCCTCATTATTTTAGCTTCAAAATTCTCACATGGTATTGCAGAAGTATATACTGGATTGAATTTCACTAATTACTGACACTGTGGGTTTCTTTAAGCTATTGTTCACAATTAAAGTTTCAGTGTTTGTTAGAAATAACTAACGATCTTGAAATAAAATAAAGAATCACTTTGACTTTATTTTATTAAGTAGAAACTTACAAAAACACTGTTACACACTCCACAACCCACAGTAAATTTAGGATTAAAAAGAAAAGAAATAAATTACATTTCTAATTAATTGCACTTTAATTATTTAATGGAATTTTTTTCAAAACAAATTGTTGCACGTCGTAAGTTAATGCAAATCTTTCCAAATTTTTAACTTTGAAATTTGGTAAGTGGCATAAGTAAGTCTGACTGCTTTAATTACTGAAAATTATCACAGAAAGCAAATACGAATAATTTCGGCTGATATTTTAAAATCATAAAAAGGAAGTGTATTTTCATTAAAGTTAATTTGCTCGAATTTTATTTGAATGCAAATCAATTAATATTTTATTCAAATAGTACTTGGAAACATTCATTTTTGTAAAATAGTGTTTACTTAAATTTAAATTAAATTTTTAATTAATATTTGTACATAGAGAAGACAGTTTTTTCAGTCTCACCCACCATGATGTCTTATCGTTAATTAAGTGATAATATTTGGCCATGCGTGACTCTTTAAGAAATCAAGCAGATAAAAGAGTATCTTATGTGTATTTAAAACTCATTATAAAAACTTAAATAGTATACGCAAGTTTACCATGCTCCTAGATCATTTTCAATTATAAATATAGATTGTTTACCCCAGAAATTTGAGGTAATTCAGCAATTAAAGAGTAAATTAACTTTTATAATTGCAACTAAATTTTTTTTACTAGAAGCCCAACACAAAATAATTACATTTTTAGATAAAGTATAAATACAACATTTGTTTTTCATGTCTAATACTTTTTTAAGGCTATATACATAACTTGCTTATGAAACAATTATTCGGTGTAAACTCACTATGTGGAAGTTTTGATTAGAATGAAAAAATCTTAAAAAATGATACTAAGTTATTTGTTTAAAACAAAATGACATAAAATGACTTGTTTCCGAGAATTTTTTCTACCCTTAATTGAGTTATCAGCAAGAGTTAAAAAACTCCTTGAAGATTTAAAAAAATCATATTAATGAATTCATCATTTATTTTAATTCTGTTTTGAAAGAACCAGATACAATGCAAAAATTATAATGTTAATTGCAACAAAAGTTCCAATAACAGCTAAAATTGATTTCCTTTCCATAACCCGTGATTCATCGAAATGACACATAATCACTAATACGTATTAAGGTTACTTCAAATGACTCGTGATTCGGGCACTTCGTAGTGTAGTTATTTTTAAAATATTTGTTGATTAGCAATTTTTTAATGTTCTTTGCTAGTATTTATAAAAAAAATTAAGAAGAGCTGTGCAGAGGCTAAAATCAGACAGCCAGAAACGGTCAACTCAGCCTAACTTTGGATTTGGTTTAAAAAATGATTTTTCATAAAAACCCAGTAACTAACAAATATATAATTATATATAATCTGAGGTAGACAATATTTCCGGGCTTAAATTGACTTTTGAGTACGTTGTTTTCGTAGAAATTGATTTCTTGTGTTGTACAACAAAACAAATTAGTTTGTTTTGTAGCAGCGTTCAAAATATATTTTCGAATAATTCGTTTTTATATTGATTGTTACAAAAGTTAAAGTTGTATAACAAAAAAAGGTAACTTTTGACGTGCAAGTTAGACCTATAGTTGTGATACCATAGAAAATAGACGATGCATCAAAACTTATGGTAACTACAATTCAATTACTAACGTAGTCCCTTAAAAATTTTAATGACTGAAACTATATGAAGAGTACAGGGGGGAAATAACTTATTTGCGTAAGAATCTTCCCGTATTATTTTTTGCATTTGCATTGCACCGGTTTTTCTTTCGGTTCTTCTTTCTTGATGCAAACGTGTGACTCATTCCCATTGATCTATGGCGTGAATCAGGGTTTCCCCGAGAGAAAAATAAAGTGAGTAACCTGTTTCCTTACATCGCTTTAGGCAATGACTCGCTATAGTTGTCGAAGAATCCTAATGCAGACAGACTCCTATGCAATGAAGTTCTTTTCCCTCTTTACACTTCAAATGTAAATGACTAAAACTATATCTTCAAGATTCTAGCCTTCATCTTGGGTGTATTTTCCTTTCTCTGTGACAGTAAAAAATTCTTTCTGTGTCTGTCTTACTTGACGAAGGCTTATAAAGCGGGTCCTAACAAGCTGGAATATATATGTATCTACCCCTACCGTTGTATCTTCAAATTTAGGGATGAATCATCACTCTATAGAAGAGCAGGTATCACAGAACCATTCGCTGTCGTCTTCCAAGTTTCATTCGGTAATGACTCTGACAGGTCATTGATAAGCTGAATAGTGACTAACGAAAAACTTATTCAGTTACGTCATTAATACCAATTAGCCGATCCCGGTATCGGCTACGCTTTCGCGACCGGAAATTGATGATATCAAGAAAAGCATTTATGATACTCTCCTTATTAATGGCGGTTTACGCGTCCCTTTCACGAGACAGAAAAGCTTCAGAAAGTCATAAATTCCGTGAATACTAAATTACCTGGAATTGGAAACGGCCAGAGGAGGATTTTATGTATGAATGAAACTTGAAATACAAAGCTTATGGTTGCGAGTTCAAAGGGGAGTTATATTTTGACATGGTAAATGTAACAAAAAGTAATGGAGTTATATATGAAAACGTTAATTTGATTTTTAGTTTTTAAATTAATAGGAAAAGTTCCATTTAGAATGTGCTCAAGCATTTTTGAATGTATGGGGCCTTTTAGTAGACAGAATTGCTTTATGGGGCCATAAATTCGGTTAATACTAAATTATTCGGAAGTGGGGAGTTTAAAATAAGGGTTTAAGAATTAAACGCTTGGTGGAAATTTCAAACACATTCCATAATGAAGAATTTTTAGAATAAATGTAGAATTATATGGTGATATCTTCAAAATAGATTTAAAATGGATTAAATTACGTATTGTCCACTCAATGTTAGAACAATTTGGAATATTTTTATTGCTATATTTCTAGTGTTATAAACACATTCACATTTAAACCATTTTATAATCGATAAGAGGCAGAGAGTTTTACAAAGCTTAAATTTTCGATTTTTTAATATAGGTGATGCACATTAATGAAAATTTTTAGTTTCATTAAAAAATAGATATTTTTCTATTATAACATACGGAAATATGTTGAAATATAAATAATACTTTATAACAATTTTATTTAAACAAAATAATAAGTAACTGAAAACAACCGTTTTTAAAGCTTAGTGCAGACTGTTTGACGTCAAAAAAGCATGGTCGAAATAAGTTACTTTAATATTTACTACACTATGACATATTTTAGATACAACTGATGTCAAAGTAGTCCCAAAATTCCGAAATAAATCTCAAAAAATAAGAAACTTAGTTTTCAAAAGTTTTGATCTGTTTTGCAAGTAGACTTTTTGTGTCGAACTTGTGTCAAACATTTATGCAACGAAATCCCTTTTATTTGTCAAAAAGTTCTTGGATGTATTCTTTTCATTTCTATATTCCTATATAAAGGTGACAAATGCATTTATATAAATATAAAAGTTCAAATATGATAAAATAAGCTTTTATTACAATACAAGTTACAATTACGTCTACTTATATGTTTCAGCAACTTAAAATACAGCAGAAATTTCGTGTTATATTTATGTGTGACCAACAAATTACTTCCTTATTTGATTCAACTATGCACAGTATGTGTTAATAAAATGTAATTACTAGATATTAAAGTTACTTCAGCAAGCTACTTTAATCTGCATGATTACATTATTTTAAGACTATATTAACTTACACAAACAAGATTTAAAATATAACGCTAACTAACGCAAATGTACGGTTTTCTGAACTCTAGAATTCTAAAATTTCATTAAAATTGAAATATACTTTTCTGATGACGAAAAGATTTGGTTGGCATAATTAGCTATCCTTATCTTTCGAAGATAATAAGCACACATTTCAATTTTGAAAATACTATCCCGCTTAGAAAATGTATTAATAATTTCTGTTCGTCATATCCAGAGTTTGAAAGAAACTACAAAATATGTCGTGTCTATCGTATATTGTTAAATACGGTTACGTTCATCAAAATACACAGATTTGTTTACGAAAGTAAATGATTTTTAATACACCCTAGTGAAATGTTCCCAATTAGCAGATTGCGAATAATGGTTTAACAACTTCTGGTCGGAATTCTTAGAAAATTGGAACATAATAAATGTATAGATTTCACTTTAATTTCTTCTTATTATTAAGCTTACAAATGGTAGTTATTTTTCATTATTTTTTTAAGCATTTTTAGATTTAAACAATAATAAATGAGTCAAACTTTAAAAAGTGCTACGCTATAAATTATACAATACACTGAAGAACAAATTGAATACTTAATATATCAAAGAAAAGTTCAATAAGTTTGAAAAATTTCTTTCTATGGAAAAATGAAAAATAACAGTGAAGGTTTTAACTTTTTGTCAATCATTGTTTAGTTTAATACATGTCCAAGTATTCACGGAGCTGTCAGATATTGAAAAGCAATATTGAATTAAATTTTGTGACGGAAAATAAAAGTGGATAACAAAATAAAGAGTCAATGTTTTATTTCCAAACAAAGCTGATATCTGAATTTATATTTGCGAAATTCCCTCAAAATATAAACCGTAAACAAGCTTACATATAAAAGTTAATAAAAAAATCTAAATATAAACCATAAACATGTTTACATATAAAAAATAATTAAAAAATTCAAAATATAAGCCGTAAACATGCTTATACATATAAAAGATAATATTTTTTGCATAAAGTTATTTGCCCAATTTAAGTGCTTTTATCAATTTAGGCCAAACACTTTACTGATATTTATTAACTCGTCAAATATTGCTGTTATTCCCATGGAAATTCCATGGAAGATGGTTGACAGAGTCTCCGAAGAGGTTGGATTTTTCTTTCACAAATAAAGTCGAAGACTAACACATCAAAAATAACATTTTATTGAAATGACGAACATCCATGCGCTTACCAACCCAGATTCGAATCCGGGTTCTACTGGTTGAATATAGGGTAACACGGCGAAGCAATTATTTTGCAAAAGTTGTGATTCCTTAACTAATGCATTAGTTAGTTCTTAAAGCGACACATAAGCAAAGCAAGAGGAATGACCAGTGGAGTGTTTAAAAATACCAAATGTTTTAAAGACTACTTCGTAATACAAGATTGAAACGTCTATAACAAATCTTTAAAAAAATAAAGCAAAAAAAAGCGTAACGTGATTTTATAAATATAAATGTAATTAAAGTGAAATTTTGCCTAACTTAAATTCCCTTTAGCGGGAATTAGCCCCTAAGAAATCGTAAAATAATTTATACTAGTACAATGGTGGTGTAAGGCAAATACAATAAATATGGATAGCAAATAAAAAGAGTATTGCGATCTTGAAATATGAATAAAAAATTTAACTGTATTTACTTTTCATTTCTTTAAAATCACTTACGTTGTTTTGATAGCGCATTTTAAAATACACATATTTGTTTATTGATCTATTCTAAATTCACACAGCCTTATACGTTATTTTTAAGTCAATAAAAAACTTTGCTGCATTTGCATCTCTCATCATATATTTTTTGGTTTTCATTTTTCTAGATAATAACAAAAGCAAGGTTGCTTGTCACTATTTCCATACTTAAATCGAAAAGAATAACAAAGTCTTAAACAAATTAAAATTTAAAAAAAATGATGAGATTACAAAAGGTTCAAACATTTACAAACAATCTGAAACAAAAAAAAGACTTAAACGTCATTTTCAGGGAGTTGAACATTTTAGCACCAAGATATACTTTTATAATTACATCAAGTTGCAAATAACTTCACCGTAAAGAATTATCTTCCGCGGTATCACATTTCCAGGTTTATGATTCTCCAGTTTTTCTATCAAAACACAAATAAAAACTCCCTGGTGATAAAAGGAAGAACTCCACATTAAAGTAAGTGAGAGGTTTTATTCTCACTTTTAATATCCGTTCCGCTGAAAAGTGTTTAGAGTGATATAAACTAGCATTAAAACCCCCCGTTGTTTGTCGTCAAGTTTTTATCTTTTCAAGTTAAGCTATCCTGAACACGATGAAGAATAGAAAGGGATTTCTTTTTTTTAAAAGAATTTTATTAAAAAAAGCTATATTGAGAATGTTGGAGGCTTTAATAAAAGCTTTTTTTAAAGTGGAATTTCGAACGAAATATTTTTAATTATTTCTCGGAAAGGGCTTAGTCAAGTGGATAGGGGCAGTATTACTTTACAGTTGGTATCGATGCAATCTTAAAAATGAATACTTAAAACTTTGAAAGTTTTTCCTACGTTTTGAAACAACTATTTCCAGGAAATTATTCTAGTTTAACATTTCTTCAGGTTGAGAAAAATAATTTTAAGAACATAAATGCCAACAAAAGAAAAATATAATTAGCCCCTCTTTCCTTTAATTTTATGTTAATCTGTTTAAAGTAGTTTAAATAACATTTTCTCTTATTTTGTTTTAGTTTTCTATACATTTTACTTTCCAGTACAGTACATCTCCGATGGTTCACTGTTCCTCACTTGCGGTTACTTTTCTTCAAAGCATAGTAACCAATTGCCTTGTGTGCCAGTGGACATGCTTTTTATGAGATATAAGGTAATGAAAGTATTGCGGTGTAGATAGAAAATTAAAAAATGGAGATTAGGTTAGGAAAGGTTTGAATTATCGTCTCACTAGAGCTACACGAGGGATATTGGCGACGGACATCGTATTTTAGAACCTCAGTCAAGTGACGAGCCGACACCTGAAGAGGCACCCAAAACAAACGTTAAGGGCGACATCGTACGCAGAATAAGTTTGGTTAGGTTTGAACTATCGCAGCATTAGGACTTTGAAGGATATTTAACATGCACGTAGACCGGACATTTTTTGCTGCAGATGCCGTTTACAGCTCGGCAGTTCGTTTGCCGATGCCTGGACCCGAACCTGGGACCTTTCGCTTAACCGACTGGGCTCCCTAGCCCCCCAATAATGGAGGTTTTTCTGAAGAGAGCCGATTCTAAAAAAGGGTTTTTTGAACATTTGTCCGTCTGTCTGAAACCCATCTACAGTTCGAACTAAAAGAGCTACAGACTTCAAATTGGGTACACGAGTTTGCAGTAGCAGTCAGATGTCAGAATAAAGGCTTTCGGAAAAATCACGCATGCGTAAGGGGTAGCTGCTTAAGAACTCTTTGGGGGTGTACATTTATGGTTATCAAATTACCTTATAAGGTGTATAACTACCTTTATATTGTGTGTTTTGGGAAAGCTTCTTTGGCCTTGTAAAGTCTAAGTAAGTCGCGGTTAAACTCAGACTGCAGTGTAATGATATACAACTCAAAAAAACAGTTTACAAATTAAGTTATAGGGGCTGGGGAGCCCAGTCGGTTAAGCACTCGCTTAGCATGCGGAAGGTCCCAGGTTCGGGTCCGGGCATCGCCAAAATAGCTGCCGACCTATAAACGGCCCGTGCAGCCAAATGTGTCCGACGAATAATACCCCGTGTAAGGGAGTGCACGTTAAATATCCTTCAAAGTCCTAACGCTGCGTACGATGTCGCCCTTAACGGTTGCGTTGGGTGCCTATTCAGGTGTTGGCTCGTCACCTGACTGTGGTTCTAAAATACGACGCCCGTCGCCAATAGCCCTCGTGTAGCTCTAGCACGACGTTAATTCAAACCTAACCTAACAAATTAAGTTATACGAATTTAATTCAAACATATCTTTATAACTTGTTTTTAGACACGCTACAAACACATCTGTCAGTAGCATGTACGAAAGCGCAGCCTAAGTTACCATGAGCCACTACTCGAACTACTCGGCCATGAACTGTTAAATTCAGTAACTGAAGCTCAGTCACTGAAATTTTAATTTCAGTATTTTTATTCTTAAAAATGCTACTGAATATTCTCTTTCTAAGTCCACAAACAAACTCCGTGAAAACATTAGACGCAACATAATAGCTTTTTCCCCTAAAACAAACAAAAGTCAAGAAATGCTTCACCCCAAGCGGCTTTTAAGTTATTTTGAAACGTGTCGTGTCACAGTAACCGAGAGATTAGTATGCTGAGCCAAGACGAGGCCTAGGAAAAGCTGCCTCCAGATGAAAAGCTTTAGTTTTGAGTTAATTAAAGTGAGCTCTTCTTCCTCGCAATGCTCCTGTAATTACATCTGTAATTATCCGTGATGAAAGAGCAAATGTTGGATTTCGAATGAAACGGAGGCTGCTTTAAAGAACCAAAAGAGAAATAATAATTGGAGTGGGATCGTTTTCTTTTAAAGATATAACTACTTTGATTGGGATGGTGCATTTATTCATTAAAGTATAATGTTAACAATTTGATAGGTTTGATAATAATGTTACTTTCTCAATGTTGGTACAGCAGACATTTTGGAGACAGGTGGGTTAAGACGCCATGCAATGAATGTTTACTTTACTAGTTTCGTTCTTGTCCTAGCGTTCTTGTACAGCAGACTTCATTTCGGAGACTGGTGAGTTAAGACGCCATGTAATGAATGTTTACTATTTTCCTTACACTCTTAAAACAAGAGAGTGGATTTGAACTCAGTCTGAGTTAATTTCACGCCTCCAGAGTGGAAAATGCACTTACCCGGAACGAGTGGATTTTTTGTGTGCTAAACCGCCGACAGGATCACTCCAAACGAGTGATTTTAACTCAGCCTGAGGTAATATTCAATCCTTTCCAGTGTCGAAAATGCACTTCTCCAACTGGAGTGGATTTCACTCTTTTGTTTTAAGAGTGTAGTGTCTAGGAATCTGATTGGCAAGCTGGGGGGAAATATATTTCATTGACATTCAGGAAAACTATTGGTGTGTAACGACCTTCAACTACCAAATTTTTTTCTCAAATGTGGCTGCAATATTTGTGGTCAAGCCTTTTGCAGACTCGGCATATTCCCTAGAACTGAAAGCAGTTTTCTTGTGGCACCACACTCGTAAAACCAACGAGCGATTTTAACTCAGTCTGAGTTAATTTTCACTCCTCCAGTCTGGAAAATGCACTTCTCCGAAAGGAATGAAGTGTGTTAAACCTCCGATAGCAACACTCCATACGAGTGATTTTAACTCAGTCTGAGTAAATATTCTCTCCTTTCCAGTGTCGAAAATGCACTTCTCTTACTAGAGTGGATTTCACTCTTTTGTTTTAAGAGTGCATCTTTTCGATACAATTTTGACGCAATGATTACAATGAATCTGAGCTCTATGTGGATGTCAAAGTCTGCAAGATTTTTTTTTTTATTTTTCCAAGAGAACCCAAGCCAAATAGGCCATACAGGGATCTTTTACATGCCGTATAATCATATGACATGCGTGTCCAGAATTTTCCCATCCAGAAAATCCGATGACTCTGCCGGGGCTCGAATCCGCGATCTTGGGTCTATGAGACGGACACGTTTAACCTTTCAGACACTGAGCCGCTAAAAATTATCTTTTAATAAACCAATGTATTTAAAAGGTATACCCTCCGAAGAACGCGTACTTACCCCAGATTTTATGTATATACCCTTTATGGTAATTTCAATGCCTTTAAAACTTAAAAAAGTTTGTAATATACCCTTTAGGCATTCACTATTTTTTCGAAATCTTTATTATGATACACTACTACTTATCGATATTCATATCAAATAATGTTTAAACTTTTTAGCCTGCTCAATTACCAACCTCGTCACTTTCCCTTGTACAGCTCTAGAACGACGTTATTTCAATCAATCCTATCCAAAAGTTTCTCAATAAACGATTGAAATGCTAATAAATGTTACCAATTCAAAATACAACTATGCATTTCAAATATGAAATACTATTTAAGTGAAAAATCATTATCATATCTCCTTTACAAAATCCCCGAAAATTAATAAAAAAAAGTAAATGTCTCCTAAAGTTTGCTGCTACATTTTACGCAAAAAAAAAACAGTTTAAAAAGTACACTTAAAAATACTCCTTTTTAATTTTAAAAGTTTATTTCGCAATCACATCCCCCGAAGCAATAAACCGCAACTAAAAATAGAAAAGGCTTAAGAGAGATCTAAAAATAAAAAACTTTAAATAAATGAAAAAACGCCCTCTTTTAACATAAACGGAATGAAAATTTCAGAGTGATTGAGTGGGCATTATTTAAATGTGTTGGGAAGAAAAAACTTTTTGGCGGACTTTTTGTATATTTTTTGGGGTTCCGAATGACTTGATTCCTTTTCACTTGAAAAGTGTCAGATTCTTACTTGAATCAGAGAAATCGGCTAAGGGGAAAATTACCCATAGGAATGAAAGAAAAATTCCAATGAATTTTGCCTGGAATTTTGGATTTCGTTGAAAGGGGAGTTTTATTGGCAGTTTCCAGGGAATAATTGATTGTTGGGAAGGGATTTATTGGAGTTTTATCAATAGTTTATTTAAACGTAGTATTCGAATGGTTTACATATTTTTTCTTTTTAGGTTTCGTTTTCGATTGTATTTATTTATAAATAACTAAGTTAAAGAATTTCATATAAGAGAAGAGGAAGAACAATTGGTTTGGTTTGAATTATCGTCGCACTAGAGCTACAGGAGGGCTATTGGTGATAGGCGTCGTATTTTAGAACCACAGTCAAGTGACGAGCCGACAACTGAGTAGGCAGCCATTCTCATTTTTGGGGGGTTCCGGATGACTTGATTCCTTTTCACTTGAAAAGTGTCAGATTCTTACTTGAATCAGAGAAATCGGCTAAGGGGAAAATTACCCATAGGAATGAAAGAAAAATTCCAATGAATTTAGGCTGGAATTTTGGATTTCGTTGAAAGAGGAGTTTTATTGGCAGTTTTCAGGGAATAATTGATTGTTGGGAAGGGATTTATTGGAGTTTTATCAATAGTTTATTTAAACATACTATTCGACTGGTTTACATATTTATTCTTGGTTTCGTTTTCGTTTTAAATTGTATTTATTTACAAATAACTAAACTAAAGAACTGCATACAACAGGAGAGGGAGAACAATTGGTTTGGTTTGAATTATCGTCGCACTAGAGCTACACGAGGGCTATTGGCGACGGGCGTCGTATTTAAGAACCACAGTCAAGTGACGAGTCGACACCTGAATAGGCACCCAATGCAATCATTAAGAGTGACATCGTTCGCAGCGTTAGGACTTTGAAGGATATTTAACGTGCACTCCCCTCACACGGGATATTATTCGTCGGACATTTTTGGCTGGACGGACATTTTGGCACTTCACTAAATACTGCATCATTTATACTGCACAAAAAAATCAAATCACTAATACATTCAAGTTTTCACGACCAAAATGTTGGATTTTTCATTTAAAACAGCAGAAATCCGACTGAAAGCGACTTCAAAAATATTTTTTTATAAGAGAAGAACCTCAATAACAGATTTTCTATACATACAGAAAATATGAGTTTTACAAATGTATATTAATGCATATGTAAACAAAAAATGGGATTGTTTTTAAATTTTAATAAATGAAAGATAAAATAAGAAATATATATGATTGTATAATATAACGGATTGTTGAAACTTGATAAAAAAAACTGCAGTAAATTTATGACTTCATGTTTTGGACATTGACAAGTCCAGTCATTTTCTATATAACAAATCAGAATTATTCACTCAAAAGTCAATTTTGACTTAATATTTAGAAACAAATACATATTTTCTGCTCAATATACATGAAACACCTAAGAATATATAATACTAATGTAAAAAAATATACCATTACTTCAATATTCAATTTGACAAAGAATCATGCAATTTGTTTAGCTACTTCACTATCTAGGAAAATTCTAAATATTTTCTCTGTATAAATATAGTTTTCAAAAACTATGTATTCAAAAGTATGTTTTAAAGAATTTAAATAAGTTAGCATTTAATATTTATTGCGGAGCACGCCAATTTAGTGGAATTTGATGTTTTAAGCCGCATAAATACGCATTTTTGTGCGATGAATAACTTTCGCATTACCTTCGAAATCATTCTCGACTTTCGCGCTACGTAACTTTTTATTTCAAATAAATACTACTGACACTTGTTAGCTGCTTTGATGTCGGTATTTGTGGAAGTCTTGACTTGAACATTCTTATTTATAATCGAAAAGTTATTTTTAAGAAAAACTGTTAAATGTAGATGTAAATTTAATTCGACATAGGCCAGTGTATGTGGATCAATGGAATATGAGGTTTCCGAAAGATTAAAAAGAATTTGTTAACTTGAATGTTAATCATTTTCTTCCCAACGAGGCTGTTTTAGTGATGGCTAAGCCTTTGCAGACTCGGCACATTCCTCAGAACAGAGAGCCATTTTTTGTGGCACTATCTAGGTGACTCTTTTTACCAATTTTGACGCTCGGTTTACAATGAATGTGAGCTCTCTGTGGATGTTAAAGTATGTCGAGATTTAATTCTGCCTAAAGAACCCCAACTCAAATGGAAACTCAAGCAATTTTTTACATGCCCCATAATCGCATATCATGCGTGCTCATGATTTTCCTATCCTTAAAATCTGATGTTAGTAATTATGAATCCGATCTTTTTTATTGTCGTAAGTGTTAGTCTACAATTATACAATATTTAACCTCCTAGAAAACTTACTCTATTGTCATTCTTATGGTTAGTATCTTGATTTCTTTAATTACAATTAAACTCAATTTTAATTAAATAAAAAAATATCCTTATAACCATCTATTAAATTTAATATTCTAATCAAACTTTATTTTTTTTTGTTTCAACAAAATGTTTTTAATTTATTATGTGCTTTTTGTTTGTTTTGCTTTCTTTGTTCAATTATCAGAGTTCTCACCGCAATGGTATTGCTACTTCGGGGCTGCTTTTGTTCAAATAAAGTATGTGATAATTTTTGGCTTCAGCCTTAAAGGCTAGAGTTACTCAAATGTTAACTTAAACACTTAACTATATATACAAAGTGCATTAAAGAAAGAGTTAAATAAATAACCGAGATTTAAAACTATAAGAGTACTAGGCACAAATGGGAGGACTATTAATTTAATTAAGGCTCATGGCAGTTCAGAGGACAACGAGAAGAATTTTACTTTCATTATTTTAATTAAAATTATTGCCGGGCCAGGGTCAGATAACACAAATAGCGTCAGAATTACCATTTGTTTCGCTGAAGGTTTGCAGAAAGGGGTCGTGCGAACGATTAATTTCGGGATACCTTGTGTGACAAAACAGGTCGTGCACAGTTAAAAACAAATCTTATCTCAAATTGCACCGGAACCCTGGAGCTTTAGAGCTGCCACCACTATTTGGAGCGTGAATTCACCAATTTTCTGGTATAATATTAACTTAAGATTACACGGGAAGAACCGATTGATTTCTTTAGAGTCTTTCCGTAATTGTCTCTGCTTGTCTGACAGTGGTGACCGGAAACCGGATTTTCATCTGCGGTAAAAACGTGTGACTCATTCCACTCAACTCTGGCGTGAATCAGGGTTGCCGCGAAAGATAAGCAAAGCGAGTAACTGGCTTCTTTACACCAGTTTAGGCGATTTCTCGCTAGCATCCCCAAAGAGGCTATTAAGGAAAGCCTTGTACGAAATCAATCGGTTCCTCCCGTGTACTCTTCAACTTCGATGCACCGCTGAATGAATCAACTCTCCAAATAGTGGTGGCCCCTAGAAAGTTCCAGAATTCGGGTGCAATCCTGCACCAATTTTTTTAACAGTGTAGTTCAACTGAAGAGTTGTTGTTGCATGATACCAAAGGTTAGCAGTGATAAACCAAGTCCATAACGTCATATACCCTCAAACAATCCAAAACCAAGTCGTCGGCCAAAACCTAGTCCTTGGGGAGTCCAAGGCACGCTGAGATATGATCAGGCGAAACCTGCTCTAAAGAACAGTTGCCACAAATCTCGAAGATCCTGAAGCCCTCATTGTCTTTAGGTGGCCACTTCCAAAGCGGCAAAAATAGCTTGTTCCCGTCTGTTAAATCCTCCAGGCAATACCACCTAGATTAGAAGGCGGAAGAACTGAGCAACACAACGTCACACTAGTAGACCAATTTCGATTTGTTGACCAATAACGTGGTATCTTAAGATGACGTTGCATCTTGATTCATCTTATCTTAAAAATTTATTCAAATACAAGATCCAGTCACGAATGATCATTGGTCAAAACCACAGAATCAGTCCACTAATGACGTCAAGCATTTAGTTCGCCGGCCTTCTAATCCAGGTGGTATTGTTCCAGGACGGGAACATTGATATCAATGGTGCACTGGGGAAACAATCCAAGTGGTCCTATTCAAATGCTTAATCTTGGAGTGAATATCTAAAAAAGTTGAATTGTAGGATTAAATTACTGTCGGGTAACGGCATAAAATAATAGAATGCGAGATTTTCTTTTCAAAACTTCATCATTAAAACTTTCGTTTTATATTCTAAATGTTAATAAATCCAATCGAATAGTTAATAGTACTTGTTTAAGATTGAAATATAATCAGCATATTTCCGAACCAATATTGAATATGTTTGTTATCTACAATAAAATAGGCAATATTTAATTAAAATCAGAGTAGTTAAGTGTAATTAACTTAACTACACACGGATCTTGCGCCCGTATCAGATAAATTGAGGTAGTTCACTATATGCGCGTATTAATCCAATTTTAAGAACCCACTTGTAAAAGTTACACCTCTTCAAGTTTGAGTTATTAACGATACATTTTATGCTGATATCAACACGATTTGGGTTCCATTCACAAATTAAACAAATGGACAATGGTGATATATAAATTAGAGTTGAAGGACTGATCACCGATTTCCTAAGTGGGTAATAGACATTTGATTTAATGTTTCTAACAAATTCTTTGACTGTCGAAGTTAGCTTGGTTGTAAAAAGTTTATTCATGATATTTTTATCTATGGGCCAATATAATGAAAAGTGTCTAATTACATACTTGATGAGGCGTTATAGATCTGGCAAATTAAACAGAACCTGTTATTTTCACCAAACTTTCGGGAATTAGCGTTATGGAACTTTTACTACGATTCAATGACGATCTACTGGGAACAATCTAATGGGACGATTCAATGACGTAATTTGCTTCCGGAAATGATATTTTCTGTCCTGAACTGTGACATGCATCATTGGCTTGTTATTGCGTATTTTGAGTATTTTTTTAAATAAAAAATGATGCATAATATTAATAAGACATTGTATAAAGTAGTTTTTATTCAAAAAATTATTTGTTATGAAAATATTAAATGAATAAGATATCTTTGAAGACACGTTATAGTTGTGAAACGTTACCGATATGTTACCGAACGTTACCGTAAGCGTTACCGATACTTTAAAGCCTTTCCCCAAGTACGAAATAAACAACACAAAATATTTTAATCGCAATTTTTAATCGCAATTTAATCGCAAAATAGTTTAAGACACTATTTAAAAAAAATAATATTAAAAAATTGGTCGAAACGTAACTTGTTCATTTTCTCAGTATCAAACCTCATAGCCTTATCGTATTTCAGTTAATTGAGAACTATCATATATTATATTCCTTGCTGCACTTTTTCCAATAATTAGCTTTGAATTCATTTTTTTAGTGTAGTTTCTATCAAAAAGAAGGCAATTATTTTTCACCTTTATCGATCTAAAAATTCCCAATTCTCTACTTTTTGTATCTGGTACCATTGCGTAAAAGGGGGTATATTTATTGCAGAGCATTTTATAAGCAACTTGTATATCCAAGTGTGCCTATAAATATTTATACGTTGTCATTAGCTGGTCGCTTTTTTCGATAAAGTATCTGAGCTTTTCCGCGTAGTTTTCCTTTAAAACGATCTGTTCGATTGGAAAGTTAAGTGCATATGAAGGAAAGTTCAAAGAATATTCTCTTTTAATGCGGAAGAAGGGAGTTCAGTTTACGCCATCTAAAATAATCGATCGAGAATATTTGGATTTGAAATTATACTTTTGCTGGATGTTCCTTAAGTAATCAGCAGGTTTTTAAAGAAAATAGAAATGCCTACAAACATTAACTTTCGTAATATCCGAGATAAAAAGCAGTAGGGGAGAGTGTTGTACCTTGGGACGCTTGTACCTTGGGACACTGACAATTTCCAAGAATCTATTGGCAATATTCATACATTGTTTATTTCTAATAGTAGCCATAACCAACAGACATCAAAATAAAATTTAACACTAGCATCATTGAATTGATTAATTGGTGACAAAAAATAACATTTCATTACCCCAAAGTAAATATTTTTCTCATTCTAAAATAATTTTTTACCTTTGTACTTTTACAAAAAGTCAACTGCATTTTATTTTCTTCATAAAAGAGAAGATTTTAAAATATTTTGGTTATGAGAAAATAATGATAGTGCATTTAGATTGGCCACTATCTTGCTTTTATTTAAACCATGTAGTGTGTTGTACCTTGGGACAGTAAAGCATATTGTATCATCATATAATGTTAAATAATTTGGACTTGCAATTTTGCTGTATAGTTTAAATTATTCTTGAATAATGAAGTTTTATTTGTGTATTTCCTTGAAAAAACAATAAAGTTTCTTTCCTGACACAAATTAGTTCAAGTGTATGACTATTGACTGAATTATAAAGCATGTCCCAAGGTACAACATCATGTTGTACCTTGAGACAGTTTGTCATCTCTACTTTAAATGAGTGGCAATTTTTTAATTTCAAGCTGCCAGAATTTAAAATATATATTATAGAGGAATATATTGGTGTGTTGAAATGCTGCTTTTAAATTTTTATTTTGACTATAATTATTGAAGAAAAAAATTAAAATGTAAAAATTGTCCCAAGGTACAACACTCTCCCCTAATTGCAAAATTTGGATTCTCAACATATCAATCAATTATTTTAGCTACAATAAACTGCGCATAAATTACTAACAAACAGTACTCTTGCGTCCTTTCTAGTGAAATAAATTATATTTGTATTGAGGTAAGTAACATTTTAAAATGTAGTAAAAAAAATATTATATAACAAATTGTAGTTACAAATCTCTCCAAAAGAATTATCATTAATTATTTTTTACTCTCCAGCAAACCGACCAGTCTTCTCAAAAGCTGCTTGGCACTTTCAGTCAAGGACTGTATAATCAAACCTAAAAGATCCTTAAAGGATATTTTATATAAGTTATTAAACGCTTTTTCAAATATTAGTGCCCAAAAAAGTTATCGAATCACTATTTTCATAGATTGAGCCACTGGCAAACTGATGACGTGATAAGATTTTTCGACTGCCTACAAACCCACGTCATTTTCAAATCATACAAACATCTTATGAAAGGAGTCTATTGCCTACGAAGCTGCATAAAATATATTTTAGGGATCTACAATCAAACAACATTCAAAGGATTTAAAAACAATTCAAATAAAATGATTCAATACACAATAATATAATTTTAAAAAAAATCAAATCTACAAATCAAGTGCCGAAATTCAACTCAACGCTGTACCACCCACAATTTACGAACAGAAAATTACAAAGCGAATATATTGCATGATTTAATACAACATACCGCTAAAATTTTTCGATACTTTATTCTAGTTTGTTTATAATCTTTTTAAAACATGAATATTTAATCAAGATAATCTTCCTCTATAACAAAATTATATTTAACGCTCAACTAATTATTAAACGAGACATTACTTTAATCTAGTTTTCCAATATGCTGCTAAAAAATGCAGCAAGTTTAAACGTGTGCTTATTTTTCAACCAGGGAGATGACAGATTATTATTTTTCTATGACTTGACATTCGTGTCTAATTTTCCCATTTATTTAGCGACGCGCATTCAATTTTTCCATTCGTATTACAAAAGATTCCTTTCTTTTAATGCAACAAACTATTTTTAACAAAAGCTTATATTGGACTTTTTGTTAATAAATAAGGTTGAAAGGAAAATATATAGCGATAATTTCAGGAAGCAAGTTTGTTTGAAATTTTAAATATGTAAAGGATATATTTTATTTCGTAAATAAAATATGAACATTTTAAACCCGCCTGTGACGTAGGGTTGATAAGCCAAGATAAATTTACATCGTCAATCCTTATTTGTTTTAAATTGACTTTTTTGCAACAGTAGCATAATACTTGGCTTCTGCACACCGTCAAAAGTAGTAAATTACGGAGTAAATTATTTTTTCAGTTCAAATTTAAATTGGATTTTTTACGACCCTTCTTAGATTGAAAGCATTAAAAATGCCACTAAGAAAACCATTTATTTGTTGATTTTTATTTTAGCTATGAAAAAATATATATAAAACAAGGAAAAAAATAAGTGTTTCTTTATTATAGTTTTAGTATTGTTTACCAATCTTCCTGTAGTGAAGTTCTTTCAGTACTTATTAAAAAGAAGTTCCTGCTAGTAAACGAGTATATTTTGATAAAATTATAATACAAAATTCGCTATTTACAACGCTATTCGCTATTTATAGGAATTCAAAAACTAAAATCAAATGTATTCAGTTAGAAGGATACCCTATGCATAAAAATCACCAATAAAACAGTTTAGGTATTATGAAAATAAAATTTGTTTACAAACAAAAGGGGACAATTAAACGTATATTGTGATTATTGTTCTATAACGCATTCATGTCATTCCCACTAGGGTCGAAAACATTAAAAAAACGGAAATTATAATAATTCGTATAAAAATAATTTTTAATACTTATTAATTAATATAATACCATTAAACCTTATATTTTCTGCACGTTTTTCGATGATTTTAATCGAAATCCGTGTGTCATGTATGCGCTGTTGGAATAAAAATTTTGTCAGCGTTTAGAAGGCCTATAAATTGTCTTAAAAAATAAGAAAAATAACTCGTTTATTGCACGATGTAGTACATTTAATAAATTTTTGCGAAAAAAAAGTTTACAACAAACCGTCGACACGCATAAATGTCCTGCTTATTTATTTGGCTTATTATTGCTTTTTATTAACAATAAAGTGATTCATTATTCCTGTTTAAAATTGCACAGATTAAGGAAAACTGCCCACCTTGTTCTATGTATCCTCAACTTATTTTCCAAATAAACTGGTTCAGAGCGCCATCGGCCACGAATAGGCATGCTGGACTATACCATTGCACAATTAAATCAAAGCAACCACTCCAAATTGCAGATCAATACTCATTTCAGCGTTTCACAATGATACCTCAAATAACAATATCGGCTGAAACCAAATTTGACAACAGTCCCCCTAGCCACAGGTTCATAACACGCATACGCACACGGGTATAGCACTAGCAATCAATAGCTAGTCAATAGTTTGTAATTGAACTAGTTAGTTGGTACCGAATATCATGCGAATTTAGTAGTGAGATTTAAAACTGGTGTCAATTGTTTCCTTTAACATAGCATGTCCTATTTTTTTTGTCCAAATAATATTTAGATACTCTGAGCGCGTTTTAATTGTATCGATGCTCTATTCGATTTTTTTTTAACAAAATGGTATTCACAATTTTTCTAATCGACAAAATAACACTTTCCGGTTGTTGTGTTCACCTTTTGTTTTTCATCAAAATACGTGTGCTTCATCTGATGTCATACATGATACAAGAGGGTACTTGACTGTATCGCTAAAATAGCCGCCCCGGTGGCACACTCGTTAGGATTCTAGCCTTTGGAGCTGCTGGGGTCGGGTTCGAATCCCGGTCAGGCATGGATGTTTGTGACTGTCAATAAATGTTGTTATTTGTCTGTGTTTGTGTCATCTCTTTCTTTGTGTGTCTCTTGTGCTTGTGTCATTTCTGGGGCTTAGTACAATAGACTTAAAGTCGCAGTGCTTGGCGATCTTGCCCCCCCACCAAGAAAGTCATAAGTCAAGTCATCGCTAAAATACCTGCCAATGTTATTTAAGTTATAGGGTCATATGGGGGAATTATGGATCAAAAAATCACAACATCCTATTTTTTTCTAAAGTATGAAAGATAGAAAGATTTAATTTTGCATGGAGTAAGCTTAAATAATTTAGAATTTATTTAAATAATCACGTTACCTAAAACTTAATTATTATTAGTTTTATTTAAATTATTGAGTGATCAGGAATTACCCCGGGTTTGGGCAATTATGGATCACACATGGGGTAATTATGGATCACCCTTTTTTTATAGTAATGCATATTAAAAGTAAATTAATTTTTGGTTGCAGTTAAAATATAATTCAAAGCAAACTTTTAAACGCCTAAATTAACTTTTTATTAATTTTCTTTCTCAGAAAAAAATTAGACTTTATCGTTTGCTAATTATTTTTTTAAACTCGAAGAATAATGATGATCTTTTTTAATAAATTATGCCGCAATTTCCCATTTACATTCTTTCGAAAATTCGGTTATTTATCGTTTGTTAAATTAATTTACAGTTCGAAGTATCTCGAAAGTTTCTCGTAAGTTTAACGAAATGAAAAGAGTCAAAATATTGAATAAAATGGAATTTGCATGTTATTTCAATGTAGATTAAATTTTTTGTTATTTAAATTTTAAATAAACTTTTAATTCGAATTTTTTAATGAAATTTGGAATGCAGCCAAATCTGATTTTTTGCTTCAAAATGACGTATAACACTTAGCTAAAAACACATGAAAAATTAAAAAATATCACTGATCCAGAATTACCCCAGTGATCCAGAATTACCCCAGTAAACTGGGGGATAAATCGATATACCTTTAAAATCCTTAAAAAAAATAATTATGAAAAAATTTATATCGGAATGAAAAGCTTAGACCTTTTCCTATTGAAAAATAGCACCAACAATATAGTTAGTTCAAATATATTTCTCCAGTATGGATCTTAAAAAAAATCATGTTTTTCAAAGACTATCTTTTTTGAAGATGTTTTTATAGTAGTGTAAAAAGTATTTTTTTCTATTATTTGCTGCAGAGTTACATTATTTTTGAACTTGATATAAGAAAATAGAATGTATAAGGATGACTTGGCATAATTTATTTTTTTTCTAAAAACCATTTTTAATCCTTAAAACTTAGTGATCATTATTTACCCCGGAAAGAGAGTGATCCATAATTCCCCCATGTGACCCTAGTTGAAAGTAAAAAAATAACAAATGCATATAATTTTTGCGAAATAAATCTTTAAAAAAATTGTTTTAAAAAGGCATTTCTTTCACGTTATCACAAGCACGTCGGTTCGGCTGACAGAGGTAACAAGTGCAATGGCTCTTAAAGAATTACTTTGATAGAGACTAATTTTTGAGATATGTCAAGCTATATAACCTAATAATAAACAAAATGTACTGTCATGTAAAATATCCACGAAATAATTTCCTTTTAAAAATGAATACAAGAGCATAATAATGTCATACTTTCATTTACATGAAAATAAAAAAAAATCCTTTGTAATTTTTTTTTTGTATTTAAAAGTAATAAATTTGAAAAAAATGTTCGTGCGTCATGTTTATTAGACATTCTAACGTAGAGTGCGTAGATCATTTGTCGGTCATTAGATTGTAAAATGTCATGAAACTTTAAAAAAAAAAAAACACTTTTCATAACACGAAAAGCGTCATTAATTTTGAAAACATCAAAATATCATAAGCTGAAGTTTTCTAAATTTTTGTAGGAATATCTGTCTAAACTTTTTAGAACTTATCTTTATCATTGTAAATGCTCTTTGCGTAATGAAAATGGCTGATTTGAAGTATCAGACTAAAAAGTTAAAAAAAAGTTTGAAACTTATGGAACGGTGGCATTATTGGCTTTCTTTTAATGTGAAAAGTATTTCTTTTTAATTTTGGCAACAGCACAAATAACGTTTATATTTCTTTATATGTTTACCGACAAAAAGTTATTTCTTTGCACTTTTGCTCCGAAAAAAATTTTGGACTAAATAAAAAACTATTGTGTTCTGTATCTATTGCCAAGATTATTTACACAATTTATTTTTGTCCCCGTTGAATACCTTTTATGATATTTTTAATTATTTGTCAAAGAGTAATTCTAAAAATAAGCATAATTATCCTTAGCAAATTTGAATTTTGATTTTTTTCCCATAAAGGACGGTCAATGAGTTATACGAATTGTGGTGATGTCATTTCTACGATTCGATATTAAGTTAAACTAAGTTTTATATATTTAGATATATTAATATTATAATTTACTGCTGTAATCTAGCCCAAAAGATTGCAAAAATTATTAAGTATTTCATGTTTGGGCCGTAATTATACCAATGGACACCAACAATATATTTACATTTTGGAACTAATATATTCTGTTTATTTATAAATTTTAAGAAAAATATAAATTATAAATTAAAAACAATACTTATAACACATTGTGATTTAAAATCGTTTTTGAAGTTCAAGTTATACTTTTTGTAAAAAAAAATGACTTTGTAGAAAAGTTACCCCAATTTAAGATGCTTTCTTGTGTTATGAGGTTAAAAGCATATCGTTAAAAAAATAGTATTCGCAAGATATATTTTACTACAGATTCCCAAAATATATATGTTTGGGCTTTTTTAACGTTCCCCCTTTACTTGAAATAGCTTTGTTATAAAACGCAGGTGATTTCTGAAAGTCTATCCGTTCGTAGTCAACTTCAATTCGAATTTAACAAATACCTTAAATAAATTAAAGGTATAAGTATCCCTAAAAGAATATTACTGATTTTCTTACTCTTAGTATTTTTGGTAACTTACAAGGTTGTAAAAAAATTACACCATTCAATGGACGATTACAGGGAGGAACGTGGTTTGTTTTTAAAAAAGACAATGATTGACGTAACTGTGACGTCATTGTAGGCGCGACCGTTCAGATTATCCAATATGAATATTTTAATTAGTAAAAAGTATAGCAATAAAATCAATCCTTCATAAAATTAATAGTTAAGAAATGTTTTAGGAATTTATTTTTTAAATTTATAATCCATCTTATTTTCATTCGGATAATCAAACATTCAAACAATCAACCATTCGGTTTTTTTTATTCCGAAAGTTTAGACGATACTGCTTAATAAAATTTTGAACTATGTCTTTCAAGTGAGAATAGCTAATTTCTGGCATAAATTAATCATGATATCCATAGCTTATTTGCCATGTGTCATGTCCAATGTTCAGAATAATTTGAATTGAAATTGAAATGAAAAATTATACTCTGTACTCGCCTAAGATTATTGGTTATTAATGTGCCTTATTTTGTTTTTAAATAACATGGAGAAATAAATGATTATTTTAGAATTGTTTGTTGAACAAAAATTGACAAGTTTTATTGAACGCAGAAAGGAAACAACTTACAACACAGTTGCAGTTAGAAAGTATATAACAATCTACGGTTATAACAAACAATTATAATTGTTAACACCTTACATACTAGGCTTAATTCGTTTTTTTTTTAAATATTGTGCAAATTACTTGATAACATTACAAAACTGGGAATAAAATTGTAAGCCAATAATATATTTGTTGAGTTAAAGTGTACCTACTTTTTTTTTAGTTTGTGTGTGCATTTAAATATTTATAACAGGTTGACAATGTATAAATTACTTAAATTGATGAACTATAGGTATAAATATACCATTAGGTGATCAAATATTAATGTACTACGAATAGATTAATGTCTGCGTCTTTTAATTAAATCAATACAAAATCTAACTTTCAAGTGTCGTATAAAGTCATTTCCCTTAGGCGATAATACCAGTTAATGTAAATGAGAACTGATCATCACTTTGAATTTTTTATGTCTTAATTATATTTCAATGAAGCAAATCAAAAATTTACTAATTAGTGAAATAGTAAAATATATTTGTTATTGTGCTTCAATGGACGAATTGAAATATTTGATCACTCAGCTCATTAAAATTATAGGATGCGTAAACATCATTAAACATTCAGACTTGAGTAAAATAAGGGCAAATTAGAATCCTTTAGAAAACTTTCAGCTTAACAATTAACTCCAATAAATTAACCATTCACTGTTAAACTTTACTTTTTTTTGATCAAGTATTATAATAACAAAACGAAATTATAAATCTTTAACAAAATATACCACTTTTAACCAACATTAACTCATTAGCGGCAATTGTCAAGAGAAAGTTTTTAAGCGATAATGAGCTCTTTCTGTTTAAATTTATCTAAATAAAGAAAATATCGTCACTTAAGTTCCCACATGTTCACTCATTGTTGTGCAAGGATCAGATTTACTGTACGGTAACCCTTGGCGTGATTTTTTCAGATTTGGCGATACATAATTTTTTGTGGCAAATGTCTGACTTCGACTGATGATTCAAATTCGCAACGATGTCGTTTTCCGGCAAACCTATCTGACCGTTATTTGCTCATCTCGGTTGGGTTTAACCGTTCCTTAAATTTCTACCGCTGTGCAAAGTGAGATAGCACATGTGGGAACTTAAGTGACGATATGATACTAATTTAGATCATTTTCCGAACAATTTATGTAGGACAAAATACGTTACAAGAAGAAAACAAATTACAAAATCCAAACTTGACGTTTTTATTCGGAAATAAGTTTAAGGGTGTTCACAAAATCGTCGCTAACGGGTTAAAAAAGCAGTTAGGTTTTTAATATAGTATGAAAACCGCCAATATCAAGTTTGCCACACTCAAGAAAGAACCAGAAACCTTTCCAGATCAATTGACCACTCCTAAGAAATCTCCGTCACCTGAAATAAGATTTTCCAGATAGTATGGTGCGTTTTGAATAGCTTTAGTGCAACATTGGCATAAGTTAAGCATAATGGAATGTATGGTAGCTGAAAATAGTTAAAAAGCAACCTGGGACCTTCCACATGCAAGACGAATGCCTAAACGACTGAGTTCCCTTGTCCCTTTTTTTTCTTAAAAAAAACACTAAAAATAAAACTAAGACTATTTCGCGATTCTTCTCGCTAGATACTTGAATAACAAACTACACTCCTTGGCTACCTAAGTTGGGTAAATAGAAATAAGCTATGGGGAAGATCCTTCCAGGATGTAAAGAGTTCCATAAATTATTTGTAATCCCATCCAGAAAACATGTTTAAAACATTAATTTCGTTTAAGTTCTAGCAGATTTGAATATTAATTGAGAATTCAGTTTTATCCAAATGAAGTGTATTTTGGTTAAATTTTATTCAGATTATATTGTATGTAAATAAAACAAGAGTTTCCAACTAACGGTTCAATCGCGCTTTTCCCTCTGCTCTTCCACCCTTTGTTTTTACCCAAGTTATGTTGGCAAGGAGTGTAATTTGCGAAATGCAGTACGTCTGGTCACCCTATGTATGTCATGACGCCTTAACCCACCGTGTGGGGCCGGGATAGCCTGTTTGGTAAGGTCTTGGACTGGCATCCCAAAGGTTGCGAGTTCGAGCATCGCTGCCCTCCGAAAAACCCCGTGAACGCTAATGGTGACTGGAGCATTTTAAATTCAGTCGTGGTCACAAAGTTCTCTTAGTTCTCATACCAAATCAATACATCTGGGGGCGACAAGTCAATTCTGGGATCCTCTAGTTGGCCTCTCCAGATAGCACAACAATTTTAGCCAATGTCGCATGAATATCAGCGAAACTTTAAGAATATTGAGGAGATCGATCATTTTCTACCGATTTTAACCAGATTTCTCCGTTCTTCGAGGTTTCATAGGGAAATTACGAAAAGTGCAATACTTAAAGGCCCTCGCCAGATAAGACGGTGAAAAATGCCCCCATTCCAATCGGGCTAATTTTTTTTCTGAAAATACCTCATAGTATGGACAACTTCTCAGCCAAGTTTCAGCTCAAAAATGTGAAGCATTTTTGAGTAAAAAATTAAAGTTTTTTTTCTTTTTAAATTGATTATTCCCTGAATATATTTGATAAATCCAAAAAACTACTCATGAGTTTTTAGATATCATTGAGTAGTATTCTCAGAAAAATCCGCTCATAAATCTGATCGAGCGATCATTCTTAAAAATGCATTTTTATTTTTCAAAAAAAAAATTTCATGCCAAAATCGTTTGGTCACAACTTAGGATTTTGTCTCTACATATTCCTCTATTATCAATCTATAATATATATTTTTTCAGATTTTTAAAATTATTGGACGATAGTTAAAAAAAAATAAAATATTCTTAAAACCTGACTTTTCGCACTACTTACTCGGCAGATGGCACTCCTAACAAAGGCGGGGAAATTCAATCTGGGAGAAATTCTTTCGGACTAAAGAATTTAGCATAGATTTAGAAAGTAGCAGATCTGCCTCTAGGGGGAAAGGTGAAGCCATTTGTTAACCATTATCCCATAAGGCAGTTCGCAAGCTCTTGCACATGGCATGCCATACGCCACCAGATGGCACCATGAGATAATTCGACTAATAAAAGATATATATTCAATATTAACTAATTAAAACTTTTTACAAGTTTCGCTAGCATAATTTTATAGCTGCATGCGTATTGATAATTTCTGTAAGGCATGAGGTATATATTCACAAAAGAAGCAAGTTAAAAATGCAGTTTTTATTGTATGTAACTCTTCGGAAAAACCATTTTTGTGAATTAGTATCCCGTGATGCATTGCGAAAACGACGAAATGTGGATTCATCACGCATCATTGCGTTGTACGGGATTGCGCAATCGGTGGGCATGCTATTTCTAAATCTATGGATTTTAGAGCAAAAAAATCAGGCTTTAAGAATTATTTTTTTAAACTATCGTCCAATAATTTTAAAAATCTGAAAAAAAAATATATTATAGATTGATAATAGAGGAATATGTAGAGACAAAATCCTAAGTTGTGACCAAACGATTTTGGCATGAAATTTTTTTTTGAAAAATAAAAATGCATTTTTAAGAATGATCGCTCGATCAGATTTATGAGCGGATTTTTCTGAGAATACTACTCAATGATATCTAAAAACTCATGAGTAGTTTTTTGGATTTATCAAATATATTCAGGGAATAATCAATTTAAAAAGAAAAAAAAACTTTAATTTTTTACTCAAAAATGCGTCATATTTTTGAGCTGAAACTTGGCTGAGAAGTTGTCCATACTATGAGGTATTTTCAGAAAAAAAAATTAGCCCGATTGGAATGGGGGCATTTTTCACCGTCTTATCTGGCGAGGGCCTTTACTGCAATCTTATAGTATTTTGCAAGTGTAAAAGGAAAATATGTTTCGCAATACTTTTCAAGCAAGAAATTTGGATTGTAATTTTTTTTTCAAATAATATTCAAACCGATATTGCACCCCGATATTGCCCAGCGTCGGTAAAACGTAGCCCATTATGCTTTGGACGATGGGTACGAGCCGAGATTGGCTAATACTGCTGTGCTACCTGGGTCTGCCTCTAAAAATTAGATGGATCAACTGTATGTGTTGTGTCTGTCACAATTGAAGAGTACACGGGTAAAACCGATTGATTTTTCAGAGAAGTTTCCTTAGCAGGGCACTTTGGCGATGATAGCGAGTAATCGCCTAATGTGTAAGGAAACCAATTCCTACCATAGATATCATAGTTAAAGTAATATAGTGGCAGATCACGTGACCTCCAATGCTAACGACGGGACGCGCAAGGAGCTCCCAGAAGAGCCCCAATGAAGTCAGTGTTGTAGGTCACGTGATATGCCAATGTAGTACTTTAACTACTATCTCTGTGGTTCCTAGCTACCAAGTTCAGGCGATTGGCGATCCCGACGCTGGACCAAGCGAAGAAGAGAGAAACCGGTTTTATGTCGCCAAGCAGACAATTGCTGGTGTCCGCCTAATAAATCAATCGCTTCTTCCCGTGTACTCTTCAATTGACGAAGGTTTATAAGTGGGTCTCTGACCAAGCACACAAACCTGAATATATATGTTTACCAACCGACCCACCTTGCCCCACAGACTTGGACCACTTGTTCACTGAAATCCGCACTTGTGGCTTCTATTTTCACAAGCCATCGATCCTTCGAAATTTGCCCAAAGGACGGACATTTTCGAAGACGCTTCATCATTCAAACGACTCCAAATTGTTTTCGAATGAATTTGGCTCCATTTCGGAAAATATCGCCATTGATCTTAAGGGTAATCAGTACAAATAGTGCATTGGGGAATTTATGGCACGTTTCACACGAAGAGGTTCCGGTAATGTTCGCCGCTCTTACGGGTTTATCTCAGCAGTAATATTAAGTCAATTTGAGCTTTCACACGTGAACACCATATTTGCGGTTTTACCTGCAGTTTTACATTAAGGGGAAGTTTTAAAGCGTGTTTGGGTTAAAAATGTAGATTTTATGTTGTTTTTTTAATCAGCATGTCAATAGCTTTAATTTTGAACCAAGATTATCCATTTCATTTTTGGCAATTTGGCAATTTTATCAGAATAAGAAGTGTATTTTGTTTAAATTGCATTCAGATCATTTTGTATGTAAATATTACCCTACAAGATTTTCCAACTAAAGGCCAACCTCACTTTTCCCTCCGTCTTTTTACTCTTTGTTTATACCCATTTTAGCGTGGCACGGAGTTTAAGGTAATGTCTTCATATTCCTCTGCAAGCATAAAAGAAGACCCATCTACAACATAATATTTAACATAACGGAAAAAACTGAGTCACGTAGCAAATATTGTTTTCCTGTTTTCTTGGAAGTCTTTTTTTCTTTCTCGACATTCGCTTTATCCGATTTTTCCTCCCATATTGGGTTTTTCTTTGTATGACATTTTTCCTATTTACGCTACAACTATTTGGTTGAATATTTATGTGTCGCAATGTCCACAAGGGGATAATATTTGCCATTTTAAGGGACAGTTGTATCATTCGTTTTACCAATAATATTTAAGTTGTAGGTATGATGGTTGAAGGCCAAAGTTGTAAAGCGCCGAAAATGAGTTTATCATCATTTGCAAATGCATATAAAGCAGTTTAAAGAGATAATAGTTTAAGTACATTGGTTTATAGTATAACTACTAGTTACAGTAAATTATTAATACTTCAAGATGTCATTTTACATTTGTTCATAATATGGATAATTATTACAGACGTATGGATAATGTACAGACAAAACACAGACAGAACACAAAGTTGTTATTTTTAACTTGGAGGTTTCAATCTTTCATTTATTACCTTGACGGTGCTTTTTATAGTATTTGTCATATTTTTTAAGGAAATTCCCAAACAACTCTTTAAGAGTCAAGACGTAATATTTCAAACTAGTTTAATTTTTTTAAAATTTAATGTTTCTTAAAGTTTGTAATAATCCAATTCTCTTTTAAGTTAAATTAATGTTAAAATCCTAATGAGCTTAATTATTTATATAACGTTGACTCGGCTGATTTTCAGAATGGGAAAAAACGTCAATACCCTTGTCGTATGATTATGTGCCGTGTTAAGGATCCATTAACTAGTAATTTGGATCATGGATTTTCTTGGAAAAATTAAAAATCTCGTTTTATTTAACATTCACAGAAAGCTCAGATTCATTAATAATATGAGTGCTAAAATTGGCAGCAGTAGCTGCTTAGATGGGGCCACAAAAAATGACTTGGTTTTGGGGAATGTGCCGAGTCTGCAAAAGGCTTGATTCGCCAAAAAAAAAACCAGCCCCAATTAGAAAAAAAACTATATATCAACAACAAGAATGCAGAAAATATCTATATTATGCAACTGCCGAAAATGGTATGCCACAAAAAATATACCAGTATTTTTGGTGGGTTTCTTATTTATTTTCTCTGAGTCGATATTTGTTTTCTCTATTAAATTAAAACAAAATCGTAAAAAACAAAATTGTTATGGGGTATTAAAGCAAACGACGTAAAACTATCATCTACACTCTCGGAAATAACGCTTTCATTTTTGACGATTCATGAATCCTCAAACCTCATTTCGTTAATTTTGAGGATTGTTTCGTCAAACTATCACGTGACTTTTGAGTAAACGCGAATCCTCACTTTTACGATCGTGATTTGACGATTCTGCATCTTGATTTTGTGGAAACTCAATCTCATTGTTGTACTCACATGCTCAAAAATGAAGAAATATTTCTTTAGATTAGACGACATTCAAATCCTCATAAAAATGACGAATCACATTTCCTCACTTCGAGGAAACGAAACTCAGAGCATTTGCCAGTAACGGCATCGTCAAAATTAAGGAAAATTTCGTCGTTTTTGAGCATTCATGAGTTTATGATAATTTTACTTTGGCAATTGGTATAAAATATACTTCTTTGTATGATTAATTAAAAAAATAACTTTGAAACGTTTAAACTTTTACTAAAAAATAATGGTTAAAATATTAAAACAGCAGACACACATTGACACAAAGTATAAATCGATAACTACCTCTTATCACAAACTTTCTTACACTTCGATAAAGCCAATAAAAAGAAATTAATATAACTAAGGAATAAAACAAATTCTACTTCGCTGGTGGCTCCCAACATTAATTTTACAAGGAGAGGCAGGAAAATACTTTTAGAGGAAGTCAAGGAAATTATCTTTCTTGCCTTCTTTCCCGGCAGGGTAGCTAAGAAAAAGATGGAGACGCTTGGCGAAAAACTAAGTCGAGAAGTCGCCAAGAAACGTTGGTAAGCCCAAACAAACCAATATCTCAATGGTAGGAATAAAAGAATGCTTTTCAGCATGAACTCTAAGCTATTTAATAATAAAACATATTACTATTACAGTTGTAAAATGTAGGACGAAATCTGAATTAGCACAAAATGGTAGCAATTTCCTTCCTAGGTAAACTACAATTACAACGAATTTAGTAGAGAGTCAGATTAGGTTATGTTTGAATATCGTCGCACTAGAGCTACACGAGGTTTATTGGCGACGGGTGTCGTATTTTAGAACCACAGTCAAGTGACGAGCCGATACCTGAATAGGCTCCCAACGCAACTGTAAGAGCGACATAGCACGCAGGGTTAGGACTTTGAAGGATATTTAAAGTGCACTCCCTTGCACGGGGTATTAATAGTCGGACATATTTGGCTGCACGGGCCGTTTATAGGTCGGCAGTTATTTTGGCGATGCCCGGACCCGAACCTAGGACGTTTCGCATGCTAGGCGAATGCCCAACCGCCTGGGCTCCCCAGCCCCTTCCACAAGAAACGTTGGTAAGCCCAAACAAACCAATGTCTTAATGGTAGTTCATGCTGAAAAGCATTCCTAAGTTGTTATTTAATAATAAAAAATATTACTATTACAGTTGTAAGTTGTAGAACGAGATCCGGATTTGCACAAAATGGTAGCAATTTCCTAAAGAGTTAAGAAAAGTCTACCCAAACTTTACTGTAGAATTATAGTGCGAAATACACTTTTCAAAACAAATAGGGGACCCCTTTACGTAGTTTTGTTAACCCTTTCAGTTAAAACTTTTTATTTTTTATTCTAAAAATCTAAATTTTGTGAAATAGATTCATTATGCATCCTGAAACTGAATGAAATGGTAAAAATAAAGGGGGAAAATCTTAATTTTTAACTAAAATATAAGGGAAAAAATTGGAATCATAACACTTTTGAAGAAATTATAAACAGTGATTTTTTCAAAAATTTATTTGTTAAAAAAAAGTTAAAATCAATTCTTAAACATCTAAGAATGATTGCGTGAAGAATATTTAGGGTCAATTTATTTCATAAAATTTTTCGGGAGTTAATTTTATTTAACCATGCTTCTCATATTTTCATTTAATTCAAACAAACATTTTATTTAATTCTTCACAAGACATTTATCGTTATATGGAAGAATCATAAGTTCAATCTCAACTTAGCGAGAAAAAAGAATAATCGCAAGCTGATGATTCCAAATGGAATCATTGGGGGTGAAAGGGTTTAAACCATTCGCTCCACTAATTGTTTTGAGCAGTGTACTTTGCCGAGAGCGTTTTTTTTTTAGGGTGACGTTCAATTTTCACACTCGCCAAAAGTTGCCAATGAAAAGAACCGGCCATTATATCATAGCTGCACCCAGTAGTACACTGTAGCAGGAGATCTGAATTTACAAATACGATGGTAGTTTTTTCCTTCACAGGTAAGAAAAATGCTTTGTAGGGTAGACTAACTAGTGAATGAATGCTTAAGCACAATTTGTTTTAAGAAAATATAGCTTGTGTTCACATTGTCATAAACCCACATCTGTCGTTATATGTTAATTCTACAAAAAAAGTAGGTGACTTTTTATTGCATTTCTTTGTTTATTTTGGGGGTCCAAATAAAAAGTAGTACCAAAGTCAAGTGAATGAACAGTACTTTTACCAGTGAATGAACACAAAAATGTCCAGTCAATAAACATGTTGGATTTTAATTAATTACCAATTACAACCAATCAGATGTCAGATAGCTTCCTACTAGATGAGATTAAGTCCGTGTTGCCAATCCATCCAGTGGAATGATTTTTAATCCTTACTTTTAAAATGTATTTACCAATTGTCCATTCACTGGGGCCTGTTCAGTGTTCAATCACTGGTCAGTCTACCAAATTTATAGTTTTTATTAGATAGTCAGAAATTGTCAAGCCGATGTAGTAAGCCTATGGGACCTTCCACTGTAGAATAGCGCCAAATACTTCGCAGAGAGCATTAGTTTGGGCTTACAAAAAAGCGATTCATGGCTTCGCTTGGCGATTCAGTTTTTGTATTGGTTTTTGCCCGGCAACATCCCAATCTTCCTCTTGACTCTATGGGGTAGCTAAAAGAAGTCGTAAAAAGCAAACTGTCAACTGGGCGATAGAAAAGGCTTCGGCCGGTTTCCGACCCTAACTTTAGTTTTTGATTTCCTGTTTATCGAGACTTGTAAACTCCGCTTCGATGTCAAAGCTCCCAACTTACCAAAGCAAATACAGAGAATATGATCAGTTAAGTTTGTTTCTTTTATGTTTATAAAATTTTTTAAGCTTAAAGTTCCAAGTTGTATTTTTACATCAAATATTTTTTAGCTTTTTTTTGTCGACTAGGCCGATTTTATTGAAATATTTTAAGTATCATGAATGTACAAAATGTCATGTAAATAAAATATTTGTTTGAAATATTTAGATTTAAAATTTTATTTAAGCGAATTATACACATATTGCTTAAAATGGCAATAAACAAACTTAAATAAGTTTAGTTTACAAAGAAAATAGCACTATCGTATACAAATTATTTTATCATTACAAAACAAATAATTTTTGAACAATAAATATTAAAATATAAGTCTTAATAATAATGAACCTTTAGTTTAAACGTAGTTTGAGAATTACAAGCAGCTAATTTGTAGCAGAAATACAAACTACACAAACTAAGATTAACTATAATATCACAAGTTATAAAATATTTATATCATATAAAGGTAAACGATGAATTAAGTTTAAAGTTCTACGAATGCAACCTTGTTTTTTTTTTTTAAATAAAAACATTTGGAGATACGAATTTCTGAGCTACTATAGGAGACTTAACTGCATCAAACAAAACACGTCATGATACTAGATGGACGAATTTGGGGTAGTATAAAAAAAATCCTTAAGATTTAAATAGGTAGTTTCATGCTAAAGCTGAACTAAGCTTTAAATTACATTTCAAAGTAGCTGACTTATTTAACAGTATAATTTAGCTGTGTTAGTTATATATGCTGCATAATAACATATGCAGAAATGCATAATTTACTCCTCGTATATTCTTCATCATGGTTAAGCTCAGATAGTGAGTTGAGAATAGCATACAGAAATTATAATTTATATTTTTACTATTTAAATGCTTTCTTTCTTTTACTTTTACAAAAACTTTACTCTTACAAAAACCTTTACTTTTTAATTACTTTAGTTAAACAAATGTAACAAACTGAAGAGGAAAGGATTCCATTACATTGTGATATTTAAAAAAGAAAACTTCACATAATTAAAAATAATACGCAAAAAGTTGTTTTAGATAGTTGGTTTTGTTTGGTTTGAATTATCGTCGCACTAGAGCTATACGAGGGCTATTGGCGACGGGCGTCGTATTTTAGAACCACAGTCAGGTTACGAGCCACACCTGAATAGGCACCCAACGCAACCGTTAAGGGCGACATCATACGCAGCGTTAGTACTTTGAAGGATTTAACGTGCACTCCCTTACACGGGGTATTATTCGTCGGACATTTTTGGCTGTACGGGCCGTTTATAGGACGGCAGCTATTTTGGCGATGCCCGGACCCGAACCTGGGACCTTCCGCATGCTAAGCGAGTGCTTAACCGACTGGGCTCCCCAGCCCCTTTAGATAGTTGGTGAACGCTTTCCATTTCGAACGAGGAAATTGAGACATTTGAATACTTTTAGGCAAATAGAAATCGGCCTTATGAAGCTTTTGGTTGGAAAGAACGTTCCAGGTGAATGTCTTTGTATGTAAAGTAATTGTCGGTCCCGTAGAACTAATGCATTAGCTTTGGAATCACAACTACCGCAGTACTATTGTTTTGCTATGTTAGCCCTTTCAACATAACATCGAAATGAAGCAAATTTGTAACGAAAATGTTATCTAGTTATTTAATTGTATATTTTTGAAGTTTTAAACTGCCAAAAATATACAGCAGATGGCGACACTATTTTAAAACTTAATCAAATAATAATTAAATAACCGGGTGCTATTTTCTTTTCAATTTTGTTTTAAATTGTTGCTATGATTATCCCCATACCTGGTGAAAATGGGATAACATGACAAATCAATTCTTTTGCAAACATTGCGATTTCCAAACAATTGCATTTGCTTTATGGGATTGACCTCTGAATTTCGGCAAGTTGTCACGATTGCCTACTTTAGTTGGGTCGATATTTAGCTACTCGAACAACTACCAATCGTTACAGAACAGCAACGATTTTATTTCATGTTTATCCTCTATAAGAATCGATGCCAGACTATGCGGAGGATTGATTGGGCTTTGCAAACCCCAGGAGCTGTTGATTAACAGATCGGGGGATTAGTATGGGGCTTTGTGTTAGCCCCGCGGGCAAGTATTTGGTCGGAGGTATAACATTAGTGCGGTAACTTGTGGTTGTTGGCTGAATAGACACCGCTCCAGAGAAACAATATTAGGCTTTTCAAGTCCTGAGACAATGATAGAATTGCTGTAGGCTATGTTTTCTTGGCGGTATGTGAAATTTTAATTGGTTAGGTTAGTTTTGAATTATCGTCGCACTAGAGCTACACGAGGGCTATTGGCGAAATTTTAATTGGACATGGAGGGCTTAGGTTTTACCTCAAATAGCCGGACCAAAGGACATGATAAGAAATTGAATAAATTGTGCTTTAGAGAGGCAAGAAAATATTTTTACAATACAGTTGTCAATGAGTGGAATGCTTTACCAGATTATGTTGTGCATTCGAAGAGAGTATAAAAGACTTTAAGAATCTTGATAGTCATTGGAAGCTGGTAAAGTATTAGATTTAATTTGGTACAACCTTACTGGGCCTCTGGCCTGTTGGTCGACAATATTTGTATTTGGTACTAGAGATGTGAAATTAGAGACGAAATACAGATGACTGATGAAACTAGAGTGTTAAACGTCCTCGAGTCGAATAAAAAAGAATACTTTTCCAATTCTATGTGTTAATGATTAAAAAAATCCAACCATCAACATACATAGAGTACCCATTTAGCTTGAGTTCTCTCAACAAAATGAAATCTTGATATATAAAGAAGGCCAAGATTCATCGTAATCTGAGCATCAAGTTTGGGTGCGAGAGCCGCCTAGACGGTGCCACAAAAAATGGCTCTTAGTTCCGGAAATATACCAAGTCTGCAAAATATCTAATCTGCTAAAAGCAACCCTGTAGAGGAAAAAATAATCTTTTCGGACGTCAACTTCTAAATATTTGGAACAACTTTCAAATAATATGGTACAAATCCGATCCATGTTGTTTACTGCGAAAAAGAACAACCATTTTCGGAAGCCATTAGCACCAGCAGCCGCCTTCATTAAAAATAATGACGAGTTTCTTTTTGGGCATGTGGACAAACTTGTATTGTATAAAAATAATCATACTTCAATTTCAGCTTGTTCGATGGGTTGACTCGTTCATTAAACTTGACGAAAAGCTGCCTTCAAAATTTGAGTTTAAAAATAGTTTTATCATACCATTTACTATAAATTATGCTTCTAAACACATGTTAAGGCAGAAAAAGTGTCATTTGTAGTAAAGCAGCTGTGAGAAGTGCTCTTTGTTCCGTATATTGGTTAAACTACATATAGTTCTCAAGTAAATAGTAATGAGAATAAAATTGGTAAGAAAATACAAAGTCTACTCAGAGTGGAAGAAAGTATTTTGTACGCACAGAGAGAAGTATTAGCAAGCAGACAGTTGGTAATTTTTAATGATTAAAAAACATAAGTAATTTATACCTTAAAACAATATTTCCATTACATTTAAAAATATATATATTGGATATGATACAATACATAAAATAGTTCTTAAAGTTAAAGGACACTTCTGTCTTATGTCCTAAAATTTCTTACTCAACTTTGTTCAAAAGTATCAAATATCACAGTGGCATAGAAAATAAAATCCATCATTCGTATTTATTATTCTATAACGGTATTATTTAATTTATAGCACACATTGTTCTTGGGTCCATAAAGTATTTCACCCAAATCTGCCCCAAAACCTAACCAGCCACGTAGTGTCCCATATCACATTTTTGGTAGCATAAAACAATAACATTTATAATTTATTCATATTTTCCAATACATAAAATGAGCTTTTAAATAATTGTCCTCATTAATCCTAGGTCATTTAATGGCTCCCCCAATTTTGTCTGAAGACGTAGCCAGGTCCTTATCGCTGCCGACAAGACAGCCGGAAACGCTTCCCGCCCATTAACACCCCAGTCGCGCATTGTGTAAAATATGTGCGCACAATGCGAGCGGAGGATCGATTTGACATCTTCATTTGTTCTCGCGAAACAAGGTGGAAACACTGGCCGATGAATCAATCACACGGGGGACACCAGTTTGTGTTGCTCCGCAATCCGAAGCAGAAGGAAAAGAACAAGAACGTGCTTCTTACACTTGTTTCTTTCTTGTTTCGTACCCCTTTATGACCTGAGCTGTCTCTTGAAATTCAAACTTATGTACGCTTCCCGACCATTGATTGTATATTAGAAATATCTTACAATCTATAATATTTATTAATGAAATGACCTTATATTTTGATTAAAATTTCTTCACAACAACCATAGTTCGATTATCTAGCAGCATCCTTAATATACGAGTCACAAGAACTACAGTAATTTCACGTGGCTCTTCCAAATGCAAAATAAATGTGAGTATCTGTAAAAGTTGTTATTCTACTCTTACACATTACGCCCAAAGAAGCCGATATTCAGGAGCATGATGACATTAAAAATGTAATTCAAAACAAGCATTATTTCTGTAGTTGTTACACGACGCTAACAAATTATGCAACATATTATGAGGAAAGAAGCTCCCATTCCTTCACATAATGTCCTTTGAAATGCAAAAACAAATATGTTCTATAGCAGTTGTTTCACCACACTAACTTTTGCCAGCAAAAAAGCTATCTTTCAATGACGTGATATGTTTTAAATTGCCATAAAAACAATGAATGAAAAATGGTTTAGTTCTTAATTAGTTGCCGGCATTGATGCCGTCTAATACAACTTTTCAATAAAGCTCGTAACATTTAGTCTCAACCTTAAATCAGAGCCGGAGAGAATAAGAATTGGAGGGGTCTTAAAGGGATAAAGCACCCTCAAAACAAAGTCTGCTAAATCTGTTCAAATGTTTCAATAAATTTGTTTTATTGTTGTAATTATAATTTTTTATTAGTAATACTTGATAAAACGTAACTTTGAAACGTGGTCAAAACGTAAACTAACTTGGTAAAAAAGCAACTTAACTCAATCTGTTCAATTGTTTCGATTGATTAGTTCTGCTGTTGCTTCTGCATGAATTGAAATTTTAACTAGTAATTATTGGCAAAACGTAACTTTAAAACACGTATTATAGCAATAGTTTAAAATTAATGTAAATAGCTCTTGGTATATAGTATGCTTCTTTTAAAATATATTGCTCGAATATTTCTCAACATTTGACAATGCCGTGCAATTGAGTAAAATTTGAAAGTGCTTGGATATCAACTGGCGTAATCAAAGTATGAAACCAATAACTATTATGAGAACACAATGATGTCAAATTGAATATTGGAAAACGAGATACATATCACCGAGTCTCAAAAAGAGCTATATTAACACATTAACGCTGATTGCAAGAGAATTTACCGAGAAAAATGAAATTTTTGCTAAATAAACATAACACAAATGAAGACAGTCTCAAACAAATTATGTAGGACAATTAAGTAACACGAAAAATGAATTGCAAAATTTAACGTTTTTATTCGTAAATGAAGATGTAAGTGTTATTCGCAAAGCCAAGTCCTCTTTAATGGGTTCAGTATTAGGAGGTTTATTTTGAAAAAGACTGTACAGAGCAAGACAAAAACGGTATCAACTGTTCTCTTCAAAAGGTGCGTCAGCCCACCCAAAGTCCTAAGAATCGATTCTTCCCATCTGCGACCAGCGCTTTCTGACTTGGTAAGGCAGCGCTTTGCTTGACAAGCTGTGATGGAACATCCTATGTGTCCTGAAGGTAGATTTTTTCTGCACGAAAAAAAGCAGAAATGTTTTTTTTACTTATTTATTGAAAGATAGACGACTAGAAGTACAATCCATTTTGCATGCAAGAAAAAAGCCAAGAAGAATCCATAGTATAATCATGAAATGTAGGTTTAATCAATTTCTTTGTTAAAACAAACAATTTACTTTTTGAGTCTACCAAATCTAAAACACGTTCTTGGACATATGAAAAGTGAAAAATTATACAATACTTATTATCAACTAAGCAATGAACCGAAAACCTTAATTAGTCGTAACTGTTTAGAATATTTCTGCTATTTTTTGAGAAAGTAATATGTTTCGCAAATTTGTACACATAATGAGGTATTTCATTAGAACAATAA
Organism: Hylyphantes graminicola; assembly: GCA_023701765.1. Taxonomy (NCBI): domain Eukaryota; kingdom Metazoa; phylum Arthropoda; class Arachnida; order Araneae; family Linyphiidae; genus Hylyphantes; species Hylyphantes graminicola. The sequence goes on from CM043122.1 coordinate 5,231,941, forward strand.
ACGTTTTCAAGATGCTATTTAGAAATGTCTCATGTATTCCTTAAGTAAGTACAGAAATCGTCATTCATTGCTACTTATACTTAACTGATGATTTAATTAACCACTTGGAGGTCTTACACGTTTCCGTTCACCGTCTAATTTTTGTCAATAGTCAGTAATTTTCAATATCTGTGATATTTCTCTGAATAACGCTACTAATTAAGGATTATTCTGAGCATGTCATTACCTAGCACGTATTATTTTAAAACAGCTAGACAATTTTGAACATTTTGTGCACCCTACTCGAAGTTTTCTTAATAGGATCATTAAGTAATTAAATTTTCAGAACTGGCAACTTCCCTGATTTATCCCGAAGATACCGGAATATTAACTATTTTCTGTATTATTGTGGCGTATGTAACAATAACTATAACCACCCAAGCGTAGACAAGACGCTGATATCGTGGAACAGAGCGTTTTTTCCCGCCTTGACATGCGTTTTCAGTCCTTCCAAACTAGGGCTTCAGAGTAGGTCAAATGAGGATAATGTACCGATAATTCGAAATGAAATAAAGGACAGCTACATATTTTTTTATTAAGCCTCATATTTTACAAGTTTATGAGAATTTAGATGACAAAACTCAATTTACACACGCAGAAGTTATGTTTTTGTTGTGAAATAAATGAACTTATTTATTATATTGTTGAGTTTCATCACAAGTTCTCTTGCTATGAATTTAATTTGGATTTTTAAGTCTTATTTTTATATTACTTGTTTGAGAGCCTATATTATATTAAGTAATTTTTAAAAATTTAATTGAAAACTCAACCAAACGAGAACTGGACCTTAGTAATTTTATAAGTTTTAACGATTTAAGTTTTTTTTATTCTTCAACTAAAGGAAAACGATCCACAAGCAATTTTTATCAAATGTATGAAATAAACAATTAACACCCTACCTCAATCCTTTAGAGTTATATTTCAAAACACAGGAAAAACTTTTTCCAGAAAACACTCGAGTTATTTCTATTGTTCTATTTCAAAATATGTTTTGCGTCTTATGCTGCATTCTATGATTCTATTTTAGTGCTGCCAATCACTCAGCTCAAGTATTAAAATACATTTTTATCCGATCTATTTTTTTTTTTTGGAATTTTCCACAACAAATTGCTTGTCTTCACTCACATTTTATTTCCGCCAGCTGCGAATATTTTCTACGTTCACATATTGAGGTTTGGTTAGTTTGACTTAACTTTACATTACATAGGGGATTGACGACTAGCTTTGTAATTCTGAACAGTAGTCAAGTGATGAGACTGTTGTCTGAGTGGGCACCCAACGCAACTAAAAGGCCACATTTATGCTGCGGAAAGGCATTGGGCCATGAGCTATTTATCAGCCTTCGGACAAAGATATTTATTAAAAGGGTAAAGTGAAAAACCAGAGACAAGTTTTCAACAATTCATGGTAACTCAACTGTGACTTTATTCTATCCATACAACCAAAAATTTAAGAGACGCCATCGGTGGAAGAAGAGAAATTTCCGGAAGTGTGTTCATTTTCTTTGTTTTGAATTAGATATAGTTCATTAAAAATAAAAAAAAACTAATTCCCTCACCCCATAATTTAAAAAATATGAATAAAAGGGTGAAATGAAAATAGTTTCGATTTAAAGTTAGTAATTACGACCAAAAGTTTCCTTTTAGATTCGTAAATAAGTATGAAAATTCTCACCCCACCACAATAACACGACCGCCTTCTGTTATGGTAAACGGTGAATTGCACCTGGATAATTCTTTTAATTATCGTTAATAATTAACCGTTAATTGTGAATCATTAATTATAAATAGTTAACTACGTATTAATGGTCATTTATTAACTTTATTTTTTGCAGTCTCTCCCAAAGAATTTGCCAAGTGTGTACATGGGCGCATTGCATCGTACGCAGCGTTAGGACTTTGAAGGATATTTAATGGGCACTCCCTTACACGGGGTATTATTCGTCGGATATATTTTGGCTGCACGGGCCGTTTATAGGTCGGCAGTTATTTTGGAGATGCCCGGAACCGAACCTGGGACCTTTCGCATGCTAGGCGAGTGCCTAACCGACTGGGCACCCCAGCCTATCGCATTGCTGAAGTAATAAATGCCTTCACCTGGAAAACCCGTTATTATTGGTTCTGACGAGGTACCATCGCATCATTTTGCGTGGATTAGTGTCTAATCAAAATACCCACTGGCACGTTTTTCAATCAAATAACCGAGATAAAGCAGCTTACTGCTTGCTAATACCATGCAATCCAGTAGAGCGACACTTTATCTCCTAGAAAAACGAACCCAAGCAACGAGACATCCATTTAAACCCAACAACTAGAGCGCATATAAATGTAAGGCAGAGGTGGCACATTGGACCACTTTTTGTAATTTCATTAAATTGTTTTTCCAAATAAGTTTTCAGAAGAATTCTGTGCATATGTACAATAAAAAGGTATAACAATTTAAGATTAATATCAATGAAACTTAATTATTATGATATTTTAATATAATTTTTTATTTATTAACAACTTGATTGAACATTTTTACAAGTCTACTTTAGCACTTAAACACAATTTAAAAATGAGGGACAAATGTCATATTCGCTAAAACAGGAGTTTTCTAACCTCCCAAAACTCTTAAACATAAAATATTTGAATGTTGACTTCACAACCTCTGTATAAAATTATTATACATTAGAATAAAAATAAAATATCAAAAGATAAATTATTGGAGGTTTTAACGGGAAATACTGGTTTTATTGTAGTTAACAGTATAGAAAGCTTCAATATTATGTCCTTTCCCAAGATAATTTTTTTAATATTATTTAATAGGTGATAACATATTTACATGTTTTGTAATAATACCGTATATTATACAAAAATAATATAAGTATATATAAGTATAATAAAAATAATATAGTAGGGGAGAGTGGGGGCTATTGGGACGCAGGGCTAATGGGACATGGGCCCTAAAGCTTTGAAAAATATACTTTTTTCGAAATTTTTCCACACTACAGCATTGTAACAGTTAGACTTCACATTTTAACAACCAAAGATCAGCAATTGAAAGCATGTGCTGATGTGGAGAGAAGAATTGTTGTTTTGGAGAATTGAAAGTTAATTAAAAGTGTGCTTTGTTTTTCACTTTTGAAGTATTGAATAAAAACTTTCTATGATTTAAACTACAGTTTTAGATAGATGCAATATCGGAGTTTAAGATAGTATATGTCAAATACTGTGGTGAAGTACAAGTGCTTTTGTAATGGGTCATTTATGAAAAACAACACTGTGGGGTCTAATGGGACAGAAACAATGGGGTCTAATGGGACACAAAATAAACCTAGCTTTGTATGCTTCTTTCGAAGAATCTTTATAAATCTCTAATATCTTATCTAGTCAAGTTGCCAAAAACTTTTTTAAGCTTTAATTTTATATTTTTGAACTTTTTTTATCGTATAATAAGTAAAAATTCAAGTAGCTTTATTGGTGACATATTTCCACCTGCATTTTTAATTAATTACATCTGAACTGATCTTGGTGAAGATAAATAAATTGTTGCTGGTAAATTTTGCTCGGAAGCAAGCTATTTTTTATTTCTTGGATTGATTTCTGAAAAAGGCAATGAACTGAAAATGTTCGTAGGGTAAGGTAGTTACATAAACATTCCGGCTTGTGTGCTTGATCAAAGACTCGCTTATAAGCCTTCGCCAAGTAAGACAGACACAGAAAGAGTTTTTACTGTCGCAGAGAAAGGAAGAACACCCAGGGCAAAGGCGGGAATCGAACCCGCTCCGTTACAGCGAAAATGTTCGTTAGAATGATCTGAAAAAGGCAAATGATGGTAAGCTATTTGAAGATAAAGACGGTCTTTTAAATCCTTGTAACGTAATAAAGAGGACAAGTTTGTGATAAATTTTAGAAGATTTAGTTATAAAATTAAAGATTTAGTTATAAAACTAAAGATTTAGTCATAAAACTAAAGATTTAGTTGTAAAACTATCCATTCCAGTGATTCAACAAAAATTAAGGGAGCATCTTCGATTTTGAGTTTTAACTTTGATATTTAATCTCTCAATGGGGAATAATTGTGCTAAAAAAAATTTATGTATACATTATGTAAATGGTATTTACTTTAAATTTTTATTTTCTGGTCATTGTCAGATTAATTTTAACCTTTTTAAAATATTTTATTAAGGCAACATTTAGCATGTCTCATTAGCCCTGCACCCTGTCCCATTAGCCCCCACATATGGGGGCTAATGGGACATTTACATGTTTGCTTAAAATGCTCAGCAACCAAAATTTGGTGATATTTTAACAGTTGTCGAGTGACTTTTTAAGTAAATGAATGTTCAGTTTATAAGCTTGTAAAAAAAGAAATCAAAATTCTTTTATTTTTGCTGAAATACAGAGGTTGAAAAAAATTTGTCTCAATAGCCCCCACCCTCCCCTATATTATATACATAAATATATGTAATAATACCGTATATTTGCAAAATTCTTATCAATTCGAAATGGAAACTTACAAACCATATGATGCACAAGTACTCTACTGCAGTAAGTAAACCTTTAGTTCGTACAGTTTGAGCAACGAAAGTTCCAATATTAAAATAAACTAAATCTTTACATTAGTCGAAATATTTATCCAGTATACCTTTTGAAATGACAGCAATTTTGCAAAATAAATATTTTTTTAAATTCTTTACAAAAAAAAGAGACGAGATTTTGTTTTACGACAGCAACAGCTGTTTGATTATATTTTATTCAGTGACCTTTTCATTTTAGACAGTTTAGCGTAAATAAAAAATATATTCTGGTTTAACATTTCACTTGGCGTGGTTAGGAATTGAACAAACCAATTTACATTTTGCTGCATCTCGAAAAAAAAAACTATTTTGAATATGTTTTACAGCCACGCAAAATAAAAAATATATCGTTTATAATTCGTTAACCTCTTAACATCCGAGCAAATTCTTACACGCATATTCTTAATCTAAACATACTTTTCATACAAATATATGCTAAAAAAAGTATGTTTCTAAAAAAATTATGTTTAATAGTTATTTAGGGACACGCCTTAAACTCTAAAATTACACATTTTTGTGCTATAAATGACACAAAAAAGGCTGTATCACTTATTTGTAGTTAATAGATTATTTAAACATTGTTTTTAATGCCAACTGCCTTTAAAATTAATTACTAAAAGAACTTAAAAGCTAGAAAAAAAAATTTAATATTTTTTAAAGAATTCTAATATTGTACTGACCCTCGTTCAACTCCATTTTTTATAGAAATAAATGACTGATACCTGTACTGAAAGGCATAAAACTGATATTTGGATCTTCTTCTATCGAGCCAGGTCAATTTCGGAACTAATTAACGTGTTAATTGTATGTGGTGAGGTTTTAAAAAATGCCCCCAAATTGGAACGCAAGGTCTCTAGAGGTTAAAATCATCCATTAAAGATAGCTATATAACATATTAACGATAATTTAGTAAAAGATAATTTAGTAGATAATTTACGATAATTTAGTAGACGATAATTTAGTAGATAATTTAGTAAACAATACCTTTATTTCCCGTATAAAAACGCTAACGTTAAGTTTTAAAATTTGTTTTTCTTGCAACTTAATTTCTACGATGGAAATTGTTCGGTACAATGGTCTTCAATTGTCGTGTATTTTGTTTACTTTGATAAATTTTTGCATACATCTTATTTTTTCATGACAAAATCGTCAAAATCTTTCCCATTGTAATTTTCCTATTGATCTGACAAGGTTTTTCAAGCTTACTCTTACAACCCATCAGATTATCAAAAAGACAGTCCGCTTTAGATTATCGTATTATCTGGAATAATATTAACAATAGGAATGTTATTTAAGCTACTAGGAATCTACATGACCGAAAAAAGGGGGATTATCTTGTATAGAGTCTATAAATATTTATTCTATCCCAGAAAAACATTGTTTTGGTTCATGATTCTGTTTTTCTTTTGTAGCTAGCGGGTACCGTAATCGAACTATGGCCAATTATTTTGGTAGCAACATTGCTAAACTCCATGGGGTTTTTTTTCGAATAAAGATGTTATCAACAAAAGCTTTGCAACCGAAAACTTATGTTTGTTTTCAATATTGTGTAATTGTGGATCAAAACTAAGTTGTAATGTTAGTAAAGTTGATATTTTAAAGCAATTTAATTATTTCATTTTTGACTAACATCTTTTTGCGTGACGGAATGACATTTTTGCAACCACAACTGCACCCTGGTACTAAAAAATTAAAGATTCTGTGAATTAACAAAACATTGAGTTTTTAAACTTACCAATCTTTTGTCCACAGGGCATCGATCTTTTTTTTAGGAAAATATGAATACATGTCCTTTCTTATACTATAATTTGAAAACTTGGAATGCATTTTGAAACTTAAAATGCATTCCAAGTTAATTAAATTACAAAAAAGTCCAATTAAGTTACAAAAAATTGAATTTTTTTATTTTATCGAAGTTGACATTTTTATGGAATTGCCCAGTAGTCATTCATCGGATGGGCTTCATAGTATGACGTCGAATTAAACCATCCAACTCAGTGCACAATTGGCTTTCAAATGTGAAAATTAATTGCCAAGAGTTTTATCAACGCCAATTAATTTTATCAAATACGAAAAAATATTATTAAATGAAATACAAACAAATGTATATCGCAAATGGTACACAATTCATGAATTGTAGAAACTTATTATGAAATTATTAGAGTATACATCACTTGCTAAGTGATCAAAAACTATAAATACGTATGTAGTTTATTGCACTTGTTGTTAGATATATTCAATTCAAAGATAAGGAGAGATTTAAATTTCAAATCTTTGTTGACGATTGGATACATTTTAATAATAATTTTTATTATCACAAAAAAAAAAAAAAAAAATTAAAGCAAACGAACGCCAAGGGGAAACAGGGAAATCCCGTAAAGGCGAAATAGAAATCATACGTATAATTTAAACAAATACATACACATAAATAACAGAGAAATGATGAAAAATAATAGTAAATAAAATAATGCTAAATAATAGCAGCGACAAACTGCTTAACAAAATATACATGAAAGCTTGGCAATAAGCTTCATAATAAAAGAAAAAAAAATTATGAACTTCAACGAAGCGAGAAATAAAGATCTCAATCGTCGATATGGATTAAAAAAATGAAAACTATACGTTTGAAAAGGTAGCATAATTAATAAAATTTATTAAATCGATGGTAGGTCCATTATATAATTTAGGAGCGAGGTAGAAGAAATTTTTACAAAATATATCTTTGTGGAAATTTGGAATTTGGAAAACATCATTTGATCAAGTGCTATTGAGATCAACACTAAGACTGCAAAGAGATTTATTGCGATGGCGATAAAGCTTAATACGAAAGAAGGCGTTGTATTGAAGCGGTAATATCTTAAGAATTCAGAAATTACGAAGGTTACAATCTTAAGAATTCTAAAATTACCCATTTCAATTTCAACAAATAAATTTACTCTTTTAAAACTAAATTACAGTCTGTTTCGCCTCTCTATCATAACCTAAGTTGTATTTATTTGAAAGCTACACAAGACGCACACAGAATCGAAAATACTTCAGACCAAACATTACTTAATCCTCCCATTTGTTAAGTAATATTAGATAAACAAAACCTTAAAATCCCATAGTAAATGATCCTTTTATGTATGAAGATTCGAAATGGTTTTAGTCCATTATATGGCAGCAATTAAGAGCTTCATTAATCCACGTTTACAACGCGTAAATTTCAGAATATAATTTACACTGTTCTGGCATTAAATGCAAGCTTATACTAACAAACATAGCATGAACCGGATAATCTAATTATATATTTTTATAAGTATTATGTAAAATTCTTTTAGTTTAAGCTTTATTCAGAATATCACAGATAACTACAAATTAAAGAAATATGTTTTATTGCTTTAATTAAATGTAAGATTAAGTTACGAAGTCAAATGGAAACGCTTTTAACTTTGGTAAAATATATTTACAAGTTAATTTTATTCAACTTAAGTCATTCACTCAATTAATAAACGTGAAATAAAAAAAATTTTGTTTATTCAGTTCTGATAGTTTGATAAAAGGTCAAAAGGCTTAACTCTAACAATATTTTTAGTTACATATCATTTGTTGAAGGAAAATTATATTTGAAATCATTCATGAAATTTAGAATAATTGTGCGAGACATTTGAGTGCGTGTTGCAAAAAGTTAGGTTCTGGTTTCTGGAAAGTCCTGCGGGTGGTCATGGCGCAGTTTCCCACTGGTACAGGTCCCTGGAGACTACTTCCCTCTCCTTTAGGGACATGTCTAAATTGCGGAGGAGGCGATAGATGACAGCATCTGTCACTTGTGTGTGTTGTGTCTGTCTTACTTGACGAATGTTTATAAGTGGGTCTCTGACCAATACCACCTAGATTAGAAGGCCGGCGAACTAAATGCTTGACGTCATAGTAGTGGACCGATTCTGTGGTTTTGACCAATGATCATTCGTGACTAGATCTTGTATTTGAAAAAAATTTAAGATAAGATGACGTAGCATCTTGATTCATCTTAAGATACCACGTTATTGGTCAACAAATCGAAATTGGTCTACTAGTGTGACGTTGTGTTGCTTAGTTCTTCGGCCTTCTAATCTAGGTGGTATTTCTCTGACCATGCACACAAGCCTAAAAATATGTCTTCCAACCAACATAAATTAAAGTAGCTAGTATTCATATTGCATCCCATAGAAATAACCAAACCCAGTTAATAAATGCCCTTTTCCAGCTTTGCTACGGAAAAGCAAGAGGTTCTTCACGGTTCTAAAAGGAGCTTTTAACACTTAAGGTCCTAAATCTGCGCTCTTAAGCCTGGATTTGGATTCTCGTAAGTCTTCTGTATGAAGTTTTCTTTCTTGTTGTCCGTCTTTTCATGGCAGGAAAGATACGGTTTTATTTGTGAAAAATAAAAACATTTAACCCTTTTATTGCGGAAAGAATTGAGGGAGAAAATATAAAATCCGTTCATCCTTTTTGTTTTGCTGTTTAGAGTTATGTTCTAGTCCAAGATTATCTTCGATTTCTGACGTCATTGGGTGTTGATCAGTCTATTTAAGTATAGTCTTTTTTTAAGTTGTTCTTTTTTTAAACAGTATTTCTATACTTTATGCGGTTTTCGAATAGGTTTTCCGATTTTCATAATATCTATAACAGCATTATCCAGAATAGGGCATAGCGACTATACCTTAAGCTGCGCAAAGAATTGGGTAACAGTATTGAAATTGGTTGATTTATAATAATCTTTAGCGTCTTTTCATTTTCAGTTTTTTAATATCAAATTTAAATTTGAGCTGAAGTATTAACATTCAAGACACAAAAAACGTTACCAAGATAAAAAAAAAAAAAAACATTGTTTGCCTGCTTTTCATTGTGAAGATATATTTAAAGACAAATCGAACGACTATATTTCTAAAAATGTGTTTAATTAATTCATTCAAAAATATCTTCTAAAAATACATCAGGTTAAATTTAAATTTTCAAATTCGAATTCCACATTCAATAACAAATAAATAAGAACGGTCATATAATACATCAACGCGTGTTATACATAGTGTAACATTTCTCCAATCAACTAACCTCCAAGTACAACAGACAAAATCCCTCAATAATATTTCCAAGGGTGCAAAAAAACAGCTTCCCGCCAAAATAATTAAACTCCAACGCAAACTTCTTTCCTAATGGGAAAGCAAAGGGGCAACTAATGTGCTTATCCCAAGGTAAATGCCTGTTTCGTGGACGACGCTTCAGGTGTTTCATCACTGTCAGGCTAAGCAAGGCACGATCGGTGATAAGCTTGAACACTTACAAGCTTGCTGAAGGGGATATGATGGATAGATCTCGAAAAAGGTTGTTTGAGGGAAGCTTCTTTTTATTTCGGGGGTCTTCCTTAATTGGGACGATCAAAGGTGTTATTTTTGTTGTTATGAAATGGGAGGCGTAAATGGGATGGAATGTAAGTGCTTCTTGCGCTTTTAAAGCTAAATACAGTCAAACTATATTACAACTACTATATTACAACTACTATGATATAACTACTATGATATAACTACTATGATATAACTACTATGATATAACTACTATGATATAACTACTATGATATAACTACTATGATATAACTACCATGATATAACTACTATGTCATAACTACTGTGTGTTAACTACTGTGTTATAACTACTATGTAACTCCATAAACTTCCAAATTGCCGATATACCTTAATGTTGTATTCAGACTAAGCAACGCACGATCGGTGATAAGCTTGAACACTTACAAGCTTGCTGAAGGGGATATGATGGATAGAACTCGAAAAAGGTTGTTTGAGGGAAGCTTCTTTTTATTTCGGGGGTCTTCCTTAATTGGGACGATCAAAGGTGTTATTTTTGTTGTTATGAAATGGGAGGCGTAAATGGGATGGAATGCAAGTGCTTCTGGAGCTTTTGAAGCTAAATACAGTCAAACTATGTTACAACTACTATGATATAACTACTATGATATAACTACTATGATATAACTACTATGATATAACTACTATGATATAACTACTATGATATAACTACTATGATATAACTACCATGATATAACTACTATGTCATAACTACTATGTCATAACTACTATGTCATAACTACTGTGTGTTAACTACTGTGTTATAACTACTATGTAACTCCATAAACTTCAAAATTGCCGATATACCTTAATGTTGTATTCAGACTAAGCAACGCACGATCGGTGATAAGCTTGAACACTTACAAGCTTGCTGAAGGGAATATGATGGATAGAGCTCGAAAAAGGTTGTTTGAGGGAAGCTTCTTTTTATTTCGGGGATCTTCCTTAATTGGGACGATCAAAGGTGTTATTTTTGTTGTAAGAAATGGGAGGCGTAAATGGGATGGAATGCAAGTGGTTCTGGAGCTTTTAAAGCTAAATACAGTCAAACTATATTACAACCTGTTACAACTTCTATGTTACAACTACCATAGTACAACCACTATAGTACAACCACTATAGTACAACCACTATAGTACAACCACTATAGTACAACCACTATAGTACAACCACTATAGTACAACCACTATAGTACAACCACTATAGTACAACCACTATAGTACAACCACTATAGTACAACCACTATAGTACAACCACTATAGTACAACCACTATAGTACAACCACTATAGTACAACCACTATAGTACAACCTCTATAGTACAACCTCTATAGTACAACTACTATGTTACAACTAGTATGTTACAACTGTCATGTTACAACTGCCATGTTACAACTGCCATGTTACAACTACTATGTTACAACTGTTATAACTACTATGCAACTCAATAAACTTTCAAATTGCCGATATACCTTAATGTTTAATTTGTCGTTAGAAGTAAGAAATTATTAACTCCTCAGCTATGATGCTAGAAATGTACTTTTATATGATGCACAAAATGCGGTCTTAAGGGGAAATGGGTGCGCTGGACCAGGGGTCTCCAAAGCAAAGTGCACCAGTGTTAATCCTATGGAGAAAAAATATTTTCTCTACCGCATTTCTCCGGCTGCATTGAATATTTTTACAAGCGTATTTTTTACGTGATAAATGTAGATGACTTATAGGTCCCGACCTTCCCACTTTTTGAAATCGGTTCAAATACTTTTTTTAATTTTCAAGAGCTAATTTTAGTGAAATAGTAATTTCTACAAATTATTGGATCCATTCTCGAAGCTTACTTTGTTTCTCATTTCAAATTTTCAACAAATAAAATACCCTATCGTCTCACCGTTTCACTGACATTTATCAATCATCCTACAACGATAATTGATATATGCACATAAATGTTTTAGTTGCCAAAAAATGCATAAAAGTTCTTTTATATTTTAAATAGAGTTATATTTGTGAAAAAGTCAACAAAACACACTAGTTGATATAATAAGAAAAATTTTACCCTTGATATAACTTTTCAGAAAATTTCATGCAATATTTTCTGAAATATTTATCTATAGTGTTTATCTTAGCGGTTTAATCTATAATGTTTATCTTCCAAACTATAAATGCAATATTTAGAGGAGTCTCTTCAAACCAACGAACTATTTAAATGGTAAGCATGTACTTTCTATCGTTGCTAGTATATTAACTTCTTAAAGGAAAATATTTTATAGGTGTGCCTTTTAATGAAAAATTATTTTATTGTTTCCTTTTAACCCTTTCAGTCCCAATGACAGTTTGGAATTATCATTTTTTAAAAAAAATCTGATATATGTGGAGTACTTGCTCTTAAATCTGTTGGTCCGAAAGTCCTGTGGGCGGTCATGGCGCAGTTTCGCACGGGTACAGGTCCCTGGAGACTATTTCCTTCTCCTTCAGATACCTGACTAAATTGCGGAGATGGCGATAGATGGCAACATCTGTCACTTATGTGTGTGTTGTGTCCGTCTTACTTGACGAATGCTTATAAGCCGGTCTTTGACCAAGTACACAAACCTAAATATATGTCTACCAACCAACCAGAATATTTGCTTTGAATTGCATTTTTTGTCATCATGCTCCTGAATATCAGCTTCTCTGTGCGTAATGTCTAAGAGTAGAGTAACAACTTTTACAGATACTCACATTTGTTTGATACTCACACACGTGAAATTATTGTAAACTGTTAAAAAAAAATTCGCCGCAATTTTGCACCAAACTCCTGGAACTTTCTAAGTGCCACCACTATTTGTAGCGTGAATTTAAAAAAATTGTGGTAAAACCATAACGTTGATACACCGCAAAAGTTGTGAATCAACGTTCCAATAGTGGTGGCAACTGGAAGTTCCAGGATTCCGGTGCAATCTTGCGCCGAAATTTTTAACAGTGTAATTTTTGCGACCCAATGCGATAGCGAGGAATCCTTGCGATAGCGAGGAATCCTTGCGATAGCAAGGAAGTTGCTAGAAAATCGAATGTTGGTTGTTGTGAAGAAATTTTAATGAAAATATAAGGTTATTGCAGGAATAAATTTTATAAATTGTAAGATATTTCTGATATACAATCAATGGTCGGGAAGAGTACATAAGTTTTAGACTAATTTACAAAAATCTTCCATTCGAATCTCACCAGTCCACCCCTTTCTCGATATTCCTCAACACTTAATCGACCCCAAAAAGGAATAAATCTCACGGAGAAATGACATTTGTCCAATACCCTCCACCCAGCTGGAGATTCTTCGCCATTTATTGCATTAATTGTAGGGAGTTGGGTCGGAAAAGACTCATCTTGATTCCACGCTCTGCTTACCCTCGAAACTTTCGATTACTGCGTGATTCGATACGACGCTTTTTTTCGTGACTCCCCTTGGGGGTTAATGTACATTTCACGGTGAGGTACGCTGGGGTATATTTCAAGACACACGATGAAATTGTCTTTTATGTGGGAAGGAGTTGCAGAAAAGAACTAGATATTGAAGTATTTCAAACCTAGATGGGTTTTTTCTCCAAAGGGGCTGCAATATTGGCCGTCAAGCCTTTGCAAACTCGGCATATACACTCTTAAAACGAACGGAGCGATTTTAACTCGGTCTGAGTTAATTTTCACTCCTCCAGTCTAGAAATGCACTTCTCTTAGAGTGGATTCTTTGTGTGTTAAACCTCCGACAGGATCACTCCAAACGAGTGATTTTAACTCAGTCTGAGTTAATATCCACTCCTTTCCAGTGTCGAAAATGCACTTCTAATACTGGAGTGGATTTCACTCTTGTTTTAAGAGTGTACCCGAGAACTGAGAGCCATTTTTCTGTGGCACCTTCTTGGCGATGAATCTGAGCTCTCTGTGCAAGTTAAAGTATGATGAGATTTAATATTCTGAGAGAACCCAAACCAAATAAGCCTTCCAGAGATCTTTTTACATGTTATATAATCATATGACATGCGTGCCCAAGATTTGTCCATCCAGAAAATACGACGACTCAGCTGGAACTCGAACGCACGATCTTGGGTTTACGAGACAGACACGTTAAACCTCTGTTGTCATATGGCAACAAGTTACATAATCCACTTTACCTCTTCAAAAATATCGATACCAAAGCAGATTACTTGTACTATTCGTCATTTGCATAAAAAAATGATTGTTTTTAAGGAGTTGCTGGTATTGATGTTGTTTAACGCATTTTTTTTCGATTAAACTCCAAATTTAGTCTCATAATTTAAAATAACCGCCCTCCCTGCTAAAAATGATCCATAGAGATCAATACAAAAATCTATTGACATAAGTACAGCTTCATTGATGAGTACTTACTTCTAAGGATGTCTCTATTGTTATCAGTAGAAGCTATTGATATCAGTAACCTACTGATAATATTTCGTATTGATATCAATAGAGCTCTAACGACACCAGTAAAGAAAATATCAGTAAGCTACTGATCTCAAATGACATCAATAGGTCTGCACTGATATCTATAAAAATCAGTAGAGATTTGCATGGATATCAATAGAGATCAGTAGAGATTTGTATAGATATCAATAGAGATTGCTATTGGTACCAGTTGGCCATTTCCACATAAAAAATTTCTATTGATCTCTACTGACCATTTTTAGTAGGGCTCTGACAGCCTAATGGGTTAATGATTACAACCTTTTACCTTTGTCTTTCCTTGACCAATAACTCCTTATTCTTTGACAATAAATTTCAATTTTTATCCCTATTACAGCAATGTCAAACAAATAATTAAAGTGCATATTACATATGCACGCCACCATCTTGTTTTGAGATAAGTATCTTCCTTTTAAACTGAAGATTATCATTATTATCTTGAAAGCTTAGAGCTAATATCTCTCTGCATCAAAATACGCATAAAACATTGTCCGAAAACTGTTAGTAAATTGTTAAAAATGTTACTTTAAATGCTTTTTAGAATCCTTTAAGCGAGTCGTAAACAAAAATGTTGAGTAGTTTTATTGCCACTGTAGCTGAAGTTTTAGCATTTTCATTTGCTAATTCGAGTTTTTATGTTGTAAATAAACTTTCAATGAGAGTATTTTTTACGATTATCGCTCCTAGCATCATTTTTGATCTGGAGATTATTTCATGTTAACTACTATGAGATCAGGCTATGCCTCAGTTGTTAAATTATGTTTGTGAGTAGTTTCAGTTGCCTTTTGTACTTAGTTACGGTTAAGTTAGTTTTGAATGAATAAGAATTTGAAAGAACGAGTATAATGTGAAATTAGAAAACGAAAATGGCGGTGGATCGGGCATGTGCTACGCATGCCCGAAAAATCCTAAGTAAAGGAAGCTTTAGAATGGAATCCGCGAGGCAAAAGAAGGAGGAAACAAAAAAAAACGTGACGTAGAACAATCAACAAGGAAATGAAAGAACTTAGCAAGGCATGGGAAGAGATTAAGACCGTTGCTGCCAACAGGGTGAGGTGGCAGACCATGACGGAGGCCCGATGCTCCATGTTGGAGTGAAAGATGTATAAGTAAGTAGTTTTGAAAGATTCGTCTCACTAGAAGTACATGATACTTGTATATCTCCGTTAGGGTATAGTACAAATATTTTTTGTTAAGTTGGTTATTTTAATAGATTTTGTTGCATTAAAAATGCATCTATTTCAATAAATAAACTAAGATGAATGTATCAACCCAATAGGCAAAAAGTCAAATAATTCAATATAGAAAATAATTTCGTATTCATAAATTTCGTTTGAACTGACGTGCTTAAACTAATACTCGATTGTTATTTAACCCTCTAATGCATGAATTTTTATTTTCATCCCAAAAAATTGTATATGTATCTTTAATACTCACACTATGGGAAAAATACTAAAAAATTTAACTGCATTAGAATTTAAATAATTTGAATTTTTAAAAAAATTTCCATATGAAAAAAACCAACTGCAAAATTCCAATTTTGATAATAATGACTAGAAAACTACTAAAAATCTCAAAATAACCCTTTTTAACTATGATTAATTTTCAAAACAATGTATTACTATTTAGTACTAATATTATTATTCTTTGAATACTGCCAAAAACGTAATTTCACAAAAGTTAATAACCTCACTCTTTAATTTTGAATACACTTTTACTACTGTCATCTATGAGGATTATTAGTAACTAAAACTTTAAAATGAAATGTAATAGATGTAAAAAACAGATTTGTCTAGGAGGAGCTCTAATTTAATAGAATAAAGTGGATTATGTAACTTGTTACCAAACGGTAACAGTATGCATTAGAGTTTTAAATACATTTATATTTATATATTTTATACATTAAATTTTGCATTACTTACATTACAATAATTAAACATGGTATTGTTGAAAGCATAAGATAAGGAATGTTTCTAACAATTCCGCTGCTGCATATTTAGGGAAAAATATTTAAAGTGCAATCCCTCTATATAGGGTACGAATTTGTCGGACTCTTTGGGTGAACAGACCATTTATAGGTCGGCAGCTATTTCATCAATGCCCGGTCCCGAACCTGGGACCTTCCGCATGCAAAGCAAGCTACTTACCGACTGGGATTCTTAGCTCACAACGTGCAAAAGAGAATCCCCTTCTCATCAAAACTATCAATGACGATAACTATCGCTAATTAGCAGAATTTCAAAAAAAAAAAGGAATACTATTTTTTATTGTAATAATAAAATGAAGAAATTGTTACATTATTTAACCCTTTAAGTCCCAATGACAATTTGGAATCATTTTAGAAATTTGTCGTCTATATACATTTATGATATGAAAAAAGCGCATCATTCGATTCTTCAAACTTTTTTTCTATTGGAAAATATTTTCTATTCACCCAATAGATGTCAGTCCAATTATATTTTAAAAATTATTATCAGAAATACGATGATGCCAAATGACATCACTGCACTCTCAGCAATAACACTTTCATTTTTGACGATTCATGAATCCTCAAGCCTCATTTCGTTAATTTTTAGGATTGTTTCGTCAAACTATCGCGTGACTTGAGTAAATGCGAATCCTCACTTTTACGATCGTGATTTGACGATTCTGTATCTTGATTTTGAGGAAACAGTATCTCATTGTTTTACACACATGCTTAAAAATGACGAAATATTTCTTTAGATTAGACGACATTCAAATCCTCATAAAAATGACGATTCAAATTTCCTCACTTTGAGAAAACGAAAACTCAGAGCATTTGCCAGTAATGAAGTCGTCAAAATTAAGGAAAATTTCATCGTTTTTTAGCATTCATTTTTTAGAGTGTGGGTCTGAAAGGGTTAAAGAGGACCACCCAATAATAACCAAAAGATGTTCCAATTGTATGAGATCTGGATAATTTTGTGTAGAAACTACCTCCTTTGGGGCATATCTTCCAGACTTGCCTCATATCAAATCCAAGCTATCAAGAAAAATATCGAACCATTAGATTAATATTTGTACATTACACCTCCCCAATAGCCTTAAGTCATCCCAGAGTCATCTTTGAACGTCAATATTTGAGATAAAAGGTATGTCTATTTTTATATTTCTTGATCATCGGTAACTTCCCCGGGGAAAATTGTACTAAGCTTTTTCATAGAGAAAGTTAAGAGCTTTTTATTGAGTAAGTAATCTTAAAAGCTTAGAGAACCTGAAAGATTTTTTTTATTAAAAAAATTAAAAGTGGGCATAAGCTTCTTACTTGAAGTAAATGCCATATAGGCCAACTTCAACCTGTCTTAAGAAGTGTGGATGCGTTAGATAAAACGAAGAAGTGAAAATAAATACTAGATTATATTTTTTTTTAAATAAATGAAACGTTTCGATTAAAAACTTGTTCGTTAAACACTTAAAGTAGATTTTCTGATTCAAGATTTCTCTTACTGTGTGCTAAAAACTTACCACTTTCTGCCCAATTGAAGCACATTTTCGACAGTCACTTTAATAAAAGTGTAACACTCCGTTTTAAACATTTTCAGCACTTTAAAGAATTACTTAACATTTACTATCCATTTTTACATTTGGTGAAAAATCCTTTATCAGTGCTTGTCTGCACTTTAGCGTTTGGCAGAAGATATTCAATTATAAAATTCAAATTCTTTTGCCAACAATTACCATTGAGGACATCCAACATAGACTATCAGTAACAAGTATAGGCTTAGTATTACCTCTTGCAACCTGGCGCTTAAAACCTTCCCACAAACAATTAACATGTTAATTAGTTCCGAAATTGAAATATCCAGATCGAAAAAGATCCAAATATCAGTTTCCAACCTTTGATTACAGGTATCAGTCATTTATTTCCCTAAATAAATGAAGTTGAACGAGGGTCAATACAAATTAGAGTTCTTAAAATGATAATTAAAAAAAAGAGTTATTTTAGTAGTTAATTTTAAATGTATTTTGGATTAAAAACAATGTTAAAATAAACTGTTAACTACAAATAAGTGAAACGGCCTTTTTTGCATTTATAGCACAAAAAATGTGCACTTTTAGACCGAAGAACTATGAATCATAATTTTTTAAAAGTTACTTTGCAAAACATACTTTTTATCATATTTGTATGAAAAGTATGCTTAGATTAAGAATATAAGTGTAGGATTTTGCTCGGGTCTTAAGAAGATAAAATTTTATATGTCGTATATAATTTTTTGTAAAACCAAAAGATTCTATCAAAAGTTGAGCAGAAAAACTATGACAAAATGCTATAACTCAAACTTCAAACGACACCTTACAATTTGGATTGATTGATAACCCACCGAAACTAAAACTGCATTGTCTCACATATTAAGAATATATACGTGTAGGCTCAACAATACATTGAGTAACAGATTTCCATCGTTTTATGCGGGCTTCTGAGATCGCTTACTTTAAGTGGCTGAAATTAAGTAAATATTGAGCAGATTGAATACATATTTTTAATTTAGGTGTTGTCTCAACATTGTGACTTGAATTTAAAAAAATAAAGCGTACGCACCGTTGGAACTTTTTAAGCAGATTTATGTTTTCTTTATTCCCTCTACACGTGGTATTATTTGTCCAACATTTTGGTTACACAAAATATTTCTTTGTCGGCAGCTGTTTTGGAAAATACCCGTATCCGAACCTGGGACCTTTCACATGCGCTTTGTCGACTGGGCTCTCCAGCCCCCGACTGTTGTTGTCTAGTAACGGTCACACCTCCTGTTCATCGTCAATCCAACCATTTAGCCGAATCCAAGCATTTAACAAGCGAATATTCTATCTTAGCATTTCTAACCCGATTTCTTGCATCCAAAAGATACGTGACTAGGAATAAGTTTCTGTAACTTAAAGATAGAAATTCGCTGGATATTTCAAATTCAATCTCTGATTTTTTAAAAAAAAAAAGAATATATACTTATACGGAAAAAGCGCACATTTCAATACCACCACCAAACTGAAAACGCAAACACATTTTTGCAGCTTTAACGTTTGTAGATGACAACGTAGCTTTAGTAAAATGTATATGTATGGAACATTTTTTTATATTTCGTTTGCCTTATAACATTTATTCCATTGTGATATAAAATATCAGTTAGAATATAATTCATTTGAGAAAGGAAAAATCAAATTATAAAAAAAGTTAATAGATAAATCTAGGGGATTTGTTAATTCATATATGTTGTAATTGTTTTTATTCAGGAATGAACTGGTTATTAATAGTAGTTTTCTAAGAGTTGAAAATGGTATAACATGATAGTAAATCTCGAAAAGTAGTCGAGTCAACTATTCAACAAATTTAAAAAAAGGAAAACAACGAAAGGCATTTTTAATATCACTGGGAGAGGTTTTTTTAATATTTAAACAGCTGCTGCTTCAAATATTTTTCATATTTTGAAAACATAAAGTTGTCAAAATCCGTGTACCTTAAAAACACAAAATTTGATCAAATTTCATATTTTTTTATTATTTAAAAGAGCAATTCCTTCTCTTCATAAGTCAGCCAAAAATTTGTTTCGAGTGAAAATAACAGAAAAAATAATCACTGTTTTAATTAGCATTGACATGACAAGTTTCCTGACAAAGGTTAGTTTAAAAACTTAAATATATATTAATTGCAAATAAATATAGTCTGGATAATATATTTATGTGTTTATCGACGGATCAAAAGAAATAACTGTAATAAGAAGTTACGAAATTATTTTCTTAAAAATTACAATCGGGATTGCATTTTGTTGTTTATCTCTAAACAAGTTTTAGTTTGAAATATCGTCACACTTGGCTATTGGCGACGAACGTCATATTTTATAACCACAGTCAATTGACGAGCCGACACATGAGTAGGCACTCAATGCAACCATTAAGGGCGACAGCGTACGCAGCGTTACGACTTTGGATCATATTTAACGTGCACTCCTTCTACACGGTTTTTTTTTTGGCTGCCCGGGCAGTTTATAGGTCGGCAGTTATTTTGGCGATGCCCGGCCTCGAATCGGGGACATTCCGCATGCTAGGCGAATGCCTAATCGACTAGCTCCCCAGCCCCGTCTCTAAACAAGATTTTAATGATTTTACTTTATCGCAAAACACATTTTCACCGAAACTATCGCTTCAAATTGTATCGAATTTTTCGATTTACTCAAAAAGTAATTACAGGGGGGGGGGGGTTGGGGGGGAGGGGGTGCCCACTTACCCCACCTTGCGGGGCAAGTGGGCCACTCGGACGACCAAAAAGAAAGAAAAAAAATTAATTTATTATTTGCCAATTTGTTTTAAGGTTGCCATGGGTACAGTAATAACACACGAGAGAAGGAACCACAAAATAAATAAGTTGTTACGCATATTACATTCAGTGGTATGAGGATCTAAAGTCGAATTATGCCAAAAAGTGGTCCCACTTATCCCACCTTACCCTATTCAAAAGGTATGCAGCTACCTTAAAGAATTCAAATTTCAACAAAATAACCATACTATTAAAACTATTTGTTGAAACAAACAAAAGGTTTTATACACTTAACGTTAAATTCACGAATATTGTATTTTAATTATTTCCGCCGAGTTTCGAATAAGTGGGGTATTAATTCGAATAAATATTTTTCATCTTTATAAGCATAGTTAACTTTTAGAATAGTTTATTACTATTAAGTTCCCTTCGTATTACAAATCTATATCCAATAAAATGTACAATTTAAATATCCCATACATTAAGCCATAGACCGGGTTTTCGTTTTTTAAGATTTGCACTGTTAAAAACGAGTTCTTTAGTTTTAACAGTGATGTTCTCATGCTTGTGAACATCATTGGACCTAAAATTTAAATAATGTTGTATCACAGAAATGACGAATAGAATACAAAATACTAAGTAATTGCTAATTGAAGTTACATATACGCAAACGTTGCGTGTTCTACAAACCGGAGTAAAAAGCAAACTTAAAAGCTACATATTTATATCATAGTTGGACTAACCTTTATTCAAAACTTTTCGAGAGCCTTGAAAAGAATGGAAGCACTCGACTTTTAATTAGCATGTCTGGGGGAAAAGCAGGAATTTCGTTTTTCAGTTGAATTATTTTACAAATGCAGTCTAAAAGTTATGTATATTTTCCATGGAGTGTAGTTGATGGAACCCTTACGATGTACGTTTATAGTTTTGAAAACATTTTTAAAATGTTCTAAATGTAGTGAATATTTTTCTAAAACAACTGTATCTATTTATAAACTAAAACGGTTAAACTTCAATATTTTTTTAATTAGGTACACTTTAATTAATTTCTGTTTGTAGGATGAAATTGAAAGGAAAAAACTATTTAAAGAAAAATATATTTTAATTAAATGAAAAGAAAGCACTTCTAATCTTAAGTATAAGGATGGATGGATTGATGTAACAGTATGATACTATTGTACTTAGATTAGCCAGAAATGAAATAATTGGATTACTACTTTTTTAATTGTTTTATTCAGGAATCTTTATAACTTTAGAAGCCTTTATTATTTTATTTAACCCTGTTCGCCTAGCCCCAGCCCAGTGTTTAATTTAATGAGAACTAAGTAAAAGTAATGCACTTATGTGATTAATCAATTGATAATAAGACTGTTAGAGATCAAAATGACACGTAATCGTAATTAACTTGGTATGTGAATAATCTTAAGTCAGTGTAATTCTATACTGAGTATTGAATTTATTTAAAAGTTACGATTCCAATTTTCCCCATAAAATTTTAGTTAAAAGTTAAGATTTCCCCTTTGATTTTTACCATTACATTCGGGATGCATGATGAATCTATTTCACAAATTTAGAGTTTTAGAATAAAAAATAAGGAGCTGGAAATGAAAGGGCTACCATAAGTACGTAAAGTGCTCCCCTAATTGTTTTGAGCAGTGTAGTTTGGCCTTGTTTCAGCTTAGGAGACTGCGGGGACAATAGAAAGAAATGCCACTGATGTTAAGACAGCTAATAAGATTGAATCAGCAACCCTATTGATTCTTAAGGGAGTTCAGTACCCCAAAATCGGGTTAAAAAAAAGTAAAATTATTGGCTTAAAATACTATTACAACCTTTATTAATAATGTCACAAAGTATCAAGAGGATTGGAAAAATATTTTTGGCATTAAAAGCCATTTTATTTAACTTTCCTTACTGAACTCCCTTACTTACTGGTTAACAACTGGCAACTTTATTGGTTACTTTCCTTACTGAACTTTCTTACTTACTGGTTAACAATAAAAACTTTAAACGCGTTTTTCTCCAGAACTTGATTTTTTGAACTCGATGTACCTTTTCTCAAAAACTATGCTATGTTTTCTCGTAAACTTTTTTTATATGATGTAATACATAGTATAGATTAATCTGAGGTTATAAATTTTAATAAAACTGTAAAAAGTGAAAAAAATTTCATGGGGTAAAAAAAGTGAAAAATTTCATGATTTTTTGGGTAATTTAAAACTTATTTTATTTAAAAAATCTAACAGTTATTTAAAAAAAAATACTTTTAACCTCAGATTACTATATAAGGTTGGTATAACTCACACAGAAAATTTTAAGATGGTCTGATCAGTAGTTATTGTGAAAAAGTACATTGGTCTCACTTTATCGACATAATGAAAGAGTGAAAATCTGTGAAACCTT
Organism: Hylyphantes graminicola; assembly: GCA_023701765.1. Taxonomy (NCBI): domain Eukaryota; kingdom Metazoa; phylum Arthropoda; class Arachnida; order Araneae; family Linyphiidae; genus Hylyphantes; species Hylyphantes graminicola. The sequence goes on from CM043122.1 coordinate 5,255,040, forward strand.
TTCCAAACAGGGATTTTAACCCCCAACCTCTTGTGTGGAAGCGCTCCTCTCCTTTGTTTCAAATTTATTCTCGAAACTAATTTATTGAAACTTACTGTCTTCTTCCAATTAAATTTCATTGCCGAAAGGAAATGTCTTTATTTATCATATTGTGTGACTTAATACGTAGCTCATTTGTAAAAGGGCTCCAATATTACTTCGCCCAAGAAACTTCCGCGACTAATAGCCAATATCGCCAACCAATCAATTTTCTCAACCAACCGCAAAATTAAAATGTGAATAAGGACGCCCGCAAAAGAAGGAATTGCAGAACTTTTGGGTGCTTTTTTGAATTACAGTTGTAGTGTTGATCTATTTCCATCAGTTCATCTAGTTTACCTTAATTATTTGAAATATACAGATTTTTAGAAGGAAATTGGGTTTAAAATCGCAATTTATGGTAATTGTTTTTGCTTTTGCCATCATATTGTAGTTCAAAACGACAAGCCATTGTTTCTAGCACCCTTGAAAATCTCAGCTACCAAAGTCTTATTTTTCAATGTAAATTAAGACGTTCAACCAATTAGTAATTAGTTAAATCAATTAGTTTATACGTACGTCTTTTTTCATTGAATTATTTTGAAATGTACTTGCATATATGTACTTTGAATCGGCTGATATTTAAAATTACCTAAAAAAAAATTTTGCATAAAACCTATTGATAAAAACTCATTACATCGATTAAACTATACATATTAGAACACTTTAAATATAAAAAATATAAAACGAGAAAGAAATTTGCAGTAAACTTTAAAAGAGGATTGAAATTTTTAACCCAAACCCTTCACTAAATTAAAACATCCGCTGACTGCCGAAAGGCAATCAAATTTACGCAAACTACCGATTTCGAACGAAATTCGAGAAAACTTAGTTAGCAATGCGGCCTGTAAAGTGATTATCGACTTGCCACAAAATTAAATCATCGATAAAAGTTTCCTTAGTTTTGTCAGAGTAATTGCCACAAAGTCTACACATAAATCAGTTACTCTCCATATTTTTGCTTATCGATTTGTTAGCTTTAGACAAAGTCTTTCTCTATCAACAGATAAAATAGTTCAGGAAGCTTAGTTTTGTTGCGTAGATGAGAAAATAGCTTTAGAAGTCTGTGCATTAAACTTTATAACAAAATCGGAAGGAATGCAATTAAGTAAATGGTTTTTTAAAAAATATTTTTTGTATATCAGCGTTGTGACGTTAATTAAATATTCGATTTTTGTATGGTTTTGAGATTAGATTGGGATTTTGGTAATCTTTTGGTGGTATATGTGTCATTTATAACTTACATTTTGTCAAAAAAATCGTCATGTATAAAATATACTTGAATCACTGAATGTAAAAAAGGGTTAAGTCTGCAGTACATTTTCCCATTGCAATTCTTTTTAACTTTAGTGAAAGAAAAAGCATGTAAACAAACATTTTCGATACTAACTCTTTCATATTTTAGAGATTCACGATTTCACCTTAATAATAAGAAAGTTTATATTTTTCAATATTCAATTAATTCCCATTTTAGAACTAAACAACCGAAATAAGTTCAACATCAATAAACTAAAAAAAATAACATATCAAATCATATCTTTACAGTTCAAGAGATACATTAAAAGGCCTTGATAGCTTCTCGTTCTACGGCCTCAAAATTCGCCAGTAGTTACACAAATTCCAGAAAAATATTTGAGCGAATTTCTATTGACTATTGATATTAAATTCGCCGCAAGATGCTCAAAGGCATTAAGTGACAAGCCCAGCTCATTAAAATCTGTCCCATAAATTGTGGAAGTTCTGCTACGAAAGTGAAAGAGAGCCAGCAAAATGAAGGAAATCGCATTTCCCTGAGAGTTAATAGTTAATGCGGCATGTTAAAGAGAGTTTACGTGTTCGAATTTATTTGCGAGGTAATGCAGAAACTGTCGCTTGGTAATGCGGATGGTGTAATAGGTTTTTCTAGGGTTTACCACGGCTTGCTGGATTTGCGTTATGAGATACCAGAATACCACGATTGGCTATGGTGCTTTGGTGTGGCATGCATAAAAATATGATGCTTTTGGTTACTTAGTGATAGACAAATTCGTGTTTAAAAACAAAATCTAAGGTAATTTAGTGAATATTCAGTATAATTTTTTTAATGATAGCATGCAAAATTTCTTTGAAATTAATGTTAGTGATTCTTACGACATTTTTAGTAAACATAGATTTATTGTGTGTAGACATACTCTTAGTATTATTTGTAAAAAATATATTCCTTTTGCCACTTGTTTCATAAATAAGTGAATAGGTTTTCGTTTAAAATAAGTGAGAATAGTATTTTGCACAACAGCATGCAAATTTATTTCACCTTACTTATAAGAATGCATACATTGAAAGGTTTTTGGATAACAAAGTTTTTTAAGAAAATATATAATTTTTAAAATATATCTCACAAGTTTAACAGAAATATTTTATCCAATCCTAATTTTTTATTTGTCCGACTCCAATTAAGCACTTTTTATAGTATATAATTAAATGTTCTATGTTTTATTTTTATTATGTCAGATATAATCAACTTAACCATTTAAGTCCCAGTGATGCTGTTTGGCATCATCATGTCTCTGATCATAATTTTAAAAAATAGGGCTAACATTCATTGAGATGAATAAAAATATTTTCTAATAGAAAAAGTTTGAAAAATCGAATGATATGCTTTTTGATATCATAAATGGCCATAGACAATCAGGAAAAAATTCTAAAATGACGCCAATTTGTCATTTTAACTGAAAGGGTTAATAATGCTTGAATAACTCTTAAGAGTAAATTTTGAGATTTTTGAAGCAAACCTTGGTGGTAAAAAATATTGGCTAGGTACGTCTTTTTTGGGAATGGGAATAGCTTCTCCAGTAGTTTATCAGACCCTCCTCATTGAAATATAGGCTGCATGGTTTTACCTAAAGCTTTGACAAGACTTTATGGTTTAAGAGGTGTGTTTGTGCAAAGATAATGTCTAAATGGGCACTAAAAGTGTTCACAAGTATGCTAGAGGCATAAACACATAAAGTGTTGCGCAGATTTTTAAGTAATTTATATGTGTGTATATATCATGTTTTCCTTTCTCTCTCTATTACTTCGGTTTTTTTCCCTTTTTATAACTTTTTTATATATTTCCATTTTTAATTTTCTTTTCATAATCATTCAAATTTATGTTTAGCTTTTCATGTCTGCCTCGTAAGCCCAAGATCGCGGGTTCGGAGCCCCTGCTGACTCGTCATATTTTCTGGATGGAAAAATGTTAGACACGCATGTCTTTTATGATTATGTGGCATGTAAAGAATCCCTGGAGGGCCTATTTGGCTTGGGTTTTCTCGCAAAATTAAATATCGGTATACTTTAACATCCACAGAGAGTTCAGATTCATTGTAATCTGGGCGTCAAAATTGGTAGCGATAGTCGCCTAGATGGTGCAACCAAAAATTGCTCTCAGTTCTGGGGATTATGACGAGATTGCAAATGCTTGACCGTCAATATTATAGCCCCATTAGAGAAAAAGAAACTTTCTTGATATTTTAATTTTTAATTTTCTTTTTACAATCATTCAAATTTATATTTAGCTTTTGCAATGTTGGTATTTTCTCTTTCTATAAATTCCTTTCATGCTATCAAATTTTTTTTACTGCAATACTACTAGCAATACTATTTGTAAAAAATACTTTAAAATGTTATTCTTGTCAACACTTTTTGCGATTAAAAATAACATTTCACGTTACTTTCCTTAACCGCCTCGAGGTATATTTAACCACAAAATACCTCGCGGTATTGACAAGTTTAGCATTAAATATTAAGATTTACTTCCAAAACGAATGAAAAAAAGTAAGTAGAATGACGACAGCACTCAGAAAACTAAGACGTTAATTAGCATAAGTGGTGATTAGCAGTGAATAAAAAAGTCTTTAAGTCTTTTTTGACTTTTTACGCTGTCATTCTTGCGTGAATAATTGTGTAGTTACATTCATTTAGTCTTTTCTTTCAATTAGAGTTCCATTGAGTCGGGATTTTTCATGGACATTTTTTTCTGCATAGATTGTGGGATTAGCTTCGCTTGAGGGAGCCCTGGGGTATGTTGTCAAAAGAAATACACTAAAATAGTATTTCATATTTTGAAAATCTAAAATTTTTGCGAAAAATACGAAATATTATATTTTGGAGAAAGTTTTCATCTTATATTGTCAAGCTAAAAGGGATGCTATAACCCTTTAAGACCCCTTCAAATGGCGCTGATTTAAGGTTTTGAGACTAAATGGTTTTATCGAAAAAGTTGCCTTAAACAGAATAAATGTCAACAACTTCCTCATTTTTTATAAAAATAAAAGACTGATACAAGTCACCTACCGTCGTCGGTATTAAACTTTTTGAAGAGTTTGAACATTCTCTTTTATCCCGCACAATTGTATATCTCAGGTCGTAAGGAGATGGGAAAAACACATCAACATATCTAGTAACTTAAATGTAATCTCACACATTGGTCCTAACATCATATAAAGTATTTTAAATATAGGAGCAACTGTGACGTTCTTGAAGGCGTGGCCGTCCCAGTTGTCCATAGACAATTCGATAATACTGTATTACTATGACGCTTTACGAAATAATAAATACCATTTATAACACGTTACCACGTACGCAGCAGAAGATGTCCTAGTTAAGGTCAACGGATAAGAATAGACTAATCGTCAAAAAACTAAACTAAGTGACACGAGTACCCAAAGAGTGTCAAAGCCTGCTGTGTCCATTCCAGCTTACGAAACCCATAGGCCAAGAAATGTACAGCATCATACGTTCCAGAACATTCAAAAGATCAAATTGACGCAATACCTCTAACGTCTACTTGCACTAACACTTGGCCGCTGGGTCTTAAACTAATTATTAGTTACCCAAAAATTGTCGTGTATTACCTTCTATATAATTTATTTTTTCTTCCTCCGTTTACCAGAACCACAAGCCGTTTATGGGTAACATGCCTGTATCGTAAAAGTGTTCCAGTAGGGCTAATTTCCCAAAGGTAACATATCATGTCCGTGTAATTTCCTGCAGTGGTTTATACTGCACCGGAGAGTTTTCTCAACTAGAAGCTTCTGATGGCCTGACACGGTTGACCGTTGTCTTTTTCTCAGCCATTCCCAGTACAAGACTGGCGTTGTTGGGATATGTCTTTCAGACGCGTCATATATTGCACGTTTTTTAAACCAAAAGGTGATAAAGATCACTTCCCAGGTACGTGATTTTCACGCAACAGCTTGGGAAATGTTCCAGATCAGATAAAATGCGCATTGTTCTGAATAATAAATTCGCTTTTTAAGTATTTTAAAATGGCTGTACCAAAATGCCTATGATGTATATTATGAACCTAAAGTCAAAATAGTTTTAATAACCGTATTTCTTTCTTTTTGTCTTTGCGCAAGCGGCAGCTACAAGCCAACTAAAGTAGCAAACCTTCACGCCAATTCTCGCATGCCCCGACATGCATATTCCCGACTTGACAAAATTCAAATATCTCGATCTGATGACCTTTACTACCTCATTCACTACATTGATACATATTTAGAGCTATAATTTTAATCAAAACATTTTCTTAGTAGCTGCAATGTATAAGTTTGCCAATTTTTTCACCATACTTTCATTATTCAGATGAACCATTTGGTTTTGGAAACCAAAATCTAAAATTGGTTCAACCGACTACCGAAAATATGGTAAAACATTTCACCACACAGCTGTTAAGAATTCCAGGAACCATTGTTTTGGTGGAAACCTATTGTCGAATTTTTAGAAGTGTATGTTTCAATTCCTTCAGTTTCTTTCGATATGGGTTGCTGCTACACAACGTTCCTGTAAAGATATTATAAGTCCTTTAAAGATATTATATCATGGATTGCCCATTGCAGAGATTAGTGGAACAATATGAAAAGTAAAATTTTTGAAAAATTTAGATTTTTGTGTCAATGAACACCTTACTAATTTCTTTAACGATATCAATTTTTACTTTTTTCATAAACTTTAAGTTTAGTATATTTTTTATGATTTGCAAGTACCGTTTTCAACAGATCTGAAGGCAAATTACAAACTTTGAAGCTCATTTTGTCGTTTTTAACTTTTTGTCACTTACCACGTTCTTGCACCAAGCGCTTCAATTGAGAGTGCGAATTCTCTATCGTTTCATGAAGGTTAAGTTTGGTTTGAATTATCGTCGCACTAGAGCTACACGAGAGCTATTGGCGACGGGCGTCGTATTTTAGAACCACAGTCAAGTGACGAGCCGACGCCTGAATAGGCACCCGACGCAACCGTTAAGGGCGACATCGTACGCAGCGTTAGGACTTTGAAGGATATTTTGCACGAAAGGATAACGTGCACTTCTTTACATGGGGTATTATCCGTCGGAAATTTTTGACTGCACGGGCCGTTTATAGGCTGTCAGTTATTTTGGCGATGCCTGGACCCGAACCTGGAACCTTTCATGGTAGCCGAGTGCCTAACCGTCTGGACTCCCCAGCCCCCGTTTATGTAGGGGAAAAAATAAATTTCTAATTTTGAAAAAAATGTAATTGCAGTGGAACATTTTTCCTCAATTAACTTTTATTAATGCGTTAAACAATAAGCTAACCAAAGCAGCACATTTTATTATCCCAAATATTTTTTATTCTTATAATACCATCCACGTATTCGCACCTCTAGTACAATATTATTATTACTAACAAAAGTCAACTGTCCCCAGGTATAAATAGAAGAAAGGTAAATTCCAAAATCCGTACCACCTGTTTCGAAAATCCTCTCCCGAATAAGTCTTTGAATATTTTAAAATAAACCCTCGAGCCTTTTGGTGATCGATCTTTGACGGTGATTTTTTTCCTTATAAAAATAACTTTTTGCTGACTTTGTTCGGTGTTTCATTTATTTTTTAACCTTTCTGGATACGTACTTTCATCCTCATCTCTAATTTAACGCATCCAACGTACGCCTGTGAATTTTTAGTCACGTTTAAATGCCAAGATTGATATCTGAATTAACGAATGTGTATTCTTAAGGAGTTTGTTCTATAGTAGATTCAACATGTAGTTTTATAATGAAACACCAGCTTATATTGTGTTGGTGTATTCATTGTAGCTACGTTAGTTTGAATTACCGTCGCACTAGAGTCACACAAGGGCTATTGGCGATAGGTGTCATAATTTAGAACCACAGTCAAGTGACGAGCCGACACTTGAGTAAACACTCAACACAACCGTTAAAGGCGATCAGCGTTGGGATTTTAGAGCACATTAAACCTGCACTTCCTCTACAATTCGTTGGACATTATTGGCTGCACGGGCAGTTTAAAGATCAGTAGTTATTTTTGGTGATGCCCGGACCCAAACCTGGGACATTTTGCATGTTAGGCGAACGCCTTAACCAACTGGGCTTCCCAGCTACCGGATTAATTGTAGTAATTCGGGGATTCATGAAATCTGAAGAAAATTATAATTGTGTATATGACGTATTCGAAAACACTAAAGTTCGTTTCAAAATATGGGGAACAGCTGAAAATTTGGGAATTTCGACAAACGACAGTTTCGTTTATTTGGGATTAGTGCAAAAAAAATTTACCCAATGTCCTGGCAGCTATTTGAGGTATGTCTTGTGTGCTATTTCATGTGGCCTTTTCATTTGAACGTGGTTCAAAATTCTAAATGAAGGTGAACCAAAATGTTAAACGAAAGTCAAAACTGGCTCTGTATAAAGACCAGTTTCTACCTTTGACTCTGAAACCTGGACCCTTAACAAATCAGCTAAGTACTTTCGAAATAAAAGTACTCATTAATATTTTCAGTGCAATCAATAACGATGGTCTACGGAGACATAGATAACAACAATAAACTATGTAAAGTAAATAATGAAATTGACATTGTTGAAAAATCAATGAATGACCTCTTGAATATGATTGATTGGCCGAACATATCTGCAGAATTAAACCCTCCTCCTCAATTTATAGAATCTTTAACTACAAGAAAATAGGAACCACAGCTTAGGCAAGACCCAAATTAAGATGTACAGACTGCATCACTAGAGGCCCAGTGTCTTAATCGTAGTACAAGGCATTACCATGCCACAGGTCCAGGGTTCGAATCCCGGATTGAGCAAGGTTGACTCATCCTTTCATCCCTTAAGTGGGTGGATAAAATGAGTAAAAAGCATGTTTGGGAACTAGGCACTGGGGGTTTTGCGTGAGGTTGACCATCTAACATTTACATATGAAGAGTACATGGGAAAAACCGATTGATTTTGTAGAGAAGTTTCCCTAGCAGGCCACTTTGGCGATGATAGCGAGTGATCGCCTAAACTTGTGTAAGGAAATCAGTTCCTACCACAGAGAATCATAGTTAAAGTAATAGAGTGGCAGATCACGTGACCTCTAATGCTAACGACGGGACGCGCAAGGAGCTCCCAGAAAAGCCCCAATGAAGCCAGTGTTGTGGGTCACGTGATCTACTACTCTAATACTTTAACTATGATCTCTGTGGTTCCTAGCTACCAAAATTCAGGCGATTGACGATTCCGACGCTTGGACCAAGAGAAGAAGAAAGAGAGAAACCGGTTTTCTGCCGCCAATGTCCTCCAAGCAGGCAATCGTGGGCGTCCGCCTAATAAATCAATCGGTTCTTCCCGTGTACTCTTCATATACCTAGCACCACAGAGCCCTTGGTCATGTAAGCTGAAATGGGCACGGCAGGCCTTGGATCGCTAATGGCCTGTTGAGCAGAGGAGTTCAGTTTAGACTGCATAACTAAAGACTTCACAAATTCTGAAGCTAAGGAATCGGCCAACCATCGCTAAGAGAGCATAATGGAAGCAAGTTCTTGAGAATGCCCTCCCCCAGAAATAAGTACCTGAAGACGCTGTAATCGACTAAATTGCTTTGGGCCACAATTTTATTACACGCATACAGGTAAAAGTACTCACATTATCTCTTTGATAAATAAAAAAATACTAATGTCAAATAGTACCTTTAAATTCTGACGAGTCACTTTGATTCGGAAGCACTTTAAATTTTCCGAAATCGAATTTAATAAGGTAAAAGACTCGCATAATCCATTTATTTTCCCGCTTTATTTATTTATCTTTAGAATAAAAATTTCCTCTTTGATTTCGTTCACTTAAAATAAAATTGCTTCATGACGTCATTTCGTAATCTACATTTCAAAAAATTAACGTAACTCATTTTTAAATTATCTTTTCTCAGTGAATCTACATTTATCGTCTTTTTTGGGTTTAAGAGATTCAAAAATGTCTAACATTATTCATGTTTCCGAAAATAGTTATTACATTATGATATTTCATAAATTAAAGCCTTTTTTGTATTATAATGCTTTTTTTTCAAACATATGTTTTTGTTCTCATTCTATCAAGTTGATGATTAGCTTAGGTTTGAATTATCGTCGCACTAGAAATACATAAGGGCTATTGGCGACGGGAGTCGTATTTTAGAACCACAGTCAAGTGACGATCCGACACCTGAATAGGCACCAAACGCAACCGTTAAGGGCGACATCGTACGCAGTTGGGACTTGAAGGGTATTTAACGAGCACTCTCTTACACAGGGTATTATTCGTCGGCTATTAATAGTACGGCAGTTATTTTGGCTATGCCCGAACCCGAACCTGGGACCTTTCGTATGCTAATCGAGTATGCTCCTGACCTTTCGTATGCTAATCCTTTCGAGTGCCTAACTGACTGACCTCCCCAGCCCCCAACTTGATGATAAATAAAGTTCTTGGTAAAAAAAATGTAACTCCATTTAGTATGCAACAAAATTGTTATTTCGATTTAGCTGAAACTACACACCGATTTTTTTTTTTGTCCCGCGATTTTGTTCCACGTATGGAAAGACAGGCCTGACGTGCAAACATTTTCATTTGAAAGGTTGTTTTTTTTAAGTATCAATGTTTAGGAACACCTAATTAGTAACAAATAACATTGACAAAAATACAAGAGTACCAACATATTAGTAAGTCTGCAGTGATAACCCGAAATTTATAATTTTTAGAAAAAGAACACTTTGATGGTATTTATTTTCAACACCAATACAACTTTTAACGTAACTATTTTATTGAAATTAATTATAAAAATGATTAGCACTCCAATAATAATCCTTATACTTTACCTGACGTATTCTAATCCAAATATTGTAAATTTAGTTAAACATTAAAAAAAAGTTAAAATACTTTTCGTAATACACGTACGAAATATAAAATGCGTTCATAAATGTAATTTTAACATTCATAAAAACACCGTATCTCATTAAAATTTATTGCGAGTTTTCTGTCATTTAAATATGCATGATTATTTGATAAGGTGATTTAATCAAAGACACCTTTTGTCGAACGCAGATACTCAAATTTCCACTTCAATAATTTCCTGAAATAAGTTTTGAATTTTTAATTATGTTGGAATAAGAAATCAAATATTTGCTCATTTCTTATTAAAGTTATTAAAATATATATTATAATTTATATTTGCAATAAAAATTAGCTTTTGATATTTTAATGTGTTTATTTTGTCAATATAGGGAATTTATAGTAATTTAAATATTTTTATAATTGCTATGGTACAGTACTTATGAAAATAAATGCTGTGAATGTATACTTAGCAATATAATTCAAATAGTTGGTTGAATAAATACCAATTTTCAATGCCTAAAATAGAATTTATTAATTTAAGTTGCTGTTTCGTCTACGAATATTAGTTTCCATTTGCGCAATAGCGATTTTAGTAACGCATGAACTAAGCTGTTTCAAAATTTAATCGATATCTATTCAGTTCATTTTTCACAAACTATTTCCTTTCAAATTTTTCCGTAAAATCTTATCTAAACCCCTAATGAATTACTATTTTAAAATACTAAATTTCGCAGGAAGTAATAACTGTCATTTGGAAATATTGGTTAAGTTCTAGTTGTTGCTTAACTTACTTAAAATAGTATTAAGTTAATGTTGCAACTAAGCAGAATTTTAAAAAATTACAGACTTATAAGAAATTTTAAGTTTTGAAATATATTTTGGGTTTCTCAAATGATTGGTACGCACGAAATTTCTTATTTATATATTCAATTTCGCAATACAAAATTTAAGCAATAAAAAGAAAAAAATCCATGTTACTGCTACTTTATTTTTGCAAGAGTTTTCTTTATATACAAATATTTGTTTATACGCGAATTTTACGCTGTTGAAATAATTATTACAACTCCAAAATTATGATTTTCGTAAGTTGAATAAATGAAATAATTTGCGATTGTGTAAAGCTAAAAATGACAAATTCGAAATTTATATCAACGAAATGATGAATTTATGAAACATATTGTTCCATTATTACATAATTTTATGGTATATTTTTGTAGTAGAAATTTAACTTTTATAATCAATAAAAACGCAATATGCATGCAAAAAAATATCTGCAAAATTATTGTTTTCATGCATTTAATATTCTCTCTGTATGACGCCATGTATTTAATATCTCCCGCAAATTACATTCGATCTGTTGGGTGTTGCATGCAATATTGTTGATTAAATGCAACTGAAAGGAGAATCTAGGTAATTTTTTTAATATGCTATAGTGCAAAAATGATCGATCAACAATTTTTACTCTCCTACTAAACACGGATGAATAGTTAAATGCAACTAAAAATCGATAACTAGTTCATAAAGTTTAGTTGACCTCTATTTTCAGTTTATTTTTGCTCGGTATTTTTTTTACTTTCAATAAGTCTTTTAATTATTATTGATTTATAATTCATTATTAATAATGGCGTAATGAGATCTATAATAATATAAAAATATACATTTTAAAGAGGATCTACGGCAAACCTTTACGTTGTATAGAATAAAACCAAAATTACGTACCATAAAACAATCTTATGTTTTGTATTTGTGTATGCAGCTAGTTTACAATAATAAAAAAAATGCCTTTAAAAATTGTATTTTTTATTCACTATAATAATGTCCATACTGTGAGAGTGAAGGAAACAACGAATGTCTATACTACGTTATCTTTTGATGGGCTTGAAAAAAAAAGTCTTTCAAAACATTTTAGGACTTTTTTTTTAATAGTTTTTCGGTTTTTAGTTTCATGTTTTTAAATACGTTATACAACCAGTGAAAATATTTTCAAAGAATATAATTGTTAATAAAAGAATTGATCCAAGTATGTATATAGCTGTCAATCAAAAATAAATATTTTCGGAAAAAGTAGTTAAATGCAATCTCAATATTAACGTTTAACGTTGTCATATTGCAACTTAACATTGAAAAACAAATAAAAGCAATACTAACAATTTTGCTTCACTTTATTCATTGTGACCCATCCAACAGGTGAAAAGGTATTGTAATTATACAAGCCCATTGTTTCAACATTCATTTAGTGTATAACTCATTTACTTGCACAAAATAAACCCATTCCCACATTCTCAATAGATATTTGGCGTGTTGCCAAGGTTTGTTATTCACAATTAAAACTTTATTCAAATATGATTGATGTTGGTTAACTATTTGGTAATAGTTAATGAATAAACTGCATTGCTTTATTTTGTTAAAGTAAACAATACTTTTAGTTGCAATTCAACATTTTCGTGTAGAGACGCCATAATACTAAAAAACTATATTGAATCAGGCTTTGTTTTAGTTAAACTATCATATGTTTTAGCTATGATATAATTGCTAAATTGTTTATGCTATGATATAATTGCTCTTTATGGTAACGTTTATTTTAAGTTTTTCTTTGTTCAAAATACCTGTTTGAAACATTTTTGGAATAATGATAATTATTTTGTTCTTTGTTAGAATGTTGTGCTAACTGTAAAAATGTAATGAAAGTTTACTCCGTAATCATGCTGAGGTTTCTCATATTTTTTTATGCACCCGATTTTTTATTTACGGAGTAACATATACCAGTAATTTTTTAAAGTGGTAGTTGATCGAATATTGTAAATTAGAGACAGTTGAACATTTTAAAAAGATCGCGGGTTCAGGCCCCGGATGAGTCAGCGGATTTTCTGGATGGGAAAATAAAGGGCACGCATGTAATATGATTATGTGGTATGTAAAAGACCACTAGAGTACCCATTTGGCTTGGGTTCTAAGCAAACTTTATCCACAGAGAACTTAGATTCATTGTAATCTGTGCGTCGAAATTGGTAGCGAGAGTCGCCTAGATGGTGCCACAAAAAAATGGTTCATAGTTCTGTGGAATATGCCGAGTCTGCAAAGGCTTGACAGCCAAAATTGCAGGCTTTACAGAAAAAAAAAACATTTTAAAAAATAAAAATATATGGACAAAAGTTGATAGGTAAGTGTTGCTTCCTATTTAAGTCCATTCATTTTCTTTCTTCTTTAATTTTCATTAACATGTGTTACCGTTAAAACCCGAAATCAGCTAAAACTAGAATTAACTAGTGAAAACTAGTTTTAACTGCTGCCATTAGTTAAAACTAGCATCCACTACCTAAAACCAGTTATTGCCATTTCATAATAGTTTTGACGAAATAGATTGGTTTAATCTAGTTATAACTAACACTTATATTAGATAAAACTAGATTTAACAATATAGCACGATTTAGGATAATATGTTTGGATTAGTTTAGTTAATTATAGAGTTGAAATGCAATAACATCGTTCGGATATTGGAAGACACTTTATTAAGAAGAACGGTAGGGTCAAGTGGGGCAAGTGTGATTGGGGGTAAGTGTGATAAACAGCTCTTGTAACTTTGGATATCATTCTAAAAATCTAAAAGTTTGCAATATATAACATTAGACCACTTATAATTAAACTAAAAAGAAATATTGACCTTATTTTTTGTTTAAAGAAAGTTTTTAGCTTTTGAATTTAAGTGCAACTGTCTTCTTTTTACACACTTACCCCTATGTGGGGTAAGTGTGATAAACAGCAATGGATTTTGAAATGCAAATTTTGTACACTTAAAATTGGAATTCAAACATATAATTTTTTTTTCTACATATGTATGTTTCTAAAATAATTCACTACCAATTTTAGGATTTGGAATTTACTTGAAGCAGAGAACGAATTTTCTTAAGGGGGTCTGGCACCCCAAAATCATTGAAAAAATTATAAAAAAAAAATAGTGGCTTAAAATACTATATCAACCTTTATTAATTATGTCACAAAGTTTTAAGACGATAGGAAAAATATTTTTGACATTAAAGGCAATTTTATTTTACCCTTTCTTTAGTGAAACGGCCCAGAACGGCCGAACGACTAAGGATTCGATAATGTTATTCCAATCAAATATTACGAGGAAGCAAAAATCCTTCGTAAGGAAATGGGTTAACAATAAAAACTTTAAATTGGTTTTTCTCGGTTTTACAATTTTTGAATCATGTGAATGTTTGGGGGCACACAACTAAAAATGTTATTCATTTAAATACTTGAATTTTTTTATGTGTAATTCACAAGTATATTTAAAGATTTTAAAGCAGGGAATAGTCTGTAAAAGTTTTACTTTTTTTTTTAAAAAATCTTTTAGGTTAAAAATATTGACATTCTTCAACGATATTTAAAAAAATTCATATTTAATCTAGTTTTTAGTTTTTCAAAATAATCTTGTGTTAAAATACTTAAAAATGTCTATAGATGAAACTGTGAAAAATTGAAATGGATATATTAATTAGTTAATTCTTGAGATGCCCCCAAAGTTGGACAATTTAACATGGGCTTCTATGGAGGTGCCAGACCCCCTTAAGGAAAAATGCAGAAACCCTATCACACTTACCTCACTTGACCCTTCGAGTTTTTAAGGACTCCATTGTCGTAATAAAATTATAAATTAATGTTCATAATAAATAAAAAGTCAACCATTCGCAGATAATTCGAGTTTTATCTAAAACATGCTAGATAATTCTAGTTTTTTCTAATTACAACTATTTTTAACCAATGCAATTGGTCAAAACCGGTATTAACTAGCGAGATCTAGTTGTTTTTAGGAAACTAGTTTTCACCAATGGCTGCAGTTAAAACTAGTTCTCACTAGTTAATTTTAGTTTTAGCTGATTCCGTGTTATAACGGTAACATGTTTTTGAATCAAAATTGAGACACTCAATAAATAAACATGGTGCATAAAGGGCTGATGTAAGCTAAAACAAATCGCGTCCCACAAATCTCACCAACTGTTCAAAACATTGTTTCATATCTATCTCAGATATCAATCTCATCTTTTAGCCGACATTCAAAAAGTAGCGTAAATTGGGCCCGTAAAAGGCTACAAATATGCAACTAGGTATGGCGTCATATAAACGCTTCCGGCAAGCTTGTTAGCGTTTTCTCCAGATAATGTACTGTATAAGGCTTCAAATCAAAGACATAAATGAAGTAGGCCAACTTTGTTATAGTTAAAAGACAGATTGGGAGGGGGGCAAAGATTATTATCGTAATTGGCGAGAAAGGCTGCAGCTTTTGGCGACATATCGCTGCCACTTGTGAAAACACAGATATTAATTTTAATTAAAATATTTCTCTTTGTTGTAGGTGCCCAATGCATATCTTTATTGACACACTATTTTCACCCAAATTCTGCTATGGCTGTTTTAGATACTCGAAGCCCAGTGGTTTAGTGGTGCTTCGCATTGCCATGTCACAGGTCCGGGGTTTGAATCCCGGATTGGGTGAGGTTGACTTCTCATTTCATCCCTTAAGCGAGTCAACAAAATGAACCCAAGCTTTCTTGGCGACTAAACACTGGGGGGTTCTGCGTGAGGTTGATAACCTGACCGGGACATATGCCTAGCAACCCAGAGGCCTTGGTCACGTATGCCTAAATGGGCACGGCAGGCCTTGGGGTGGTTACGCCTATTAGTTTAATTTAGTTTAGCACAAAGTTTTCAATATTAACCTTCTAATGCATATTGTTACCGTTTGGTAACAAGTGACATAATCCACTTTATTCTATTAAATTAGAGCTCCTCCAAGACAAATCTGTGATTTCTCATCTATTACATTTTATTTTAAAGTTTTTGTTACTAATAATCCTCATAGATGACAGTAGTAAAAGTGTATTCAAAATTAAAGAGTGGGATTATTAACTTTTGTGAAATTACGTTTTTGGCAGTATTCAAAGAATAATAATATTAGTACTAAATACTAATAAATTGTTTTGAAAAATTATTCATAGTTAAAAAGGGTTATTTTGAAATATTTTAGTAGTTTTCTAGTCATTATTATCAAAATTGGAATTTTGCAGTTGGTTTTTGTCATATGGAAAAAAAATTTAAAAAATTGAAATTATTTAAATTCTAATGCAGTTAAATTTTTTTTTAGTATTTTTCCCATAATGTGTGAGTATTAAAGATACATATATATTGTTTGGTGATGAAAGTAAAAATTCATGCATTAGAGGGTTTATATAAGTTATTTTAAAGATTACATATAATATTTCAAAGATATACGTCAAATTTGAGCTTCCTTAAAATGTGTATTGATGTAACACTATCACAAGTACATCTTTTTTTATTCCTTACATTTTTAACCAGCTTTTTAAGAAGAATCCATTTTCCATTATCCAGCCCCTCCAAAAAAAAACTGATGTTCTCTCCAAAGCAAGATCAATGTTTCTTGTAAAGTTCAATGAAAATCTATCGCTTCTTGTGTATCGTCATAGCCTATCATAAACATCACATCGCGTAAGAATATTTTTAAAAAACCTGAAGAATAAACGACAAAAACCCTCAAGGTTTTAATAGCTTTTCTTGAAGAAAATGGAAAAAGACAAGAGAGGTTTTAAATATGCCAAAAATGTGGTTTTTATTTTTTGCGCTGCTGTCTTATTTTTAATTATGAATTTGTTTCAATTTGGCATTGATGGAGTTTAATAACGTAATAAGATTTAATAACTTTTTTTTATCGTAATAAAGTTTGGGAATCGAGGATGCGTATATGGTATAGCTTATTCAATTAAATGAATTTTTTTAGTAAAAAAAATCTTTCGTAAACTAATTTATTTTCTTGGATTTTTTTCGTTATCCGTATTTTGTATGGCACTCAAATATAATAATAAAGAAATAACCTGAAAAAAATATTCGGAGAATCCTAAATAAATGCTCCAGCAAACAAATAAAAGTCAAATTAAATGTATTAGGCTTCTTTTATAACTTTATTTTAATTAATAAGAGTAAGTGGCACCAAAAAAATAACGTTCTAGCTATTAGTTTCAACTGAAAGGGAATTGATGCATATGTAACTAGAAATATAAAAAAATACTAAAAAAATATTTATATAAGTAATTTGCAGAATAATTATGTAACTTTTTCGAAACCCAGATGATTATAGTCTTTGTTCCGTAATTGGTCCATTTTTCTGAAACACCGTAAGATATAAACGAACAACTAAGATTAATACAGATGAAAAGGTCCACAATATGAATAATTTCCAAGTTAGAAAGGTATTTGGGTCTTTGCTGCCGTGAGCAGGTATAGAGCAGTAATCAAAACCATGAATTGGACCATTTTCGTTCTGAAATGATCAGTCTTTTTCAATATGTTATCTTTTTAGCTTAAAGTTATTGAGTGCTTACAACAATGGCCAAGTCATTGTTGTGATGCTCCACACCCTAAAAAAATGAATGCTAAAAAACGACGAAATTTTCCTTAATTTTGACGATTCCGTTACTGACAAATGCCCCGAGTTTCCGTTTCCTCAAAGTGAGGACATTTGAATCGTCATTTTTATGAGGATTTGAATGTCGTCTAATCTAAAGAAATATTTCGTCATTTTTGAGCATGTGAGTACAACAATGAGATTCAGTTTCCTCAAAATCAAGATACAGAATCGTCAAATCACGATCGTAAAAGTGAGGATTCGCGTTTACTCAAAAGCCACGGAGAGTTTGGCGAAACAATCCTCAAAATTAACGAAATGAGGCGTGAGGATTCATGAATCGTCAAAAATGAAAGTTATTTCTGAGAGTGCAGTTTACCTGTCCACGGAAGTCTGTTGATCTGATGCCCTCGCACAGTTATTCACTCCAATCCAAGAAATTGTTTAGTTGGTTGGCTGGTAGATATATTTTTAGGTTTGTGTGTTTGGTCAGAAACTCGCTTATAAACCTTCGTCAAGTAAGACAGACACAACACACACAAGTGACAGATGATGCCATATATCGCCACCTCCGCAATTTAGACATGCCCCTAAAGGAGAGGGAAATAGTCTCCAGGGACCTGTACCCGTGGGAAACTGCGCCATAACCACCCACAGACTTTCGGACCCACATATATAAGGAGAACGTACTCAGCATATAATCAGTGGGTCTTCAGTGGTATAGAGACTCGATCAAGGGACCTTCCGATTCCGACAACGAAGAAATTGCTTACTAATCCATAACAGACAAAATGTTATCCAGAATAAATCCAGAGCAACAAAATAGCTTTATTATCTGCTCAAATGAAATCTTTTGGACCAAATATACAAGACTTTTTTCTTACCAAATAAACGTTTTGGATTAAAACTTTCCTGAAAGAAACTATTGAAAAGACGTAATAAAAAAGAACTATAAAACAGTTAAGGAAAGGGCTAGATTGAGTTATCGTCACAATAGATATAAACAAGGTCTATTGGCAACGGGCGTTGTCATTTCGAACCACAGTCAAGTGACGAGCTGACACCTGAGTAGCCAATGAACGCCAATTTGATACATCGTACGCGGTGCCGAGATATTGAAGAATATTTAACATGCATTTCCTCTATATTCGTCTGACGTGAAGACTATTTGGGAAACATAAATAGTTAAACTTGAGTTTTGAAAGACGCCTGATTTTTTTTCATCTTCTGACGTTTATTTTTTTCTGAAAAACGTTTTCTACTGGTTTGTATTACTTAATTTTGGTTTCCTGACAATCGTAACCGTAGCATCTATTACGTTTAACACACTTCTTAGTAATGGTAATGGTAATGTAATCGTTTCCGTCTGCCTATTTCTATCCTCCTCTAGGAGCTTTAACACAGCCAATAACGCCTCGTAATTTAGAACACTGGTCAAGTGACGAGGTCGACACCTGAGCGGGCACCCAACGGAACTTCGAGCGACATCGTACGCTGACGCCGTCGGGACTATGGACTAAACAGATTTAACGAGCACGTCTGTCTCAGTGTACTGGAGCCCATCCGTCACGATTTGGATTTTTTTACTCTTTCCAGAACAGATATCAGATTTATAGGATGACTGGCAGTAGGTAGGAATCGAATTCCGAGAAGGTTGAATCCTGAGGCTGATGCCTTAACCACTCGGCCACAGACGGGCCACATCTTAGTAAAATTGCAATGTATTCCTATGGTTTAAGTGCCATAATGCTAATGAGATGGTCGATAACGCCCGTTACCTTAAGGCTCTTTGTAAGCAATAACGATTTTCTACTCGGGTATTATCATCACCATTTTCTTTTGTTTCAGACTAATTCGAAAACATTTTTGGTTGATACACCCAAAAATAACTAACAAACATACTTTTCACTCTAGCTCGATGTTAAAACAACCAACTTATTTTAAACTAATAAATAAAATATTTCAGTTTTCAATACGTGATAGAGAATAGTGAACGTTGTTTTTCCCTAGCCTGATATTGAAATAGAAAAGTATAGTCTACATTTTTTACAATCAATAAAAAAGCATCATATATCACTTTCTGGTATTAAGAACTATAAAAAGATTGATGGTTCTTAGGCGCACACAGAATATTTTATTCATCTAAAAGTAAAATATACTGCTCCACGTGCTGGGTATATTGGGTACAACAAATATAAGATGATTATATTTTGTTTGTAAAGGTCACGATTCAAATCAATAAGCTTCATAGAAAATTCTTGAATGTATTGATTGGAAATAATAAACGAGAACAGAAAAATATTTGTTTAGTAGAAATTTTACGTTGGTTTGACACACATCGGTTAATTGGCACTGTTGGGAATGTATCCGAAAAAAAATGTTTTTGTTTGAATTACCGTTGCACTAGAGCTACACGAGGGCTATTGGCGACGGGCGTCGTATTTTAGAACCACAGTCAAGTGATGAGCCGACACCTGAGTAGGCACCCAACACAACCGTTAAGGGCGACATCGTACGCAGCGTTAGGACTTTGAAGGATGTTCAACGTGCTCGCCCTGAACACGGGGTATTATTCGTCGAACATTTTTGGCTGCACGGGCCGCAAGGTCAGTAGTTATTGTGGCGATGCCAAACAAGAAACTGGGACCTTCCGCATGCTAGGTGAATGCCTAACCGACTAGGCTCCTCAATCATCAGCCCCCATTTTCGCTTCTGTATTTAAACTTCATGATTTTATAACCACGGTCTTAGTTAATAAATGTTTGAAATAGCTGCGTTTAATGGTCTTAGTTTCGTGTAGTTAAACATTTGTTTACTTATCATACAGCGGAATGGGGAAACCCACTCTACTCCACAATATTTTTTACTATGAAGTAGTTATCAGTATAATTTTTATCTTACTATTGTAGATAATATAAAATTATACAAACAAAACAAATATTCAATCATGGTCTACCAAAACAATGAACATTGCTTTTGAGGAGGTCAATTCTGGCGATTCGAAGGCCTCGAATAAATATTATGTTTCACCTGAAATTCTAATGCATATTCTGGAATTTAAAGAAATCTCGAAAACGAAGAATCAAAGAGGTTAGCCTTAACTGATTTCCCAGACAACAAATAAAAGCTAGACGCCCCTATTTAGAAAAAAAGTGTGCTGAAGTAGAGACAGCAAAGATAAAACTGTTTTAGAAAGACAAATATAACAAAATGTTTAGTCTAAGCCAGTTCACACACAATTCCTGTGCTGGAATAAATAGCTAATATTAATCATGAGACTTAAGGGGATAAGGTACCCAAAAATTGGCCAAAATATCGATTTTTCAGTTTTTAGTTATTATTCACAATATCTTTCTGAACATTTACTGAAAGTTTCTTAATGATATCTTTTGTAGAAAAAAAGTAATAAAATATTTTCTGGAGTCATTCCTATAAGTTTGAATACGTATTTCGTCTGCTTGCAGGCTTTCTCTGCTTCTCTTTTTTCAATTCTTGTGTTTAAAAAATTCCCAAGGTTTTTTTTTGTTAATTAAGTTAGAATTTTGAAATTTTTAACCTGTGTTCTTATATATATATGGTGCACAAAATTGTGAAAGGAATAAGGTCTACAATGAATATTTTTTTTTTTTTAAATGTTGAATTCAATAATTTGTAATTTTTTTGCGATTTTCAGTATACATGCATGTTACTTTTCAACTGTAGGTCGCATTTTAAAAATCCATGCACAGTTCTTGAACAAATAGTACCAAAAACAAGCTATAAAAATTTGGTGGAATTACTCTCAAAATTGAAAGAGAAGTAGCGTTTTAAAAAAGTTCCGAATTTCGACTTTTTTAAATAAATGAAAAACTACTTGTAAATATTTGTTTTTATTGCTAGAAAATGTTTGTTTGGAATGAACATTACATAAAACTACTATGATTTACAAGTTTGTTATTATTTCTAGAAATAATGTTTTGGGTACCGTATCCCCTTGAAATAAATCTCGACAATTTAAATTTAGAAATCTCTTTTCCGTAGCTTTGAGAATAGGCTGAATGCAATCAATGGAAACAGAAGCCTTTCATAGTCCCTTAAATATAAATGGTTTGATCATTTTCGATGTTATTGTATTTTAATAACTAATAATGTTCTCATCGAAAAACTTACAGTTAATTAACTTTTATATTTTTAAAACATGGATTCAACTAGGTACCATGTTCTTACCCGAGTCTTCCAACCTGTGCTTAAATAAAATCTGAAAGATTTTTAAACTTATTAATTTACAACCACTAAAACTAAAATGTATCGTCAACTAATACCAAAAACTTGCAATATCAAAAAAAAATTAAGATATTTTTTTGCATGGAAATTGTGATAGGGACATAAAAGGCTGCTTTTGAAAGTTGTGTTCAATTAATAAATAACATGAAAGTCATTAAAATTCCCAAGAGAGTTTTCCAAAAAAATTACGAAAATAATTCATTTATTTTTTGGAAATACTAAGAGGAAACGCATTAAATATTTCTCGAATAAAGCAATCACTATTAAGAACTCCAAACTAATAAACAAACATAAAACGTTTAATTTTATACTGTAACTAAATAATTTTTTTTAATAAAACACATTTTAATCAAAATTTCATATTGTATTTCCACTTCATTTAAGCTTGCTTGATGGTGAACTTAAATATTTAATACATTTGGTTCAAAATTATCATCTTGCATTATGAAACAAAAAAAAAAGAAAAATCAGATTTCGTTGATGAATACACTCTTAAAACAAACACTCCCAATTTACCTCAGTCTGAGTGGATTTCACTCCTCCAGACTGGAAAATGCACTTCTCCTTTTCGAGTGGATCCTTTGTGTGTTAAACCTCCGACAGGATCACTCCAAACGAGTGATTTTAACTCAGTCTGAGAAAATATGCATGCCTTTAGGGTGTCGAAAATGCACTTCTCCAACTGGAGTGGATTTCACTATTTTGTTTTAAGACTGTATATTTGTCTATAAGTCATTTAAATTTTTGTACTGTATATTATGCATTGGTATATCAAAGAACAAACAAGCGAAATACAACGCTGTACAAATTTGTTGTGTAAATCCATAAAACTCGCAAAAGCCTAGCTGATTACAGTTTTATGAAGTAATGATAAATACAAAACGTTATTTTGTAGTGTGACGTTTACTGCTATTTTGTAGTGTGACGTTTATTGCTATTTTGTGATGTAACGTTTCTACGTGAACCTGGATAGGGGAGACCGGGGCACAATGGACCTAGGGGCACAATGGACCACCCCCTATTATTTATTTTGTAAATTTTCCGAATTAGTTCGTATTATAAGTAATTGATGACATAAAAGTCTTGATCTTGTTATTATGAAAAACCATGTTGTTAGCTCACACATTTGCCGTTTTTCATTCTTGATGTGTATTAACCAGGTGAAAGTAAAAAAGCTCTCTCCGAGAAATTATCTTCTTACCATTAAAGTAACATTAGTTGGACCAAGTGGCTTATCATAGTTGAAAGGCAAGATATTTGTCTTTCTATATAATCTATAAATTAATTTCTGAAATCATAATAGAGCATATTTTAATTTTGTTTTTTGTTCAACTACAATATGGGGCACTATGGACCACAAAATCTGGGGTACAGTGGACCATGGTCCATTGTACCCCATGCAACTTTAGAAATACTTTTAGTTTCAAAATAAAATAAAAAAATATTGATGCGAGTCCTTCCTAATTATTAATAGTTAAATTTGCTATAATACTAAAATATTTTAATATATATATTCTAATATTTACTTCTGAATGTAATAGATTTCCCCCTCGTCTACTGAGAGTGCCTGTTTTTGTTTTTTTAACAAGAAGTAACAAATTATTAGTCAACAGATGTTTTAATTTATATATTATGACTTCAAAGAATAAGTTTTTTTAAATGAGAAAAGTTTTTTTTAAAATTGAATGTGATACTAGAGTGTTAAATTATTTAAAGCAGAAGTACAAGTATAATATCATAAATTTTAAAATTAATATTTGATTACTGTTGATTTTTTTACTAGCACAAATGTTGTAGTTATAAATAATTAAGTAAAAAACAAATTTTCTCAGATATGGTAAAATGGACAAAATTGAATTTTTGTTAGTAAAATTTTCAATAGCATTGATTATGGGAAGACTTTAAAGGTTAAAAAATTAAACTCACATAAAAATGAAATTTCTTTGATCCGCAGTTTTTCCCTACACTTTTGGTGTTGTTTTGTATAGTAATAAAAAAGTGATTTTACTTTAAAGTGATCGTATAATTTTGGAGACAAAATATAATGCTTTTTCTAATTTTTTTCCCATGTGCCACATAACAGAATTAGAAAGACTAGTGAAGGAACAGTGAAAAAAAGAAGTGATGAAACAGGCTGTAAAACATCTTATAAGATGATAGTCGTTCTATCTGTTTAGTTAGCAAAGAGAAAGGCATTTCAAAAACAGCCCTTTGGAGCTACATAAAAAGTACAAAACCTCCCATAGACCTGCTAGATTTGAGCCTAACTGATCCTGGCACATAAAGAAGATAAACAAAAAATTTCAAAGGGGAGGGAAAAAAAGCAAACAGTAATACATGATAGTTCTCTCACTAAAGGAAGTTTTAATGCAATTGGAAACTTAAAATTCAAATAAAATCCTTATTTTACAAGTATGTTAATCTTTAAAAAGTGCAGATATTTTTTTTTCAGCAAAAAACATTACGGTTCATTGTACCCCGTGATTTGGTCCATTGTACCCCGAACCTGGGGTACAATGGACCACTTTCTCACTTGTAATAAAAAAGTGAATTCAGAAAAAAGTAATTGAAATTATATTTTTTTGGTAATGTATTTTTAAGCCAGGATATATATGTAATACATATACCCTTTTCTAAACAAGTGGGATAAATATTTTTGTACTTACAGCGCAAAATATGAAAAAGTGGTCCATTGTGCCCCGGTCTCCCCTATACTTTAAAATTCCCAGTAAAAAGTTGGTATAAACTATGTAAAATAACGTTAACGATAATATATTTTAAAAGCTTATTCAAGAGGGTTTTTAGTTATTAAATAATTGTTCATTTTAAATAAAAAAAATATTATTTAAAAGTCTGACTTGTTTACTACCCACTAGAAAAAGCAAAATCATATTTTTTTTAACATTTTTTTGTTTATCTGGCACTCATACGAGATAAATACATAACTAGATAGTAAAGTATTGGTTAAAGTAAATAGTGAAGTATTGGTTGAAGTGTGTAGTGACGTGAAGTGAAGAGTGTATTGTGAAGTATTGACTGAAAATAAAGTTTTATGACTTCCATTTTTTTCTGAATTCTTGTTTAAGGCAGATCAATACCATGTAATTTTCTAAAAATCGATGTTTCGATTTTAGTATTTATGTAAAATACGTTTCAAGAGCTTTCCAACGATGCCCTGTGTATGTAATGACAGACAAGTTTAACCTTGTTAATTTTAATTTGGATCAACAGTATTTTCATAATGTAAGTTTTTCATTTCAAATCTCATTTTTCTTAGAATGGTGTTTTTTCAGTAATTTTTTTTTTAAACTATTTTACTTAAAGACCTAAAATTTTTACAGGATAATTGTTTCAGGGTGTTTTGCTTACTGAAATGAGCATTTATCAAATTAAAAAGGAGAAAAAAAATATGGGTAATGATGTAAAAATGCTTTAAAAAAATAAAATATTACCCTAAATAATATTTTAAAAGCTTTTATATATTGATAAAATCTCATTTCAGTGTATTGTTCAATGTGCATATAATGTACATATTTTTTGTTGTTCTTTTGTATGTTAGTTTCAAAGAAAAGGAACATGAAAAAGGTCAATTTAACATTAGCCGTATACAAGGTACTGAGCTGCCTTAAAACTACAATTAAAAATTCATAAGCAATGTTGTAGCTTCACAAAAACGTTTTATTTATTTTGAAAATATTTTTATTTTTAGAAATATTGTATATTTGTAAAACGTAGTTTTCTCGTAAAAACTTAATTGTTCCCGTATAAAATGAAAAATTATACTTTTCATATGTATAAATCATCATATTTTTTTTCTCCTCATTATGCTATAGTATCAAAACGCTGTTTAATACCATGGTAAATACAGAGGCAGCTTCAGTGATTGTTTTTATTCAGTTCTGTGATGAAACTTTACTCAGTTTTTGTGGTGTAAGGTTAATCAACTTTGGTGTAATTTTCCTCCGTTTTACGCTAGAACGTCACTCCATAAAGCTAGGGCATAACTCGGTGGCACTAGTTTTACAGAGTATCATTACACCAAACATTTTACAGTGAAACATTGATATAGAGAAAATAACTTAACTACACTCTTGAAACAAACACTCCTAATTTAACTCAGTCTGAGTGGATTTCACTCCTTCAGTCTGGAAAATGCACTTCTCCTTTTGGAGTGGATCCTTTGTGTGTTAAACCTCCGACAGGATCACTCCAAACGAGTGATTTTAACTCAGTCTGAGTAAATATGCATGCCTTTACGGTGTCGAAAATGCACTTCTCCAACTGGAGTGGATTTCACTCTTGTTTTAAGAGTGTATTTTTATATTTTTACTTTATCCAATATGTTTAAAACAACCCTTCCGCTATTTAGAGAACATTTCTTTGAGTTTCTTTAACTAAATCCCTACAATTAAAATTTAGAAATCTCCCCTCTCCATGAGTTTAATTAAAATCTTTGTCAAGTTGTCTCGCCACACTTTCAATTAAAGCGAAGTTTCCAAGACATGCTCTTCGCAACCATTCGAGCAGATGCATTCGAAAATATTTAATCCAAAATAAATATTTGCACGCAATCGAAATCCGAGGTAAAAGTTTCCAAAATGTAAATAGTTGGAAAATGTTAAATTTGGAAATGGTTACTCTTATATAATTTTAACGTTTAGTGTAGCTTTTTGTTACAAGAAAACTCTCAGGTTTGATTGGAAAGTATAAGGTTGGTTTATTTGACTGCATATATTTGCACACGTATGGTTCTTGGAAATTCTGAGGTAAGGGTATCTTAAATGTAAATTAGTAAAAAAAATTGTATCATTAATAAATGTCAGGTTTTGGATGCATTAACGTCACCCAGTCGGTTAAGCATTCGCCTTGCATGCGGAAGGTCCCTGGTTCGGGTCTGGGCATCACCAAAATAACTGCCGACCTATAAACGGCCCGTGCAGTCAAAAATGTCCGACGAATAATACCCCGTGTAAGGGAGTGCACGTTAAATATGCTCCAAAGCTAACAACGTACGTACGATGTCGCTCATGTTGCATTGGAATAATTAGTACTCAAGAATAGAATCGTCACTTTATTGTGGCTCTAAATTATGACGCCTGTCGCCAATAGCAGTCGCGTAGCCCTACGAAGATAATTCAAATTAAAACCAACTAAAAGCCATGCCACCCCGGCGCAAATTCTATAGAAGAAAGTAAAAATCATTTCTGTGTATAAATGCATACTTTTCTATACGTTTATTTTTTCTAATGGTTCTTGTCTTTATGTTCTTCTAGTGTTTTTTTCCCCTTAACTTTCAGGTTAAAAATTATTGATGGAATTCTTTTTAATGAGATAATAGTCAAAAAATGTCTTTAGAAACAAAAATATGTGCTAAATATAAATCTAAATTTACATCCGCAAATCGAAAAATGCTATTAAATGTTGTGTAAAACATATTTTACACAATATTTTTAAACTAATGCAACAGGATATCTTAAAAATTGTAAAAGTGAAGTAGTTCCAACCCATAGACACTAGCAAAATACTTAGTGTTTACTTTCTCTGCATAATTTAATATAAATTTGCTGATTTTTAAAAATTTAAATTTTATGTTAATGAAAGAAAAGGACCACCGAAGTTTTAAATTTTAAAAAATGCAAACTAATAATGTATTTGTTAGAAAACACAGACAGTTGTTAGGAAGAACTATTTTAGGTACTGAAATTTAGTCTTAATAACTGGTCCTAGTTATTTGTGCAAAAACTGTATTATTATTTAAATGATAAATATTTTTTAAAAAATAAGCATAAATAAATTATAAATGTGTTTATTTTTTTAAAATGCAAGTAGCATGAGGAGTTTTTTTGTAAATCTATCATGACTAATTATTATGTTCATATCAATTATTTAATCAATAATTGATAGATATTTTCAACAAAACATTCAATTTGATTCATAATGTATTAAAAAAATATTTAAAAGACAAAAAATTCAATTTAAAAATTCATTAGGTTAAATCAGAAAACACTTTTGCTATTTTTTTTATTTTCAACATAAACTAAAATCTGATTTATGTTGAATTTTATAAGGAAATGTTTTAAATTATATGTAAAGCTTGTTTCTCCACTAATTAGCAAAATGTTCATGTGTTTTAAAGTAATATAACAATTGCTTTAAGTGGCCATCGTTAACATCATAAATACTACCTCTAAGAAATTTATTTTATTTTATGCACTAATTAGTGCGTTTTCGAATTCTATTAGCTTATTTAACAGAGGCAACTAAATATTTTAAGCATATCAAGGGCTTAAATATTTTTCTCCATTTTGTTTATTATAGACTTTATCACGCTATAAATTGTTAAAAAAAGAAAATACAAAGCTAATTATTAAAAGATTTATACCAAAAATAAACAGAGCTAAGTAAGAAAAGTATAAATGTCGTTCTTATTCAAGTTTGTCGATAAACAAAACTGAAATCCGCTTTTGCTTTTTATAATTAAACAAATTAAGACACAAAAATTAACTATTTTAGCATTTTAAAACCTAAACGGAAAAGCAGTTCATAAAAACTTACTTTTTTGTATTGATTTAAACTAAGTAATTTTATTAACAATAATATTTTTAAATATAAGCTCTTAAAATTTACTACCGAAAAATTTTTAAACCCCATTGTTCACATTTCATAAAAAGTTAACACATAGCATAAATAAGTTCTTTTCACAATAAATCAAATAAGTTATTTCATATTTATAGTGTAAATAAGATTTGCATTTTAAGATAATCATTGCAATTAAATTTTTTCTGTAATATGCATCGAAAACAAATAAATAAGTTTAAAAGGACACTTCTTTCTCTCCTCCCTCTCCCCTCCGCAAAAATAAACCGGTAATATGTAAGAATTTAAATATGTTTAAAAGAACTTACATAATATCAAACAAATTGTGCGATTGAATTATTAAGGTAAATTTCAACAATAAGCATTTAAACTGTTTCGGTAAAATGAATATATTTGATATTTATAAAGTAAAATATTCTCATTTCGTTAAGAAATAATGTAGCAAAATAAAGCAAAAAGGAGTTTTGGTCTTCGAATTTTCTTTTAAAAGTTAGATATTTTTGCCGAAAGGAACCAGTACACAGAATATTTTTAAATGAGAAAAAACTGAATATTACTTTTTAAATGGCATTACTCAACATATTCTTTTGCAAAAGTTAAAATTGCAATTTTCACAGATAATCAAATTTTAATAATTATATTTATTTTATACCAAGTACAATGAAAAATTTATTAAATAATAGATACTTTAAATTTATATCATATATATTGTAATAGATGTAATATTTTTAAGCAGTTTATACGACTGATGATTTCAATATTTGCAACTATATACATAGAAACAAACACAAACAAACCTTTTACACAAACACAATTATTTTCACAAGTGTTTTAACATCCGATCAAACATTAAGAAATTGTGTAAGTATTTCAGACATTTCTTTTTAAATACTTAATTTCAAAATAAAATTAAAACCATTAATCACCAATTATAAAAAAAGGTATGTTTTCATACAAGGATTTTTACTTCACATGAAAATATAACCTTAGCATTTTATTGGTCAAAAAAGTTGTTGAATTTTAAGGAAAGCTTTAAAATTTTATATTTTCCATTGATTTCTTTAATTTTATTCAAGCAAGCTAAAAAATTACTTCCGAGTGCGTTTGTGGGTGCAATCTATTATGCAATAAGCAGTATTAAAAAAATCATTTGAATTATTACTATTATTAGTTTTGTTCTTAGAGATTTTTTTGTAAAAACAAAATCAAAGCACTTCATAAAATAGATTTTCTTGCATTTCGCAACTAATAATTTGAAACAATTTGTTTAAAAAAATCAATTCGAAACAATAAATAGTTTAAAAAACAACATTTTTAAGTTTAGCTTATACTTAGTATTAATTAAGTTTTGGTTTTGTTCTTTGTTTATTTTTTTATAAAAACATATTCAAACCACTTCATAAAATGGATTTTCTTTCATTTCGCTACTAATCATTTGAAACAATGTGTAAAAAAAAACATCTTGAACAACTTTTTAGTTTAAATAAACAATTGGATTCGAACAATTGTTAGATTAAAACAGTTAGAATAAACAATTAGACTAGAACAACAGACTTTCTTGCATTTCGCTACTAATAATTTGAAACAATTTGCTTATAAAAACAATAAATAAACCATCTTTATCAACTTTTAAGTTTAAACAAACAATTCAATCAACAAGTCCTAACACCTTTAGTCTGCAATCTTCCAAAAATCAAAACACTTTATAAAACAGATATTTTCTTGCATTTCGCAACTCATAATTTGAAAGAATTTGTTTCAAAAAGCAATGCAAAACAATAGTTTGAAAAAAAAAACATCTTAAATAAACCATTCAATCAACAAGTCCTTACCTTTCGTATGCAATCTTCCCCCTAAAAACCAATTTTTCCCCCGAGTTTCTATTTTCACCAGCGCAAAGTTCCTTCCATCACTGCCAAGTTCCTTCCAAGCGGCGGAATCTTCGCAATCTGAGAGCCGCGCGGGAAAGTTGGGCCTACAGGCGCGCCACTTGTCGGTCGCGAAGAAGAAAAAGCAATCTCGTCCAATGGGGGAGTGAGGCTGTCGAAGAAGGGCCTCCGATTAGAGAGGGCAGACCTGTGGAGCAGCCCGCAACGCCCAGGTAGGCCCTCTAACGGCAGAAACTCCGCTCGAGAAAAGGTTAGGTGGAGTTATCGTCGCACTAGAGCAATACCACCTAGATTAGAGAGGGGCTGGGGAGCCCAGTCGGTTAAGCACTCGCTTAGCATGCGGAAGGTCCCAGGTTCGGGTCCGGGCATCGCCAAAATAGCTGCCGACCTATAAACGGCCCGTGCAGCCAAAAATGTCCGACGAATAACACCCCGTGTAAGGGAGTGCACGTTAAATATCTCTCAAAGTCCTAACGCTGCGTACGATGTCGCCTTAACGGTTGCGTTGGGTGCCTATTCAGGTGTGACTCGTCACCTGACTGTGGTTCTAAAATACGACGCCCGTCGCCAATAGCCCTCGTGTAGCTCTAGTGCGACGAAAATTCAAACCAAACCACCTAGATTAGAAGGCCGGCGAACTAAATGCTTGACGTCAAATTAGTGGACCGATTCTGTGGTTTTGACCAATGATCATTCGTAACTAGATCTTGTATTTGAATAAATTTTTAAGATAAGATGAATCAAGATGCGACGTTATTGGTCAACAAATCGAAATTGGTCTACTAGTGTGACCTTGTGTTGCTTAGTTCTTCGGCCTTCTTATCTAGGTGGTATTGACTAGAGCTGCACCAGATCCAGAGTTCCTCCATTGGGTATAATCCGGTTTTTTTAGGGGAGGGGGGAGATTGTAATAAGTTATAATTTTAAGGTTAGGTTAGGTTTTGAATTATCGTCGCACTAGAGCTACACGAGGGCTAGCGTCGTAATTTAGAACAGCAGTCAGGTGACGAGCCGACACCTGAATACTCACCCAACGCAACCGTTAAGGGCGACATCGTACGCAGCGTTAGGACTTTGAAGGATATTTAACGTGCACTCCCTTACACGGGGAATTATTCGTCGGACATTTTTGGCTGCACGGGCCGTTTATAGGTCGGCAGCTATTTTGGCGATGACCGGACCCAAACCTGGGAACTTCCGCATGCTAAGCTAGTGCTTAACCGACTGGGCTCCCCAGCCCCAGTTATAATTTTAGCAACTCTCAATTTTTAATAATTCATAATTTTAATTAAATAATGAATTTTAGCAACTGACTTCAAATACTTGTTTAAAACTATTGTTTTTTAGAGGCAACTTTCTTTCATGGATGATTTGATAGTAAAACAAATTTTATAAAAAAAAATCGCTGAACACAATGTTTATGTAGAATATTAAAGCTCCTAAAGTCAGTAACCTCACATGTTTAAAAACTCAATGTGCAAATTTGTTTTAAGTGAAAACTTGTTTTCTAAAAAGCATCGCTTTGAGAGAAGTACTCTTTCTGGTCAATTAAAAAAAGTTATTTTGGGGGAGGGGGTAATTACCCCAAATACCCCCCTTCTAGACCCGCCCTTGTATAGGAGCAGGGCCTGATCCTTAGATCATGCCCTGCCTATAGACACAATAAGTTTATGAGGCCTCTTTACGGAACATTTTGTGTATGATTATGATGATGCTTGTAGGCAACCTTTAGGCTGGTTGGTAGACACATTTTCAGGCTTGTGTGCTTAGTCAGAGATCCGCTTATAAATCTTCGTCAAGTAAGACAGACACAACAGATGCTGCCACCTATCGCACGCCATCTTCACGATTTAGATATGTCCATGAAGGGGAGGGGAATAGTCACCAGGGACCTGTACTCGTGGAAAACTGCGCAATGACCACCCACACGACTTTCGGACCCAACAGATTTAACGAGCACATACTCCGCATATACTCGACAAACACAAACATCCATGCCTTATCGGGATTCGTGCCCGTATCCACAGTCTACAAAGGCTAGATCCCTAACCATTGCACCTTTAGGCTATCATTACTATATTTTTCCAACTGCCAATTTACAATAAACACAAGTTACGCCATCACACAGTCAAGAAACGATTTGCAGTTACGAACTTCAAATCAAACGATTTGGTTGAAGAATTTCATATTACAAGAAATTAATAATATAAATAAAACACATTAAATAAGATTTTTTTAGTTTTTTTAAGCTTTTTTAGAACAGTACACATCGTTAAAAATATTTTTGAAGAATGTATAGTTGAGCTAAAAAAAACTTTTTTGACAAAAATAAAATAGTTAGGGTCTTTCTTCTTTGGAATATAATTGTTGAAAAGCTTCTACAGAGTTGAAAAGAAGAAATAGGTGTATAAAATGTATTAAAGTACTTCGAGCCAACTAAAAAACAAGACAATTTTATAAAGCAATACTCCATTTTGTTGAGTATCACCTGCAGCTGATAGATGATAATTAGGTATAGCTTGATTTTGTTACAAGACAAACCGCTGATATTTATCGAAAGGAGATGGAAAGAAAATGATTATGAAATTTGAAGATGGCACCCAATACTGCAGGAAAATGTGCTTTTAATTCAGAAAACATCTGCTATTGACTTTCGCTATTCTTCCTAAAAAACTGTTTTCGCGGTCTTATAACTATAAAGAATGTGATCTCTTCGATATTTAATGATTTCAAACGAAATTTTTAAATTTACAATGTGTGTTTAAATTATTATATACAGATATAATAATTTAAGATATAGTAAAAAAAAATATTGTATTTGTAAAATTTATAAGTCAAGCGTAAGTCATTTAATACTTTTGTGTTAACCCTGCAATGCATGAATTTTTTTTCCTCCCGAAAAAATATATTTGTATCTTTAACACTCTTATATTATGGGAAAAATAATGTAAAAAAATTAATGCATTAGAATTTAAATTTTTAAAATGTTGCCATATGGCAAAAAACTAACTCTACAAAATTCTAATTTTAATAAGAACGATTGACGAAAACTGCTAAATATATTTTAAAATAACCCTATTGAACTATAATTACTTTTTCAAAACAATTTATAATAATAAAAGAAAGAGTCTGTCTGTGTGTCTGTCTGTGTGTATGTCTGTGGGTCGCAAAAGACCTACTTAGACTGCTCTAAAAAAATTCGTAATTTTTAATATAGATTCCTTTTAATACCTACGTGTGCACCTGAGGCTTAGTTTTTTCATATTTGATTGTGATTTTTAATTAATATAATTATTTTCAAGAAAACGTCATCCACGTGGGATTGCGGGACCATAACAGGGCCTGAAAATACATGGACCGGGCCGAAACGGGGGCTTGACGCCATCCACTATTAGTTTGATTGATTGAGTTTGGTTGAGATATGCGCTCGCCCTAAGGCTGCTTCATCCTCCATTAGCGTTTGCTTTTTTAAGTTCGCATGCGCCAACACGAATTTAATTTTGTTTTGATTTTGAGTGTATTTTCACAAGTAAGCATGCCTCTAAAAGGCAGCAATGCGAAGTTAACGGGTTCCCAGTAAGGCGGGACCATACTGCTAGTTTATTTATATTTAGCACTAAATATTTTTATACTTTGAATACTGCCAAAGACGTAATTTCACAACAGTTAATAACTACACTCTTTAATTTTTAATAAACGTTTACTACTGTTATCTATGAGGGTTATTAATGCCTAAAACTTTTCAGAACATCTGAACTTAGCTGCTTCAGACGTCACACCTGTCTGAGTAACACCCCCCTAAGTTTCAGACGCGAAATTGTATCCGAATCTGGGGATATCCGCGTTTTAAAAACTTTGTCTCAAATTATAAGAAATTTCGTATTTATGTTGTTTGCAATGTGGTGCTTATGTATATTTCTTCAATAAAAAAGTAACCTTAATATTCTTCTACAAATCATAAATTTTTGTATTAAGTATAAAAAGGAGTTTTGTTATTATCAATATCGTATAAAATATCAAATAATTGCATAGGACATAATTTCATCAGGGTTTCATCATAGCTTCGTAAAGAATAACTGATTTTTTACAAAATTGCAAATTTAAATTGCAAAGTTGGCAGATATATACCATTTCCGGTGTGATTCGCTTTACCTAATCACTACTCAAATTTACGAAGAAAAGCTCCATTGCCATTTTAGTTTCTGATGCACAAATTATTGACTAGCCACCCCAGAAATCGCCCCATATATCCCAATTCAGCTCTATTTAACAACCCCCCCCCCCCCACAAAGAGCTGTGGGGCGCCCTGTGGTCAGAGTCTCGATGTCCGGATCGAAGGTCACGCGATCGAGTCCTGGTCGCTGAAAACCCACCGAGTATATGCGGAGTACGTGCTCGTTAAATCTGTTGGGTCCGAAAGTAATGTGGGCGGTCATTGCTCAGTTTCCCACGGGTACAGGTACCTGGAGACTATTTCCCTCCCCATCAGGGACATGTCTAAATTGTGGAGGTGGCATGAATAGATGGCAGCATCTGTCACGCATGTGTGTGTCTGCGTGTGAGTGTGTTGGCGTCTGTCTTACTTGACGAAGGTTTATAAGGGGGTCTCTGACCAAGCACACAAGCCTAAAATATATGTATACCAACCAAACCCCCACAAAAAAAATCCTTCCTGAAAAATAACCTTTATAAATGCTAACTATTTGTTATACAATACACGAAAGTAAGAACCCTAAACTTACAAAGTCCTGTGTTACTTTCCATTCTATTGTACCGTTTGTTACGCTTTCTCACTCAGCAAATCCCTTAAACTCAGCCCTCCGTGAAATCAGTAAATCTGAAGTCAGCATTCTGTAAAATCAGTGAATCTGGTATTCCCGCGCTGCGTTTTGTAGATATTTGGGTTTATGGTGACAGGGTAAAGCTACTTTTATACATAGTATTTTTAGCCATATACAAGGGATTTTCTAAACTTAGTATTGAAATGCATTGTTTCGTTAGGTTATTTTAAAGGTATAACTTTGATTTAGAATTCGAGCGGTAGCCGTATTTCTAAATCAAAGACATTTCTCTGTGTTAATCCAAAGGGAAAAAAATTACACCGGTTGAATTGAATATTTTAACAAAGTTTTACATGGTAAATGTAGCTGGCTTGCAAGGCTACCATTTTTTTTTAAATTGGTATGAATACATTTTTTAAAAAAATTTTGTTAAATAATTACAATAAATATTCGAACCTTTTCCTAAAAGTGTAATTATAGAGCTCTGTAAGCCAGCTACATGCATCATATTTAAAAAAAAAAAGAGTTGGTAAATAAATTCATTACAACCGGAGTAATTTAGCTTAGAAAATAATTATTTATTCTCCTTAGAATAACACAGGGGCTCCCGTCCGTGGCCGAGTGGTTAAGGCATCCGCCTCAGGATTCAGCCTTCTCAGGAGTGCGGGGGTTCAAATCCCACCTACTGATAGTCATCCGCTCAGGTGTCGACCTCGTCACTTGACCAGGGTTCTAAATTACGAGGCTTTATTGGCTGTATTAAAGCACCTAATGGAGGCTAGAATTAGGCAGCCGGAAACGATTACACTACACTACACAACACAGGGCAAAACTTCGATTTAGAGACCCGAATACTGCTTCCACTACCTCTCAATGTCGATTGATTAATGTTTGGTTAGTTATATTAATATCGCATTACAGCTCCTCCTGAGCTAATAGCAGACAAAACTCATCAGTTTGAGTTGAGTGTGAATTATCGTCACTAGAGCTACATATTTAGTGTGCTTTTCCTGTACACGGGGTATTATTTGTCAGACATTTTTGGCTGATCGGGCCGTTAATAGGAAGGCAGTAGTTTTAATGATGCCCAGACCCGAACCTGGAGCCATTCGCATGCAAGGCGAACACCTTAAACGACTAGGCTCCCCAGCCTCTTCATAACTTTGAACCCAAGGTAGCAGTGTGAAACACCAAATTTGATTCTGGGACATACAGGTGTTAAGACAACGTCCTAGCATCATTTTTTCAAACCTTTTAATACGTTCAAATATATAAAATTTAGAAATAAAATAAAAAATATATCCGGTGCTTGTTTTACAACATATTTTTTTTCAGCAAACTAGAAAATATTTAATTGAGTAATTTTTAATTAACACAAAATTAGTAGTAAAATTAGACTCCAATAAATAATTATTTTAAATAGGATTTCTATATTTGCTAAATAATATTTGATCGAATCAATCTTTATTTAAATTTCTGTGTATAAGAGACGTGTCTAAGATTTTATACTGGCTATGATTCATATTTTAAAAATGATTATTTCCTGATTAACTTCTGGTAACTCATAGAATAAAAACTTAATTTTTACATTAAAAAAATAAAAATTCTATTCCTACCCAGAATTTAATTATTGAAGTTTTTATATATAAAAATCTGGAGTTTTTCATTTTTGTTTCGTAGAAGCCAATTATTTACTTTTTCATTATTTTTTTTCGGGATTATACGTTACCAATTTATGTTTCTACGAAAATAATTATTATTTTTTTTCTTCGGAAAATTTCACTGAAAAAACTGCTAATTAAATTTAAAGTTTTCGAGGAAATTTTTCACTAGCAACATTTAACAATTCACAAACAGGATTTAAGCGAGATATTTTTTTAAATCACATGCTAGTGATTTTATTTCTAGTAAGAAACTTGTAATATTATCATTATATAGTTAATTATAATAGTTATTTTAAAGACATATACATATCGTGTCAGTAATTAGTGTTTG
Organism: Hylyphantes graminicola; assembly: GCA_023701765.1. Taxonomy (NCBI): domain Eukaryota; kingdom Metazoa; phylum Arthropoda; class Arachnida; order Araneae; family Linyphiidae; genus Hylyphantes; species Hylyphantes graminicola. The sequence continues at coordinate 5,292,197 of CM043122.1, forward strand.
GAATTTGAAGTCAACAAAGATTTTGAAAAATAAAATTGACGATAACGTATATGATTTTAATCAACTAGTTAACTTACTACGAAAAAGTTTCTTTTGTGATTGAAGTCTATTGCATCACTTTAATTAAAATTTTCATTAAAAAATATGATGGAAACTCTTTGGCTTGTATTTAATCAGTCATCAATTATCTTCAGTAAGTAAGGTTTAATCATCCTTCCTTCATCTATTTGTTCATTTCCAAACATCTTCAAAAATACTGATGGTGCTAATAATTATTTTTGTAGATCGATAATCCAAATATTATTTGCAAGATATTCGGGGGGGGGGGGCGGATGGCAGAGTGGTTTGGACCATTACGCTAGCAGTCAGCGCGCTGTAACGGGTGCGGGTTCAATTCCCGCCTTCGCACTGGGTGTTCTTTTCTCTGTGACAGTAAAAATTCTTTCCGTGTCTGTATCACTTGACAAAGGCTTACATAAGCGGGTCTGTGATCATGCACACAAGCCGAAAAATATATGTACCCTACCTTACCAAAGATATCGGGTAAAAAATGTTTATGTACACAAAAGTATATCTAATGTAACAGAATAATGAGTTTCGGAACTGAAATTTCTTGGGTTAGGGAAGGTTAATGTTTTTCAAAACAATCTTCTTAATTTATAAAAACACTGAGAAAAAAGTTGACATTAAAGGTTCTACAAATAGTACATGTATTTCTAAAAAAAAATAGTACAATCTTTTTTGTTCAGTGTCAATACTTACAAATCAACGCTTACTATATCAACGAAGAAAGTTAAACAGCAGTAAATTTTAAACACTATATTATAGATAGATACTGTATATTTCTTATCAAATTACTGCTGAGTTTCATTTATAAAAAATAATTTTTGTAACCGAAAAAAACATGAAAACATGCTTTAATAATTGGATAAAAAAGTGGGACACGCAAATTAAAAAAAAAACCCGGAAAACGAATTTTTTTAATAATCCCATTTTTCGCAATTCTCCAATAGATGAATATTTTGTGTGCCTTGGTAATGAATATGCTATAGAAATGACTTATTGGAATTTTCGGGCATAATATTTATTCTAGAATGTATTTCTTTAGTTTCCACAAGGAATTTTACAAGGAGAATCGCCTACACAGGGCTAATTCCTTGAACCGGGCAGTAGGTTAAGAGGGATTATCAGTCCCATAGAGCTAATCCATTAGTTTTGGAATCACAACTTCGGCAAAAGTATCGCTTTGCCATGTTAGTCCATTTTACCCCAGGCATGGGAATCAACATAACATGCAATTAAAACAAATTTGAAAGTAAAATGTTATCTAGTTATTTAATTATGTATTTTAAAAATTCCACAAATATATAGCAGATGGCTACACTATTTTAAAATTTTATCAATTAATATATAAATAAACTTATGTCTTTTTCTTTTCAATTTTGTTTTAAATTGATGTTATGATAATTCCCATACCTGTTCAAAGTAAAATGACAAACAATTCTTTTGCAAAAATTGTTATTTCAAAAATAATGCATTAGTTCTAAGGGACTGACAGTCCCTCTTAATAAAACTTAGTAAAAACTGCTTGTATATTAGACAACATTCTTGTTCCAAAATGTATATTTTCGTAGACAAACTCATTAACACTATTACTCCGTGACACAAATAAAGATCTTTGCTAATGTAATTACGTATCTCTATCCAAATGCGAATCTACCCACAAGATAAACATTAGCAAATGTGCATTAACAATGAACACGTCATAATTGGTGGGAGTATAAATATTAACCAAAGCCTGGTATGCTTAGGCATTATGTACATTAACATCTCCAGGCAAAGTATGAAATGTGATTAATTGAAATGGAGCAAAGCTAATTTGTTTATCCCCGTTCAAATGGTTATTATTGGTATAAATTAAGAACAATAACAACAACAAAAATTGGAGCTTAGTGAAAGAACGTGCTAAATGACATTTTTGAAAAAAAAATTAGTTTTTATGTCAATGAACATATTACTATTAACTTCTTCAGCGTTAACAAGTTTTCCCTTTTCCTCAAAATAAAGTTAAGTATGGTTTTTACAATTGCAAGTATCGTTTTCAACAGATCTGAGTGCAAATGAAAATTTAAAACTCATTTTCACGTTTTCACTTTTTTGTCACTTAGCACGTTTTTCCCTTCCGTTCCGTTTGGACGGGTAAACAAAAGTACGCAAAGTGCTCCCCTAATTGTTTTGAGCAGTATATTGTTTGTTCCTTAACAATGTAATGCTGATTGCAACATAAATATCTAAATTTTTACCAAATTGATTGGCACCAATTACTGTTATTTGAGTTAGTTGCACATTATCTGAGCAACAGTTGAAACGGGAAAAGGCAACATCAAGCAAATAGTTCCGGATACGCTCAACAAGTGGTTAAATCACCAAATAACTAATGTTCCTTAACAATGTAATGCTGATTGCAACATAAATATCTAAATTTTTACCAAATTGATTGGCACCAATTACTGTTATTTGAGTTAGTAGCACATTCTCCGAGCAACAGTTGAAATTGGAAAAGGAAACATCAAGCAAATAGTTCCGGATACGCTCAACAAGTGTTGTTGGCACTTCGCCATGAGAACTAGAAAGGGATGAAATTTTTATTATTTACAGCTAGCTTTTCCACTTGGCAGTTTTCCCGTCTTTTGGGCGGAATAGCTTCGTTGAGGAATGTTTGGAAAATAATTCGCTAAAAGTGTTTTCATTAAGATTTATATTATAGTTAGTGTTATGATATAGTTATAGGGTTGTGGTGAATTCTATGTAACTGTAGTGTAAGTCACAATTTAAGAGATGAATACAAGTTTTTTTAATATGAAAAGTAAATCAAATTAAATAAAAGCTGCTACATTATTTAGTTGTAATAAGTGTAGATCAGCTTTTCCGCTAATTTTTTCATTTAATGTTAAAAGTTCTAGTGATAATCACTTTTTACAAAATTTACTTGCACTACAGAAGTTATAATTTTCCATGGAATAAGCCTATGATATAGTTAGGGTCGTTATATAGTTAGGGTCGTTATATAGTTAGCGATAGAATATAGTTAGCATTAGAATACAGTGGGTAATTGTAAATTAACTGTAAATAACTGTTTTCTCTAATGTTTGTAATCCTGGTTGTTAGTGTTGGTAATGCAACTATTCAAAGGGTTTTTGGTAGGTAATCCTATTAGTTTTTTTAAAACAACTCATGAAAAGCATTTTATTAGTGCTTACAATGCTGGTTAGCGATTGTAAAATAACTTACAGTGGTCACTAAATTTCTAAAAAATAAAACTTGGATAACTGATAGATCCAAAAAATGTAATCGTTCAACAATAGAAACTCTATTCAGAAATCGAACCGTGGCAGAGCTATATCGATTAGTATAACCGACTTGGGGTGACAAAATACTTAAAGGTGCTGAGTATTTCTAAGGAAGACCAGCTAAGTTACACCAACATTTATTATCATTGCCCAGAAAACATTCATCATCTTTCCCAACACATTTTCAGCTACCCAATAATGCAGGCTAAACGTTCACATAAGTATTGACTAAAGTTCACATAAGTACACTAAAGTTCGCATAAGTATTGAACATCCAGTTTTTCTTATGCTCACAGCAATTAGGGGCGCGCATGGTTTAAACCCTTTCACCCACAAAGGTTCCATTTGGAATCAGAAGCTTGCAATTTTTTTTCTCACTAAGTTAAGCTCGCACTTGTGTATCGTTAGATGGAAGAATCGTATCCCTTGAAGAATCGAATAATGTTTGTTTCAGTTAAATGAAAATATGAAAAACATGTTAAAATAAAATTCACTATAAAACAAGCAAGTGAATTTACCTTAAATTCTTCATCGTGCTTTTTTTATGTTTAAAAATTGATTTCAAAAATTTTTAACAAATAAATTTTTTAAAAAAATATTATTATAATTTATAAAAAAGATAAGACTCCAATTTTTTTCCCTTTAAATTTCAGTTTTAAAAAATTATGATTTTTTTCCTGCTTTTTACCATTTCATTCTAAATGCATAATTAATCTTTTTCACAAATTTTAGATTTCTAAAATAAAAATTAAAAGTTGAGACTTAAGGTTAACAAAGTACACAAAGTGCTCCTCTAATTGTTTTGAGCAGTGTACTTTATTCATATAGAGCGGTTAAGTTTCTAAAATATGTGTTCCACAACATCGGCAACAACACATATAATTGCACCTATCATAAACAAGACATCACAATCCTAAAAGTATGCAATTTAAATGTCGTACTTTAAGTGGAACTTGTTTTGAATTCAAAATGTGAAAATCATTGAGAATGTTATTTACTTAGTGTTTAGTTTAATTGCAATTTGTTTAGTGCAATCATTGATGTGCAAAAATTATTTATAAAATTTAATGTATTTTTTGAAGAATTATAAATTTTGAAAAATGTTGTATGTAAAAATGAATTCAGAAACTCAAAACAAATTTAATTTCGATTTTTTTTTTCGCAATTTTCACAAGCTACTGATTCATATCTATTTGCCTAATCATATATAGTGAGCGAAGCCTCTTGCTAGGCCTATACATTACTAGACGGAAACTCAACTTCCTATAAATCTTACATTGCTATCTTGATATTTTCCAGAGCGCATACAGAAAATTTTCAATTCCAGATCCGATATAAAATGTCTAATAAGACAATCAATTCATAACTATATCTTACAAAGCTTTATAAATACAAGAGGCAAAAAAAATTCAAAAAAGCAAACAAAAAACGACGAAATCATTTATCAAAGTTTAGCATCTTAGTTTTTGAAGTTTTGCTTCAGTAAGTTTGGATCTGCTAATTAAATATATTGCAGTTAGTTTATCAAATGGATTCCAATAGGTTACATAGTTAGGCATAGTTAATTTTACCCGTTACAATAAAAAATTAATTCCATGTTATAATTAATTCTTAACACCATCCAACATATGCGATAGGCATTAAAATTATATAAATTAGTTGAATTTCTATAAATTATTTTATTAGTACTTTAATAGCTGTTTTTTTATATTGGTATCTGTTAATTTCTCGTGGATTAACATTTATATATTCTTAAATAACTTAACGAAGCAATTGCACTAACTTAAGTAATGTCCTTATAACTAACGTTAAGTAATCTCGAAAGTAGACAGTATCATTGAAACTAATGAACTTATGACAATGTGCGTGTATTTAAGTTAACATTTCTCATCAGCTTGGTTTATTATTTAATGCTACTTATTTTGATAATTACCAGTAAGTATTTTCAAAAACATAAAAACGTCCATATTTTTTATTTTGAAAAAACAATTAAATCTATGCATAAAATATGTTTTTAACATTACATTCTTTCAATATTTCTTACAGAAAAATTGTGATATCCCAAAATCTTGATATTTTAACAATTATTTTGTAGGTAATTCAGGTAATCATTACAATTTTATGTAGTTTTTAACTTTTCTTCATTTGAATGTAAATTATTATTGTGAATATTTATTATACATAAATCAATATTATTGTATAAGGTTCTTATATTATAAATGTCTTGACCCATACAACTGGCTGTATAATAAACAAACAATTGTTACCATTAACTATAATTTTTATTGAAAAAATGTTTCTTAGCTAATGAGTTTTTATAAATATAGTAAACAATAGACTAACATAACTTACGTTGTCATTGAAGAGTTTCATCTCTTATCCTGTTACTTTCAGAGTCAAAATCACTCGATAGGTTGAGGAGTCAGGCCATGGAGGCTCCTTCCGCAGGTTCTGTCTCCCTCGATCTATCCTATAAAAGAATCGTGCATGGTAAAAAAAATACTATTGGTTACCAAATTTAAACTAACAGCTTTCAAGTCAATCAAAGAAATATAATATTTAGAAGACATATTTACAATACTTATCGCCACAATTTTAAAAAGTAGTCGTTTTGCTTTGACTTAAATATTAATATTGAAAAAATCTATTAACTATTAAATTAATCTTAAACTATTGAATTATGTTTGAGAATATAACAAGACGCGAAATGATAAGTCTGTTAGGTTAGTTTTGAATTATTGTCAAACTAGAGCTACACGAGGGCTATTGGTGACGGGCGTCGTATTTTAGAGCCACAGTCAAGTGACCAGCCGACATCGACACCTGAATAGGCACCCAACTCAACCGTTACGGGCGACATCGTATGCAGCGTTAGGACTTTGAAGGATATTTAACCTGCACTCCCTTACACGGGGTATTATTCGTCGGACATTTTTGGGCTGCACGGGCCGTTTATAGGTCGGCAGCTATTTTGGCGTTGCCCGGACCCGAACCTGGGACCTTTCGCATGCTAGGCGAGAGCCTAACCGACTGGGCTCCCCAGCCCAATAATTAGTCTGTACCTGTCACAAAGTACCAAAATTTATTGCGTTGTACATCAAGATAGCTTACAGGTGTCGGCTCGTCACTTGAATGTGGTTCTAAATTACGACACCCGTCGCCAATAGCCCTGTTGTAGATCTAGTGCGAAGATTATTCAAAACTAAATTTACCAAGATAGCTTGGTTTCTGCCCCTTTTTGAGAACAAGCATAAATAACGCTTGGTTTTTTTTCCCGTTTCCTTTAAAAAAAATATCATTCGATTCCAACCAACAATTTTTTACGATAGAAGGAACAATATTTTTTTGGAATAAATGATTGATATCAAAATAGAACGAACCGGCATTTAAGGAGAAAAATTGCAATTCTAAAATAAAAGAGGCAGATAAGAAGTGAGGAGTTTTATTCTTACTTATTGGATGCTTTGCATTTTTTTCTACGAAAATAACTTTAAAAATGTTGACTATTTTTAAAGTCCAACTCTTGAATAACTTCTCACCATACATTTGAATTGCAAAAATAAAGTTTTAGCTTTTCCGTTTGTGTAAAAGTACTTAATGTATATGCAACAAAAAAATCCAAGAAAAATATTTAGTAGTTTGAGAAAATGGGGTTTAAAGTATAATTTTTAGCTATCGTTAATGCTGAAAGTATCTTTTAAAAATTAAGTTCTTCTAATTGATATATTGTCTACCAAATTGTAAAATTTTGAAGGTAACATTGGTATGGAATGGTACATATATATTCCAGCTTGTGTGCTTGTTCAGAGAACCGCTTATAAGCTTTCGTCAAGTGGGACAGACACAGAAAGAATTTTTACAGTCACAAAGAAATGAATAACACATAGACAAATAACATCATTTATTGACGGTCACAAACATCCATGCCTGACCGGGATTCGAACCCGACCCCAGCAGGTCCAAAGGTCAGAGTCCTAACGATTGCGCCACCGGGGCGGCAAGGTAACATTAGATGTATTATTCACCGCTAAAAATATCAAAAAGTGTTTTTTGGTCTATATTTGAGTCTGGTCCCCCTTGAAAAAAAGAAAAACTCCACAATTCAGTTGGTTTTTAATAATGAAATACAAAAAATCTTTTTCTTTTCAAAATAAAATATTTTTTCGGGTATGTTTGAAATAACATATTAATGTATATGGTGCCTTAGGCTTTTTTTTGTTAGAGTGGGGGACATATGTTTTTACATACGAAAGACGATTCCGCCATCAAACATCATTTTAACAGCATCTTTTACGTGCACCGATTCCTTTGCTTAAAATTAAAAATGATTAAAGGGTATTTTAATTTAGTGGATATTACATATCGACATCAATCCACAAGGCGCAATCGTTAGGATGCTAGCCTTTCGGGTTCGAATCCCGGCAAGGCATGGATGTTTGTAACCGTCAATAAATGTTATTTGTCTATGTGTTTGCGTTGTCCTTTCTTTGTGTGTCTCTTGTGCTTGTAAAAACTCTTTCTGTGCCTGTCCCACATGACGAAAGCTTATAAGCGGTTCTCTGAACAAGCACACAAGCTGGAATATATCTGTACCTACCATACCATAATAAAAGATTGTCTTAAAATAAAAAATAAAATTAGAGGAGATTCTCTTAAGAAAATAAATTCAGAAAAATTCGCGAAGGTTCATAATTATTTTCCATATTACCTAACACTTGCCCGATAAAAATTAAAAAGTTCCCAGTAATTGGCATTCAGTTAGGGAATCTAACCATAAACCTGTCTGCCAAAATATAAAGGAACAATCAAAAACCGAAGAAAAATAATCCCCAACTGCTGAGCCAAGATAAAACTAATCGAAGTTTTCAACAAGCGTCACAGATTGAATTAATAGCTTTTGTTCCTCATATCTTCAATCGATTATTGAAGCCGGAAACTAGGATAGAGCGGTTAAAATTGCTGCAAAAATATTTTCATTTTAATGCTTTTTCACTAGGCATTTTAATGAGGAACAGATTTTCTAAGTACAATTTTAATATGAATTCTTATTTATGCGACTAAGGTCTACTTAATTAGTAGGTGTAAAAAAATCTCAACAGACCAATATTTCATTTCACATTATATTAAATAATTATCTCAAAGGGAAGCTTTTCATAGGAAATTTAACTATATTAACACTTAATTCAACAAGCCCAGGACCACGTTCAAATTAATACAAACACCATAAGAAGGATTTTGCATATTAAATTGTGTGTGATAGGCACTTCTAAAACTATTTGTTATATCAACAGAAAATCCCTACCAAACAAGCAATAGAATTATGTCCATAATGTAGTTGAGAGACAGCACTTCATCACTCTTTTGATTAACTAAGTCTCTATACTGCGAACAGTTGAAACTTAAAAAAAATATTCTATAATTTCTTAGGCCAAGTAACTGTATATTTCACTAAAAACTTTCAGAGTTACATGTAGTAAATACTATCACTTTTTAAACTATATTACTAATTCACCATATTTAAATGTCAAGGTATGGTAGTACATTTGGGATAAAACTATTATTTTTTAGAAAAATATTATGTTTAAAATTTTCACTAATCAAAACAAGTAAATACTGAATCCTGTAAACTACAATTCTCATCATTACATAAATAACAAGAATTTAAAAATTTACCGCTTTGAAAGTATCATTTTAATTATACCAACAAAAACAAAAATTTATAAGATTTCACCATGTTACTGCAATATACATGTTTCAGATTAAATCCATTAAACAACAAGATTAATTGATAAAACAAACATATAGCTTTACAATATGTATAGATTCTTTCAAACAGAAACAACATTTGTCTAAAAAAAATTCTATGTATAATAATTTTATTACATTAATAAAAGTGACTTAAAAATATTTATTTAAAATGACAATAAATATTATAATTAGATTTATTTCCATTGAAGTTTTGCGAGTAGCTACAATAAATGTTTTGAGTAATTCGAAAATCATTTTTCATACTCAAGTTGCGTTCTCTTTTATGAAAAATTCCACTTTAAATCTTTTAATGTACAAAAAAACAAGGTTCTGGATTTTGTTAATTCTAAAAAGTTTAGTGACAACAAAAACAAATTTTACAAATTTGCTACTAATACTAATTGACTGGTCTATAAACTATTGATTTTATCAAAGATCTAATTGTTAATTAGAGTGGCCTTATAACTTCATAAGTTTTATTCTGCCTAAAACAGACAATAATTTCAATCGTTTAATTCACATGCGTAAACAATTTCAGGGATGTATATTTCATACACCTTCAATATCTGTGCAAGTATTAAGTTAAAAATATCTGCCTCTAGGGGGCAAATTACCAAATATAAAGCATTAACAAATATCTTATCTTGCTTCGTAGAACCGGTTTAATTTATACCAATAATATACCAAAATCCTTGACGTTTATATTAGACATATCCGCAACAAGAAACGTAAACTAAAGCTTATCTTGATCTCAGATATAAAACACATTAATCATCTAAAATAATATAACTCATTTATATATGATATGTTTAAGAGTCACAACATGTGATTTATGCAATTATAATTAAACTTTCACAAATCTTAATAGTAAATTATTTTTATAATAGATATAAGTATTAATTGAACAGATTATTAATTTTTATAGTTAAATATTAAAAATCAACATATTTTACTAAACACAAAAACTATGGCAAATTTCATACGATTCGTTTAAAAAAAAAATTCTATTTTTTTATGTAAGAAAGTTTTATCACTGGGATTGGGCGAACTATATCGTTGACACTTAAGACACGTTAAAACTGATCACCACTATGAAAAAAAATGTTAATTTACGTACAAAGAATGCCTACCTCAGGACATAGAAGCAAATGTCATGATACTGTACTACATTAATGAATATTATAATAAAATCTTTTATTTTTGAAATATGCGGAGTTTAACGATTTTAATTTATTTCAGCAATTATTTCTGTCGATACAATGAAACATTTTAATATTCGTGATTTAAAGAGTGGTCATGAAAAATGCCATTTCTATTTTAATTCAATTTACTCTCAGATAATTAATTGCATAATTATTTGGCGATTAAAAGGAGTACACATATATTTTCTAAAGCAAACTCTAATAAATTAAGTGTCAGAATACCATTATGTCTCACTTGCAACAAAAAGCTTTTTACAATAACATGAAAGTAACATCGACTTAGTTATTGAGTGATTCATATGCTTAGAGATTGCACTATCCACACCCCTATAGGACACTTGTGGAGGAAGTGCACTCAGACTGATCGAGTGTGGAGTCAAACAAAATGGTCGATATTTCAAAACTAAAAATCAAAAGTCATTTAGCTAGAGTATGATTTTGTCGGTTAACAAACAAACACATATGTTATTCACAAAGAATTAAATTAACTTTTTGACATTCATTTTTTAATTTATCAAGTATGAAGTACATAACATACAAAAATCCTAAAATTCACTCATGTATTGAATCTTTTTTACATGTTAATAAATGCTTAAAGATTATATGAACTTTAAAATACAAATCTGGCATTTGGTTGTTTCTTTGTTAATTCCTCTGAGCATATCATATACAATATAAACGTCAGTATTTAAAAATTTAATTAAAATAAGTCAATTTTTTATATGATAAATTTAATGAAAAATTATACTATCAACATAACTTTATTATAGATGTTTCAAATTAATTAAAAAACATATTAAAATTATAGACTATTCGTCTTTACCAAAATAAATGAACATGTAGTTTTATACAATCACAAAATCTATTCTGTTTACCACAATATAATTGCTAAGAGAAATACAAATTCATTCCTGCTAATGGGTGAAGAACACAGTTGAATGTTTTATGTTATTACATTTCAATTCATAAAACAATTGGAAATTGACACAATAAAAGAACGCTAAACACACCCCACAATTTTAAAAAATACCTTTTTTTGTGGGTAAGGATTGGAAAATTTAGTTAACTTAATTTTATATTAAAATTGTAGTTTTTAATTTTTTTTATAATTATTTTGAAGGGTTTTTTTAAGTTTTAAATGGATTTTTAATTTTTAGTTTTTTGAATTATGTATGGTTTTGATTGTTTTTGTATTTGTATATGAATTGTTTAGTTCATGTAAGTTTATTGTTAATCAATTTGGTTTGTTATTTTATGGTTTGTAGAAATAATGTTTTTTAAATTTGTAAGCATATTTGTGAAAATATGTATAGTTTTTTTTTTTTATGAAAGAATAGTTATATTTGTATTATTTTGTTTAATTTTTTTTTATTTTTTTTTAAATTTAAATTTGTTTATTTATGTAATGCATTTAATAAAAATTTTTTGACATTTCTTATATTTGTTAATTATGGATTAAAAGTCTTTTTTAAATTTTAAGTATTTGGTTACTTTATTAAAAATTTTCTATGTTGTAAAAAGCTTTCGTTCCTAAAAGCACACAAGCTGAAATACATATGTGGGCAATTCTACCATAATTTTAATTTTATGTCCCTTGGGCATAACTTTTAAAAAATTAATATTTCTTTACCATTTTTTTCTTATTTTACTAAAAGACTGGTCCTTTTATAATTGCAAAACGTAATTTTAAAGCAAAGAAACTCCAAAAAAATTTTTAGAACACAAAACAATGCAGAAAAGTCCTTACCATCGTGTGTCCCGAATGTCAAATTTTAAGTTTAGGGCCCAATCTAATACTTTTTTTAGCTACAAATTACATTCATTTGGATTTTAAATTGAACTAATACTGTAGCTTAACGATTTCCTTCCATTGAATTTTGGCTTTTAACATTTATAATGCGTTTTTCTCGTCTCCTAACTTTGTCCCTGGGTTTTGGTACATTCACTGACCTCATTCCAAAAGTGGTGAAGAGAGGCACTGGATTGAGCTACAGTGATTCTTCAACCATGAAAACTGTATTGCAAAAAACTCACTTTTCAGTTAGTAGCCACATATTATTGCTAAAATTCACCAATAAGCCCAAAATTTAAAAAAACTTAGTGAAATTGCTTGCGAGGCTTTATTGCTTTCCTTACAGTCTCCCAGGTTTAAGGTTAATTTTTGCTTGATAATTGAAATTTTTTTTCTATAAATATGTTTAAGTGGAGTACAAGAAGTAAAAAAATCCCTTTTTATTAAACTGGAGTTAATTTCAACACAAGAAAGACCGGAAAACAGCGTGAATGTCCTTTCCTTCCGTTCCTGACCTTCCGATCCTTACCGTCGTTAGGATCTAGGGATGGAAAATCGAAACCAGTTTTAAGACTAACCGGTTTTTTACGATTTCGGTTTCATTGATAAACATTTAGTTTCGTGAGGCCGGTTTAGACCGGTTTCTTTAGAATCGGTGTTTTTAAAAAACTGCCGTCCCTTATTATAATTTTTTTGTTTTTTACAAATAAGCTTTGCTAAACTTTTTTTCGTAATTCTAGAACCCTTATAAACCTTTTGATAAACATTTAAAGTGATTTTGAAAAAATAAATTTTACAAGTTTTTAATACCTGAAATTAAAAATTATGGTAGAACTGCCCATGTACCTACCATACCATACCATACATGGAATTAGCCATATAATATGGGTAAAATGAAACAAAATCATAAATTTATGTTAAATACTACAGTACATTTAATCCTATGTAGGTCATCAATAGTCGGATCTGGTTCCCGTGTTTATCTTCTTATGACCTGGCGTCCCCTTTTCTGGGACATTTTTTAAGACCTCCCCACAGTATATAACACGTTAACTAGTTCCGAAATTGACCTAGTCCGATAGAAGAAGATCCAAATATCAGTTTTCAGTCTTTGATTACTGGCATCAGTCATTCATTTCAATAAAAAATGAATTTGAACAAGGGTCAATACGATTTTAGTGGTTCTTAAAAAAATCCTTAAATTTTTTTTCAAACTTTTCAAAAAGTTATTTTAGTAGTTAACTTTAAAGGCATTTTGCATTGAAAACAATGTTAAAATAATCTGTTAACTACAATAAAGTGATAGTCTTTTGTTGCATTTATAGAACAAAAATGTGTTGTATTTTTTGAGTTTAAGGCGTGTCGCTAAGTAACTATTAAATATATTTTTTTATTTCTTTGAAAAACACACTTTTAGCATATATTTGCATGAAAAGTAAATTTAGATTAATAATATACGTGTAGGATTTTGCTCGGGTCTTAAGATAATAAATATAAAAGGCCTAACAAAAGAGAAGTGTTGAATTCCCAAATATCGAACTTATCTATGTGTTATAACGCGGTTTGGCAATTTCGACTTAAGTGCCAAATCGAGAATATGTGCCGATACAGCAACACTCCATTTAGTTTAATGCATATCCATCCATTGCATAAGGGGTCGTCTACATTTTAAAATTCTGCTCAACTTTAAAGTTGACTCCGAAACGTCCAATTTGGATGGTTTCTCAAAATATTAAATTTGTAAAAAGAGCTGTTAAGAGATTTAAAAAGGTTTTTAAAAGCTTTTATGTTGGTTTCTGAATTTAACTACTCAAACGCTTTTAGTATTATTTTTGAAATCTTTGTTTGAAATATGATGTCCCTTGATTCACGAATCAAAAGAGAAAAATTTATAATCTAAGTGAATTTTTATTAGGCTTTACTTAAACTTTTTTTTCTTCAAACTTAACACTGAAATAAATCAAAACATTCAATATAAAAAGATTGTTTTGAATTTATGTACAATAAATGATTATTTTTATGTATCTAAAGATAAAAATTTAGAAAACTAATAATTTATTGCTGTTAAATTTAAACTGCGTTTAAAAGGTTTTAGACTCTACACCGTCCGAACCATTGTTATACAGTTTTCAATTGTTAAATTTTAATATTTTTTTCTAATGGGTTTGCCGTATTGGCGGTCAAGACTTTGCAGACCCGGCATATTCCCCAGAACTGATAGTCTTTTTTCGTGACCATCTAAGCAAATGGCCTTCCAGTGATCTTTTACACGCCACACAATCATATGACATGCATGTCCAAGATTTTAACATCTGGAAAATGCGAAGACTCAGCCGGAGTCGAACCCGCGATCTTGGGCTATCAAGGCGGACACAAACCTTTTAGATACTGGGCCGCTGCGAAATTTTAATATGTGCGCCTTCAATCAATATTTTATTTCAAAACTAAAAACAAAAAAATTCCAATGCAATATCTGAATAGCAAAATATCCATTTGACTAGCTATCCCAGAATCTATTTTTAACTCAGAGGAGGCGACACAAAAGTTCCGTAGGAGAAGTTCAAATAAAGTTACGTATTCACCCTTTACTTTCTAAAAAGGAAAGCTGTTTACCCTTCCCTTCATTACGACTGGGATAAGTGAATTGCCGAAGATAGAGGAAAGAGCATAATCATAAAGTAAACTTGAATTTCAGCACTGGAAACAGTTATTAACATAAAAAGAACATCGGTCTTTCGTCTCACTGTAGATAGAATAAGGCACCTAAGGGAGGTTTTGAATGCTTTATTTTCCCCGTATGTTCTTATGAGAAAAGAAAACTCCGCTATGCAAAAACAGAGGAACATTGTCAAATTATGCAAGTTCTATTTTTTTTTCCTCCTTCTAAAGAGTGTTTGAAAAATGTAAATATAAAACACTGTCTGGCAGTTGGTAAAAATGGATTTTTTTTAATAAATCAGTGTTTGTGTTTGTACTTTTATATTTTCCATGTTACGTGTGTGGAATTCTTAAGAACAGGAGACTATGATTAAATATTATAGTTCATAACTTTTTGAACTGAATATTCTAACTAATCGGAAATTCTAAGTGTATACTAATCGGAAATTCTATAAGTATTAGTCTAACTATTCAGAAATTCTATAAGTATTATTCTAACTAATCGGAAATTCCAAATATTACAGTTCAGAGCCTTTTTGAACTGAATATTCTAACTAATCGGAAATTCGAAGTAGATAAATTTAATGCATTATCAACACACAAAAGCGTGACTTTTTATTAGCTGTACCAAGAAAAAGACCCCAAAACTAGCTTTAAAAAAATTGTCCATATTATGATTAAAAATCTGCTGGCCTCTACATGTACTTCCTTTTGAAATGTAAAAAAATAAAAATTGATGTTCTCAATAAAAAAATCGATGTTTTTCATTTTGTGGTAACAAAGAAGCTTTTTCTTAATTTGGCATGATTCTCTATAAATATAAAAGCTATAATTATGAATTTTAAGAATGATAAATAGATGGGACAGAGGTTAATCATTTCAGGTACTTCATATTTCAGGAATTATCTTTAAGTTTTTTTCTTTCGAGATTACTGGCCATAATTACAACAGCGACATTAATTACACGTCCAAATATTCGTAATTGCTAAAGGTCTATTAGAGATTGTTTCACTATTAAAGATTGTTTCAAAGTTGTTTTTTTTTACAAATTAAAAAATGTATATTTCATTTATTCAGTTTTGAATGCACATTACAGAACAAGTATAATTGCAAAGTACTTTGAACAAAACAATAATTAGAATACGAAAACAGACACAAATAATTAAGCATAAAACAAACAAACACATTATGCAGGCTAAAGTCGCAAACAATTTACTTTAAACTACTAAAAAGGACATGGAAAAAATCAAGTTCGTAAAAAATGCTCTAGTAAATTTTATAAAATTTATACAAACAGAAATTTTGGATATAGTTGTAATGGTAAGAGTTCTGAAAATGAGCAACGATTGCTTGTAAATCTATTGGGGAAAAATATATGTATAGTACTAGTAGTTGGAATCAATTCGATTGTTTAGAATTTTATGGAAAAAATATGATAAATCTACACAATTCCTAATGAAATTATTGTATTTTTTATTTAAGGAAGGCGAATACCCAAAATTCCCCCAAATTCTAAAATTTTTACTATTACTTTAATCTTTTCCAAATTTGGTATAGTAATTTCAAATATAATGAATAATACTATTTAGGCATTTTTTTAATTTAAATATAATTTACTTATTTTAAACGGTGTTTTTCTACTAAAAAAGAGGTTTACGCTAACAAGTCTACCACATTGAATTTTCATCCTATAAACATTAATTATGTGTTAAATTCTTCGTTTTGAACTGATGCATGCAATGACCCTCTAGAGTTACATACAAATTACAAGAAAAGAAGTTATTAAGAAAAATGTCATAAATTAGCCACAAAAAAGGATTTTTTTTTATTAACTTACACTTGGACATTTTTTTAAAGAAAACTTATATATTTACACCAGATGTTAATGTTAGAGGTTCATGGCACAGATATATATTGAAATAGCATCTGTAAAAAATTTCAGGTAAATTAATCTAAAACTTTTTATACTAGAACTGTTGGCGTAAACCCCTTTTTTTAGGTGAAAAACACCGTTTAAATAAATCAATTATATTCAAATAAAAAAAATGCCTATAAAGCATTGTTCATTATATTTGAAATCACTATGCCAAATTTGGAAAAGATTAAAGTTATAGTAAAAATTTTAGAATTTTGGGTATTCGCCTACCTTAAGTTCAAATAAACATAACTCAAAATTATTAAACAAAATAATGCAATCCAAAACCATCGTTCAACCTGTCGATTGTCGAATCACTAATACTATAGTACTTATACAGTTTTCAAAAGAACTTAAAAACATAAGAACTGTTGGCAAAATGGTACACATAAATTTAATAAAAATATGCTGATATAGGTGAATTGAAAGTAAAGACATGTGTATCTGTATTTTCAATTAGAAATTCAACCTAAAAGTATAAGTAAATTTTCCCAATAATCTTTCATAAGTTCTTGTCTTCTGATGACGACAAAGCGTAAACAAAGATTTTTTTCAGAAGAAAATCTTTCATTGGGGTGATTAAAATATTTTGCTTGCGTCTCAATCGAATGGAATACAAGAAAATATGTGGATAAATAGCTTTGAAAACGTGTATTTATAGCGGTTAGACAATTTAAATATCGATAAATAAATATAAAAAGTTTCGTATGATGTTAAAAGAAATAACTTATTAATCATTAATAAAGGCGAAAATGAATTAAACCCCATAATCGCTTTTTCCCCAAAGAACTTTAATATTTATGTTCAGATAAGTAAATCGTCTGCGCCAATAAACTAGAAAAAGAACACTCCAAAACAAAAAAAATTTGTTTACAAACATGAACATTTATTGGAACAGGGTTTAAGCTTCTTATCTTCATTATTAGCGTTAAGTACTCTTAAGGGTTATACTCCTTATAGAATATGATGTACAGGATGATTTTAAAAGCTTGTTCAATAAACCACAAACAAAACTATAATGATTATAATAAAATTAATAATAAAAGCTTTCAAACACAATCGAAATCCAATTGAAAAACTATGAGAATCAATTTTATTAAACTCAATTTAAATATAAAGTTAAAGCTACTTATGCTCGGCAAAAGTATCTGTCTATCCATATTAATATTAAATATTGTTCATTATTAAAATGTAAAGATTTGACTGGCCAAATTTTATTAAATACTTTTTTAAAAAAGGTAAGGCAAATAACGTAAACGTGATCAGTTTATTCATAAATCTTTTACAAAGCAACGCATTCACAAACACATATGAAAAACAAATGTTTAAAACTCATAAATAGTGAACACTATCCTCTTAATTTCAGAATTCTTAATACATTATCAATTCGATACAACGCCTTCTTTCGTATTATACTTTATCTCCATCGCAATAAATCTGTCTGCAGCTTTAAAGTTAAACTCCATAGCACTAAATCAAATGATATTTTCCAAATCCCAAATTTCCATAAAGAAATCTTTTGTGAACATTTCTTCTTCCTCGCTTCTAAACTACACAATAGACTTCCCATCTATTTAATAAATATTAATAATTATGCTACCTTTAAACGTAAACTTTTCCATATTCTGATTAATATCGACGACTTAAATCTTTATCTCACTTTATTGAAGCTCATATTTTTTTCTTTTATATGCAGCTTATTGCCAAACTTTCCTGTACATTTTGTTAAGCAGTTTGTTGTCGCTTTATTTGTTATTTTTCATCATTTCTCTGTGTTATTGTGTATGTGAGTCTCTTTAAATTATATAATATTTTCTTATTTCGCCTATACGGAATTTCCATGTTTCCCCATACCGTTCGTTTGCTTTAATTTGTTGTTGTTTTTATTTGTTATAATAAAAGTTATAATAGTTATAATAAAAATTAAAAGATATTCAAAAGTTTATTAATGCTATTAGAGAAAAGCACAAAACGTCTATTTCTAGTGTATTTTTACAGAAGTTGCTATCCTGGACAAGACATTCATTTAGAAATAATATTGATGTTAAGTATAAAAACTCCTTTAAAAAGCAATAACTAACTTTAAAATCAAATAATCATAAGTTATTTCCTTATATAAAAATTATTGTAACCAACTCTTTCACCATTTTTTTGTTAAGAAAAATTCGTAATTGGATTAATAACGGAAAGTTAAAGCATACACAAAAACCAAAACTAATTCCATGGAAAAATAAGCTTCGCTTCAACTCAAAAACAGACAAATTTGAACAACCTTTGAAATTAGAGTTGCTCAAGAATTACAACGAACACTTTGCAGCCTATTCAAGGACTTAATATCCTGGCTTTTGAATGAGCGGCCATACACTGCCAGAGAATTTCCATAAGAATAGACGGCGAATTCACAAACCTACAAGGTGACCAATATTAATCATAAAGTCACGTGGGTTTTTGGCGCAATTGGTGAATTTTTCAGAAGTCGAATCAACCTTAATAATATTGTCGATTTTAAAGTATTCAAAAATGTCAGTAGATTTTTTTAATGCAACAAGTTATGTATTGAACTTTTGAACTGCGAAACCATAAGCAAAATAGCTTCATTAAATAGAAATCTTTTGGGGGTAGGCAAATTTCAGCAATAGGTTCCCTAAATAAGCATTTTTCTCGCCAATCTAGACATTTATCTTGGTCCCCTCAAAACGATTTATTGAATTTTCAGAAGTCGAATCAATCTTAATAATGTTGTCGATTTTAAATCGTCGTCGTATTCAAGAATGTCAGTAGATTTTTTTTCGCAACAAGTTATGTATTGCACTTTTGAACTGCGAAAAAATAAGCAAAATAGCTTCATTAAATAAAAAATCTTTTGGGGTTAGGCAAACTTCAGCGATAGGTTCTCAAAATAAGCAACTTTCTCGCCAATTTCGATATTTATCTTGGTCCCCTCCCTAACTTGTCATTCGCTATTAGATTAGCGACACACTTTGTTTACGTCGATGGCTCTGCCAAACCATCATTCCCTTTCGCAGCTGTGGAATTTGAGCCTTATTAAAACGCGGGATCCAAAATGAGCAAAAAGTTATGACTTCAAAAAGCCTCAATTGAAATTCTTTCTTGTTTTGGTAGCTTAGGGAAGCGAAATTTGACAGCCACATAATGCATGACCCCAAACGAGGCTCTCACTTCCCTTCTCGGGAGCAATTTTACTTTCGGTTATACCTCTGCCTTTATATGGCCGAAAATGCAATAAATTCCTCTTAAGACTACTTCTGGCTGAAGGGGCTAAAATTGCTTCTAAGACAAGATATAAAAATAAGTATTATTTTTATACTTACTTTTTCTTAATTATTTCTTAAAATTGGCGATAAAAGTAAGAAGGTTGATTGAACACTTTTGTTGAAAACGTAAAAGTGGTTTGTGTGGGGTAGAACACAAAATGATTGAAAATCATTGCACCAAAAATAATTAAGTTTTTCAATACCTTTTATCTCTGTTTCTTTTGAATTGCTATAAAGTAACTATACGCGATAATCCAAATATTGATACATTTAAGTTTGTCTTTTTGAAATTTGCACAATTAAAAATAAAACTTCCAAATAACTCAATTGATTTTGTATCAGATTTGAATGTTTGCCCAGTTATGAAGTTCGGAAGTCTTCATAATATATTTCCTTCAAATTACTTTTAACATTTACACACATAAACCATTTGTTAAATACAAGATTCAATTACAAAACACACTATAAAGGCATTTATTAAAAATAACCTCGCTTAGCCAAATTTTGTCATAAAATAATCTCACTAATACGTTCAATTTGGCATGAATATTTTCCAGTTGAGTCACTGCGTATTTACAAGATTTTTCAAATTTAGAAACAATAGTACTTACCTATTTAAAAAAAAACGTCATTTTTTAAGACCACGCATTCACATTTGAAGTCTGCATATTTCTAAGTATTTCTACAATTTGGTTGGTTGGTAGACATATATTTTTAGGCTTGTGTGCTTGGTCAATGGTCAGAGAAACTCTTATAAACCTTCGTCAAGTAAGACAGACAGAAGTTCTGTCTGAAGAACATACACCCACAGAACACACACCCACATACGCGACAGATGCTCCACAATTTGTAGTGTAATCGTTTCCGGCTGCCTATTTCTAGCCTCCATTAGGAGCTTTAACACAGCCAATAACGCCTCGTAATTTAGAACCCTGGTCATCCACAATTTGTTATGGTAGGTAGGTAACAGTTTCGTGTTCTTGTTTTCTAACTTTAGAATTAACCAAAACAAAAGTAATTATAATTGCCGTAGTCGTGCCGTGACTACGACATTAACAACAAAACCTGTGCGCGCATGCATAAACAATTTGTACAGGCATGCGAGCGCATAATGTCGTAGTCACGGCACGACTACGGCAATTAGAATTACTTTTGTTTTGGTTAAGTTGGTTGGTTGGTAGACCTATGTTCAGGTTAGTGTGCTTGGTCAGCACACAAACCTGATTTTCTCTACAAACCAAAAAAAAATATCAAAACAAAAGAAATTCTAAAGTTAGGAAAACAAGAACGTGAAGCTGTTGCAAGATTCTCCGTTAACAATCCCATTGTTTAAAAACGTTCGATTGCCAACAAACCAGATTCCATATTAATTTTTATGTAACTTAACCGGGGCAAAAAAAAAATTCGAATAAAAAAAGAAAATACCACATTTTTTGAAAACATATTTATGTTCTACGGCTGCAAATAAATGTCACCAAAGAATTTACGCGTGTAGTTTTTTGTGTTTTTGTGTTCAAAAAGTGCTTTTTCCGATGTTGTGTTCTTTGAAGCGTGCTGTTGCAAAAGTCTGCCTAGAATAGAATTCTTCGAAGCAATATAAATTCTGACGGCTTTCACGCGATGAAACAAGACTTTCAACCCCAAAAATAAAATATTCCCTGGTTTTTTGTATACAATATGGTTCTAAAAATGGATTTCTGTATTTTTCGATGCGGGTAATTGTAATTAAAGTAAAATAAAAGTTTAATGTTTGCGAATCATTAATTTTTAAGGTTTCACATACATTAGAAAAAGAAAAATAACTCTTACTATAACTTAAGCTCCCTCTATTCGCTACGCTTAGTAATTTTTGTGCTGAAAAGATCTTGAACAATATTTACGTTTGCTTAATATGTTTAAGAAAAATTCACAATAAATTATTTTTAATAAATTATAAAACAGATTTTGAAATATTAAAGATCATATATGTTAATATTTGTATATGTTAGCTTAACAAATTCAGAATTGACTATATGAAGTAAAAAAATTAATAATATAACATATTTTCAAATTACCGATGAGGAATTTAAAGGAAATACTATAATTAAACTAAACACAAATTCATTTTAGTTAAAATCAGCCCAGGGAATTTTAAGCATAATAAATATATTTTGTGCATCGTAAAATAACATCGTGTAGTAAATATAAAAATTTCACTTCTCAAAAAAATAAATTAAATTGCTCAATTAATTCATTAGTAAAAATCAGTAAATTACTAAATAATTTGTTTACATTACTATTCTAAATTTTGTTTGCTAATTTTTATTCTTCTTCAGCCTGTTGACGTACTACTGACTTTTGGAAATTTTTTGTGCTGAAAAAATTCATTGTTATTTTTAATCCTAATACATAGGATGCATAATCTACAGATTACAAAGAACATTGTCCCATGCTCTAAAACGATCGCCTTTACACTCTTAAAACAAAAAAGAGTGAAATCCACTCCAGTTGGAGAAGTGCATTTTCGACACTGGAAAGGAGTGAATATTAACTCAGACTGAGTTAAAAAAATCACTCGTTTGGAGTTATCCTGTTGGAGGTTTAACACACAAAGGATCCACTCCTTTCGGAGAAGTGCATTTTCAAGACTGGAGGAGTGAAATTACTCAGATTGAGTTGAATTCGCTCGTTTGTTTTAAGAGTGTACGCAATTTAAATATAAGGTAATAAAAGATACGGAAGAGGGAATTGTTGACCATTACACTGAATTTACGTCACAGAAACACTATCTACGTGAAGGTAAAGTATTTTCTTAAATGTTAGAAGTATATTAAACGGCATAGATGCTACTATTACAAAGCTTAGGAAACACTCTTAAAACAAACGAGCGATTTTAACTCAGTCTGAGTTAATTTTCACTCCTCCAGTGTCGAAAATGCACTTTCCCTTTTGGAGTGGATCTTTTGTGTGTTAAACCACCGACAGGATCACTCCAAACGAGTGATTTTAACTCAGTCTGTGTTAATATTCACTCCTTTCCAGTGTCGAAAATGCACTTCTCCTACATGAGTGGATTTCACTCTTTTGTTTTAAGAGCGAACGAGTTCTTAACAGCAATAAGCCAACCATCATTTCAAACAACCAGAAAAATCTATGGCACTAAATAAACTTTTTATATTTAAATTTTCTTATACTATAAATGTGAAGGTTTCTTTGGGAAAAAAGCCACAATAATGTTGAAATATGGTACAAATTCGTTAAATGCGGTATCACATTTTACATCAGCAGCAAAACAATGTTTTAAGGTCAAGTGAGTTAGCATTAAATTCAATTAAAATTTTAATATCTAAATGTATATTATGTCCTTACTTGAAAGAAAAATGTGCTATCTTAACATAATATGTCTTTTTTTTTTGTTTCAGCGTCTTAAAACTTAAAAAAACGATTTTATTTCTCCCATGTGGCTTCTTTAATTATGCGGATGCAGAAAACAACGACTACTTAAAAACTTTTTTATGGAGATTTGAAAATGTAAAAATCCTTAAAAATGCATCAACCTTAAGAATTTCCTTAAATTAATATACAACTTCTTTTATGTACAAACTTTTTTTAGTACTAAAGATACTTTTTAAAAATATTTTAGTACTTTTATACACTGTTCTTTATTCTCAAGTATTATTTATTTAGATCTGGGTGATCCTCAAAGTATTATTTATTTAGATCTGGAATTCTCTATACGTATTCTGGAATTCTCTATACATACTTGAAACAATGCAAGGCAAAGATAATTATAGTAGAATTGAACTAATCATTTTATAAGAAGGCTGCATTTATAAGGTATTTTACGAATGCTGAAACATACCTCAATCTTTCTGTATTCCTTGCCACCATAATTTGGTAGTGTATTGAATTTTATTTTTATTTTATATTCTTTGGCAAGTAATTCTTAAGTGTCCCAATAAAATAACTAATTTTTTAAGACCAAATAATGCCTTCTTTCTTGTAATTTTAATGCACACTAAATTTCTTATAGTGCCTACAGAGAGACAGATGTACAAAATATATAAAATATAATTGCACGATGTCATACCTTTTCAAAAAAAATAAAAGAATATTTCTGAAATCCAACGATAAGAAAAGAAGTTGAAATACGGTATTGAAAAAACGGACAGGATAGGGTAGTTACATGCATATTTCGGCTTGGTGTGCTTGATCAGAGACCCGCTTATGAAGCCTTCGTCAAGTAAGACAGACACAGTAAGAATGTTTTACTGTCACAAAGAAAGGAAGTAGACCCATGGCGAAGGCGTGAATCGAACCCGCATCCGTTACTGAGCACAGATTGCTAGCGTAATGGTCCTAACCACTCGGCCATCCGGGCCCCAAAACGGACAGACAGACTAATGGAAATCTACATGGTGTCAATACCCTTCATTTCTTTTTTTATAATCCTTTCGAAATAAAATAAAAAAAAATTAGGAAATAGGTTATTATAAAGCAGTTAAAAATATAGATAAATTTTTCCCTGGATGTATCCATAAAACTTTATCAACATCGAAGAAACGTAAATCAATTTTATTATCTTTAAATGGTGGATACCATGAAATTCCGGTAGCATTCCCTAAAATAAAGAAATTCCTGTGGGAAACATTATTCTCTTAATATTTTTCGGGCAAAAAGAGACAACATCTGTCGCTAGTGACATTTTCAGGGACTCTTAACAGTGTGTGAGTTATTACTTCAAGTGCCAGACTGCTTTCTGATCACTGACCATTACTTTTATAGTTTCTGTAGTGGAGACAGATGAGTTCCGTTTTATTTTAATGGTGACTTTTTCTGAGGATGGGGATATAATTTGGTTGGGTTGAATTATTGGAACTGAATTGCGCGAGAGCCTGTAGTTGCCTCGGTACACACAGTTTACCAAAAGGATCCTCAGGATGGATTTGAGGTACTTACTAGCTTTTTTATTACTATTTTCGTTTTAATCTAGATTACTGGT
The DNA here is from genome assembly GCA_023701765.1 of Hylyphantes graminicola. Taxonomy (NCBI): domain Eukaryota; kingdom Metazoa; phylum Arthropoda; class Arachnida; order Araneae; family Linyphiidae; genus Hylyphantes; species Hylyphantes graminicola. The sequence continues at coordinate 5,317,118 of CM043122.1, forward strand.
AGCAGTGGTAAATCAGCTCCATCTAGCGTGAATGAAGTTGCGCGAGTGGTGCACCTCCCCGTGATTTCGGTTATTTTAAAAATAACAAGTTGACGGAGTCCAAAGTCCCGATGGCGTTAGCATACAATGTCGTTCGAAGTCCAGTTGGGTGCCAGCTCAGGTGTCAAACAATTCTGAAGCTTATCTCGTCACTTTGACCGCTGTTCTGAATAACAATGCGTAATTTGGCTGTGTTGAAGATCCTCAGAGGCTAGAAATAGGCACCGAGAAGCGTTCAATCTACTAACTTACCTTTAAAATGCTATTAAAGGATTGTGCAGCTAAGCAGTCTAATAAAAAATATTCAAACGGGGGAAATATTTGAAGGGGGCAGGGATACCTGTTAAGCACTTTCAGTGTGTTTTTTAGTCAAACCCAATTAGCAAAAATTCCCTGGTATTGAGGAAGTGAGTTTTTTTTTTTATCTTTAATAAAAAGATGGTGAACTGAAGACCGTGTAGCAGAGTTTAAAATTTAAAGGACCGGTATGCTAACGACTTAAAACCTAAGAAGAAGCCTCTAGTAACATCTCGAAACTGAGGAAAACCGTCAAATGATTAAAACCACGGTAGGCTAACGATCCAGCTTAATCAACTGGCCTGCGACACAAGCGAGGGAAAAAGAAAGTGGACGACGTACTTTCAAAACTGGCAAGTGTTAAATCGACCATAGTAAGTGCATAATGAGTCCCTCGGAGCGAACGGGAGAGAAATATTCCATAAGTGCTTTAAGAAAATCCCTCTTGAGTATCCACCTGATGAAAAGAAGAATATATCGATAGTCAATCGATTTTCAAGCGACTTGGAAAGAAGTTCTCTGGGGAACTTGGAAAAAAAGACGTTTTGGAAGGGGATTCTGTATTTCAAATGTAACGCCGAAGGAATGGAAAGCAATTACCATAACTCTTAAGAAATATTATATGTTACCTTAAGTTAGAGAGTGTGGCAAAATTGCTTGCTCTGCCTGGAGTGGAAGCTAAAGAAAAATTATGATAACCAGGAACAGAATGTCACTTCATGATATCGAATTTTCATTTTAATTTTTAATCACTGAACTGTGTATTTACGAAAAAAAATATTATAATACACATAGAGCTATGTGTGTTGTATCACATAGTTGGAAAGGATGTTAGTTGGTTGGAACATGTATTTCCGGCTTTTGTGCTTGATCAGAGACCCCCTTTTAAATCTTCTTTAAGTAAGAAGATTTCAAAGGGGGTCTCTGATCAAGCTCACAAGCCGGAAATACAACGAATAAGTATAAAAACTAAATAATTGATAAGTGTGATATTAAAGATGTTAATTAGTTTTACATAAAACCACATTTTTATTTCGATATTTACATGAAGTTAGAGCTGCCATCTGTATTTTGTGAATAATCACTAATTTTTTTTTAATTATAACTAATTAATATCTTTAAAACTATTCTCATTAATTATTTAAATGGCAAAATACTTTCTTCTGTACTTTTTGGTAAGTTTTCGTGACTACATGTCGTATACTTTATTTTAACACAGGGGCCAAAGTTTCCCCATCGGAATTGTAGGGTAAGGTGGGGTAAGTGGGCCACCTTTTTGGCATAATTCGACTTTAGACCCTCATACCACTGGCTGTAATCGGCCTAACAAACTTACTTTTTTTGTGGTCCATTCTCTCATATGTTATTAGTGTACCCATGGCAACCTTAACACAAATCGGCAAATAATAAATTTAAAAAATATGTTTTTCTTTTTGGTCATTAGAGTGGTCCACTTGCCCCACAAGGTGGGGTAAGTGGGCCACCCCCCTAATACATTTTTACACATAACTGGTAGAGATATGGTGGGGCAAATGGAATAATCTACATGATTTTCTGAGCGTTTGAAAAAAAAAAGTAATGATGTATCTTTAATAGTTCCCCCATAGCAACTTTTTCTGGCATGCAAGCTTACTACAAGAAAAAATACGTTAATTTTCATCTTGTCATTTTTGCATGTAGTGTAAAAAAATGTTAGGGCTACAGATTTTAAACTGGCCTATGTCAATGAATAGGACTATGAATTGTGAATATGACTAGCCCTATGAATCAGTGAATCTGACTTTTTTTTAAGTATATTAAAGAGTTGGGGCAAGTGGGCCACCCCTGGCCCACTTACCCCGCCATTGTGGTGGCCCACTTACCCCAAACGCGGGGCAACTGGGCCACCCCAATTTTCTTTTAACCTTATCAACATCACAAATTCATGACACTACAAAAAGATACTATGTTTTATACACTTACAAAATATATAACATTTTGTTTTATATCATGAACCGTTTGGAAATAAATAAAAATATAGTATGATGGCGTGAATTACGAAAAAATGCAATTTTGAAAAATGTCACAAAAAGGATTGTACCTTGTTACATACTTGAATGAAAATGTTGCCATAATGTTTTCTGCATCTATTGGGGTAAATACGTAAAAATATTGTAACAGATTTTTTTTGCGTCCATAATTCGGGAAATGCCAGGGGGGTGGCCTACTTGCCCCAATGGCCCACTTACCCCACCTTACCCTATAGAGATCTGTTACCATACAAGAGCCTTAACCTCCTTTTACTAAAAGGATCCCAGTACGGAACATCCAATCCCAATAGCTCCTTAACGATCGGCAAAACAAGGCCATCTTTTTCAGATTCTTTTCCAGATTCTTTTTGTCTCGCGGATGAATCATTAGGTAAATGGCGAGATTCCAAGTTGTTGAGCGATCGGCCGATCAACAAGCGATGAATAATTGGACGCTCTCCCCAAAAGATTGCTTTCGCTAACGATGCTCGGTGGAGGTTGGAATATCGTCGAGGTGCAGTCTGGTTGAGAAGAAATAGGGGAAAGGTTTGCAAAAGGAAGGCCTTGATGGCTTCTGTGGCAAGCCCAAACAAACACTGTTCTAAATATTATTGGCTAATTCCATATAACTGTAGTGTACGTCATAACTTAATAGGAGATTACAAGCTTTTTAAATTCGAAAAATAAATCCCATTAAATCTATCAAGTTGCATTACTTAGTTTAGTTTCAATAAGTGTAGATCAGCTATTCGGCTAATTTTTTTTCATTTAATATTAAAAGGTGCAGAGATAATGACTTTTTACACAAGTGACTCACACTACAGACCTCCTAAAATACCCGAAATTTATTTTCAAGCTGTTTCGGTCATAAACCAATCAGCCGAAAACCCGACAGTTCATAAACCCGACAAGGAAAAATACCGATAAGCACAAAATGCCGACAGGTTCAGAGATTCCGGACAAAATCAATGAATTAAGGGCTTTTAATTAAGAGCAATTTAATGACTGATTTTTGAGTTAATATTTTTGATATTTTGCTGCCGAGATTCTGGCTAGTCGGAGTTTCGGCTGTCGGGTCATTATGTCCCAGACCCATTTTCAAGACTCGCTGGTGGTCTCATCAAGTGCTTCACTTCAGTGCGGGTAGAGAGACCTTGCCACCATATGCCAAAATCATTAGGCTTCTCCTGGACACCTTTTGAATTGCATGTTACTCTCTAAGGAGGATGTTTCTTAGAAATTATCTTCTCGTCTTCGAATTCCTAACAGTCACCAAACTCGTGGATATTGTCTGACCTCGTCAGAATGGAGGATAAGCAACAACAACGATTTTTTTTTTTACATTTTACGCAATAATACTAGCACATACTTAATAAAAAAAACTTACCATTCAATTTTTCTAAAATAAAAAGTCAAAATTGTTTGTCCAACAAGCATTTTCCTCAAAATTTGATCTGGGGAAGTAACCTCGTGTCTCACTCAGTTCTCTGGCATAAAGGATAATATAAAAACTTTGCTCTTTATACTACAGCGCAATAGTAATTATTCGAGTTGTAATAACAAATTCTAATTTTTAATTTACTTAATAATTTTTGATAAATTTCGGTTTGATATTTCCAATCTCATTAAGTGAGAGGTGTAAATTGGTTTGCTTGGGTACATCACAACAACTTGGAGACTTTCAGAGGATCCATTTTTTCACCAAACATCGCCAACAAATTCTAACCTTCAAGTAATGGGCATGTTTTTACCTTCTTGGGTTCTTCTTTATATCTTCAGATGATTGTGTAAACGTCAAGCTGATGTTCTCAGAATTCTCTGATGAGATGTTCTTTTATTAATTCTTAAGAGTTGTAAAATTTCTCGTTTGAATTTCAAATAAAGCATTTTAAAATTGATGCATACTCGTTTAAGATTTTTTTTACATCAATTAAAAATTTAATATTCTTTTTCTCTTGTTTTACTTGCATTTGATTAGTTTAAATCTTAAATTAAAAAGGTACCCAAGTGACTAAGTGGTTAAACCTCTAATGCATGAATTTTTATTTTCATTCCAAAAAAAATACATGTATATGTATCTTTAATACTCAAACATTATGGGAAAAGTACTTAAAAAATGTAACTGCATTAGAATTTAAATAATTTCAATTTTTAATTTTTTCCCATATGACTTAAAACCAACTAAGAAATTCCAATTTTGATAATAATGACTAGAAACTACTAAATAGATTTCAAAATAATCCTTTTTAACTATAATTAATTTTTCAAAACAATTTATTTGTATTTAGTACTAATATTATTTTACTTTGAATACTGCCAAAAGCGTAATTTCACAACAGCTAATAACCTCGCTCTTTAATTTTGAATACACTTTTACTACTGTATGAGGATTATTAACTCACACTTCAAAATGGAATGTTATAGATGAAAAATACACAAATTTGTCGAGAGGGAGCTCTAATTTAATAGCCAAGCAGCAACAGTATCCATTAGAGGGTTAAAGGCATCCATATAGAGACTGACGCATTTTGTTCGAGCCTCACAAGCCAAGTATAGTACCATCCACTTTTCAAATTTTTGCTTTATATCAAAAAAAAAATTCCGCATTTATAGGTTTCTCAAGAAACCATGTTGTGTCTGCCAATGTTTTAAAGTTTTTTTTTTAAATAATAAACTAATAGTAAAGTAAGAACTCTTTTTACACCACACAATAGATAGTACAGTGTTTTACGTAACGAAAAATGTCTAAGCTTCAAATAAATCCCAATTTATAGGAAAAACAAACATAAAAAGTCTTTTAAAATCAAGTTCCTTTTTTTTTATTCAGCCCGTTAACGTGGTCTCCAAAAACTTCTTTTTTTAAACTTACAGAAGAAAAACCTAATTTTCTAATAATAAGATTTATTTTTTATAATTAAAGTACATTATGTATTATCAGCACATAAAAATTAATTAATCTGTTTAGTTTTGCGGGAGGGAGGGGTTGTTTTTGATTAAAGCTACATAAAAAAAGACATGATGTCATTTTTGTCACAAATAAATCTGAAAATATTTTATTTTCCATTTATGTATATAAAGTACGATAAAAACTATCACTGCTAATAATTTGATACAAGATCTGAATTACGCTTTTTTCTAATTTTAACAAGTAGGTTATTTATTTATTTATATTTATTTATTTATTTATTATTTATTTATTTATTTATTTATTTATTTATTTATTTATTTATTTATTTATTATTTATTTATTTATTTATTTATTTATTTATTTATTTATTTATTTATTTATTTATTTATTTATTTATTTATTTATTTATTTATTTATTTATTTATTTATTTATTTATTTATTTATTTATTTATTTATTTATTTATTTATAATTAACGCATGCAAGTTATATAATTTTTAATTGTGGTTGAATTTTCTTTTGACTATTTTATACACCTTTTAAATTTGAACATCGTTGGATTACCTATCAAATAAAGTTAGATCCATTAAATACATGATGTTGTGACCATTTTAATAACTTATGATAATTGAATTCTAGTTGAGGTCTGTTAAATATCGATTATTTTATGTTTGGGAATAAATAATGTTCAAATGCCAATACCACAGTTGGATTTATTATGTTGGATTAAAAAGAAATTATACAAAGAATTTATGATTTCGCATTAACTCAAACAATTTTGGGAAAAAGTGCATTTTTCTCTTTAGATTAATGTATAGCGCCTACTTGATAAGTTTAAATATGAACTAACAGTTGGCATTTTTTGAAAAAAATATTTTGTGTGCATAAACCTGAATGAAAAGACTTGTAGCATATATTTGTTTCTTAATTAAAAATTTAACTATTACTCATTTATAGTGAGATTTTTATTTAGTTTGATAAAATTAAATATTTATTTTATTAGAGGAGTTGGATGTTCTGTCGTTGGATCGATGAAGGATAAAAATAGTGTCGCCCTCTTCAGATTGTTTTGGGGTAATTAAAACTTTAAAAAAACAATAATTAAAAATTTCATAATTAAACATTTTAGTTGATAATCTCCCTTAACATTTGTTTTATTTTGCAGTTATGATAACCCCCATGCAAAAAAAATATGAAATTAATTTTTTCTCACTAAGTTAAATTCGAATTTGCCATTGTCTTCAATGAGTTTAGGAGCTTAACATTTATAAATGATCGCATTTTCGTAAGCACAATTAGTTTATAAATTTTATTATTTCATAAAAAATAGTTTTTTGCCCTGGGATAAACAAATTTTCATATTTCCAAAAAAATTGATTTAAACTTTTGTGACACAAGACAATTCTATAGTTTAATGAATATACTTTTTTATAATTATCTGACTTATACTTAGATTACTTGTTATTTTTAATTATTTCTTACTGATATTCAATAAGTGTCAATAATTTTTTACAGTTACAACAGTTCAAAATAAATTTTCAGAAACATTTTCAAAAATTGTGCGTCTGATTAATCAGTCATAATAAACAATATGAAAATGTTTCAAAATATTTTTATTGAACCTTCACGGATTTTTATTAAAATTTCATTTTAGTTTGTATTACATGTTATCCAATATTTATATTTTCGTACAAATAGTCTTTTATAAGCAACAATACATCATTTAAAGGGATGCCCTGTATGTATGTATAATTTCTTACGATTTTTTAACGAACTATGTAAAAGAAAAACTTTGTAAAAAAATACTTAAAAGGTAATATTCCAATAGAAGTTTCTGTGTAGCTTTAGTACGACGTAATTCTAACCAAACCGTACCAATCAATGGCTGCAACGAAAGATATAACTAGTTGCGCCATCTACATCATACTTCATAAACTAAACATTATGAAACTATTTTATTATACACGCTATCTTAATAAAAAAAAAGAATTTTATAATAAATGAATTTATTACGTATAATTAAAAAATATATATATATATATTTTTGTTGTCAAGATTTATATGGTCATTAAAATCTTTCTTTCAATATTAATTTTCCTGATTTTTATATATAAAATAATTAAGAAAATAACATAATTTTAAATTGAAAGAGATTTTTTTTAATTGAAATTGAAAGCATAAAAGATTTTATGTTTGTAAAACTTAATGTAACTCGAAGTTAATTTTTCACAACATTCTTATTTTTTGGCATCTTTTTTTAAGTTAATTTTTTAAATTTTCTTTGTGGCTTTATTAAATTTAATAGAAAAAAATATCCCTTCTAGTCTACCTAAAACACATAGCATGCTAAGCCAAAATAATTCGGTAAAAATATTTGAGCATTAATCCTGAAGACAATTTTAAGAAATGTGTGTAAAAAAATGTATGAAAATTTCAGCGCTATATATGCCTTATGATTAGTATATTACTAGTTATATTTGCCAGTTTATTTTAAAAAATCTAAAATTTGAAAATATTTAAATTTTCTAAAGCTTTTGGTAAGCAATTTCCGGCCCTTCGAAAACATTTTGTGTCCCTTCGCTCTTTTCAAGAACGCCAAAATTATATTTAAAAAAATATTGAACGAAAACTAGAACACTTTATAAACCAAAATATCTCAAACAAATTTTTTTCTTGTATTTGTTTTACTGATGGATCATTATATAAATAAAATCAAAAACTTAATTGTGGTTAAATCACTTATAATAATTATCGGAATAATACAGAGTTATGACAATTGTAGGGAGCCTCAGTAAGCCTAGGACTGCGACCAGACGTCTATTGTACAATAGAATAATAGATAAATAAAAAGAGGTGGAAGGGAATAATGAATTATGATTTGCAAACTTTTCTTAGCTTATTTATATTGTGCCAAACCTGTTCAAGCTTAAAACAATTTGGTATCGCTTTTCTTAACATCTTTTGAATAATTAATTCAATTCTGAATTAGATTTTTATTTCTTCCAAATGTGTGGCTATCGATTGAGAATCTTTCGATATATTTGTGACACAATTAATTTTTTTTGTTAAACAAAGTACTTTTTGTATAATTGTTTTTTTTTTGGTTGAAAACCTAAATGACAAACCAATGTTTATTGTTTACGGCAAACAAACATTTCAAACAACTTTTCTGATACTTGTTTGATTTGAATATTGAAAGAATAACATTTAACAACAAACCACATTAAATGTTATAATCATAAATACGTCTCCAAAACACATTGATGCAACTTCACGCGAGCCACAGAAAGGCAGCCTTAAACTAACAGAATATTAAAATAAATACTAAAATCATAGAAGTTGAAATAGATATGATTAAGTTACATAAGTAACAGAAACTTAAATATGGTAGATATATATGGATGAAGTTAATGATTTGTTGTAGCAATTGATCTATAATAGTATAGAATAATTAAGTTTTTTTCCTATTATAATCAATACAAAAGTACTTATCGTTTAAATCGAAATCCAGTTTTTTTTAACTAAGTATTTATTGTGACTATTTTAATATGCATGTTACATTAGAAGTAAATGTATGCCGTTGTTATGGATATTAAATGGCAATCTATAATAATAAAAAAGGAAACGCCGTGTGTGTTTGAAACTTATAGACTCTTAACCCTTTCAGTCCCAAAAATTTACTACACTACAGAAGCATCTGATATTCACAAAATAAGCTTACTTTAGGTCAAATATAAGATTTCCATAAGAAAAAAAACTAATTTTAATTTTTTATATGGTTTTTGAAATAATGCCAAAAATTTTTAACTGTGGAAAACAACAAAATAAAAACATATATATTACCTAAAAACCCTTCGAGTTACATATTTTAAGGTATCTATTAAAAAATAATTCAATAATTATTTTAACCGAAATAGTTTAAATTGTGTTTTAAATATGAGGAACTGAAGTGAACTTTTCAAAAATCAGGTGAAACGCTTGTTAGCTATTTTCTGAATAAAAAAATAGTAGTTCTGACTTCTGTTGAGATAAATGTAAAATATTGTCTAATTCTAATAGAACAGAGGGTGTGTAGAATCGAATGATGTGTGTTTGGATGTCATATTGGGGCATAAACATTTAGGAAAAAAATATTGAAAGTGATGATGCCAAATGGCATCACTGGGACTGAAAGGGTTAAACTAGGCATCGTTTGCTTTGTAACTTGGTACTATTCTGAAGTTCATTTTCAAGTTACGATTTTTGAACATTCAGTGTTTAAACTGTGCCATTTTGGGAAAAAAAATCTCGAATTATCTGGAAAAAAACTCCAGCTTGGTGGACATGTGGTGTGACATAGAGCAGGTTTCTTCCTTGGTTCTTCTCCCCGCGGTATAAAAGTGGGACTCGTGTCTCACATGTCTACTTTGTATAAAATATTTAATTTAAAACTTACATGTGTAGTTTTACTTTGAATAGCTAACAACGAAAAATATTTGGCTCTTTTTTACTAAAACAAGTCACAAAAAATCATTTGAATGAATGAATAAAACATCAATTAATAGTGACCATTTTGGGTATTCTATGTTATCCAATACATTTGTTATTGCCATAAAATTTTAACTAAGGGCTCATAGGTTATAAAAAGGTAAAAACAAATGGAATAGACATCAACTGTTCTGGAGTTTAAGCCTGAACACATGTTCTTATTCTTAGATGTTTAATTCAAAGCAAGGAAAAAAACCTTTGTTGTAAGAAGGGTCTGGGTAGCAAAAAAAGACGGATTGTTTTTTATGATCAATAAATAAAAAGGGTTTCGGAATAGAGTATTTGGGATTAAAGTCGAAAATAACAAAATCCGCTGAATAAGCTGCCTCAAATTACCTGGAAGCACAATAAATGCAACGCACCTTTTTTTTGTGTTAATAAATAATAATGTGCTACTAATTAGAAGTATGTATAATTTATGTACTGAAGACTAAAAACCAGTCAATTAAATAGTAATCTGTCATTAAAAAAATAACTATATACTTATCAGGTGCAGAGTAGAATCGATAAAGCTAAATTAATTTGTTTATGATTAACTTAGATTAAAAACTAAATCAAAAGTAATTAAATGCTCTTTTGTTTGTTTCTGTCTGTAAATTTGTAATTCTTGTTTGTATGCGTAATAACCTTTTCACTCCCAGTGATTTCATTTGGAATCATCAAACTGCTGATTTTTTTTTTCTCACTTAGTTTAGCTAGCACTTATTTCAAATAAATTTTATTATACAAACTAGAATTCACTTTAAAACCATTTTATTAAATAAATTAACCCAAAATTCTTTATGCTTGCATTTAAATGTATAAGCATTTAATTTTTACTTTTTTAACAAATAAAGTTTTGAAAAATGATTGTCATAATGTACTAAGAAGTTATGATCCTAATAATTTTTTTTTTCCTTAAATTTTAGTTGGAAAAAAGAAGATTTTTTCTCCTCCTTTTTACCATTTCCTTCTGGATGCATAAGTTTTCACAAATTTTAGATATTTTGAAAAAAATAATAATTTGGGACTGAAAGGGTTTTGTGCATTAAAAAAAGCTTAATTCTCATGTAAGAAGATTTTTTTTTTCAAAAACACGCAAATGTAACTTACCAGTTTGTCTGACTAAGTCTCAGACAAAAGCTTTTGTTTTACTTTGGCTTCTGGGGATTAATATTTCTTGTGGTTTTCTTGTTAGCTTACAATTACAATTTAAAAAAACTTCAAGTTGTAGAGCTTCTTTGTATTTCTTTTATTTTGAATACAAGTGATATAAAATGTATAAACGTATATTTGACTATTTTATTAACCTTCCTAAACAAAAAAAAACAATTGATTATGGAAAAATTGAAAGTAAATATCAAGATATTTTACAGTGGTAATATGTGTGATAGTTATTTATGTTTATATTTTATCTAAATAAACATGAAAACATTTTCTGTGCGGTTTAAAATAACTACGATGGAACACTTGTTAGTTAAAAAAAAACTTAAAACTTAAAACTCAATGTTTTGTAAGGTATTTTTTAAGAAATGGCAAAAAAGGAAAGTTTAGCTATCTTTATTTTAAACCCCACTAAATGTACAACGGGCTAACGATAAAAAAAAATCTTCCATGCAGTATAGTGGCTTAGTCTAAAAGAGCATTATTTTGATTTTGGGTGTGTTTTTACTTTAGGTTTTCCACTTATTAAATTATTATATTGGATCCAGTTTCTTTTAAAGAAAGTTACGTCAAAATATAAATTTATGATTTCTTACGGAATTTTAATCATCTCATTTTATTAATTGTATGAATATAATAAATAAGAAATAGAACTTAAAATTCTTTTTTAAATTGAATTTGTGTGAGGATTTCCTAGGGATTCATTTTCTAAAGATCAGTTATAACTTTTAGACATTTTGTTGCATAACCCAGGGCATTATTAGGTTTCTGAATAGTGTTGTGAACTAAAAAAATATTTAATTAAAGAATGTCAGAATAAAAGGCAATTGAAGAGCTTAGTGGAAGAACGTGCTAAGTGACAAAAAGGTCAAAACGAGATAATGAGCTTCTAAGTTTTTAGTTTGCAACTCTTATGTCATTCACAAAATCATAGTTTTTTCGGTATAATATTTTAGTTTGGCTCTTCAAAATATTTGTTGTCTTTTGGCTTAGCCGTACGTTACGTATTAAAAATATTATGCATGTGAAAGGAGTAGCTGCCATATAACTTTTTAGGTTTGAAAGTTATTGAAAATACTTTATAAGGTATATAATCACTTTTAAATGAGCTTTTCGATTTATTAATCGGTAATTGAATGTAATATTCCTAGTTTTTTTTTTTTTTTTTTTTTTTTTTTTTTTTTTTTTTTTTAAGATATTAGACACCTATTTTATACTTTTGTTCGTCCGTCTGTCCCTACTGTAACGATTTCTTTGATTATTTAAGTAAAAAGAAAGCAGGTTATATAAGTTATTTTAGAACTTCTCGCTTAATGTTAGATGAGTAAGTTTATAAATGAAAATATTTTTTAAAAAACACATTATCACTGAAATTATAACCTAAATACTTAATATAATAATAATACAAATCAACTTAATAAAAAGTGTACAAAAAGATAGTAAAAGAAACATAAATCCATGTGAATAAAATAAATATTAAATTTAAAGATGCAAGTTTTTGCAAAATGAATTTTTAAATTGGTTTTTAGTTTAGAATAATCGAATTTAAAAACAAACTTTGATATTAAAAAAAAGTAAAAACACGTTGTGGGGCAAGATATAGACCCAAAGGATATTTACGTTTTCCTTTCTCCTTTTCAATTAAGGGTTTAATCATTTTTAAGAAAGATACTTTAAATTACAGCATTTCTACAGCAATAGAACATGATCGTTTAAACAATTTATTTTCACAATCGTGATGCATAGTACTTTTTTAAAGTCATCGATATTTTAATAAATATAGAGAACTTTGTTACTTTATTTTTACGTCAATTATAATAAAAAATATTTTAGTTTTGCTTAACAAAGCAACAGTATCTGGATTAAATTTGTACTTACCATATAAGTTGCTATTCGCATGCACGTTCAAGCAAAAATTCAGCTTTCCGCTTGCTTCTTAATTCCAATGTAATAATTTTAGGAGTTTAGGACATTCCACAAAATGCGTTCGATAGCTTTAGAGATCAAACGTAAAATGGCTTTAAACGATTTTTGCCATAATTCATTGTTTTAAGAAACCAGATGCTTTGAATGTTCATGGATGCAATGTTGTTTTAACGCGATCTCCATAACTTTCTTTTAATTATACCATCTGTTCGCTGCTAAATTATCTATGTTCATTGCAACAAAAATCAGAAGACATTAAAATCAGACGATATTTTTTAAAATGTGAAACTTTTAACTCCGAAATATTCTAAAGTGAAAATGCATTTTCTAATGCTTCGCTAAATGCACTGAAAACCAGGTTTTAAGCAATATAAATTTTATTTCAATTGTTATATTCAATAAATAAAGTTAATTAGCAAATATTAATTACATTTTGTAAAATTCTTTTTGATTTAAACTACAAAAGAACCATTTTTTTGCTATTAATGCAAGCGAAAGTCGAAATTTTCAACAAACGATGTCACTTAGCACGTTCTTCCACTAAACGATCGTTCCGTAATCGGACGATTTCGAAGGAAAAAATGCTAACGGCTCTTTGCACTTTCTTCCATTGAAAAAGTGACGAAAACGCAAGCACCTACCAACTTCGTTTACGAAAAATGTACGAAATCGAATGTTTTCTAAAAAAATTGAAAGTTGTTATGTTTAAAGGAGATAATAACATAAACAATTCACAAAAATCTCAATTTTTTCAAAAATGTCACCTAGCACGTTCTTCCACTCAGCTCTTCAATTAATAAATGTAAATGTAGGAAAATAAAATAATATGAAAGATGTTTACTTCTAGTTGCCCTGCATAAAATGTAAATTATAAATAAAAGTAGTTTTGTGCGATTATTAATTAGTTAATAAACCCTTTCAAAGAATTATCTACAAAACACAAAGAAAAGAGCGGAGCATATTCGGGAGAATCCTAAGTTTATAGGACATGTTCTTTTTTTTTTTTAGGACGAATGGGCTATGTGACGTCTTGTGCATCGCGTAATGGGGTTGCTTTAGATGATGTAATACCTTGTTTTCACTTTTCAATTTTCCTGCAATTTCATTGGTTATTTAGCCGCACTACACACACTACATTGATTAACCAATCGAGTCCTTATTTCATTCTTACGGAACTGTTGTCACTCAAGACGAGTGAAACATGCCTGTACGAAATATAACATATGCTCCAAAACAAGTCTCTGCGCAGAGTAAAAGTACTAAATTATTTTCCATTGCTCTCACTCTCGTTACAAAAAGAGCTCAGAATAGCTTTCGGTTTGGAAAAAAAAAATTCGAAAAAGTTTTCGATTCGACTTCAGACGCGTGGGAATCACAGCATGGCGGACTTAAAAGATCTACAGACAGATCTGTGAGGTGGTTTAGATGTGGGTAAGTCAGAATAGCCCATTCGTGTTCTTTCAAACCAATTTATATCGGACTAGTTTTTTTGTAAATAAATAAAAAAATAAAGCGTTGAGAATCAGTATTTAAAAAAAAAAACATTGTTCAAATAATTTGTTTTATATTTTTGATCAAATACAATCAAAATCTTCATCGTAATCGATTTAAGTACCTTGCAGAAAAACAACCACATAAGGTTTCGAGTTGGTTGGGTCAGGAGGTGATGTTATGTTGACTTGTCATTTTATGTTTTAGCTAAAATTGCTGACAATTGAATTATTTTTGCATGTTGCACGCAAAAATATTGCATACTCTGCAGCTGGTTTCTGCAGGAATCAAAACATCCATTGCATAATGGGAACTGCATGCTTGTCTGCTATCCCCAGACGTAGCATGTTATAAAGATAGGTAGGAGCTAGCGATCGATCTACAATGGTAAGATGCACGTTGTTTTTTTGGCATCTTAAGCATATAAAATCCGAAAAATGCAGTATCCTAAATGGGATATTGCATGTAGTTAAATTTGTCATTTAAGGAATAAGTTGTTTTGTATTTCAATAGAGTTGTCAACTAGCAATAAGTTGTGTTTTCATCTTATGTTGATTCTTGCGCAACTTTTTGACCTTTGTTTTTAATATTAAGAGTAACACAATAGATTAAAAGGCAATTATTGTGTTTATTTAAACAAAATATAAATATATTTCGCGTAATTTTGATACTTTTCATATGTATTTTGTTGCTTGATGGCAGTTTTCATGTACATATGGTGATCAAGTTTTTAAAAATTTGTTTTTATTTCTGTCTACAACTCTTAAATTATGTATAAGAATAGGTTATGCAATATTACTTTCAAATTGCAGGAAAATTACTTACATTTGTTTGGTTTTTTTTAGCCCAAAAGCTTTTCTTTCGATATTTAATCGCAAAAATTTTGTCACCTATATATTTGATTACAGAACTCAGTTAAAGGGAAAAACTTAAAGCATTCAAGTTATTTATGGTACTTATTAATTAAAAAACACATGCATAACTCAACGGGATTTCTATAAAGCTATATTTTTTCAAAAACATTCTTGTAATTTGAACTTATGCGTCTTTTATGTAATAAGATTAGTCTCTGTACTTCTCCGTGATCGGATTAGTTTTTGGGTCTTGTTTTGCTACTTAATAGTTATTATCATAGTAATAGGCAATATATGAAACGTCAAATATCATTTAAATGTTTACCTGGTAATTTGATT
Organism: Hylyphantes graminicola; assembly: GCA_023701765.1. Taxonomy (NCBI): domain Eukaryota; kingdom Metazoa; phylum Arthropoda; class Arachnida; order Araneae; family Linyphiidae; genus Hylyphantes; species Hylyphantes graminicola. Next base: position 5,332,650 of record CM043122.1, read on the forward strand.
GTCATTAAAAATTCATGTGTTTGGTTATTGTAATGTAACGTCTTTGCTCAAGCGGTACATGGACCTTTGTAAAGTTCACTTTTCAACCTCTAGAAGGAGCATCCCATGAAAAGTTGGTGAAGCCTATTTTTGGGTCGCTTGGCTACAGCTTTTGGGAGAATCTGTGCCACATTTGGCATAAATTTGCCGATTACAATTGACACATGACTTGACTGTTTGCATTGGATCGCCAAATCGCTCACCTAGAATAGTACTCCAAGGAATTTAAGTTTTAAAGATTGTTCCTGCAATTCTATTTCTTTAAAAGTACATGTTTCCGAAACTTCATTATGTAAAGAACCTCCTGAAGCAATAACATATCAATTTTCTGTTAAAAAAGTTATTGAAAATGCTGGTCTAAAATGCCGATTTTTAATAGGTACAGTATAGGATTGGCGACAAAAGTTGGGTTGCTCTTAATTTCCTCTGATTTTATTTTCTCTTATTGTTCTTTTTGCGTTGTGTAATTTATTTTGTATCGTAATCTGTAAAATACTTTTTTTTTTATCTAAATACTAAAAAAAATATAAAATACCCTAAATACTTACTATCCACCTATTTAAACCATGGTGAGAGTGAAACCAAATCAACCAATAAAATTGCCAAAGAGCAAAAATAAAAACTTGAAACTTGCTGAAACGACCCAATTGGCTTCTTACAGGGGGTTAATTGGCTTCCATCTTCCATTCCTGGGCTTCCTTTGATCAGTGTGTTGATTTGTGATCTTCCCCAATGGGAATTGACTGGCCAATCGCGGCTCAAGAAAAAAAATTCATTTATGCTGCCACTCAAAACCTGAAACATGCCCATGGCAGAATAGTTTTTATTTATTTAATGTTTTTTTTTTAATTCATTTATTTTTTTTTACAGATTTTAAGCCTTGATTTAGCTCAGGTACATAGGAAGTTGAATGATGTCTGTCCAAGTAAGTGTAATTTTTATGTACCATTTCTGCCTAATTGCTTAAATTTTTGCATTAAATTTTTTCACACTTTTATTATTGATTATGTCAAGATACAACTGCGGAAAAAAAGTTCTTACCTCTTGTTAATTAGCCCCTATTTATCCTATATAATTTTTCTTAAAAGTTAGGACATCAAATTTTAATAATAATTCTTAAACTAATATTTATATTAATAAATTTACAAATCAGTGTCTGTAGATCAATCTTTGCTGACTAACATACAATAATTGGCATGCTAATGAAAGTAATGCAATTAATAAAATTTTTTATAATTTTTCTTTTGTTTCTTAAATTCATTAATTTATTATTTGTTATTTGTTTACATTGTCTTTTTTAGTTTACATCAAATTCATAGTCAGCAATATGTAGCATTAGAGCTAAGTGGAAGGAAAATGGGTGAATTGCAGTGTACATTGGAGTTTTCCATTGAGCTTCATAAATTCATCAATGTTGACCTGTTCCAAAGGGGGTATGTTTAATAATTGCATTTAAATTTCTGTTAAATATTTGCTTTTTAATTAATAGAGTTTAAAGAAAACAAATAATATTGATACAGCATTTGAAATTTCAGTTTATTAAATAATAAAAGTATTTTTAGTGATCTTTTATCATGATAGACTTTCAATAATAAACAGTTTCATATTGCAACAATTTCCATGTGAAACTGATTAAAAATAATATTCATGCATGTTTTTAATAATGTATCAGTAATAAAAGTGTTACTTGTAGCTTGACTAATTTAATTTGAAGTAGTTTTATCATGTCTTCATAAACTAAAATACTTAAAAGAATCTTTATTTGAGAAAATTTAGATTATTATTTTGAGTAGGTGAAAAATGATAATAAAAATCAGAGTAGACATTGCAACACTTTCTGAGAACGACCCTTATACTTTATGGAGAAAAATATTTATAATACTATAATATGTATAATTAATAATACTTTTCTATAGATTTTATCAAGTACGAAGTGTTTTGAGAACTTCACCAAAGCTTCCAGTAAAGATAGAAGTAAATTTGCCAAAGAATTCATGTAAGTGTGTATTTAAACTTTGGTATGTAATGCTTTCCAAAATAAAAATATATATTTTAAGCATAATCTTTTGAAGAAAAAAGGATGTATTTGGCACAATTCTACCATGAGCACTTATGTTTTTTTTTTAATTTCAAGTCAAAAAATAAATGTCTAATTTTTTTTACACTGCTTGAAATCTGGCTTTAATTTAATTGATTTTTTTAACTTCCTTTTGTTACAGAATTTATTTTAAACTTTAAAAGCTGAAATGTGTGGTTTCATGTTAGGGGTCGAAATTATTTAGATGATAGAAAGAAAATATGGATATCACTTCTAGCCTTTGATTTTGGATGTCAGTAAATTATTTGTAAAAAAAAATTCTTAGCTCTAGGGTCAAGCCCAATTATCGGAGGCATTTTTTTAAAAATTGACCTTAAATAATTAAAACTTTTTAATGCATTCATAGCAAAAAAATTAGTTATTTTTGGAGCTTAAGGCATCATCATCCATTTAAATTAATTTGCCTCTCAACAAATATTAGTCATAATTTTGTTTTGAAAAATTCATTGAAAAACATAGTTTAAATATATATTTCTTTGAAAAACATGTTTATCTGTTGATATTATGTGTGCAGAAATTTGTTTTGGTTGTAAGATTGCTTGTAGTTACTAGAATATAATAGGTTTATAAACGTTCATAATTATTTGTTCCAGCTTGTACTCTTGTGTTTCCTGCCTGCATAGTAAATGGCACTGCTGTTAGTAAAACTTTTCAGATTCTGTATAAAAATGAAGAAGTTGTCCTGGATGATATAATTATTTTTAAAGTACATGCTCTTGTTGAAGGTGATAGGGTGAGTTATAGAATTTGTTAATTACTATTTTACAAAAAGACATTGTTAAAAACAGGGGTATTTTCATCGGGCTCAAATTTATGTATTTCAAAATGTGGAATATTTGAAAGATAATCATTATAAGTACCTTATAATGATTTTTCAAATATTCCACATTTGAATCAGGAAAGACTGTATGTATTACTAAATCCATTATTTAGCTAAAAAGTATATTTATCTACAATGTTTTGCAATTTTATATATTTTTATGTTATTTTTATAAAATGACTTTAAATATCCACTGTAATGTCTTTTAATTGACACTTGCATATTTTTATGACAGGTTCGAGAAACCCTTATGAAGTCTGATTTTCAGATTGCAGTTGAGTTGTGGTTCACAGACCAAACATTTGGGTGAATAATTTTGTACTTTTTTTTAAGTATCTATAAAGTTTGTAAAGTTTAGTTTTTAAAATTTTATCTGATCTAACCTATTTCAATTTTTATGCTTAGACCTGACCAACATAATTCCATCCATTGTGTGAGCACAAGAACTTTACTTTTACACTTTGATCCAGCTCGAGGTTTACATCATCATGTACCTTTACTGTTTGATTACTTCCATTTATGTGCTGTGACTATTACCATCCATGCATCGCTCATCGCCATTTGCCAACCATACCTTAAGTATGTAACTTATTCATTTTTATGAATTGTATGTAGTTCTTTTAAGGGAATATATTTATTTTGCAAGTATTACTTCTAAACTGAACTTCTAAGTTTTGCTTATTCAGTTTTTAAATTGGTTTTCTATTGATAGTTTTGTTTTGAGATAGAGATCAGGTGGAATAAGTAAACAGCAATAGGACATGTACCTTACTATGTTGCACTTATTGATTGTTTAAACAAATGTCTAGGCTATTTATCTAGATACGAAAGTTGTCCTATTCAGTATAGTGTGTATTTTACTTAACCTGATAAATAAGATATAAAATACTTCTCCTTGTTTTAGGATTAAAAGTTTTTTTTTACGTATTTTAGTCAATTGGGACTTATATTTTATGGTAATATATATTTAATTCTTTCATGTGATATTTACCTGCCCTTTAGAAAAGGCATGGTTGCTTCTTTCCATCAAACAAGGTGAGTAGTGATGTTAGATGTTGACCATCGGCTTGCTTTTTGCATTATAAAGTGTAACAGATTTATGCTGGCTTTCACTTTTATTTGTAGATTTTAGTAGCAAATTGCCATTCTCCTGGCCCCTTGGCCCAAACGTCCATCTGGCACGCTTATTAACGATAATTTTCTGGAAATTGACAGCTAGAAAAAGTTATTGACTCTTTAATAATAATTAAATAAAGAAACTGTTATTTTAATTTTCTATCGCAAATAGTTGTTTAAAATACTTCAGATGTGTTTAAATCATTCACTTTGCAAATGTCATTCCCTTGATCAGTGTATAGCATTATTCCTTGGTAGGCTTTTTGTTGAATGATTAAATTTTAGGAGTTATGAATGGTAACAGTAATACAAAATATGTGTTTAAAGCTATATATGAGGGGCAATTTTATTTATTTAATAGTATGTATATTTGCATTTTACATGTTCCCAATTTCCCCTATTCGGAGAGAATGACCCAATTTCCCTACATGAGATTTTTATGGCTGATATGTTTTCTTAAACTAGTCTTCTTCAGAATATCTTTTTATTTCTTTATGAAATTTGGCTTGTCTTTACTATCAAACTAAGGTTCACCTTGTCAAAAGTGTATCGTTTTAGAATGCTTCACACTCTACATTGCCCTTTTATTAGAATATGTAAGGTAAAGCTCTAGATTAGCGGTCGCCAGTCGCCAACTGGAGACTATTACATCGAAAGTGGCTACCTAAAAATCGAACCCCAGTCGCCAAATGTGGCGATCATAATTTTTCCTTTTTGTTCAACAAATAATTAATATTGAAGCTGCATTTCTAAAATAATAAAACGCTCCTATTCGATTCTGTCGGGAAGAAAGACAGATGACAGTTGTTGCTCATCGGTGAAATTTTCCATCCTCCTCCGTGTGACGTAAATGGAGCTGGGCGATGAAAATTTAAATTACAAATTTGATTTTTAAATTTTGCTGTACGATTTCGGCAATATACAGGTGATTGATTTACATCTGATTAAGATCTCAACTATTCATTTAAACAATTTTGATATGAGAAAATTTCATGAACAATCGTGGGTCGTGGGCGACGTCAAGAATCCTCCGAAACTAATAGTAGTTCAACTGATTGTACATAAAATAATTTTCTATTAAAAATAATGGCCAATCACATAATACTACATATTTTGTATGATACTTTTTTTTACTGTCAATCTTATCATATCAAAAATTTCATTAATAAAATTTTCCTTTGTGGAAAATTGCACTTTCTTTTTGTCGTATATACTGAAATTTAAAACTGGCTACTAAAAATCAAAATGTGGCTACCATTTTTTTTCACTCTGGTAGCCACTGGCTACTATTAAAAATTCCCAGTCTAGAGCATTAATGTAAGGTACAAAATGCTTTATTAGCCATGTAGGTAACTATGGATTTACTATTTCACAAGGTTACTTATCATATTCTTCCTGTAATGGTCATTAGCAATAGTAACTCTACTACATCATGAATAATTTTAGTCATGGTAAATAGTCATTATCTGATTATTTTCCCATGTTACTTGATTGTCATAATACGGTTTTGCTTTTTACACTACGAATAGCTACTATTGATGTCATAGACTAAGTACATAACATTCTATGTGCACGCACAAGGGAATTAGCAGCTTTTGATTTTATATAGTTTGCAAATATAGTTTCTTTTGCAAAATATTGATGACACCATGACTGGTCTCAATAAACTTGCACTATTTTAGTAAATTATTAATGGGGGAGGGGAGGTAATTTCACTAATAACAATCGCATATTTACCATATATGTAGCCTTTTTTCAACTTACAATAAATCAATGCTTTAACAAATCAATGCAATATAGTGCAATATGCTCTTTTGTTTTTAAATATTCATAATCTTGATTCAATTTTGTTTTCATTGAATGTTCTTTGATATCAAGTGTTAGATTTACGGACTTTTTAAAAATGTTTTCAGTATACAGAAGCCTCCTAAACAAACTTTTCTTACTGGAAGCCCACGTCTTTCAAACAAGAAATCTCAGTCCAGTATGGAGACAATATTTTTTGGGTTACAGGTAAGCATGCAAATAAAAGATGATTCTATTTTGAAAAATCTTTAAACTTAACGCTTAATTTTTGGAGCTTTTTTAAAAACCTCAAGCTTTTAGTTAAGCCAAAACTGCTGAGTTTCTGTATTAAATTTTTAATTACATCTTCAATTTATTGGTTTATAGGTTGGGCGTTCTGTTTCACCTTCTTCTCGAATGTATCGAGCTCGTTTAGTTCATTGGGAACTTGTTAGTATCCTTTTATCTGCGTATGAGTGTTTATGCCGGAAATTTATGGAATATATGACCCTACTGCCTCCTTGGCAGCAGTTAAAGCTAGGTGAGATAATTTACTTGTTGGTAAGATATTTTTTAATTGTCAAATTTTTAAAGTCAAAATTACATTTTCGAGTCCAGTTGTTTCCACAACTGGACTCGACTTTTGTTAATTTTTGAGCTGGTTGTAAAAGTATATTTACTTAATTAAAGAATTAAGAAATAGGTTGAGTTATGATGAATTCTGGTTATGAATATTAATTTAAAAGTATGGTAAATATATTTCTTTGAATAAGCTACACGTAACTGAATTTAAATATTTTGTATTCATTTTTGTTCCTAGTTCATTCCAAACAATAAACTCTACAGTTAAAAATGTTTAATATCAAAATCTAAAAAGTACAGTTCTTCTTGTTTCTCTGTCAATTCGCTGTCAGATTTTTGAAAGTGCCGGATGAAACAGTGTGGTTGGTTGGCATGGATGCCACATTACATTGTACTTGTTTTATGTTCATGAATTTTCTATCTTCTTTGAGGCTATTGTTACATATCGATTGATATATTGATGGTAGCCCTGGATTTTTTCTGGAAGTTTGTTTTTATTTGAAGCTTTTTTTTTCAAAATTTCTTTCTAATCAAATGCTGTCTTCTTGGAAATGGCCTTTAAACTATTGCTTGTAGTTACATAAAACGTTTTAGGTAAGGAAATGGATAACCACATAAGCCACCTGTATTTAAACATGAAAGATGGCTGGATAAGAGTGTGTGGACTGTACTTTTATTTTGACTTTTTTTTTTGCTTTCAGATTGTTTTCCATGCTTATTAATTTTTTAGTCACTTAAATACAAATATGCTTAGTTAAATGTCTAGAAAGTATTATAAAGAAGTTAAGGAACGTAGGTAGCATAACTGTGTTTTGGATTATTAAATGTATTTCACTGATTTAACAAAAATCAATTTTAACAGAGTTTGAGCTAATTTGACTTGTAAAAGTTATAATGTAAAGACATGCCCCATTAATCTTGAACCTTTTGTATGTATAAATTTAAATAGTAATGTTTTATTTTTGTTTGTTTTAGATTCTTCTGAGCATACTACTAGTTTAGAAAATTTAAGTGATTTTGCCAAGGTAATTAAAATTGTCTTTGTTTGGCTTTTATGCATATTTTTTTTAAGCTTTTCGCAAAATATGCTACCAACTCTTTACTAAATTTATTAAAAGTTGGTAGACAGTCAGATATATAACTTATTCAATAAAGGCAAAAGTAATATTCATGCCTATCACCAAAAGTTAAATTGTCATCCACAATAAGATTTTCATGTGCATGTTTTTTCACTAAAATGTTAAATAGATTGGGAGGAAATTCTCCCATGGAAATGACCCAGAATTTCTCCCCCCTTTTAAAATTAGCCACCTTATAATAATTAGCAATTCATACGTCAACAAAACTAATCAGATCCGTGTTAATAATCAATTCAGATGTCACCAAAAAAAGTGCTGTTTTTATGGAAATCATTTTCTTTCTCATTAAATTGGAAGCAGCTCGAGAGAAATTCCACATTCTTCTTTGATGATAGTAACCAAAATTGCTACCACAACTAAACAACTTAATTAGTATAAATTTTTAACAGGCCAAAAATAAAATTGAATTTTTTTTTTGTTTTCTTAAAATGTTATTATCATGGGGAAATATGTAGAGTTATACAAAAATGTTCTTACTTAAAAATTGACCTTTGTGTAGTTAGAAAGCCATTTTTCAGTACACACAGTTTACTGTATTTTTTAACAATACATGTTACACTCTAAAAGTAAAATTTTACAATTGGCAATTTCACCTGCACAATTCTCTTTAAATTCTGGAACTAAAACGTTTGCATAGCATATCTGCATAACATTTTCATTTTTAGGAATGTCATAAGCATGTGAAGAGCGGTCTTATTCCAACACAAGAAGAACTTTTTGGCCCTTATGAGGTAAATGTTTTTTTTTTTTTTTAAATTTTATTGTGTTTAGTTTACAGTTAATCCTGTTTATCTGAAATGTCCGGGAAATTGTTTCTCTTGTTTAATCAAATTTTTCTGGTTAATCCAAATTTGTCAAATATGGTTGCCAAAACAATGTTGATTTGTTTGTTAATAATTCAAGAAAATTTTTTCTTTCATCATAAATCATCAAACCTACAAAACTACAAAAATTCAATTACGAAATGTAATCACAAACTTATACCACATGTAACCACTAGCATCTTATTTGTTGTTAGGAATGATAGCAGGAATTTGATAAAAGTAAATGAAATATCAATTAAATATTTCTTTAATCATATTAGCCAAGATAATATTGTTAAAAAAAATCGAATTGGCTAGGGTGCATAACTTTTTTTTCTGGGGTTTTAATTCTGTTACATTTTTATAATTTTATTAAATAATAAACTTGTTTTATTATAGTGTTTTTTAATGTAAATTTTAGTTTTTAAAGATAATGACTGAAAATCTAATGACAAATTTATTCTAGGGAATGTCTACTGAAGATGATTTTTTAATGAAAGCTAATAGTGATATCGCTCAAATCTGTGGTGCTCTCATACTTTTGTGGCAGAAATTTTTGGAGATTGTGATTGGTAGAGAAAAAGTTCGACAACATTTATCACGCCAAAGACATTTTCAACGTGTAAAACGTTTCTCCGAAGCATTTTTTATAATAGAAAGAACTAGAGATTCTGCATTAACTCCTTGTGATAGCAGGTTAGTTATTCTCATAATAAATTTATGTATAATAATTTAGTAGGAGTTACTAATTTGCAGGGATTGCAGTAACACATTACTTGTAACGTTTATTTTTGGTTGGTACAGTCGAGTAACAACATTAAATTTTCAGAAAGTAACTAACTTAGTTACTTTTAGTGGTAACAAAATAGTGAAATATTTTGTTACTTTTAAATTCAAGCAATTCCTAACATATGTTTTCGTCATATTTCGGCGTTAGGCTTAAATTTTATTATATAACTTTAAACAATTTTGAATTTTTGTTAACTTTTTCTTGTAATCCCTATTTCTTTAATCCTGGTTCTCTTTGAAAAACAGTAATATGGATAAATCTCATTTTTTTGTAACTTTAAATTTCTAAAAGTAACTGGGATTATATGTTACTTTTCATACTTTAGCTGCTGTTGGGTTTTTTTCACCCAGTGTGGCATACTAAAAGACAAAATGACACTTGACCTTAGACCTAAAAAATTTAATTACCTTTTGATGATACCATTTTTGAATTCATTCATAAATAAAGTTTTCAGCTTTATTAGTACACATTAACAAACATTCTAAATTAAAATGTGAATATCATAGGGATTTTCTTTAAAATGTTTGATTGTGTCTAATCAATATTCTCCATGAAAAATCTTTATTATTCAATAATGATTTTTTTTTTAATTTTAAAAATTCACAGGTAATTAAAAATATAACTATCGCATTATTGTCGTAAAATAAAATATTATGCCTAAATATAAAATATAATGAAATGAAACACTCTATCCCCTGTTCCTTACGTATATTTCTCAACTTCAACAAATTTACCATATCATTAACCTTCCAAACAGCCTGGAAATGGGCAAATATGTATCGTTGTTTTCACTGCATTAAACTTCAATTTATTTCAAATAACATATTTGTTTAAAAAATCAGAATCAGGTTTATTTTTGAAGAAAGTTTTTAAAAGGTTTTCAGAATGAAAAAAATTCACTGTGAATAAAAATTTAATAATTATAAAAATGTAAAATTGTTGCAAGAAAGGACGGGTGCATAAAATACACAAAAAAACGGCCTGACCTTTGAAGGGGGGGAGGGAGGGGTTATTGTGGCAGATAAAAAAACATTAAAAAAATATTAAATAGGTTTTTTTTATGAAAAGCAACAACTACTAAAAAAAGTTTTTAAAAATGTAATGTTCCAATATAAACTCTTAAAGCACATAATGTAATTTCCACCCTTAATGTAGAGTTGAAATGACGAGACGGTACCTAATTACAAAACTGAACATAACATGACAACTAACATTTAAAGAAAATCGCCCATCAGTGTTTACTCCATTTGAATTAAAAATATCTTCACAATGCTTAAAAATTTTGCTTTATGTGCTTAGATTTTTTAAATATTTTCTTTATTAGTGTGGAAGCCTACCAAGAAGTTTCAGAAGAACTGCGTAAATCCACATATTTCAATTTACTACCTCCCTTAGAAGTTGAATGTGTTGAGTTTGATGGCGACTTAAACTCTTTGCCTATTGTTTATGAAGAGCATTATCAAGAAATGGCTAGAAGGGGATCTGGTAACAGTCAAAGCTCTCGTAAGCCCCTTTTCTAGATTGATTGTAACTATACTTTAGCTATTACTTTTTATAGACCTAAGCAAACTTTTACAAAAATACTTGAATTTATTTTTTTAAATTAATTCTGTACTAATTCATATGTACATGTTTCTAAACTGCTGGCTTTAAACTGTAGTAAGGTTGGTCCTAAATATAAAACAACTTTTGCAATAATTTTAAGTTTAAATTGTGTACAAGCTACATGTACATTAACTATGCAGCATCAGTGTCATAATTGCTCTGATGTTCATACAATTACATCATTTCAGTGGGGAAAATATTTTGGCATTAAACTTTTAGTTTCATTTTGACAACAATCCATACAAATGTTAATAAAAAAAAAGACTGTTTTTACTTTGTTAATTTGATTTTACCTTTCTTATATTTGATAATGATACATAAAACAATGTTTTTGTTTTGTGAAACCTTATTAACATATTTAACTTTTTTATTTGCAGAATCTGATTCTACTGTTAGCCTAACTGATGTTAATTTTTTGGTTGAAGAAAGTGTTGACGAAAATGTTGATGCAAGTAGAAGGACATCACAAGGGTCACTTGGTCAGAACTATAGATCTCCAGATATTTCTGCCACTCCAACTAGTCCGTCTGCTTATTCCTGGTGTCCCGAGACAGTTTCTTCACCTGTTTCTATAAAATCTAGTTGCCTGCCATCCAAAAAACAATATTTAAAAGATAAAATGTTACATAATTGTAATAAATGCGATATGGAAAATGAATCTGAAGAATATATAGTTCCTTCAGGACCTTTTTCAAGAATAAATCAAAAGATTGCTGTAAGATCAAAAATGAAACTCAGGTCCAAAACTGTTAATTTTCTGCGCCAATTGAAGAAACCTCCATTTTCTCATAATCCAAGTAGTGTTGTTTTGCTAGGTGTAAAAAAAATAGATGCATGTCATTCTGTAGCTTGTGGTGTGGCAAAATCATCACGAATACCTTATGCTTTTGAAAAGGGCATACGACATTCACAAAGTACTCTTTCAGTGATGAGTACACTTTATGCTGAGGGAAATTCTTCCATTCCAAATAGTGAATCAATGCCTGATTTAACAGGTGGTTTTGTTCCACCTCCACCCCCTCCCCCAATGTTGCCTAAGCTTCAAACTTTAAATGGAACTCATTCTGGAACTTCTGACGCAATCACACCTTGTTTGATTCCTGAAAGTGGTTTTCCAGATCATATGCACTCAAATCAAAAGAATACTTTGAATAAAAGTTCTCCTATTGATGAGTCAGCAATCAAAAATCTTACTCCAAATAAAACAAAAGAATTTGGTATTGGAAATCAAACAGATTCTAACAAATCTGGAAAGAAAAATGCCCATCATGAATCACTTAATCCAAGTTCCTCCAAACATGTGAAGAAGCATTCTGATGTTGTTACTAACCAACCTGTTAAATCCCACTCCAAAATTGAGAAAAGGCGTGGAAATAAATTTGAGCCTCCTCCTCCATTATCCTTCAACACATCAGATCTTTCTACTTTAGTTGAAGCTAAAGTAAACTCAAATGTTTGTGAAGTGTGCCCTCCATCTCCTCCTGTGCAATTTAGAGATCCTCCTACAAATGTTCAAGCTAATACAAGCAACTCTAGTGTTGAAAAGGCAATAAAATTAAAAGAGAAAAGGTATTCTGTTGATACTGCTTCTAAAGTGAGTACACCAAGGTCCAATGACAGTTGTTTAACTAGTGTTATTTGCCAAGGAACTCTTTTCTTTCCAAAACCACCTGCTCAATTTGTGGATGATGTTCCCGAAGTTTCTTTTGAAGCTGATTCCACAACTAATGATGGAAAAGTAGATAAAGTTGTTGAAACCAATAATCACTCTAAAGAAGATGATTCAAACAAGTTAGCTACATCTTCTGAATTAATGGATAGGAAACCATTAGACAACAGCATTTCATTTTTTGATACTAAATGTACAATATTGGAAATGTTAAATGATCTTTCTGAGCAAAATGAGGAACCTGCCAATGAGGGTACATCTACAGCATCTGCTGGAGAAAGACAAAGAAGTTACAGCCTGATCACTGAAAATACTACAAGTGATGAAGTCCCAAGTATACGGAGAGCATCTGTTATTGGGACTGAAATGATAAGGTAACATCTAATGTTAAGCTCTTTTAAACTAACATGGATAATTTGTTACATTGAAAAAATATATCCTTTTTATAAATATAATTATTTTTAAAATTATAGTGTTTGAATGTCACACAATGTTTAGTATATTTTATGAATTATAATTAGTCAATTCAAGTACCTCACGATTGACTCTAGTACAATAATGTTTATTTTGGTATGTTTGGATAAAAAATATGTGTGTGTTTGTACTACAAATTAACGTTGAAGCTCTAAATTGTGTTCATTTTCAATACATTGATTTTGAAAAAAAAAAAAAAATTGCTTGTATAAAAAAAGTTAAAAATGCTTCCACTTTCAATGAAATTTTTATATAATACAAATTTTTATATAATATATGTAACTATTTATACTAATGTCTCAGGCTGTAACTATTTATACTAATTCCATGGCTCAAATCATTTTTTTTTTAGTTTTGTTAAAGCAAAGGAAGAATTTCGGAAGCAGTTGCAGTACCCTTGGTTATGGTATAGGTAAGTTATATTAGTGCATATGAATATCTAAATTGTTGGACAAAATTATCAACACACTTTTCAATGTTAAAATATTTTTCACATTTCTCATAAACTACTACAAAATATGCCACTACAAATCTTAGAGTTTTTGTTTTATCTTAACTTCTCTAATTTATTAATTTTCTGGAAACTGTGAAAATTCCCAATATGTTAAACTTCACTCAGTAGCACAATAGGTCAAATTTGGCTCTGCCCATTTCAAGCCTTGTGGCTAAGGGCTCTGGTTCTGTGTGAGGTACTACCACTTAGCCACTGGGATTCTTCAACTCTATTACCACTAATCAAATATTTAATTTGTCACAAATTAAAATTTTTAGCCTACTTTTCTTTTTTTTTTGATTTGAAGAATTAAAAAAATGAAAAAGTAGGTATTGACATGCGGTCGATGTCTGTCCGTCCGTACCCCCCTTCCAAAATCAGTTCTACCAATCCGATCTTGAAAATTCTTTTTTTATTAGAAAGGTTTTACCTCAGACACCGAACTTTCGTACTTTTTGTCTGTCTGTACGATCGGATGGTCATAAACCTATTATTTGTCGACGAATTTCCCATTGAATTAGCATTGAAATTCAATTTTGAGTCATTTAAATCGCTGAATTTAACTACAAATGCTACGGACAAGTAACATACGTCAAAAAATTCAGCGTATTGAAATGAGAATTCATTGAAAATTTCAGAAAAGAATTCGAACTGTAAAAAAAGCCTAGTTTTTTCAAGATAAGCAGTGCTGAAAGTGTGGGTAGACGCGGGGTGACGCGTAACCCCACTTTTCAAGAAAATGGCTATCCATCCCCCCACTTCTTATATCTCTCAAATCCATAATCCATAGAGGAGGGGATGGGGCATGGCATTCCAATTGAAGGCATCCCCCACTTATTTTTTTCCCACTTTCACCACTGAAGATAAGAATTTTAGAACGTATTTAAGTTACAGGAAAGTAGGCTATTTTAGTTCTTTTAGAACTTCTTGTTACTGATTGAGTTTATACTTCAGCAAAAACTAAATATAAAAAATATAGCTAAAAAATAGGGTAAAAGAAACTATGAATCAATTTAAGTCCACTCTGTTATTTTAATTATGATGAAGCGCCAAATTTATTATTGACAGAAAATAAAATTCTAATATTATTCAAATGTTGGTAAACAGTACTTTGAAATGTGTAAAATCTATATTTCAATTTTCAAAGTTTAAATATTTTTTTTTATTTTAAGACTGAGACTATTAGTAACAGATTTGACATAGTGACAAATTTTAAGAACCCTTTCACTTCTACTGAAATCTTTTTAGATTTCAGTTCTCAATCATATTTTTTTCCTTTATTCATGATTTTTTGCCTTTTCAGTGATTTTCCACATCTTGCTTCAGACATACCTTACTTTCAATGTGACAGTGACCTCAGAGCTTTTAGTCTAGAAGGAATGCATCTAGTCATCTGTGTTCATGGCCTAAACGGTAAATTATTAGTTTATTTTGTTTTTTTTTAATTGTTTGGTAATATAACAATTGTAAATTTCTAATTATTTTTTGCATTTTTGAAATTTAAGTTTATATATAATTATTTTAGGCAATAGTGCAGATCTGAGATTGGTTAAGACTTACCTAGAATTAGGATTACCAACAGTTAATTTTGAGTTTTTGATGTCAGAAAGAAACCAGGTATGAGCTAGGTATTTGTTACTGTTTAAAACCCATTTTATCTTGTATTAGCATCATTTTTTTATTACAAATTATCGATGTTATAGTACACAACTTTTAGTTAGAAGTTAAAAAAGTCTTTTTAACACTTTACCTATGGGCGTCGACTGACCCATAGACTAAGAACACTCTAAGTTTCAAACTCTCATTGGAGAATTTCTACATTGAAATTGACATAGAAACTAGCGCGCCCCCTTTGTGTCTAAGGGAACTAATGTAATGGTTTCTGGCTGCCTATTTGCAGTCACCTTTAGGAGATTTAACAGAGCCAATGACATCTCGTAATTTGGAACCCTTATCAAGTGACGATAGGGATCTATTTTTTACTACAACTTATTTTCGACTTTATTTTTGAATATATACAGCTACTCATTGACTTTTATATCCCTCGTAGGCCCATCCTCAAGATATTTGACCTTGTGCTTCTTTTTCTCCATTAATAAACCTACAGACTGACTACGCTTGTCATTTTAGACATGGTCCCCCAAAGATCCACAAGTGATTCGATTGAATAACTCGTCAAATATTCATCCAAATGTAACAAAAACTTAGATTTAGGGGTTTTCGAGGGTTTTTCACATTTCTAAGTAATTAAAATTGGGTGTTGCTATTGAAAATTTTAAAAGTTCATAACATTTTTAATATTAAGACGGACCCTTATGCAAATTTTGTGTCATGCAATTAACTCAAAATGTTATTTGTTCACATAGTCAAAAAGGTCCAATGTAAAAGGATGACTAACGGTTGAAATAATCACTAGTGGGTAACTTTTTTTTAACAGAGAACATTCCGAAGAAACAGTAGCCCTACAATAGAAAGTACAATTATGCCAATCAACAAATCAACCTTTAATAGTGTTTTAGTTGCTTTCGACACGTTAGAAGAGCTAGGCATTAGATTAAGTTGCTGGTCTAAAAGATTTTTAGTCTACGGGTTAGTCGACGCCCGTAGGTAAAGTGTTAAGTAATCTTTTTTATAATTAAAAGAGCTAAATTAAGTATTATCATTTATTAAACTCTGTATTCTTAGGCTTTATTTAGTTTTGGAACTAAATTTAAACACTTTTCTTTCCTTTAAAATAAGTATAATGTTTTTTTCCTTATTTCAAATTTTAAAATCTTTCTTACTTTCAATATTATTATTGTATGATTATTATTTATTCTTCAAATAGTTTAATGGTTTAAATTTTTCCTCCTTCAGGGTGAAACTTTTGATGATTTTGAAACCATGACCGATCGTTTAGTTTCTGAGATAAGTTACTATATAGAAGTTTATGGATTGAAACCAGTTAAAATTAGGTAAGTGTTTAGTCATTTAAGTGATTCTTTTTTATTTTGCTTTCTGCTATACATAAAACATGTTTTCATCATTGATGTATTATTTTAATATATTTTCATAATTTTTTTATTCATCATGGCACTGGCATGACATAGTCGGTTAAGGTATCATACCACAGGCTTTAGCAGGTTCTTTTGTCCTCTTAACCCCATCATGTAAACATGTAAGACAGAACCAATGAAATCCTACCTAATAGTAACATTTTGTATGTATGAGACTGAGGTATGTTAAATTTGACAAAATCTAATGTGGTGATCTGCCCCCACAATGTTGCTCTAAGGTTTGGTTGGGCATCAGTTCAGGTGTCCGTCTTGTAATTTGCTCATGGTTAAAAAATTATCTTAGCCTCTAATAGCTCTCATACAGATCTTGCACCACATTAATTCAATTAATAAAAGTACTTTTCAAGCCTTTTATTACAAAGCTATATTTTTTAAATATTCTTTCTTTTATTCTAAAATCTATTAAATATTTTTGAAATTGAAAAAGTTTTATCGAACTTTTTTTATGAATGTTTTTACCTTTTATAAATATAGTATTTTCTTTATTTTAGTTTCATTGGTCATTCTTTGGGTAATATAATAATTCGCTCAGCAATCACAAGACCAGAAATGAAACCTTACTTAAGTAAACTACACACGTTTCTATCTCTATCTGGTCCACATTTGGGGACTTTGTATAACAGCAGTGGCTTAGTGAATATGGGTAAGTGGGTTTAATTTATTACCTATTTTTTTTTTATTTCTGTTGTTTGGTGTGAAATATAAGTATTAGTGTCTTATAATAGATTTAATTTTATATTCATATTTTAAATGGTAATTGTAACATGTTTACACAATTATTGTGACAATTTTTATAGTGTTATTACTGTGTTAAATTTGAATTATGTTGCTCAACTTTTATGTTTGTACCCATATTAGCCAACTGATTTCATATAGGTCCTGCATTAGTGTGTTACATGTTACCTATGTAATCATTGTTTTTGTGAATTTTTTTATGCATTACTAAAAAACTGCTGTGTTATAAGTAATTATTTTATTTATTTTTTTTTTTGAGAATTGAAATATGGGTAAACTATATATCACCATTTTGTTTCAAGGTATGTGGTTCATGCAAAAGTTCAAAAAGTCTGGATCACTTCTTCAGTTATCAATGAAAGATGCTTCCGATCTTCGTCAAACTTTCTTATATAAACTTAGCCAAAAATCTGGTGAGTTTCTGTTACAATAGGGGTATTTAAATGAGTTTTAAATTTGTTTGTATAGATGTTTTATATGTTACTTCTGCATCCATACTTTTTTTATGAGGGTCAGAAAAATGTTTTATTACCATATAATACAGTAAAACATTTTTATTGGAATCAAAGTTAACAAATGGTTTTGGATTAAATTAACTATCCTGCACATTTGGTGAAAAAGAGGGTGCCAAAAAAATTCTCCAATGAAGTTAAAATTAGATTGATGTTGAATTATGTAATTCAATCTTCATTTATGCATTTAAGAAGTAAGGTATGTGAACTGAATCTATTAATTGTGTAATTTCAACAAAGGATTCTATGTTTTAAGATAGCTCTCAATTAGCTCTAGCGGGACAATAATTCAACTCAACTCATTCATGTTTAAACTTTTCCTATTCCAAATGTTATTTTATTGTGCTAAAAAAAATATTAGGACTTATTAACGTACTCAATTTTCAAAGGTATTTTATCACTATTTTATTGGTCTATTTAATAACAAAACTTTTTAATAGGTCTTGAACATTTTCGGAATATCTTATTGTTTGGTTCTTCTCAAGATCGATATGTACCTCTCCATTCAGCTCGAATTGAGCTGTGCAAGCCTGCCCTAAAAGATACGTCCTTGCAAGGTAGGTAACGTTACTAAGTAATTCGTTACAAAATTTTCTTAAAAGTAATGTTTGTTACAGTAATGCGTTACTATTACTAATTTTAACATTAACACTCCAATAAATGTCCAGAACAAAAAATTCTTTGAAAAAACTAAATAAAAAAACACTTGCACATACTTTTTGCTTAAGAGGAGAAATATTGTTCCCACAGAACACAAAACGTTTCCTATTGATTGCAGTGATTATGAACACTCATCTAGCAGCGATGATTTTTTTTATAATGTAAAAACTAAACATCCTTCCGCCGAAGCCAATTTAGAGTTGTCTACATTTTTCTATAGTAAAGGCCATAATATGACTGTATTCTGTACCTTATACCTACAGTTAAAAGTTGTTCATAAAATATAATACCCCTTATCAGCTAGTGTGGCTGTTGAAACATTATGTTCTGGTGGTTTGTGTCTCCAACCCAATTGTAGCTGAGTAAGCGACTAAAATTTTGAGATGCAGCCTTTGTTCTATCACATCAAGTGGATTTTCTGATAACTGTATAATTTAAAAAAAAATCATTTAGTCATTTCTACTTTATTTTTCGAAACATTTGTTAGTACGAAATTTTGTCGTAAAAAGTAATCTTTAACTTAATAGTAATTGTAATTGGTTACTTTTTGAGATTAGTAATTTTACAGGTAATTAGTTACTTTTTATGGAAAGTAATTGTAATTGTAGCGAGTTACATTTAAACAAGTAAGGGCCCAGCCCTGAACAATTCAAATAAGTGGAGCATGCTGAAAAATATGATAGAAAGGCTTTCAACAAAGTGACTCATTCTGGGGCATATTCGGATTATTAACAAATGTTGGTATATCCTTGATAAATTTATAATGGTTTGACTTTGTAGGACTATAAATTGTAGTAAAAAGGATAATAGAGGCAAGGGAAAATAATTTTTGGTTTGTGTTTGCTTTAAGGTGTCAAAAGGCAATCCAGAGAAAATAAAATAAAATTTTGTAACCATGTTGTTTTTGGCAGACAATGCATGTGTAATTTTAATGTTTTCAGATCAATAGTATTTGAAACAACCCTGTATAACCATAAATGTTTATCCATGTATCTTTCTCTTAATACAAAATCAAGATAAGACATCTTAATGGGGCATCAAATATGGGTTTAAAAGCATACAATCTATAAAAAAATATAAAAAAACACAACACTACTTTACTATAAGATTGTTTTTTTCCCAACAAGAGCTATTGGTAGGGACCGGAGAGGAAAGTCCCAATTGGTAAAGCTCTATTATTCATTGTAGCAGTTCATAGGTTAACCATTAAAAAGAATATAAAATTTTTTGCATAGCAAAAGGGAATTTTTTAAAGCAGAGAATATGTTGTAAAATTTACCGCTTAATTTCCTTTTAGGTGTGATATATCGAGAAATGGTAAATAACATCATACAGCCAATTCTAAAAAATCCAGATGTTTCCCTCCTAAGATATGATGTTCATCATGCTCTGCCAAGTAGTGCCAACTCTCTGATAGGTCGTGCTGCCCATATTGCCGTCTTAGATTCTGAATTATTTATTGAAAAATTCTTAGTTGTTTGTGGATTACGATTTTTTACTTAGTTTTTACTTATTTGAAATACATGAACAAACATTTTTAAACAGTAAATCTATGCATTTGAGTCTAAGGTTGTTTCAGACAAATAATATTTTTTTTGTGCTAAAGAAAGCTAAATAATTATGTATATCATATTTAGAGATGTTTGTAAATTGTTTCAAGATTTACCTTTACTTAAGGATAAAATATTTTGTTTAATCAAAAAATATTTTTTGGACATTTAATTTTATTAGTTTAGTTATTTATAATCAAACTAATCTGGGGAAGTAGAGTAGTAGTTTAGATTGGAGCAATTTTTGTGTGTGTGTAAGGAAATAGCTTATTCTTGTGGATTTAGTTACCAAAATCAGATTTTTTTTTGCTTTTTGTGTTCAATTTAAGACAGAAGTTAGGAAGACCAATTCCTTAATTGTGTGTCCTAAGCTATCCTGCTTGTTATAGTAATGGTTTCTAGTTAACTTATTAGTTTCTTGTATTTGCCAAAAATTCTCTCTATAAAGTTAAAATTTCTCACAAATTTTTTGTTAGTGTATAAAGCAAAACCCTTCTCCCAGAATTAAAATTCGAATATTTTTATGGTGTCATGGTGCCATTCATGGTGTTTTTCAAACTATATGCTAACGTATATGATTTTAAAAAATGCTGAGGTAAAGCCCAAGTTCATGTATAAAGTTTTATACTGTTTTTTAGTTTTTTACTAAATACATTTTTGTACCATTAATTAGTAGAAACCTACAATTGTTGATGTAAAAATAGTTTATATAAATTAGATGCTGTAAAATAAAAATATTTACCGATTTTAAAATTTTAGATTAATAATTACGTTAATGAATAATAAATAAAAATAATGCAATTTCTTTAACTTATTTAAAATAGCTAAATATTTGTTACACTTTTTATTGGCTAATAATTTTAGATTAAAAATTTAATCAGGATAGGTCTTCATAATTTTAATAATTTAGTTTAATTATAAATTCCACATGAATCTTTAGCAATGCTGTTTTTTTTTATTAAAATCAATTTATAAAAACTTATTAGTTTAGGAAGAATCACAATGTGGATTTGCAACAGAAATATTTTTTTTTATAACTCTATTAATGAAATTTACTATTGTATTATATTTAACATTATTTTAAGCTGTTTTACAGAGTGCTATTTTTAAAAACAAACTTTAGTGCTAGTGCTGCTGTCTGTTTACAGTGGAAGCTCTAAAACGACAACATATTCTTTAAACTAGGTTTGTTATGTCCTAACATTGGCATTTTTTACGTTTCAACACCTACACTACGCAATCTTATTTAAGAGTTTAAGTTCACTTTTATTAATTAATCATTTTGAAATACATGTTTTGTCACTTTTATTTATGTTAATGTCCTTGTATAACTGTGACAGAATATGCACCGCTTGGGTAAAGCTTATGATTGACTTTTACTGTTCGATAATAATTGGACCAATGGGAACTCTTTCTAATATTAAGGACCAATAATAGAAATTATTTTAAAACTGTTAAATTACTTTTTTTATATTATGTGTAATTTTTTGCAATTTATTATGCATGTTTAAGAATCAATCATTGTATTTATAAATCGGAAATTTGCATCTATATTTTACATTTCAATGCTAATTGTTGTAACTAAATGGTAATGAGGACATTTACTTTTTGGTATGTGTGCTAAAATGCAAAATGTATTCGTTGGTTATTAGAAAATACCAGGGATTGGAATGACACATTACTTGTAGCCGGTTTTTTACGAACACCAAGTAACTTTGTTCACATTTTTCAGAAAATAACTGTAACTTAGTTACTCTTAGCAGTAACTAAAAAACTTCTGATTTTCCTTTACTTTTTAAATGCAACATCTTTAAATCAAATATATATATATTTTTAATTTATTCTAACGGCATTCTTTTGTTTGTGCTTGTTTTTTCAACCTTGGTTCTATTTGAAAAACAGTAAGAAGAGTAAATTGAAAATTTTCGTATGACTTGAAATTTCTAAAAGTAACTGTAACTAGTTACTTTTACTATTAAGTAACTGTAACAGCAATTTTTTTTAATTAACTAACTTTAACATGGCTACTTTTTTAAAGTAAATTTCCAATCCCTGGAAAATGCATTTAAGTTATGTAACATACATTATACTTAGCTGAATGTGTGCAGTTTTATTGTAAATCAAAGTATAATTATGTGTTGTTACCTGAGTGTGAAATGTAGTAGATCTACTATTGGACAATATTCAACATGTTTGAAGTATAGTGTATAACAAAGTGTACATTTGTGTTGATTTAAGTAACTTAAATTTATCAACTTATTATTTTAAATATTTATGCTTTAATGATAGTTTATTGTTGTAAGTTAATGTTATTTATCCAGTTTTTTAAAGAATATTTAATTAAGGAATTGATGTTTTTATGATTTAATATTTTTTTGAAATTTCGCAGCAATTGGAAAATCTTTATTAGAATTTTTTTATAGACTCATTACAATCATTTGTATTTGGTTTTGTGATATCTTTCATTTATTGTCCAGTTATATTTTTCTCTTAGCTAGTGCCATTTTTTTCAAATTGTTAAAGATCTATCATCTGTATTATGTATTTACAAAAAAAAATCCATGTAGAATATCTGTATATATGACAAGTTCTTGTTGATGTTTCTGTTATTGAAATGCTTATGACACCAGTTGATGAATTCACTATTTACAATTCATCTACCACCACTAATTTATTTAACTTATTATGTATTATCATGTTTATGGTTTTAGCTTGAAAATAATCATTAAGTTTATGGCCTGTGTATGAGAATCTGATTTTTGTGCAGCTTTTTGTAATAATGA
Organism: Hylyphantes graminicola; assembly: GCA_023701765.1. Classification (NCBI taxonomy): domain Eukaryota; kingdom Metazoa; phylum Arthropoda; class Arachnida; order Araneae; family Linyphiidae; genus Hylyphantes; species Hylyphantes graminicola. The sequence continues at coordinate 5,355,359 of CM043122.1, forward strand.
AATATATTTCTGATTTTGTTGGTAGATAATTTATTACATTTTGAAATTTTTATTTTTTTCTGACTTAGTACCTTAGTTAAAGATTTATATATATATGAAATTTATTATTTTAAACATAATTTTTAGTAATTAGGCAATGATTATTTTGATTCCTTTTCAACAATTGGGGGACTTTCATGTGATGTCACACTTTCCTTATTTTATTCTTTGATTTCCATCCTCTACTTACTTTCATAAACTTGTTATTTTGGTTTTTATGAAGTTGGTGATGTAGGGTTTTTAATTTTAAGTTCCCAGTCTTGAAAGCTTAAATCAGAAATATCTTAAAAAAATATCCGTGACATCATTATTGATATATTTTTATGTACATGAAATTTTTTATTGCAAATATAGGTTTTAAAAAAGACCCTAATTTCTTCAAAAACATTATTTAACTTAGTTAGGGGAAAGTTGACACACTGAAGCACAAGAAAACGAGTTGGATAGCAAACAATTTATTGTTATTACTCGTGTTTTCTTGTTCTGATCAGGTTCTATTCAGGGTCCGTTCTTTCTGGTTTGAAAGTCTCCCATTTTATGACTGTTATATAAAAACTTTATATTTGTTGATTTATTTTCTGTTATAATACATTTTTCCCCAATTTTATTGAGCTACTTCTGTGATCTTTTTTTGAATGCATAGTAGAAATTTATATGCTACAAAATTTATATTTATAAAAATGTTACTTACTGAATCCTTATAAAATATATATATTACTGAGTATTTATGAAAACACTTTTAGTCAGTGAACCTTTTTGCATCTATAATTAAATACATTTTTTAAACTATTTTTTTTTAGAAATTTAAGAATCAAATTATTATACAAGTCCCTGATGGTATTAAACAAAATTTTACCTGCTAATCTTTCTTTCTGCTCTATTTATAAAAAATTATGTTTTGTGCTATATGCAGAAAGATGTTTTAATGAGTAATTTGTTTATTTTATTAATATTTTATTTTTATTTTAATTAATATTTCAAATCCAATATAAAATTTTATATAGTTTTGTTTCTAATGCTTATCTAATATTTAACATTAAAATCCATGCTATTAGCATTTTGCATTGAAGTTTTTTTATATAGTTTACCTTTATATTTATACACTTAATCTTATACACATAACTTTTTATGTATGGCATCTCTTTATTCTTTTGCTTTTCTTATGTAATTGTAAAATCTAGATTTTATTTATTTTATGGATCCTAAATTGAAAGTTTACTTTTTTAATAAGCTATGTTTTGATTTTTTTTTATCTAGAATGCAATTCTAAATTTTTACTTTCTTCTGTAAAGTATATCTGGTTACATAATATCGTTTTTCCGGTACTAAATGAACTTTCCTACAACTGAATAATTTGAGTGAGACATGGTAAAAATATTTTCTTTACAAAAAGTATTTTAATTTGTTTTACAGCTTTTTAAAGAAATTATTGAAACAAAATCTGCCAAATTATTATACTTACATCTATGCAAATAAATTATTTATTTCACAGTACCAAAATCAAATATTTCATATTAATTTGTTTTAAAATATGAAAAATATGTATTGCTCTAACATTTGTTTGTAGTAATGTCAATGTAAAAAGAGTCAAATAAATTGTTTGTGTATAACATTGTTTTTTTATCTGCCCCACATACTGTAGTATAATATGATTACCATTTAAAAAAAATACAGTAATTTTAAAAAACCCAGTAAATTAAACTTTTTAAAAATTTCAATTAAACTTGTTTTTAATGTATTTTACTGCTTCTTAGCTATGTGGTTCCAAATTTAAAAAAATGCTTTTGGAATTAAGCTTTATTTTATTTGTTATAAAAAATATTTGAACCTTGATTTGTTATAATTAAAATGAAAAATATATATTTTTTTGTTTGAGTGCTTTGTGAGCCCTTTGCTTTTAGTAAATATCTGGTAAATCTTGCAAGTTGCGGCATTTTGATTTAAAATTAACAATTGATTTATACTGAAACAGGGAATTACAACGTTTTCTCTCTTGCTTTAAATTGACTGCATATAGTCCCAAGTTCATCAAAACTGCTTTTTACAATTTTCTGGGACCCTTTTTCCGCATTTTTTATTTACATTATATATATTAGTTTCGATATCAGTCTCAAATAATCCCTATTACTTTAAATATTGTGATTTTACTGTATAATGCTTGACCTAACCACGTAAAAGAACGTTGTTTGACTACTGTGGATCACATCGACTACTCTCCTATGTGCTGGTGTTGATTGTGCTCTGTTGATTTTTAAATTTATTTTCCTGAATGGTAAGTTTGTTTTAACATTCTTAACTTATCACGTCGATAACTGTTTTGACTTTCAACTGTTTAACCATATTATAACTCTTACCCCATGAAGTACAAAATTTCAACATAATTGGTAGAAAACTCTTTTATCTCTATTGCTCGCAAAAATAGTCTGTGTTGGAATCATTTGCAGTGAGCCTTGTCATTAGTGTATTCATTTATTATTTTTTTTCTTTGTCTTCAAATGTGATTGCTAATTTTCTACAAGTAACTCCTATCAACGAGGACAAAAATTCCAGCATCTTACCCTATCTTCTCCTACGCATCTTAATAAATTACTTCATTCGATAGCGCAATAGTTTTTTTCTTCAAAATACTGATAAATAATTTGTGTTACATCATTAAAAAAACATTTATGCACTTGGTTATTATAGTTATTCATTGATTAGAGAAATTGAATGAGATAAAAGTCAGGCAAATAACTTCGTTTTATTTTTGACACTTTGTACAACATTTGATGACAAATGGAGATTACAATAATCTAATTAGTTGAAATATGGCCGTTGTTGAAAATGGACACGTATTGTGGTGGCTCGTGCATTGATGAATATTTGTTGATATGCATATTTTGCTTAATTTAGAACAAATTGCGGCTAACGAGTCTCGAAATTGAATTTCACATCATCCCCGATTTATCGTACAGACATTTGGGTATGTTGATAATTATTTTAGTACATACTTACTTGATGCTATATCTTCGTCAAGTTACTGGTAAACTTTCTTAGATTTACCAAACAAAAATTCTACTTAAAAAGTTAGCGGTTTAATAATCTGAAATAAGAAAGCATTTTTTTAGCTTTCTATTTGTCCCCTTCACTCCCTGTAGTAAAGAACTGTTTCTTTTGCAAGAACCTATAGAGCAGTCTAGCAAAGATGTAGCTGTTTATGTGGAGCGGGTGACATACGCAGTGTACGTCCTGGTCGTTGATGATCGTATTGAGGGGAAGTATGCTGCGTTCGTCCTTGTACACTGCTAAAAATTGTGTGCTTGCTTTCACCATAATAATGGTTCCTGTGCCATTTCTAGCCAGAATGTAAGCTTCGAAAAGATTCTCTTCCCCCGTCCCTTCACTGAGTTTTCTAGGAAAAGGGGGGGGGGGGAGGACATCACTTATCTAATCCTTGCGCACTTGAGGTTTACAATCAAAACAGTTAGTATTTCCCATGTAGGGTGGGGAAAAAACCGAAACAGATATCAATCCCCCCGTTTCCAAGAAAACCGCACTCGTGGATGGGGGAGGAAATGCTTTCCAAGCTTACATTCTAAGTAGACCTACTATAGTAGCTGCAACGGCTGTGTGGTGAGGTGTTTCCCACTATTTTCGGTATTGGGTTGAACCGTTTCTCAGGTTTCTGTTTCCAAAACTTGAAAAAAATGGTTCGACCGAATACCGGAAATATAGTGAAACATCACGCAGCCGTTGCAGCTACTAGAAACCATTATTTTGATGAAAGCAAGCACAATATTTTTTAACAGTGTAGTGAAGGGGTTACAGTTTAATTTGCTGTGCAATTAAGTCTATCATTCTAACGAGCCACCACAAGGTTTTCATCACACATGTCTATTATAATTTTATACAACTCACAATTTCCCTTGACACATAGAAAAATCACAGTACAAAAGATAGTTTTAATGGAACACGGGAATTCACATCAGTGCAAATATATAGATATTGTGCTCGAAATGCAGTTACATATGTTATATTCACATAACCCACGCCAAAATCTATATGCGTAAGGCATTTTAGATTTTTTAAGGCCTATCGAAAAGATTGTGTTGCATGCTGTTCATGAGGAACTACTGTATAACTATCATGAGAATAGCTCCGGCAAAAATTATATTTGGTGGTAAATTATTTTAGTTGACTGGTTAGTAAAATTAGTTTATTCAGAAAATGGGTTGGAATTAGTTACATTATTCATTGGTTTTTGCGATTATTTGTAACTTTATTTTTCATTCATGTGTCCGTAAAGAAGCTAATATAATTCGAACTTATTCCAAATTAAGAGGATTGTCAATCCCATAACGCTAATGCATTAGTTTTGGAATCACATCTTCAGAAGAAGCATTGCTTTGTCATGTTAGCCCTTTTTCTCCAGGTAAGTTAATCAACATAGAATCAAAATGAAACAAAATCGAAACAAAAATGTTATCTAGTTATTTAATTATATATTTTTGAAGTTTTAAAATGCCAAAAAATATACAGCAAATGTTGACACTATTTTAAAACTATCAATTAATATTTAAATAACCGGATGTTATTTTCTTTTCAATTTGCTTTAAATTGTTATTGTGATGATTCCCATACCTGGTAAAAATGGGAGAGCATGACAAAGCAATACTTTTGTTAAAGTTGTGATTTCAAAACTAATGCGTTAGCTCTATGGGACAGATAGTCCCTCTTAAAGGGCTCTATCTGTACTAACAACCAAAGAGACTAGAAATACTAGCAGTCGCTACTGATTGGGCCAGTTTCCGAACCGGTAACGTTGGTCAGTTTTGTCTATATTTCCATTTTTTTTTTTAAATTTGAATCGCTTATCTTACCGTATCGAATCTAACGCTGTTTTCTTTCGAGAAGTTACCTGTGGAATAAGGATTGCTGCCCGGGACTATTCTCATATAGTAAACAAGTGGTTCCTTCAAAGAAGCTCTGATCATGTACTGAAAAAAATGTCACTTCAACTTCTCAAAGGTTCGTTTATAATACACGTATGACTTTTACCTACCATCTTTGTATTTTGCTGTGTCTAAACAAACATTTACTATAGGGCCAGATATAATCGCGATTTTTGTAGAATATGTAAGTTAGTAGTTGAAGTACATAAATTCATTTCCATCTTTCATTCTTTTTTATATGTTATACAATTCATACAACTTTTTTGAGGTGCATTAAAATAAAGAAAATGGAAAGGAATTAATGGATTTCATATTTCAATCACTATCTTGTCATACGATAGTCATATTATATCTAGCCATAGCAACCGGTTGTTTAGATATATCAAGACACACGTCACTTGACCAGGATTCTAAATTACGATGCGTAATTGGATGTGTTAAAGCTCCCAAAAGAGGCTAGAAATAGACAGCCGCGAAAACAAATTACCAAAGCGAGACATAGTTGCTAGGTATGCCGTCATACATGATGATACACCTACAGGATGTTTACATTTGATTGTTTAACTTGAAAGTTATTTTGAACTAAGACCCTATTTACATAAAGAGTTTAAAACAAAAAAAAAGCGAAAAACATTGACATTTAAAAAGGAAGATGCATATATTTTTTAAAAGAAAAAGAATTCCAAATTTGAGATTCCCTGAATTATGCAATTTGATAGTAAATTATTCAATTTGAAAGATTTTTGCCATGCTCAAGTTTACTAATGGCCCTTTTGGATCCTTATTCTGGAAAAACCTTGACTTTCAGATATCAGCCTCGTCCCTTGACTGTTTTAAAATTACAATACTCTTCATCAATAGCACTCGTGTAGTTTAGTGCGACGGTATTCAACCAAATCAAACCTTCACAGACGTTTAGTATTAGCTGCTTTTGAAAAAATGTAATACCATATATAAATTTATAGCCTTCAGCACCATACATATCATATGACGTGTATTCATTGAACAGTTAGGATATATATATATATAGTTTGCTTCTCTTATGGATTGGGTTATTGTATATTTTTGGTTCTTTAACCCGAGTAGTATCATGACGTCATGTATGACGAAAAGAAGGGGACCATCATATTTCAATCGACGTCAGATATATAATGTTATAGGTTGGATATTTTAAAGGTATATAGTGTATCAGCTATAAATGTGTTACTAAAATTAGATAGAAATTTAGTACAGTTTGGCAATTTTAAAAGAACCACAGAACGTTATTTGTTTAACGTCCATTTTTAAAATTACCACCATGTACTTTCATGATGACCAAGACAGTTTCATACGAAGAGTACACGGGAAGAACCGATTGATTTCGTAGAAGGCTTTCCTTAATAGCCTATTTGGGGATGATAGCGAGAAATAGCCCAAACAGGTGTAAAGAAACCGGTTACTCGCTTTGTTTATCTTTCGCGGCAACCTTGATTCACGCCAGGGATAAGTAGACACAAGTAACGCGTTTGTACCGTAAATGAAGAACCAAAGGAGAAACCGGTTTTCGGTCGCCAATGTCCGCCAAGCAGACACAATTACGGAAAGACTCTAAAGAAATCAATCGGTTCTTCCCTTGTACTCTTCATTATAAGAATGCTTATTAGAATCTGCCTTTTTATCGACGTTTCATTTCCATGTTCAGAGCTTCTATTGTCGGTTAAAGTTAAGTACTGTAATATACATTTATGACAATATCATGCATTTATAAAAATAACACTTCACATATCACATATAATATCAAGAGTAGAGCTCCTTTAGGGTATATATAGCTCAAGTAAGGAGTTTATGTGATAATATATTTTGTAAACGTTAACATATCTTGTAAGATGTATGCACTGTATATTTAACATTATTTGACTATAGAAAAGTCAAAAATCCACAATAAAATATGCAATCGAAATTCACAATGCATCAATGAACAATACACGAAACTATCTTAAAGAAATTTTCTTTACATAAAAACATTTTATAATACATAACAAATTTGTGATTGATGAAAAATGCGTTTTTATGAAATTATAATGCATTATTTGGCAAGTATGTTTTTTGAAAAGTCATAAAATTAAAGTTAAAGTAACAAAAATTCAATACTGATCCCAAATTTCAAACGAATGCGACAAATTTTTTTATATGCATTTAGATTTAACTTAACTTTCATTGAAACGTGTAATCCTTGTATCATAGTTGTATGGTCATTTCATACGACATTTGACTACCTTAATATGAAAAGTGTATGTACAGCAATTGTATGTATAAAGCCCTCACAAGTTTAATGTTTTATTTTGGCTTTATAGCACGAGCAATGCAGTTTCACATCCGCTTCTATAACTTTTAATGGCATGATACCCTGTGCGAGTATTTAAGGATAAAAAAAGTATCAAAAACAGCTTCAAGACTGACTCTGTTTCAAGTATAAAACTCGTCAAAACAGTCAATTAGCCTAGTTTTAAAATCATTGTATAATAATAGAAAACATTTATAAGTAATTAATACGTTTTTTTAATGAAATTGTTTTGGTTGTAATCGTCGCTGTCATTATGGTTTGTGTATATTTTTATTTTTGCGGTTTTAAATGATTAAATGATAGGATAAATAAAATGAAAAGTATTTGTAACAAAAACCCCTTGCTATTACAGAGTATCGATTCCTTATGCACAATTTAAAATGGAGACTGAAAACTTTACATTTTAATACATTCTAGACGGGTTTTTTACGTGACCTTTTTGATCATGTTTATGCGCTCATATTTAGGTATGCTGTATATGATTTTTCCCTTTTTCACACGAACTACGCAAGTGTTCTATTTGGAAAGTAATAGTTACCAGTTGCTGGTACTTTAAGCAAAGAACCACGGGTATGTCCAAGTATTTGAAGTGTGCCTGATATCTGGCCGAAAAATGACAGATTTGATCGTAATTGAATAGTAGGTGGAAATAATACACTTACTCAAGGACGGACGTGGCTCTGCAGTTCGTCGCCCAGAAAGACAGAAACGCTTTGGTGACTGAGACACGTTTCAGTTTAATTAAAAACGCAATTTTTAGATAACAACAAACACGTTTAAACAAATTAGAATACTCATCGCATTGAACATGATTACTCTCAGCCATCTTGTGAGTCGTTAAGTAACAACAATTCTGTAAAATACCTTTAAACGTAAGCTGAGTGCATTAACAACTTGTTAACTGCAATTATATATATTAATAACAAGTGTGGTTTTAACAACTCTAAAATCTATTATACAACACATATTTTAACATCATTCACGAATTTCTTGAATTCAAAGATATAATATATGACATGTATTGATATGTATTTTACATATTATTTACATATACAGATATATCTTTAACATAATCATTAATATAATTGACATTTGTATTACATAGACTATATAATTAACTGCTCATTGAGATTAAAATCAGATATTATCACAAGATTTTGTGTTTGTTAACAGTTTTCAATACGCAATTAATAAATACCTCACAATTCTGATTCAAAAGTTGGCTTGTCCTATCTTAATTTTCACATTAGTAACAATATCAAACTTTAAACTAGAATTAATTATGTCAAGCATTCAGTTGAATGAAAATTAATTTCATAAAAATTGCTACTTTCTACTTGGATTTTTTTTTGTATTGATATTTTTTTATATATTTAAAAACTCGATTTTGATCTTTGGATATCAATACAATTATCTTTGAATATCAATACAGTTTTATTTATTGAATTTGATATTGTACTTATTTATCATAAAGAATAATCCATATTTTATAAATGCATAAATAAAATTAATAAATTATAATTTTGTATGACCAAAGAATACAGTTTAACTTCGCATTTTGTATTTATATTTGAAGCAATGGTGAACCATACTACTTATTTTTCATAACACAATCACATACAATTTATGCTATTATTTGAAGTTTCGTTTAATACTTTTACTCTAATATAGTATGTAGTTTATGAAGTACAAAATAGCACACTTGTGAAAAATAATCTTTTATGTTTTCCACGATTTTATTTCAAAACAACTAACTAATATTTTTTTTACTATTTAGGTTATCACAGAACAAGGTAACATTCGTTGAATAATAAAATAAAATTTTAGGGTTGACTCATAAAAGCGATATTATAAGATTGGGAGAGAGAAAAAAAGTAAAATTTAAAAAGCATTATATAATAAAAAGTAAAATTGTAGGTAAATAAGCAAATAGTGAACCTGATGTTTACTAAGGAATGATTAAGAAGTGGTTCTCAAACCCATGATAGAATCTTGATAAAATTTTAACTATATAAATGCTATATCTACTGAAAATAGAATTGGTCAGTATTGCGTACAATTTCGTATATAGCGAAATAAAGTGATTATTAGGCATCATTTTGCTTTTCGTAAATTAATAAGTTTTTTTTTAAATAAACAAATAATACTTTTTAATAGCATCCAATCGTATTATTTTAATAGCATTCTTATTCAGTTTCAATAAAATAAATATCTAAATATTTTTAAAAACCTTTTTTCCTCAATCGCAAGTACAGATTTGGCTGAAAGTGCTTAACCGTTTGAATGAACTAAAAGCTTTACTTGAAATATTTAATCTGTTTGTCGCTATCACAAAAAAATGCACAATCCCTTGAAAGAGGGTTTCATGACTGTGGTTCTAAAATACGACGCCCGTCGCCAATAGCCCTCGTGTAGCTCTAGTGCGACGATAATTCAAATCAAACCGAAAGAGGGTTTCATTGCCTCAGAGAGGTAGGACTTCTGCCTGTTGGTCCGCGGAAGGTATTTTATTAAACCGGCTGCGGTCTTTCGGACCTTTGAAATTATTTGGAACTTTTACAATCCATAGACACGAATATATTTGTTCGATAAAAAAAATCATTCCTTTTAAAATTAACGGAATTTTTGTAACATACATTACTTGGCAAATACATGAAGAAAAATATTTTAAACATCATTTAGATATTTTTAAACACCATAGATACATGTTTTTAATTATAACTTTTCAATCGATCGTCTAACAATTATATACATTTTGTTTTTCTGTCAAATGTTAGTTTGAAAACTTTAATTTGATATTATTCGTGTTGGTCACTTCCAAATGCTCCAGAATTGACAACTGATAAAAGTTTCTAAGACAACTTTTTTTTACATAAAATCATGAATTAAAATAATGTTATTGTGCGTTATGTTTTGGCACATTATTAAACTACATGGAAGAAATTAATATTTGGTTATGTTAGGGTCAATGCGATATATATGAAAACCATTTATAATAACACTAGGGTATTTTCAAAAATTTAGGGGCTTAGAAATTAACATACCATAATGTAAAATAATTTAACTTGTTGAACACGAATATTACAATGAATTTTTTTATTAGATCTAGTTTTTGAGATATTTACGATTTTTTGTTAAAAATTAGCGATAAAAAAACAATGCTAAAGCAAAAGAGCCAAAATTTTAGTTTTGAAAAATTTGTTTCCAGAAACCAGATTTTTTCTTAGCATAAAAAAACTACATAATAATAGCTTATTAGTTTTTCTTCAGAACATTTCAGTTTTTGGTAGTTTATTTTCTAAAACTTTTCACTGTGTGGTCTGTAAGATGCTTATTTATAATCACTGGTGTTTTTTTAAAATTAATCACGTTCATTGCTATTCTACACCATTTAGAACTAGAGACATTTCATTTAGATCTACATTCAGATTTAAACTATGTACACGTATCAACAATATATTAAGGAGAAAGCACCAAGTCAGAGGAATAAGTTCTTAGACAAATTGAACTTAATTATTAATATATAGTATAAATTTCTCTGAAGATTTCTTAGTTGAAACTCTGAAATAAAATAACTTACAAAAAACAAAATAATAATCTGATTTTAGTGTTCTTACTCTTACTTTTCGAACAACTACTGATCAGGAAATTTATTTGGACTGGTATAATGCTAGTATTTATAATCTAAATTAGAAGTTGATCGAAGTGGCTTTTATAAGCTCTACATAAGATATGTTTGTTTGTTAGGTACCTAAGCTTTTTAATTTTTACCAGTGCGTTGATTCTTTATATTATAGAACAAATAAAATCTTTTAAGCAATTCAATTAGTTTAATGATCTTAGTTATTTCGTATACCTTTTTTGAGATATTACTAACTGATACTAACAATTAATGATGTCATTAATGGTAGTTTAAAGTTAATTGTTTAACGTAAAAAGGACACTGCAGTTTCAAAAACGGATAGTGTTAAACGGGATGCGTAAATTTAAGCAGGTCTGGGGAAAATTTATCAAATCGCTTCGACTTAAACTATTTTGAATTTGCCACTTTTGAATTATCGGAAAATAAACTTGGAAAAATTAGTATTTGGTTGATTACACCAAGCACAATGATAGACACTTATATTTTCTTAAGTCTCCAAGTGAGAATGTTTTTGAAAGGGTCAAAAACACTTTTCAATTATACATTTAACATAGGAAATCACTGAAGAATAGAAAAGTTCAAATTAATGGTCTTTTGGTGAAATTTGAGTGAGAGAACGATCCAGTCTGTGGCTTGATCCCCCTTCCTCAACCATGGCGTCGAGTGCTCCTTGTCGAAGCAATGGGAATCTCTTGATGGAAGGTGCCTGTCTTCTTTCCGGAAGACTTTCCGAACGAACTTTTCTTGGTGAAAAAGTCAACGCAGTCGAAGCTGTTGGTGAGAGAGGTTTTGGACTCAAAAATCTTGGAGACGGAGGAGGCATCAACTGATCTTCAGATTTCATAGAGGTTTCCAAGGACAGCTGATGTCTTTTCGGACTGCTCGAGGAATGGGGCCGAGTCTTCGACGAATGAATCTGTGCAGATTCTAGAGAACTGTGCTTTCGAGGACTGTTCTTGTGCCCCTTTTCACTGGATTCAGGTTCCAAAGTAATTGAAACGTGTTTTCTGGTAGATTCAGAGAGCGAGTGTGTCTTCTTTCTTGGAACTTCAGCACCACGCAAGGTCTTCACTGATGTAAGGAAGTGATCCACTTTTTGGTTTCCAGACGCTGATTCTTGATCAAAATCGAAGCTCTTTTGGCTTCCGCAGAAGGCTGCTGGAGAACTGATGTCCTGGGAAGATCCCATGGACAACGAGCTGACGTTGAAGAAACTCAAACTCGTGTCAGTGTGCGAAAGTGAGGGTTGGCCACCAATCTGAGACAACCGGGGGTTGGATATAACAGATCCCACACTGAATCCAGCCGAGTTAGGCTCTGAACAATCAAAAGAGAAATTCGCTGACACAGGAGATGCTGGGCTTCTATCTGGAGTTTGAACTTCTAGAGAATCAGACTTGTTTTCGGTGTGAGGATACGCCGAATATGGTGCTGCCCATTGAACGATGGATGTTTTATCCTGGTTGGTTTCCAAAATTGGATGATTTTCTGGTTGGATTACGTAGCTAGTCGAACCTCTGTTAACTGAATCTAGCGTATCCAAAACAATTTGGGGCATGAAAGGTGCAGAATCTTGATTGCTGAAGACACTGTCATCCAATTCAGCAGATAGCAATTCTTCATCATTGTCGAAAGACTGAAACTCACTACGCTGGCTAAACTTGGTATATCGGCTATCATCGGAATCAGTTGGTTTAAGTGGAGACTTCTTATTCTCTTTCATGTCATCATGTACCTTTAAGGTAACAGCTCCTTGAGGAAGGTAAATATCAACTGACATTGACCCACTTGAACTCGTTGCGCAAGATGTTTGAAAAGTCAATTTTTGCATACGGCCTTGGTCAGATGGATGCAAAGTTGTATCTGCTATTGTTACCGCGACATGATCTTCTTCATTGTCCTTTTCATATCTATTGGACCTTGGACAATCCATTGATACTGCTTGGCGGTATGTATCTGGTGCTACTGAGAGTAATTGAGGCTTAGAAGATCCACTAATCGGTTTAAGGCCACCTCCATAGGTAGCACGCTGTGACGGTTGAGGAGTGCTAGCCTCAAATACCGTCATAGCTTCAGGGAGGTTGTTTCCATTTGAATCTCTCTGAGACTTAACGAGACTTGGTTCAGAAGGACATTTTCGAATTCCTATCATTTGTTGGTTTTGGGTCAATGGTTTCTGAAAGGGGAATTTATTTGTGTCAACACTATTTTGCAAGTACTTACTGAAATTGACCAATTCTTCGGTTACAGCAGTTCTATTATCCGCTGCATCATCACTCGATCTTTGTTTGGGAAATCTCTCCCAAGATGCTTTGCTCGATCTCCCAGACGGAGTGCTACCACTGCCGCCAGAAACTACATGCACTCTTGTCCTTTTAAACCATATTGGCACAATTTTAGCGGCAGTGTCCCTCGCTTCGAATGTCATAACACACGCGGCAACTATGGTGAAGCCTCCTATACCCATGACAACGGGACCCAAATACGTAAGACTTCCCAAATGAGAATCTTTTGCCTCGTTTTTTACCCAAACAGTGATGTTACCTCTTGTTTCCGGGACCCTCGATAAATGATCGGAATAGAAGCCCAGAGTAGCCATTCCAGCTCCAATCAAAATGAACAGGAATCCAACTGTCATAGCTTTACAAGCGGACCACAGACATCTATCTGTGACCTTGCCTCTCACAGCCATGACATTCCAGTTAGCACCACGAGCATCCCTAGTCGATGATTGCTTGTCTTTGCCTGATGAGGGCTCTGCCCCGGATTCTTTCTCTCTTCCTCGATCCATTGTTCAAGAGAATCTGAAAGTAGTTAGGTATTATATAAATAGCACTGGTTATTTTCATCAAAATAAAATTATAGTAGTACGTACTTTTAAAACGGAACGAACGATTTTAACTCAGTCTGATTTAATTTTCACTCCTCCAGTCTAGAAAATGCATTTCTCCTAGAGGAGTGGATCCTTGGAGTGTGTGTTAAACCTCCGACAGGATCACTCCAAACGCGAGTGATTTTAACTCAGTCTGAGTTAATATTCACTCCTTTACAGTGTCGAAAATGCACTTCTCCTACTTGAGTGGATTTCACTCTTTTGTTTTAAGAGTGCAGGGTGTCCGTAAGAGAATGTCCGAGTTTTAATGGTATATTACAGGAGTTTATTTTATACTAAATATAACAAAGTGTCCATAAAATTGAAGGAAAACTAACCCAGTTTTTCCTATAAGTGCTCCATGTGTGCGCCTTTAGTGATACGGTACACACCCAAACGAAAATGCAATGCTTTCCATACTGTCTTCAATTCTACCTTTCAAGGTTGGTAAATCGTGGGGAAGGGTTGGAACGTAGACCCGAGCTTTCACGAAACCCCAAAGAAAGAAATCACAAGGCGTGATGTCAGTTGAACGAGAAGATCTATTTGAAACTCGGACATTCTTTTACGGACACTCTGTATTTCTGAAATTGTGATCTGTGGAAACTAATCCTTATATTTTTATAAATCCTTATTTTCCTTATCCTTTCCCTCTTTCCTCCTTTCCCTTTTGTCCTTATTTTTTATATCTTTATTTTTAATAAATATTGGTTTAAGCTAAGCTAAAGAATATACCTTCTTTTCTACACTGCGTAAATAATCTGTGGAAACTATAATCCTTATTTTTCGATGATTTTTTTCATATTATGAAGTGACCTTGATATTTATCCATCATATTATAGTTAGTATAGGATAACATATTATTATAATATTTAATAAATTAAATATTGGTTTAAGCTAATCTAAAGAATATACATACTTTTCTACACTGCGTAAATACCTAATAAATGATAGATAATTGGTATAAAACATGCATTATTTGACTGATGGTGAGTAATTAAATTGACCTTTCAATGTAGTGTAGTTTCTTCATAAAGTCACCTACGTTTTAGATAGTGATAATGTCATTCATATACAAAATTTTTGTAGTATATATGTTTTGTAGTACACAAATAATAAACAGCAATTGAAAATAAGTAAATGCACTTATAAACAAATCTTAAAACTGTACGTCTTAAAAATGACTTTTGATAAAGTATTAGTGAAACAAAAGCCAGAAAATATTAAAAATCGAATAAATAGATAATAAACATCAATTGATGAACGTTTTTATTTAAATAATTGGTGAACCATAATTCATAATAATTATAACACATTATTTAGAAATATAAAAAAACATAATGAAGTATTATTTAATTATTAGCCGAATTAGAAATTAGTTTATAATTGGTATTTACCTAATAACAGAAGAATGTTTTTATGTATGCCAAAAGCTAATTAAGTGCTTATATTTTAACATAATTAGTAATAGACGACAATAATTGGAAATCAATAAGTACTAATAAACTTCAACCAATTTTCGCTTGAGAGTCCCCCCCCCCCTTCTATTTAAGAGGCTGGATTACTATAAATATACTTGCTTAAAATAACTTACTTCGATTTTTTTGAATTGGGTTCAAATTTAAAATACTATATGGTTTAGAATGAAATATTTCAATAAGTGTTAAGGTATTGTAGATCTACAGAATTAAACTAGGGTTACTTTCTTCATATTTTGATACTTTTCTAGAATACATCTTTTTCTTTCCATTTATTATATCTCTATTTCATTATTCATATTATACATTTTCGATTAACTTAACACTGATTTAAAATACGGCAAAAGGAATTATATAATTGTTATGAGTAGAAAGTAGATTGGTAGTCAAGTGTAAAAAAACCAAAAACAATCACATTTTTTGGCACTTTCATCTCTAAGCAATGACTTGCATTTAATTATTTTAAAAAACACTTTTCATCTCAAAATCAATGATTATCTTGATTGCAGCTTTATTTTGCAAAATAATTTGAAAGTATTTAAAAGATTAAATTGTACTTTTAAATCGCCTAACCTTCGGAGACAGATATTAGAAAAGTGTCAAAAGTCTTAACTTATTTACAGTGCTTAACTGAATTTTTTTGAGATTTTACTTTGGTATGACATTGAAAGACAGCTCAATGTTTGAAATTGAGTAATGTTATAAGGTTTATATTTGTTTAAAAAGGGTGTTGTTGAAAGAACTAACAATGAAAAGTCAGATTTAGCCATTTTCATTCTATAGATGTTCTAATTTTTTTACTAAACTTTAATTATATTTTAGAGTATGTTTCAGACATCATTTATTTCGTGAAAGTAAATATCATCTTCAAATTATTTTAAAATTCATGATCAAAACTACAAAAAAAAAAAACACGTTTTTGTTAAATATTAGATATTTTCTCCATTTTTTTAGAATCATTTATTATTTTAATTATTATATTAATTATTACAAAATTCAGCCACTATGTAGAATGTATTTCGCGATAAATAAATCATACTCAAAATACTTATGAATTTATGATAATATGAACTATATGTATTTATGAATTTATGAACTATAAAAATAAGTTTTGGCTTTAAAAAAACCTTACACTTTTCCCAATAACATTGGAATAACTTATTATTGTTTAGAATATGTCTTAAATCTAATTCTTACTAACCTTATATGTCTTAACTTATAAATATTTATTGGGGATATATAAATATCTTTTTCGGACTATTTTTGAATTTACAATTCAAAATCTCAAAAAATTAATTTAAGAGGTTTTTTTTTTATGGAAATGCTTTATTTTTATAAAAATTTAGGCATAGTCAAAGACAATTCGTTTTGTTATTGTTTGACAAATAAACTTTTATTTCAATATTTTTTAATTAAAAAATTATTTAAATTTTGAACCATTTGAACCTTCCTTTCAAATGGTTCAAAAGCTTCTTTTCAAATGGTTTTTAAAGAAAACGTGAAGCGATAGAATTTTTATTCTAATTATTTCACTTTCAGTATTAAAAAATACATAAATTTCAGATATCATTTGCCTTGAATTTGTTTTCTACCTACAGGTATGTGTATTTTATTATAATACCAATGATTAAATTTTAAAATATAGCATTTTTTATAGTAGTTTACAATCATTACATGAAAAAAGTAATTAGTTCGTTTTACACTACGTTGAATGGGGTAACTTTGATTCAAATATAAAAACTTAGTAATGACTATCTTCTTGAATATTTTTGACACCAATAGAAAAAGGCAAGCATATTTATAAAGAGTGTATTTAATGAGATGTTATTTGCTTTGAAAGCTTGGTTCAAAGTTCAACGGTACTTAGTTACAAATATTTAATCGAGGAAGATCTGTATCATGTAATTAAAAAAAAATCGATTTTTTTATTTTAATATTTATGTAAAATACGTTTGAAGAGCTTTCCAACGATGCCATTTGTATGCCATCAGACAAGTTTAACCTAGTTAAATTTTAATTTTGATATGGATTAGCTGTATTTTTATAATGTAAGTTTTCAACTGTAAATCTTATTTTTCTCCGAGTGGTGTATTTTTAGGTTTATGTAATTTTTTCTTAAAAACTGTTTTATGTGTAGACCTACATTTTTACAGGAAAACTGTTTCAGGGTGTTTTGCTTACTGAAATGAGCATTTCTCAAAATTTGAAGGAGAATAAAAAAATATGGTTAACTTTTCGATGTAAATGCTTTTTTTTTTTTTAAAAATAACACTTTACCTTAAATAGTATTTTTTTTTAATATTAAAAACTACTTTCTATATTGATAAAATCTCATTTCAGTGTATTGTTCAAAGTGCATATAATGCACATAATTTGTTTGTGTTGTTTTGTATGTTAGTTTCAAAGAAAAGGGAAAAATGAAAAAGGTCAATTTAACATTAGCCTTATACAAGGTACCGACCTTTCTTAAAAATGGGGATAAAAAATGTAAAAAGTAGCAGGTTTCTTTAGTTTGTCAAAATTATCGGAAGTTAGAGTATGTACATGTTCAATTGTCGTTATAAACATTTAAACATCATTATAACCACACAATGTGGAATTTCAATAGAAAATTTGTTGATTCCATTTTAAATATTCTACTCTGTTACTTTAAAATGGCATTATTCAATTCAAAAATTTAAAACTACACATTTTAATATTAAAATAAAAAGCTTTAACAATTAAGTAAAAATGAAAGATGTCATTGTTTTTAGAATTATTGAAAATGCATCTATCTATAGCTTTTACAATTTTCATTACTATATTTTAAACTATTATAAGTAGGGCATGAAACTAAGTAATAATATTGAGACATTGTTGAATTTTCATATACATTTGAGAACTACAATAATATCTAAACTATAATGCTACTGAATTAATTTAGTTATTATATCTTATTACATAATTTCATTTAAAATAAATTTGAATAACAAACAAATGTCTTTGCTTTACAAACCATATGAATTTAATGTTTACTAATTATGTATTTAGAAATGTATTTTTTTAATAAAATTAATATGCCGTTTAGACTACACAAATGAAAACTTACTGTAGTATTTTTTGTCAATTGTTTAGGAGTACAATATATTATAAAGCAATTATTGTTTATATCATTTATATAATAACTTGTATAGATAATAATAACTTATATAAAAAGTACTTTTATGCGCGTGTCATCTATAATATATATAATATATTTATATATTTTTCTTCTTATTCTTACCTACTTATTTTTGTAAAATATTCATCAAAATCAGGTATTTAGAGAAACTTTGAACAACGTAATGTAGCTCACTGAAGTTTTTGTACCAATAACACTCTTTAGAACTTTGATTTACGTTTAACTGAACTAATAAAATAAACAATTAGGAATGATACTCTTCTATAATCTTAACACTATATATTTTAAAACTAACCTTTAACAGTTAAATTTAGTAAACCTTTAAGTGTGACGTGATAAAACCTGAATAAGTTAGTAGGAACTGACACATGCTCATGCTCATAAGTTTCCTGCCGGATTAATAGATGAACTGTCTGCAAATTTATATATTTTTCTTCTTATACTTACCTACTTATTTTTGTAAAATATTCTTCAAAATTAGGTATTTAGAGAAACTTTAAACGTAATGTAGCTCACTGGAGTTTTTGTATCAACAAAACCCTTTCGAACTTTGATTTACGTTTAACTGAACTAATAAAATAAACAATTCGGAATTATACTCTTCTAGAATCCTTACACTTTATATTTTAAAATTAACCTTTAACAGTCAAATTTAGTAGGTCTTAAAGTGTGAAGCGATAAAACCTGAATAAGTTAGTAAGAACTGACACATGCTCATAAGTTTCCTGCCGATTAATAAATGAACTGTCAGCCGAAACAACAGTTGCATAGCTCAACAGGTATCCCCGTCTCAGAACCAAAACAATCTCGCTTCCCACACCACCTACCATCTAACCTTTACTACAAAGCATCCACCGGAACAAAAATCTCAAAGAGATAACAACACAACGTATATATTTAAGGACATCCATACAAAAATAGATCCCCGAAAGAAAAAAAATAGAAGAGTAATGCGTGAGCGAAAATGAATTGGTGATCTTGACACTTGACTGGACTGGAAGTTGAGCAAGATCGCCAATTCAACTCACGGTCCTCACCTGTTTTGGATTGAAGATTGGCCTTGGGGTTTCTTTGAAGAAATGGGATTAGATGTTGGATTACTTCGGTGAGGTGGACAACAAGTGATCTGTTGAGGATGTTCTGAACATGGCTGACTTCGACTTTTGCCTTTGCCGAGTGTGGTGTTGGTAAAACAAATTGCGGATCGATGGACCTGCGCGCGCAGCCGGAACGATGCTGTGGTCGATGGAGGGGTTGCAATGAACTGCGTGGGATTGGAGATCCTCTTATCATTAGCCCCCTCAATTTTACCTTTTTTTTAGATCAAGTCGTTAAGGGGATCGGACACCCCCATTCCCTGTCCTACCTCAATCGGGCTGGCTAATGCTAAGTCTATGGAGAAAATATGGTTTTTGTTCCAAAAAAGGCAAAGAAATTATAGGAATATTTTGATGCGGTTTTTTTAAATTCATAAAACTCCAATAAAGGTCTGCTTTTAGAGGTTATTTTTTTTTAAAACGCTTTTTACTTTTTTTTAATCTAAAATTTTTTTCGATTAAAAAAAAAGTAAAGAAGGTTTTAAAAAAATAACCTCTAAAAGCACAACTTTATTGCAGTTTTATGAATAAAAAAAAACGCATAGAAATATTCCTATAATTTCTTTGCTTTTTTTTTGGAACAAAAACCATCCCCCCCCCCATACACTTAGCATTAGCCAGCCCGATCGAGGTAGGACAGGGAATGGGGGTGTCCGATCCCCTTAAGGGTCTTGTATGGTAGCATATACTATACAATTCCAATGTAGAAACTTTTGACCCTGTTTAAATAAAGTATACGACAGATACGAACGAATCCATGTATCACGAAAACTTACCAAAATTTTCAGAACAAAGTTATTTTGCCAAAAATGTAATTCAAAAGTATAATTTTAAAGATAATAATTAGTTACAATTAAAAACAAATTTTTGTTTAGATATTTACATGCAGTTAGTGCTGTCATCTGTAGTTTGTAAATAATTACTAAAATTTTGTTTCAGTTTCAACTAATTAGTATCTTTAAAATTATACTTATTAATTAATGGCAAAATAACTTTCTTCTATATTTTTGGTAAGTTTTCGTGATTACATGTCGAATACGTAATTTTGAAAACGGGGTCAAAAGTTTCCCCATTGGAATTGTATAGAGATCTGTTATCATATAATATCCTTAAGAGAAATCTCCTCCATCGCGAGTGTCAGTTTGCAGTGTATGATAAAAAAAAGGAAATTAATTTATATCTTTCAATAAATAATAGTAATTGTTCCTTTAAAAAAAGATATAAAGTTTCAGAATAAACTCAAAAAGACAAAATTTAAATCGAATCAATTTGATGGGAAAGATACATTTTTCTATATATGGGATTGGAGACCCTACTATCGTCTTTTATCACTTTGACTCGCACGAGTTTCATTTTGCATCACATAAATTAAAACATTCACAATCTAGTTGAATAAACATATTTCTTTTGTTCTATAAACAGATATAAACTTTAAAATAAACTCATCTTTTATCATCGGCCCCTCAGTTTTATTCAATTTTTTAATGAAGTTGATAGGAGAAACATTTTTCCATTGCGAGAGCTACATAGTTTAAAAATAAAAAGGAACCCAAATACACATGTTTGTATAAATATTCAGTGCTTTTATTTATTATATTATTTGAAATTTTGAAACAATAACGATAGTTATTTAAAAATATACATAAAGTAAATGTCCGAAATAAGTTTTAAGGGGAAACGGTACCCAAATATTGGTCAAAATATCGATTTTTCAGTTTTTAATTCTTATTATTCACAATATCTTTCTGAATATTTACTGAAAGTTTCATAATGATATCTTTTGTAGAAATAAAGTTATTCATTTTCTGGAGTCATCCCTTGAAGTTTGAACCATATTTTGTTTGCTTTCAACCTGTTTTCTCCACTTCGCATTTTATAAATTCTTGTGTTTAATAAATCCGTTTTTTTTTATATTTAAGTTAGAATATTTTAATTTTTAACCTGTGTTTTTATCAAAATTGTGCATGGAATAAGGTCTACTATGTATAGTTTTTTATAAACAATGTTGAAATCAATAATTTGTATTGTTTTCGAGTTTTTGATATTTTCAGCATAAATGCATGTTACTTTTTTACTGTAGCTCGCATTTTAAAATCCATGCACAGTTTTCGAACAAATATTTCTAAAAACAAACTATAAAAGTTTGGTTTAGTTATTATCAAAATTAAAAGAGGAGTAGCGTTTAAAGAAATTTAAAATTTAGACTTCTTTTAAATAAATGAAAAACTACTTTTAAATATTAGTTTTTATTGCTAGTAAATGTTTATTTAGAGTGAACATTATATAAAACCACTATAATTTACAAGTGTATGTTATTATTTCTAGAAATAATGTTTTGGGTATCATGTCCCCTTAATAAATACATAATTTCTTAATAATTGTTTATTAAACGTCTCAATAAGCATCCTTATTCATCTCATACATTGAAAATTAATATTTTTTTTTATTTTTATTTTTTACCTTTTTCTTAGATCAACCCGTTAGGGACGCCATTTGCCATTGAGTATCATTTATCTTGTGTCTGGTCATGCATTTTGTATTACGAGTGACTTTTGCACCACATCATAATTTGGAGAACTGACACCAACATATATGTTCGAATAAATGTTTGGTAATTTATTAATAGTTAATCTGACAATACTCTGCAATATAATAAAAGCTCTAGTAATTCATATTTTTGGAATATATATACATTTTCAATAATTAAAATATATACTTGTTTTTAATACAGTTTGAAGAAAACCAATTTATTAGAAATATAAATTTGTCGTGATTTACGGTTTAAACCCTTATTTCAATAACCCTTCAATCTTAACTTAATAAAGTATCATTACTAATTTTAAAGTATCCACAACAGATTTTACTACTGGTCTACGAATTTTTCGTATTTTTTAATAGGCACATGTTTCAGTTTTGAGTGGCAACAGAAATACCTGAAAGAAAATTAATTCTTACTCGATCACGATTCATCGAGTATACTGGGACCGACGTGATCGTTAAAACTGTGGAGTTAAAAATCCTGACGGCTTTGCGTACGATGTCGCTCCAAGTTCAGCTGAGTGCCAGCTCAGGTATCGACCTCGTCCCTTGACCATGGTTCCAAATTACGAGTCGAAATCAGGCTGTGCGAAAGCTCCTTGGAGGCTAGAAATAAACAGTTGGAAACGTCCAACCTAACCTTACCTTAATTGGTTAATCAATGTCACGTGAGAATAGAGCACCAATCGGATCACCGCTATATACTGAAACTGCGTTGAGTACCAGCACATGTGTAGACCAAAGAGTTCTACAGTAGGGTAGAGGAAGACTCGTACTGAGCTGCCATCGGCAGCCATGGCTCACTACGGAGACCAAATAGAGTGGCAAAAGATCTAGTTAATTTATAATTTTGATACTGAGAAAGGAAGTACGCCCAGGGTAAAGGCGGAAATCGAGCCCGCACCCGTTACAGCGCACGGACTGCTAGCGTTATGGCCTGCGATCCAAACCACTCTGCCATCGGGCCCCACATGCCACCCTAATTGTCTGCGTGTTGGTCCATGGTGCTGTTGCCAAGTTCAGTCTCTACCCTACTATAGAACTCTTTGGTGCAGACCTTCGCAACTGACTATGGTTTTAATTTACGCGTCGTACATTGGTTGTGATAGGTGTATATCAGGTGTTTTCTTGAAATAGTTGGCCGGAAGAGTCAAGAAATATAGATACTCCCCTTTCTATCATGAACGTGTCAGTACTGTTGAATAACCTGCAAACGAAGGTGCCTCATAGCAAGAAGATACAACTTATGAACAATTTCTACAAGACCGTCTCGAATAGTGATACGTGTGCAATTGATAGACGAAGTAAAGCATTTGAACACTTTCTGCAAGAACTCCCAGAATAATGATACTTGACTAATTCAGATATGAAATAGTGCACTTGAAAATTGCATGAAAGACTTCTCCGAATAGTGACCAGTGCTTCAATTTTTTTGAGATTTCTGAAAGGCGTTTCAGAATAGTGGTATATGGTTGGATTTATAAGAAATTTAGAAAAATGTGAAGAAACATTTTTAGTTATGTGTGAGAACTTTGTGAAGCTTCTTATCGGATGAAAGAATTTATTGACTTGCAACAAACTATCGCGACTACCTAACTTGACGACGGAGTGCAACTCTGAAGACAGGGTAAGTTTTCATTTTTATCAATATATGTAGTGTTTCTGCGTTTGATATATTTCTAGGTGTATGGTTTCCTGAAGCACAGAACTAAATGTTGCATATTTGCAGAAGTACAATGCGATTTTTCGTTAATAGGTTCAAAAATTAACACTGAAGTATACGTTTTATTATTTAATTTTGTAGTATATCCGTAATTATTGAAACGTGGCATTTGCATTTAATGAGGTTTAAATTCACGCAATTTTATGCACCCACGAATATGCCTATTTATTGCTTGAAGTAAATATTCGATATCGAAGTCGGTGGTTTTCATTCAGAAGCTATTGTAAATGTTCTACACATAAAACTGCAAAAACCATCTTAACCGCAGCGAGAGAAGATGGTATCTTTTTAAAATAATCTTAAAAGGTTTACGTATAAGTCTTGAATTAGCGAAGCATAAGATTTTTCACTTGTACTATACTACAAGAGATTGTTTCGCAATGATTGCGTTGTTGAATTTTTCATAATTGTTGTATCGTAAACATTTTTTTATTGTAATTAGTTTTGAATAATTTTGTGCGAAATATTTTAGGGTAAGTAAATTGCGAATTAGATTAGCACTAAACTTTTGGGATGTTTAGGAAATATTTTTTAATTAATAATTAGCATTGGTTATGATTTCAAAAACTTAAAAAATGATTTACAAAAGGTAATGCAATCAAAGGCTGAGTTTCCTAAACTGCTGTTGTATAAGGTCTTTATCGTTATGTTTTATAAACTTTGGGCGCAGCTCTAAGTAAGCATAAATTTTGAACCGATTGTTTACTATTGTTTTATTTATTCAATTGTTTTCAAGTGTATTTCTTTGACCATGGTATCAAATGAGTCAAGATTGTTTTCATTTAGTATTGCCTTTTAAAGTGACTAATCGAAACATTCAAATTTGAAAGTTGTACGCTGTTAGTGAATCAAACTAAAAGAAACCTTAATTTTTTTTGAATAAAAATATTTCTTTTCAAGTCGGATAGTGTAGCGTGCAACGGATAATTTTTTTAAAAGGGACATTTTATTATGAGAAATTTAATAAATATATTAGTCATCTAGGATGTTCAGTTACATAAAACGGTACTTTTATTTCAAGAGAATAAAGGCGTTGAAATCATTTAAAGTTAATTTTACGGAGCCGCCAGAAAACGTGTTATGAAATTAATGTATTTTTGTTCTATTTAAGGATCTTTAAATGTATTTGTTGAAAAAAATTACATCAAAGTATAAACTTTTAAGTGGATTTAAAAAAATATTTATTTGTGGATTTGTTTAGCACTTGAAAATGAAGTTTTAAATCCCTGTAACAATTTTCATCTTTAAAGGGACTTTCAAAAGTCTAGTGATGTCCACTCTTGTTGTATTATGTCTCCAAACAATTGTAATTAAATACTGTTTTTTGATGCAAATAGCTTCAATTCTCTATTCATAGCGAAGTTTTAATTAATGTGACTTCGCGATTATCATAATTAGATGTTTACATTTTTAAAATGTGGCTTCTGAACTCGTGAAAATTACGAGTTAAATATTTCTGGGTGACTTATTACTGAATAGTTAAATTATCACCAGCATCTATACAAGATGTAAACATAAGTACAATGTAAAAGTTAACGAAAGTATTTCACATTTTAAGTAATGAAAAATGAGTTTCGGTTAAAAAAATGTAACGAGCCTATAACACTACCGAAAGATCTTGCATGTTTCTTCAGTAGCAACTGTTTACAAAAATCACTTCCCTCGGCTATGATTTTTTAAAAAATATTTAAGTCAATTAAGTAAGCATAAAATGTTTCAAAATTCTAATGCAATTCCTTAAAGTTAAATAGAAGATTCTTATAAATGTTTGTAGTACAATAAGTTTTTGTTTTGAATTTTCTTTAAACATGCCATTTTTTTCGAAAAATAACTGTTTTCAATGAAACTCTTAAATTAACATTCTAGATTTTAGACCATAAATTTAAAAATAGTTTGAAAGCAAATTCCAAAACATTCTGCAAAAGGTTTGAGACTTATCGTTAGCAATAAGCGATTCAAATTTTATTAGGTAAAAAGGAAAATAGCTTGTACAATATTTTTTTTCAGAAGCTCAAATTTAATTTGAGTATCATAAATTCAAAACTATCTTGAATGAAATTTTTTTTAAAATGAAATCTATTCAATTTTATGTCTGAAACATTGTTTATAAAATAGCGATTCTAATATATTTTGGGAAAACTATTAAAAACCCGCAAACTTATTGTCTTTAGTTTTTGATATAATTTAAATATAATTTGAATATTTTCACGATATATATTTAACATGATTTCTGAAGCGTAAAATATAAGATTTCATTTAAATTGGATGTTATACGTTTTTGTCCAAAAACCGTCCCTCTTTACCACACTAAGACGCCACAATCTCAAAAATAAAGGTTAAGAAAGTAAAATAATTTTTTCATAAAGACACTGTCAAATTTTCCTCGTATTAAAAATGAATTTAAAATCTTTATTCAATTGATAGTTCAAATAGATCTCAGTTTTATTACTTCATAAACCATCTTTTCATTGATTTTCTTGGGTCTTTTATTCATTTTGAAATAAATTTCCGCTTAACTTTTGGGAAAAAGCTGGAATAACACTAAACATTTGGTATTTTTCAAGACAAGTTTTTATCTGTATCTGTTTTATTTGGATCAAGAACTAAATTAGTTTAACACTCCTGTGTCAATTTCTTTTATTCATTGGTTTATACTATTTAAGATTGAAAGTTGAAAACCAAGTGCTCTTGTAGTTTATCTTTTGAAATAAAAATGGGGATTTTTTCATTATAGTTACTTTTTTGTAGCTTTCGGATCCTCAAAATCGGTTTCTTGCTTTGAAATATCATGATTTTTTTTAAATTTATGTATTGGCATAATTTAGAACAAAATGACGTAAAAGCGGCTGTGCAGATTTACAATACAATCTAAGAACTTGTAATTCACTACCATTACTAATGTTTAATTATATCAAATTAAAATTTCAAAATATTTGCTCAATGTTAAAAATGGAACATTACTTTTAGATTTGATATTTTTGTAAGTTAATGGTAGTGTAATTCTAGTTTGACGATAATTAAACCTAACTAAACAAGAATACACCCATCATGATATAACAAACTTTAAAGATCAGTTGACATTTCCTAAAGATATAAACGTCACCTGACTGTGGATCTAAAATACGACGCCCGTCGCTAATAGCCCTCGTGTAGCTCTAGTAAAACGATAATTCAAAACCTAACCTAAATATATAAAAATATGTTTGTAGAATTAAATGAGTTCAAAATAAAAATATTTTAACATTCTTTCTCTGCCAACGTTAAAAATCATATTTCTAAAGTTTTTAATTTGATTCACATATTTGTATGAAAAATTTCTCTACCTCAATAACAGTTGCAAACTAATAATCGGTTATGTTCTTTCTGATCACAAAAATAAGTTTTTTAGTGATTGCCCACTTCCCTTTAATGAAAACTCGGCAAGCGCGAAGCCGGCCTCTTCATTTCGTAAGTTTTGTTTAAAATTGAAATTTCGATTACTTTTTAAGTTAATAAAAGCAGACTTTTATGAAGGGCGCATCTTAAAATGTAATTATAAGAAGAACGGAGGAAAATATTTTTGTTGGCTTGAGGTTAATATTTAAAGGAGGAAGGGTGCGTGAATAATAGTTAAATAATGGTTTAAATAATTTCATTGTTATTTGATTCATATTTGCTTTAGAGGTTTATAAATGCGTTTATAGTTCACTTGTGACCGCTTGAAATTTATTTTCGTTTACCTTTAACGGGATTTGTTATCGTTCTTATTTTAAGAGGGAATTTATGCAGTAAACTGTTTCTATAGCAGCTTTAATATATTTTGTGAAAGCCAAAATGAAGTGTGTGTGTGTGTTGTAACTTAATGGTAACACTCGAAATTTTTATTTTTAGGCTAAATGTTTTAAAAGTACAAAAATTATACAATTCAAATTCATATTTTGTAAACTAATGGACTCACCGTATTCAACTAATTATAAATGTGAATAATTTACTTTTACTAAACAGTGGTATATTTACTTGTTAACCTAGAAGAATGTTTACAAGTTATGGAAATCACATCAATAAAACTAAAACAATTAAAAAAACAATTCTTATGGAGTAATAAAGCGATAGCATTCACGTGATTTCTAGAAAAAATACATAATTAAATAAAATGTAAATGGACACATTCAAACAGCTTTATATATGGGTGCACTCGGTATACAAAAGAAATTGATATGATCTGGTTCCTTTCAACTAATTTATATAATGACACCCAGTGTTGGGCATTAATCAATTAATTTGTCAATTATCTTGTTAATTGACTAAAAAAGTAAATGCAATTAAATTATATTTCAATTAATCGCAATTGAACTTTTAATTGCACCTTGCAATTAAGTTTAATTCGATTAACGTACTTCAATCGTAACTCACAATTAAAGTAATATCAATTAACTTTTTAGTTTTATGAAAAGATTAAAACTATCAATTAAATTTTTGTAATAAAAAAATGAGGAATTTTACGAAACGAATTTAGGATAATTCAGCTGTAAGTCTTAGACTTAAGACGAATTGAAAAGTGGCTTATTTTTAATTAAAATTAACAAAGCAATTGAAAATTGTTACTACTACAGTTTACAATCAATTGTTGTTAATTGTAATCGTTCACAATTACAATTGATTAATTGATAGTTGCTGTGGTTACATTTACCAATTAATTGTTCTTGTTATTAATATTTGCCCAACACTGATGACACCCTTGCAATGGTCTTGGATAGTAAAATAACAGCAATAGATAAATGAAACGATCAAACCCGGTTCGATGTTAAGTTCAAGCAATTTATTGGTAGCGATTTGTTATTCTGAAATTTAATCAAATGAATGGAAGTTGGTTTTATGGATAATGGTCTTTGTGTTATTTATGCCCTCATTTATCGTTGCTTTTGAAGAAAAGTGGAGACCTTTTATTCTTATAGAAAAGTGGATTTAAAAAGCTTTTTCTTTTCTGTTAGGATTTATGGCAGAAGTATTTAACTTAGTCGGGGCTATTTGACCATTACATTGGTCAAAATGTCTACCGATTGACTTACAAATGACAAAATTCCAATGATATAGCTAAGTCGAAATGACGTTTTTATGACTGTTATTTTGAGCAACTTTAATGTTGCCGTATAAAATAAGATACTTGGTTTTAATGAATACAAATTGTAAAAATTCCCTCTTGGTTATTTTTTTAAAATAAAAATAACTTAACTTAAAAAAATGGTAGTAATTTTGTTCCCTTAACAATATGGTGCTAGTAATTAAACATATATTTGTTTGAAAAGTAGTTATGTCTTTAGTGATTATTATAAAACTAATTCATTAAATGACTATCTAAATAATTTAACTTATTCCCTTTGATAGACTAGAATTATATAACTATTTTTGTACAAATTAAGTCTAATAATATTGATTATTGTTATTATTTAAAAAATTGCTATTTTCATTAAAACTAAGTTAATTTCAACTCGTGATTATGACATGTAGCTTAATATTAAATTTAAAAAATGATGAAATATTGCGGCAGAAGATTAATAATTTATCAATCGTCGAAACAGTTGAGCGTAAATAGTGTTTAATTTTCTTATTTCACCTGAAATGCGAGGTACAGAAATTACCGCGACGAATTTAGGTACCGGCAAAGTTGCTTTTCTACTTTAAGCCATTAGTAGAGGAAAAACAAACTACTAGGGTATTTTCAATGATCTCCCTACTGCCTGTAAATTAGACAACTGTAGTCAAACTTTAAACTAAATTGAATCTACTCTTAGTTTTAAAACTTTAACTAGGAAGAAAAGAACTAGATTTCTATTGATGATAAATTAGTCAATTTTAACCATTTGGTAGCTTGTGAAACTAATCCCGCTAAATATATTTTTTTGCAATTAAAATTATTTTTTTATATAATGTGATGCCTTAATTATCACATCTTTTAATGTGTATAATATGGAATAGAGGTATGCTTCAGTTAATCCAGCTGTCTGTTTTTAATGCGTGAAGATGAGTTTAATAGATTCAAAAATTTTAAACTAAAAAAAATATATGTTTTTAATGTACAATAACTTTTTATTTAACTTATTTGTCGAATACCCATTCCCTAAACAGGCCAAAATGCGTTTTGATACAGAATTCAATTAAATTTTACTTAATAAATTGTATATTTAACTATCGCGGATTGGGAAAAATATATTTTTAGAAATGATATCATGTTTAAATTAGTTTCCCTTTTAACGCTTTTTAAACTCTTATTATTTAAAAGACGAGTGTCATCAAAATCGGTTATAATAAAAACATTGCAAAAAAACAATTCACATGCTTTTAAATTACTAATACAAAAGTTTCTCAATAGTTTCTTTATGCCCAATTAGCTGCGCCATCTATTGTAAGAATTTTAAAGTAAAAACTTTTATTGAACCTATGTATCTGATCTATCTTTAATTAAAGGATAATATATAGTAAATTAAGTTAAAACTATGCATTTTCGAAAGATGGACGCATTCATTGAGCTAACCGAAATGTCAAGTATAATTCCTTGATTCAAAATAGACATGATTAACATTCGTTATTGCAACACATTTTATAAAGTTTATTTTTGAACAATTATAAAAACTCTTTGTTGGTAAACTATTCTTTAAAAACCCAAAAGTTTTGGTAAAATATTTTTTTGAATTTTTAATTCAAAAATATGAATGCAATTCTTATTCTATTTTTGTTAAAAAAATAACTTTAAAGAATTTGTAAATCTGGTTTACAATTTATTTTTATCCACTTTCCTTTCATGGATATTGCTAAAATAATTTAAAACGAGTGATAAAAATAAATACCTTTCATTGATAAGTTCCCTTGCTGTAATAAGTTACTAAATATTCCTATTTTATACTATGTATGAAAATATATTGCTATAGCTCAAGAGATAAATTCAATGAATATTAATAACGTATTAAAATAAGAATGTAGGCCTCATAACATTTTAATACAACAAATGTAAATGATTGTAATAACAGTAACAATAAAGTTTTATCAATAGGACGCAATCTTAGGAGGCGCCGATTATTTGAAAGGATGATTTTAAAAGTGGTTTACTCTCTCTCTCTCTCTCATTTTTATTAATTGTAAGGCAGTTTTAAAAATATGTAACGGATTTATTTACTAACTAGCAGTATGGTCCCGCCTTACTGAGAACCCGTTAACTTCGCATTGCTTCCTTTTAGAGGCATGCTTACTTGTGAAAATACACTCAAAAACAAAAAAAAAAATTAAATTCGTGTTGGCGCATGAGCACTTAAAAAGCAAACACTAATAGAGGATGGCGTCAAGCCCCCGTTTCGGCCCGGTCCATGTATTTTTAAGCCCTGTTATGGTACCGCAATCCCACGACGTTTTTTTGAAACTAATTATATTAATTAAAAATCACAATCAAATATGAAAAAACTAAGCCTCTGGTGCACACGTAGGTATTAAAAGGAATCTATATTAAAAATTTCGAATTTTTTAGAGCAGTCTAAATAGGTCTTTTGCAATCCACAGACATATACAGACACTCTTTTTTTTTATTATAGATTCAGATCGTACTTTGCAGTCTGTTTTTTGAAAAACGAAATTATTTACAAGAACGGAATACTGCAAATCAGTTAGTTTTCTTAACTATATTACCATAACAAAAGGTTGACTCCAAGAACAAAAAAAAAATTTCTGAGAAAGTTCAGTTCATAAAACTGACAAGATAATTAATAGAATTCCTTAAAATTTGCGTTTAAATTTTAATTGGGATACATTTTTTATTATAGGATACATTTTAAAATTGTTATTAGTGATGTAGCATTGTCTACTAATTCTTTGTTTTAAGCTCTAAGATGACGATTATAAGTTTATTTGTTTAAAACTATAATGTATCCACACAAGATAGTTTTTTTAGTTTTAAAATAAAGATATACGCTGCCAAAAATGTAGGAAAGAACTGTAGTTTTAAACCGTATGCGGAAATATTCTATGAGACAACCATTACAATTTTAAATTGACAAATTTTTCAATAAAATAATTTCTATTTTTTTCTCAAGATGTGGAATTGCACCATTGTTAAATGAAACTTATTTTTAAGAAAAGAATCCAAGCATTTTATGAAGCATTCATATTCGTCCTTGAAATGTAGGATTAGCAAGATAAGCAAGTAATATAAAATGGGCATTAAAGTTCTCTATTACCTCTATCTAGTGAGTCATTTGTATAAATTTACGATATGAATAAGGATTGCGATGCCCTAGATTTCATAGTTTATTATTTTTACTTCAAACTTCTCAATGTTTATGAAGGCAAAGTTTTAAAATTTATCCCAATTGGTGGGTAAGATTGACTTTATAAAATACGCAAGGATAGTTGAGGGCTCTAACTTTAACCTTTTGCGACCTGACGTCCCGATTTAAAGACATTTAATAAAAACTGTAAAACAAATAACGCGATAATTAGTTCCGAAATTGACCTAGTCCGATAGAAGATCCAAATATCAGTTTTCAGCCTTTGATCACAGGTATCGGTATTTATTTCGAAAAAAAATGAAGTTGAAAGAAGGTTAATACGATATTAGTTCTTAAAAAAAAACTTTCTTTCAAACTTTAAAAAAAAAGTTGTTTTAGTAGTTTAGTTTTTCATATTTTTCTTTAAAACAAGCATTATTTAACTCTTCAAAAGACATGTTTCTTCCACGTAACGATAAATAAGTGAGAGCTTATTTTACCGAGGAAAAAATCGCTAGCTGATGATTCCGAATGGAATAATTGGGGGTGAAAGGGCTAAAACCATGTGGCTCCCCTAATTGTTTTGAGCAGTATACATCAATTGTTTAGGTATTTATTTGCCTTATATTTTTTCCATTAACGTATGAAAAGCTATTTTACACGTGACACATTTTCTTGCTAATCGTTGTTGAGGTGTTGATGTGAATTTATTGAAAGTAATTCAATGTTGTAACATAAGTTTCATTTACAATTCAACTCTCAATAAATAGGTCTAAAAAGAAGCGTAAAACTGACAAAGAATTCATAGTATTTGACGCGAATTATGTATCCGCTATAGAAGAAAACTATTCCTGCTGCAATTTTAGCTCGTAATTGGATTTTTCATTAGTTTAAAATGCTTATTAACAATAATGAATAAAACAATTCAAATGTTTTGCTAAGCGGTTCTCTAAACAAGCACACAAGCTGGAATATATATGTACCAAACCATAAATGTTTTGCTATTCCTATTACTAAAGCGACAACTCTTAATGACGGTTTTTAAATTACTACGCCATCACCAATAGTCCTCGGTTAATTCTCTTTCAATTCAACCAAAAGCCTAAGTTTTAATTTTATACTATTATGGAATCATTTGTTTACATACCCTAAAATGTTTTTTAAAAAAATCTACTAGCCATTAAAGTAGCTTTAAAGCAGACATATTTCACCAATATTGGCATTTGCCCTACATCCAGTGCATCCCCAGAATTTCATCTTCAATGTAAGAGATTTAAATTTTTTCAAAATGGGTTTTGCATTATCTAGGGTAATTCAATTATCCTTTCGTTGAAAGCTAATTAAAAACCCCTTTAGAGAGAAATTAGAGAAAGTGAATCTAATTAATAAAAAACCTTTAGAGAGAAATTAGTGAAAGTGAAACTAATTAAAAGTAAGATTTTCAATTTCAGAATAGATTTTTGTTGTACAAGAAATACTGATGTTTCAATTAGGATGCTTTTTAGATATATTTTATGTTATGGGGGCTGGGGAACCCAGTCGGTTAGGCACTCGCCTAGCACGCGAAAGGTCCCAGGTTCGGGTCCGGGCATCGCCAAAATAGCTGCTGACCAATAAACGGCCCGTGCAACCAAAAATGCCCGACGAATAACTCCGTGTAAGGGAGTGCACGTTAAATATCCTTCAAATTCCTATCGCTGCGTTGGGTGCCTATTCAGGTGTCGGCTCGTCACTTGACTATGGTTCTAAAATACGACGCCCGTCGCCAATAGCCCTCGCGTTGCTCTAGTGCAACGATAATTCAACCCTAACTAACTTTATGTTATGAAAAACTTAGAAGAATGTTTCATTAGTTTCAAAAGAATGTTTTGAATGCTTTTACTAGTGTATAAAATTACATATTTCGGATATCTTTTGTATGGAACTAGTCTTAGATCATTCAGTTCTTTAAAATACGTTGCACTTGAGCTCCTGGACTAGGAATTTTATTGTGTTAGTGGTTTGGTATGCTGGAGACTGCTGCGAGCTGCTTTATAACCAACTAACAGTATGGTCCCGCCTTACTGGGAACCTGTTAACTTCGCATTGCTTCCTTTTAGAGGCATGCTTACTTGTGAAAATACTCAAAATCAAAACAAAATTAAATTCGTGTTGGCGAATGCGCACTTAATAAAGCAAACACTAATAGAGGATGAAGCAGCCTTAGGGCGAGCGCATATCTCAACCAAACTCAATCAAACTAATAGAGGATGGCGTCAAGCCCCCGTTTCGGCCCGGTCCATATATTCAAGCCCTGTTATGGTCCCGCAATCCCACGTGGATGACTTTTTTTAAAACTAATTATATTAATTAAAATTCACAATCAAATATGAAAAAACTAAGCCTCAGGTGCACACGTAGGTATTAAAAGGAATCTATATTAAAAATTTCGAATTTTTTAGAGCAGTCTAAGTAGGTCTTTTGCGATACAGACACTCTTTCTTTTATTATTATAGATAGCGTCTTAAACGTAAAGAATAAAGTACTATATTCCAGAATCAAGGGCAAATGAGACCAAATGACCATATTTCCAAACCAAAGTGCCTCTGGTTTAATTCAATTAAAAAAATACTTTAAGCGCCATATTTTGTTTAAAAAAAATAAACAAAGAGCGTCACAAAAACGCTGTGGTAACTGAATCTAAACTCAATTCATCTACTACTTGTAGCTCCAAGTTTTGACGTTAAATAAACCATAACTTTTTATACCCGGAATTTGCTCTCGAGATACTATTCAAGTTATCCTCTCGTCACTTTCAAACTGAAGAAAAATCTTTCCTCGTGAGTGAACGATTTAAAAAATGGATTCTTTCGAAGCATCTTTTTTTGCTCGATCAAATTTATCGCGCAGGCTTAAGGTTCTGTGGTAAACGCGATAAAAGAGGAACATCGCTCAAAACTCGTATTTGCGTCAGTTTTATAAAAATTTCCATGACTATTTAGGAAATACAGTCGTCATAAAACTACTGGGCAAACTACCAATTTAAATAAAGGCAGTTTTAAAAAGATAGTTAAATTTGCTTTGTTTATTCTTTGCTTTATGCCTAAATGCGCAATAAAATGTTACTTTATCATACATTTTTTATTGTTTTGGTGTTTTGCATAAAAATTTCACATTTCAGTAGAGGTGGCTAGAAGTTTCGTAGTCTTCCGGTCATCTTAAATATTTTGATTTACCCTGTTGTGGAAGTCGTGTCTTGCTTATGTTTGTAAAAAAATTTCTGTGCTAACTTTTTCAAAACTGTTCCTTTTGAAAATTGGCAAATATATTTTACTTAATTGAAGAGTACAGAGAAAACCGCTTGATTTCGTAGGTTTTCCTCAATAGGCCTCTTTGGCGATGATAGCGAGAAATCGCCTAAACTGGTGTTTAGAAACCTGTTACTCGCTTTGTTTTTCTTTCGCGGCAACCCTGATTCACGCCAGACATCAGTGTACACTAGTCACACGTTTGTACCGCGAATGAATAACCTAATGAAAAACCAGTTTCCTGTCGCCAATGTCCGCCAAGCATACACAATTACGGGAAGACTCCTAATAAATCAAGCGATTCTTCCCCTGTACTCCAATTGATAAATATACGAAAGTTTGTAAACTTTTGGCAATGAAAAGTTTGGGTTAAGTAATTAAAAAATTAAAATGCAGGATATATTGACTGTTGCACAATAAAATACAATCATTAATTACTACCTTAACTAAATGGTACATTTAAAATAACTCTTTGAAGTTCTTGAAATAGCTGGTTATTTATCTTTTCAAAATCGACTAAGTATGTATAACTGGTTGTCAATTTCGCACATGCACTAATCAACTCTGTAAGACTAGGCATCCACCAAAACGGTCTTAACTTGAATAAAAATAAATTATAAACTCAAAAGTTAGATGCAACTGTCTCTAATGTTCAATGGAGTATTCTTTGTTATCTATCACTAACTTTGAATGGATTTGAAAATGCATAATTAACATACGAGTACTTTATAACGTTCATCTAAACCTAACCTAAAAGCGTTTAACAAATTATATTTTACCTTGCTTATTGCCTTACTTCCGTATTTTACTTCCGAACAATGTAAATTGTCATCAATTTATATTTCTTGAAAAGAAAAATAGAATATTTAAAAAAGTCCTCGACAACTTTAATGGAGGACGAACCTCATAGGATAAAGACTAGTTCTAACTTTAACTTAAAGCAGCGAACAGTTATTTGATCCTAATCCAATAAAGCGTGATACTAATTGTTTAGAAAAATAGAATATTTAAAAAAGTCCTCGACAACTTTAATGGAGGACGAACCTCATAGGATAAAGACTAGTTCTAACTTTAACTTAAAGCAGCGAACAGTTATTTGATCCTAATCCAATAAAGCGTGATACTAATTGTTTTTAGGCAATTATACCTTCATTTTTTACGAAAGGAATATTTCTATTTAAAGACTGTGGAAGTTTATTCATGTTCGTAAATTTAATTTTCATGGTTCATGATTATTAGTTAACAAAAGAGTAATTTGTGCTAGATACAGACAATATGTATCTATTGATCATTAAAAGTTTTTGTAGTTACTTAGGATGTGAAAGTAAAAACATAATTGTAACGAATGTTACATTTTCTATAAGATTAAAATCTTAAAACTTAGTATTACTTTTTTTTAATCTTCAAGGAAAAGTTGAAAAGGGTATAAATTACGTTCGAAACTAAAGTTAAAAAAATTTCAAAATAAAGGTTTGAAAAAATATTGTTAAAAGAAAAGTAAAAAGTTTTAAAAGGAAATAAAGTTATATAAATAAAAGAATTTAAATGAATGATGCATTTAATAATTAAAAGAAATCAAATAAGTTTTAAATGGAAAAGACAACTATGATTTAAAATAAAGTTTTTATGTATTTGGAAAAAAACCCATTAATTCAAGGGGGTCTAGTACCTTGAACAAATTTTTATTTTTTGCACATGCCGAACTCTTTCTTCATACGCAAGTAACATAAATAAAAACTACTTTGTAGCCAAAAAGTTATGTGCAAATTTTTTAAAGTTTCCTCCATTGCTATTTATCTTCTGCTATTCAATTTTACGTTCAGAAATATTTATTGAAGGTTCTTTATCAATATCCTAATAGAAATATGCATTCCCGTTTAGTTAGAATTCCTACTTTTTTAAATAAAATATTAACGAAAAAATTTCGTGAAAAATTTACGAAATTTCAACTTTGAACATTGTTTACGAAAAAGTAAAGGCAAAAATTAACAAAAGAAATGCATGTTTTCATCAAAAATATTTTGAATTACTTATACTAAGTATAAGTTCTAAGTATGTTTTTTATACTTAGTATACTTATACTTAGTATTTTTAATTAGCTCCAAAGATGAATTTCGTCCGGATATTCCCCTTAATATTTGGTTGAGATAAGAAAACAATATGTATAACAATTTGAATGTTTCGTAAAAAATAATTATTTACTCTTTGATGTACAAAATATAAATGCATAAAATGGGTAGAACGAAAATCTTGAACGTTTTTAACGAGAATAATTAGTTAGGACTTATAAAATGGAATTTGTTTTATTAAAAAAGCGGTATAGTTGGTTAACCCTAGGGGGAGAAATGTTTAGATTTGTAAAATCATAATGCCATCTCTATTAACTATAAAAAGAGAATGAAATTCCTGCTAAGTCATTTAAGTATGCGAAAGAAAATAAACAAAAAATTAAATAGCATAAACGCAAATATCGCAAGTAAAATGTATTAAATAAAGACTGCATTGCTGAATCTAAATTCAAGGTAAATGTTTCAGATTCTTATGTAAACCTTACCCTTTTACTTTGATAAAAATTCCCAAGATTAACAGAAGGTGTTTAAAGTAACTCAAATAGTTTTTTTTTCTTGGCAGCTTAGGTTCTAGCTTAAAAGAAGTAAGAATGCAAGTGCGACAATTTTGAGTCGCAGAAAATGTACAGACTCAGCGTAATTCAAAATGATGAACTTAGTTAGCTTAGTCTGTAAGCCAATAGTGGTATAACTACCCTTAATTTCGATATGCATTTCTTTGTCTTATAATAATGTCTTGATTTTAAAAGGGTGAGGTTCGGGTCCGGGCATTGCCAAATTAACTGCCGACCTATAAACGGCCCGTGCAGCCAAAATGTCCGACGAATAATACCTTGTAAGGGAGTGCACGTTAAATATCCTTCTAGGTTCCTAACTATGCGTACGGTGTCGCCCTTAACGGTTGCGTTGGGTGCCTATTCAGGTGTCGGCTCGTCACTTGACTGTGGTTCTAAAATACGACTCCCATCGCCAATAGCCCCCGTGTAGCTCTAGTTCGACGATAATTCAAACCTTTAACCTAAAACCTTGGTTATATAGGACTATTGAATTGTAATATTTTTATTACCAGATAGCTTGAATCATTATAATCAACTGCTTATTAAAATTGCGCTGCAAAAAATAATTGTTATGAAAATGTTGCTAAGTGAATAAGAATAAATTGAACTTTTTAAATATTGCCACACTTTGTAATCGATTATAAACCTTTTTTTAATGTTTACGTTTGTGTGGTGTCGTATACCTTAAGAAAATATTTTACTTTTTATACATAAGATTTTACTTGCATTTTATTAATTTTAATACTTTCTAGTTTTTCGTGCAAACGCTTAGTTTGTAGAAAATTAAATTGTATATTTAAAATTTCCTAAATTGAAACAAATATAGAAAATAGCATGAAATAATTACTTTAATACAAAGTCTCAAAATACAAACTAAATTAAATGTAAACATTATAAGGTGAAGCTGAACTTACTATTACACCATACTACTATTGAACATACTATTACTTATACTTACTATTTAAACGATCAATGCCATTTGATTGCAGATTTTTTCGGCGTTTTCTTATTTTTGAGATCTATACCACTCTGAAAATAATCTCATAAAATAAAGAAATTGAGATGCAAATTGGATTTCAAGTTTCTTTCAGTCATTCCACTTTAAAATTCGATTCTCAGTTTTTCTTTTCCCTGATTATTTCTTAAGCGTCTTTAAGCCCTCAAGTTTCCAATTATTTTTAAAAATCCAATTCAGATTTTTTCTTCTGATTTTTAAGTCTTAAATTGGTCTAATCCTCTGTTTTTCAACCAGTTAGCAGCTTTTCTTTGGCATTACCAAGAAAATCTATACTTGCTTAAATCCAATTTTAATTGGTTTAAAAACCAGCCAAGAGGGAAAATTTACGAGATTTCGTAAATATTTTTGAACTTATAATTGAATATACAAGAAATTCCGATAGTGATATATATTTTTTTTGTTTTCAATTTTTAAACATATTTTATCTAATTTATAGCTGTTAATACTTTAAATAATATATTGTATGAATATTAATGTAATGAATATTAATATAAACTAAATAAATAACTATAAATAGTTTTCATTTAACCCTTTAAGTCGCAGTGATGCCATTTGGCATCAAAATGTTTCTCATCATAATTTTTAAAAAAAATATGGCCGACATTTATTGGCATTAATAAAAAATATTTTCAAATGGAAAATAGTTTGAAGAATCGATTGGTGTGCTTTTTGATATCATAAATGGTAATGGACGATCATTTTTTTTTCTTAAATGATGATGGCAAATTGTCATTGAGACTGAAATTGTTAATATGAAGGAAATTTGTCTGGGTGAACAATAAAAAACAAAGTTGGAGGTAAAATTATTGATTTCCATAGAATCGTTTTGAAATTTATGCATTTAGTACTTTTAACTATATTTATGCATTTCTATTGAAAGTTCTGTGAAACCATATTATATAATAGCTTGCATAAATTTTAGATACGGAATTATGTTTGATGCAGAATTAAGACAATGGGAAATATTTTTTATTAAATTTTCTTTTTATGAAAACCTTGCTTATTGCTTTACATTTACTCTTGGTTCCATATGACGTTTCAAAGCTGTTTTAGATTAAATTATAACATAGCAGTAAAATTTAACTTTTTAAAAACAATATGCTATTGAAATGATCTTATACCATCTATTTTATATTTCTAGAATTAAATATAGCTTATTTATCTCGATAAAATATAAAAATTGTCTACATAGTAAGCATTGATCGAATTGCCATTTGTAAAATTTTTATTCGATTCCCTTATATTTTTACTGCAAACAATAAACTAAAACTGACTCTAATAGTCCAATCAAAAAATTATAATTTCCACTTTATATTTGACTGGGAACGTCAAATAGCGAATGATGGATTGAATATGGTGATTCTTTAAAACTTCTTTTTAAAGTGGTAAAAAAAAGTCGAGCATTTCACTTTACAATAATCCATTCTTTTTGTTGGATCGATATAAGTTAATACCGTTACTTTAGATATAGATGCTGAAAGCCATCGTGGTACGGTGGGTTGAGGCGTTATGTCGTGGTGGCTTCGTCAATACATTGTACACTGCCCCACAGGTTAAGGGGGACGTATGTTTAAACTCCTTTTACCCCAATAATTCCATATGGAATTATAAGCTTGCGATTTTTTTCTCACTAAATTGAGCTAGCACTTATTTATCGTTAGATGGAAGAATCATGTCTTTTGACGAATTAAATAATGTTTGTTTTAATTAAATAAAAATATCAAAATATGGTAAAATATACTCGAAAAAAATTTGAGAAACAAATTAAGCCTAAATTCCTCACGCTTGCATTCTTAGATGTTTAAAACTTGATTTGAATTTTTTTCAACAAATAAAGTTTTAAATTTTTCTTTATAATTTATTTAAAAGTTTGATTCCAATTCTCCCTTAATTTTTAGTTAAATAGAATTTTACCATTTCATTCTAGATGCATAATGAACCCATTTTATTTTTTGCAATAAAAATTATAAAAAAAATTAAGCGAGTTCTTTAAATCGAGGAACTCGTATACCAAAAAATAAAAAATAAACTATTTTTTCAGGTTATTTTGAAACTCAATGTAAGCATGATTTTTAATGCCAAGGATTAAATTGTGATGCATTGTAGGCCCATTTGATACAGTTGCGGAAAAACCATTTTAATATACTATGTAAATTGAATACATTTAAAAATTTTTAAATATATAATCTTCAATGGTTTCCTATAAAAGAAATAAAAAGGAAAATTATTAAAATGGATAAAGCTTAAGCATTTTTATAGCGTTTCCATTTTGCACCGAAATTTATTGAGTATCATTTCATAACTTCGCCGTATAAATAAATATATACGAGGCAGTAAATTATATATTATTCACAATAGAAATCTATTGGTATTGAATCAACTCAAAATCGTCGTCTAAAGCAAATACACTTCCAAATACAACCGGGGACCAGACTTTTCCATTTATGGGTGTTCCTCCAGGGCAAAAGATATTTCAAAGAAACAACTACCTTTTTTCACCAGTTGTGTGCTAAAAAGTATTATATTGTTCTTCTGGGTAGTTTTTAACATCCTTTCCATTAAAAACCATGAATGGTACGTATTTGGACTCTATGATAATTTAAATGTATGAATCTCTACTCTTAACCCTTTCAGTCCCAAAAATTTACTGCACTACAGAAACATCTGATATTCCCAAAATAAGCTT
Source organism: Hylyphantes graminicola (assembly GCA_023701765.1). Classification (NCBI taxonomy): domain Eukaryota; kingdom Metazoa; phylum Arthropoda; class Arachnida; order Araneae; family Linyphiidae; genus Hylyphantes; species Hylyphantes graminicola. The sequence goes on from CM043122.1 coordinate 5,397,011, forward strand.
ATTTTTGGTCAAATATACGAATTCCATAAGGAAAAAAAATCCATTAAAATTTTTTATATGGTTTTTGAAACAATGCCAAAATTCTTTAACTGTGGAAAACAACAAAATGAAAATATATATATTACCTAAAAACACTTCTATTTATATATTTTAAGGTATCTGACCACATTATTAAAAAAAATTTAGTAATTATTTTAACCGAAGTAGTTTAAATTGTGTTTTAAATATGTGGAACTGAAGTGAACTTATAAAAAATCAGGAGAAACGCTTGTTGACTATTTTCTAAATAAAAAAATTAGTTGTTCTGACTTCTATTGAGATTAAAGTAAATTTTTGTCTGATAGAACAGAGTGTGAAGAATCGAATGATGTGTGTTTGGATGTCATAGCGGATATAAACATTTTGAAAAAAATATTGAAAGTGATGATGCCAAATGGCATCACTGGGACTGAAAGGGTTAAAGGCAATTTGTGTTCTTGCCAATAAATCTCATCATTCCTTTATAAAATGTAGTTAAAGTATGTGTACCAAATGAGTCGAAACTTCGAAATAGTTAAGTTGCATACACAAATTTACTACTCAAATAAGGGATTTAGGCGTTTATGTGTTGACTGTAGATATTGTTTGTTTCGTGTTAATGAATTGCACTGGATTACGCTTTGGGATTTATCGTAAAAGTAAGACCCATAGACACTTTTATGAAAGTATGTTTAACGATATGATATTAAGATGATGCGTGATAAAGGTATTTAACTTAACGTCTTAACTTAATGCGTCATTGATTTCAATTGTAATATTCGTACTCATGACTCACGGGTTTGTTAGGCTGTGCCTAGCTTAATCTCCCAACAAAAGAAAAATTAAAGAGTTTAATTTCGAATAAACATGACACAACACAACTTATAAAATATTTTAATTAAAAAGTCTTTCCACATAACCATGAAAAATAGAACTGAAAAAAAAATGAATCGGAATACGAAAGAAAAATAAGTGTTCCAAAATGGGCCAAAATTATAAAATCTTTAATAATGTCATTTCAAATCTGTAATGTTTCAACATGAAAAGTAAGTCTTTGAAAACAACCAGGAAAAATATAACTGAAAACAATGAAATACACTGGAAACTGTGAAATACACTGGACACAATTAAATACACTGGACACAATGAAATACACTGAAAATCGGAATACGGGAGAGAAAAATAAGTGTTCTCTAGCACGAGCCAAAATCCCTTTATCAAACTAAATTTTTTCTTCCAATCGTAAAAGTGACAGGCCTCGACGCTCCTAGGAACTGGAATTGAAATCTTTTGATGACAGACACTTGGTAAATGAGACGGGCGATCGCATTGCCCACTGTCTATTTGGGGACTGTCATCGGATAAAGAAGAATGCCATTCTGAAATGAAGTACTTATTTTTCTCAAGATTAAATACTCCTTCAGTCGAGTGCAACGAAACAAACAAAACAAAGATAGTTGGAGACTTCTTTCCCTTTTAAAAAGTTTGACGTTTTTTTGGTGCTTTTATTTTATACCCCGGTTGGCGGTTTGCAAGTATGAGAATACCCTTTTTCGTAAATTAAAGTCCTGGCTTGGTATAAAATAAACTATAAAGGTTTTTAGGTTCACTTGTGTTGGACACTACAAAAAGTAATGCCTCCCAAATTTTATATTTTGCCTAAATCCATCGTGACAGCTCTGTGAGACGATTATTCAACCAAACCAAAAACAAATGCAAGCTCCGATAGAACTGCCAAACATTTTTTCGGAGAATCGCTTTAATTAAAATAGTTACAAAAGATTTTATACCTTTGAAAAACTCTTGACTGATAATTAATCTTTTGGTATAAGATACAAATAAAACTAGCTTTTGACAAAAAAGATTTATAAACCGATATATAATATGTTTAATAAAAGAACTATCCAAGTACCTACTTAATTCATTGCAATTGTATTGGCAAGATTCAGAGATTTGAAGTTAAACCTTTCCCTTTAAACTAATTATTTTAATAGGAGCATTTTTGGGAGAGCAAAATTTTACTACATTTTTATCAAATACCATTTTTAAAACACAATTTGTGGTTACTGCGAAATTAAACAACCAGTAGCATTTAAAACACAATTTTGTTTGTTAATACTGTACTTTGAAACTTCAATTTTAGCTATAGTCGGATACTTTTAAAACTCTTTACAAGAGTATAAGAGATCGGATTTCAGAAGCCTCCCTCCTACGCAAACAATTAAGAAATTAAAGTCACTCCCACGTTCAACTGACTGGTGATGAGAAAATTGAACGGTTTTATACAAAAGAGGTACAAACTTACCCGGCTGATTGTGGGTAGGATAATACCGGGTATCATGTTAGCTATGAACGTAAAATCCGACCCGATTAGTTTTCTGTTATAACTTAGCCTTGAAACAAGTTTTTTAATTAAACTGTTGCATAAGTGAATGCTTCACAGATTTGTTGTAAACAATTTAGAGTATATAAATTGAAAACTTAAAAAGGTGCTGTTATTTTACAGAAATAAAATTGTTTTTCGAGGGTTAGTTTTGAAGTTAGCTTACGTTATTTAACTAGTAAAATTCATAAAAATTAACTTTTTAAGTTTTTTTGTAACTGAATAAAATGTTTGAAATTTAAATAAATTCAGTGACTCTTAAAATATGGATTTTTAAAAGTATTATTTGCATTTTGCGCACACTATTAAAACACAAGTGACGTTTGGGACAACTAGCGGTACCAGTATGGCACCCCTAGGCAATTCACTAGCCTAATATTCATGAACCCAAAGCAATTCAAAGTCTTGAGGTAACAAACATACCAACTTTTCACCCAGGGGTGAATATTGGTCCCCATTCGTCACACTCGGATTTTACAATGTATACATTGATAGTTTTTGTAAAGTTATTTTCTAAAGACTTTGTTAGGGTTTCTAAGCAGTTTAAGTATTCGGTATTCATTAGTTTAAAATCAAATTTTACATTAAGGATTTTCAAAAACGTTCTTCCAAACCAGCACAAAGTCAAATACACACAAAAAATTACTAAACAAAAAAATAATAGCTTTTATCCCACTTATAAAGTCTCTTACTTAAAGACTGTTGCCGAATTTTTCTTCAGAAACGGATTTTGAAATCTCATTAACCCTTTCAGTCCCAAAATTTACTACACTACAGAAACTTCTATTCACACAAAATAGCTTATTTTTTTTTCAAATATACGTCCATCCATAAGAAAAAAAAAATTATTAAAATTTTTATATTGGTTTTTGAAATAATGCCAAAATTTTTTAACTGGAAAACAAACACAATAAAAAAAAAAAACCTAAAAAACAACCAATTGTGTATATTTTTTATCTCTATCATATTATCAAAAAAAAAAAGTAATTAATTTAATTTAGCCGAAATAGTTTTGTGTGTGTTTTAAATATGAATGAAAGTGAAACGTAAAAAAAATATCAAAAAAACTCTTTGTTGCTATTTTTAAAATAAAAAAATAAAGTAATTCTGAGATTTTATTTGAAATTATTAAAATCTTTGTCTAAATAGAACAAAAATCGAATGAAATCGTGTGATGTGTGTTTTGATGACATAACATAATTTGAAAAAAAATGAAAAAAAAAAATGATGATGCAAATGGCATCACTGGGAGGTCAATAGGCTAAAGAACTGGCACTAGCCAAACTGATTGCTGTACATTTGACTGAAAATAAAACTATTAAAATCTGAAGCGACGCCAAGGCCCATTTAGTCTTCTATTGTCCCCTAGATAATTCTTATCATGATGGGCCCGAAGAAATTTAAACTTCAATTTGACGTAAACCATTCTAACCCAAATAACTGAATATTAAAAAGATTTTAATGAGGACATTCGATACTTTCTGAGACATAATTTCCATCAATTGAAAGAAAAATCCGCGATCTTTAGTCGCGAAAAAGTCAAACCACAACACTAGGCTTTCTACCATCGGCTTCTGGCTTTTTAATTAATACAGACGAATTATTTTTTATGGGAATTTTATTTGAATCGTTAAATATCTCTGCTACATTTCTGGAAAGGGGAAGACTAAATTATCAAGACTTCGCTTTCCAAGAAAAGAAAAGCATTTTTTAGTAATTTCGTAGCGTTTGAATAAGATATTTGCATTGCTTTAACTGCTAAATAAACATTTGCTCTTTACTCTTCGATAATTTAATCGCGAATTATTTTATCGTAATTATATTTATTTAATAAATGTTTTTAGAGGTTTGGGCGTTTTATGTTTAAAATGGTAATTATATTTAAATTTATACAGATCAACAAGGAATTTAGCAAATATTTTATCCCAAATGCTTTTTCCTGATGTCAATATTGTTTTACTACTTATTCTCCTAAGTTTTTCATTTTAAATTCCGCGGTAGAATAAACTGGATGTTTTGCCTTTTTCATAAACCTGCATTTATTTATCTTGTCATGTTTTATCTTTCAACTCTAAATACTATTTTAGTACACTTTAAACCTTCCAGTATCAGTGATGCCATTTGGCTTCATGTTTCTGATCATAATTTTAAAAAAAAATATGGCTGGCATCTATTGGGATTAATAAAAAATATTTTCGAATAGAAAAAGTTTGAAGAATCGAATGATGTGCTTTTTGATATCATAAATGGCTATAGACGATCAGAAAAAATTTCTAATGATGTCAAATTGTCATTGGGACTGAAAAGGTTAATATACTTATTGTATAATTATTCTAAATGCTTGAATCTCAAAAACCAAACTTTTATCACCGCTATGAATGATAATTAAAACCAATTTTAAGGGAAAATATATATTATAACTGAAATATATTGCCGACACTATTTTAAAAATTGAAAAATCTTTAAAACTTAATTAAATAACTATATTATCATGTAGAGTGCGTACTGCTGTCATTTGCAACATACATTTTAAACGTCTTTATGACTTTAAAATATTGCTGATGTTGGTGAACTAATTATCGATTGGAAGCTATATTGATGTTTTAGAATGAAAATTAACTATTTAAAGAAAAGTGTTTATGTTGTACACGATGTAAGGGGATGCAATTTCCCCAAATTTAATGTATCGGGCTCAGGGCAGTCGAGAGCGCTGCCATTTATTTTAAACTTAATAATTAAGTTCCAGGGCAAATTCGTATTTTGAATTGAGATATATTTTTTTGGTGTAAAAATAAAGAAACATATATGTATTAGAAGGATACTGTTTTATATTAAAATAAGTTATTACTATTTTCATGCCTGAAATATGAACTACTTTTTAGCAATATCTTGACAGATTTTGTGATTTGACATATAATGCATTTAGTTTATGGGGCTGATGTTTAGTTTTAAGTATTAAAATATGATTTTTTAAATGTAAGATAGTGGCATTGTTTTAAACTCTTATGGTAAGATAGGTTCTTACTGGAAGCGAACCTCGAACTTTAGAACTAGAGTCCGATATCATGTAACCACCTCTTCTCTAGTGTCGTGAATTGGGTGAATGAAGAATAGCGGGAAATAAATTTTTTAAAGAAACAATAAAGTGCAACAATTTAAAAAAAAGAATTGATGGAGAGGGGAACAATTTATCGATTATACCTAAAGAGTATCGATCAAACTTTGAAGCGTTGCCTAGCAACAATTCATCCAATCCTGGGTCCTGGGATCTTTTCAAATGCCCGCCTTTTGTTGACATACGTAAGGACCGAGTGGTTAGGGTTCGGACACGGATCCAACGGGATACACTGCGGAAGGTCCCAGGTTCGGGTCTGGGCATCGCTAAGATAGCTACCGACCTGTAAACGGGCCAGGCAGCAAAAAATGTGACGAATAATACAACGTGATGAGGAAGTGCACGTTAAATATACTTCTTTGTTCCGACGCTGCGTATGTCACCCTTAAAAGTTGAATTTGGGTATGTCTACACTCTAAAAAATGAATGCTCAAAAACGTCGAAATTTTCCTTAATTTTGACGATTCCGTTACTGGCAAATGCTCCGAGTTTTCATTTCCTCAAAATGAGGAAATGTGAATCGTCATTTTTATGAGGATTTGAATGTCGTCTTATCTAAGGAAATATTTCGTCATTTTTGAGCATGTGAGTACAACAATGAGATTCAGTTTCCTCAAAATCAAGATACAGAATCGTCAACTCACGATCGTAAAAGTGATGATTCGCGTTTACTCAAAAGTCACGTGATAGTTTGACGAAACAATCCTCAAAATTAACGAAATGCGGCTTGAGGATTCATGAATCGTCAAAAATGAAAGTGTTATTTCTGAGAGTGTACTAGGGTGTCTTTATGTCGTTTGACTGAGGTTCTAAATTAGGGAGTTGCCAAGATAGGTTTTCAAGATATTGCCATAGTTTTCTTCGGTGAAAAACATGAAAATACCAAAATAATTTAAAATTCATTGAAATATTTGTTTTAATGTGGTTGAATGTTTAATTTAGCTAAAAGCTGCTAAAGTTAATTCGATGCTTTGTGTTCCAACTCTAAATAAACCCGATTTTACTTGTAAGTCACTTCATCTATCCGTACCCTTTCTCGTGGTAATCCGCCTGAACACGAATTCCTACTAAGAACTACAATATTTATCCTCCAGATTTACTTCGAAATCGTCGCGAGAATAAAACTTATCGTTTAATATCTAGCTATCTTTATCTAGCTTTAGTTTTGGAATAACAACTTCCGCAGAAGTAATGCTTTTTAATGTTAGCCATTTTCCCCAGGTATGGGAATCATCATAACATCAGTAAAAAACAAATTGGAAACGAAAATGTTATGTAGTTATTTAGTTATATATTTTGAAGTTTTAAAATGCCCCAAAATATTCATGGAGACACTATTTTAAAACTTTATCAATTAAAATAACCGTATGTTATTTTCTTTTCACTTTTATTTTAAATTGATGGTGTGACAATTTCCATACCTGATGAAAATGGGATAACATGGCATAGTAATTCTTTTGCAAAAGTTGTGATTTAAAAACTAATTCATTAGTTCCATGGGACTGACAGTACCTCTTAACTGCTGTTTTAACCCTTTCAGTCACGGTGATGCCATTTGGCATCATGTTTCTGATCATAATTCTAAAAAAATAATAGGGCTGGCATCTATTGGGATTAATAAAAAATATTTTCGAATCGAAAAAGTCTGAAGAATCGAATGATGTGCTTTTTGAGATTATAAATTGCTATAGACTAGCATTTCTTTTTTTTAAATGATGCTAAATTGTCATTGGGACGTAAAGAGTTAAAGGAACGTGAGCGAAGGAATTAACTAGAGAATAAACTATTACAATATCCATTTATTGAAATAGCTTTCCAATAACTTTTTACAACAGCATTACAATATACATTGATTTTAATCCCATGACTTTTATTATATACATTGCTTATAACAAACGTAACATTTAAATTATAAAATGTGACACTAAATTCATCCAGTATTTGTTCAGTTTCACTTGATAATTTTTTTTAAAGAAAAGTTGTTAATTGCAAAAGGAGATATGTTTAATCAAGTTTTAGGTGTATAGTTTAAATTGTTAAAGTTGTGTTCCGACTTTTAATCGTGCTTTTCTTATTCAGCGCCATTTTGTTTCGAGGCAACTGCAGAACGCTTTCATCTTTCCATATAAAGATTAACTAAATCAAATTTAGAATAAAACTGTATTAAATAAAATAACTAGGTGTTTTACTTGCTTGTTTATCTCAAAATCACAAAAAAAATACTGAAATAATCTGCTGAAATTAGCTGTAACACGTTTGTTGAAATAGAAATAAAGCGTTTAAAACATGTGATGTTACTTCAGTTTGCTGGATACCTTTAAAAAGAAGTTTTAAAAGGCCATCGGCAAGTGCAAGTAGACGATCAAAATATAACTGGGGGTTAAATTAGTGCCTTGGTTTTCATTACTACCACCCCACATAAAAAATAAATTTTTTATAAAATATTTAAATTAAAAAAAATTAGTCCCGTTTATCCGAATCCCGGTTATCCGAAATTCTATTTATCAAAACAAATTCCCGAGCCTTTCGGTTTATATATGAAATGTATACGCATAAATAATATACAGAAAATAAATACGTACTTACAAAGTTGAATTTATTTCTCAATATGCAGTACTTTTTTAGTTTTGCTGCTCAACTTTGGTCTCGTACTCTATTGTATACACACATTTAGGAGATTTCAAACAATTTCATGGAATTAAAGGATTAACTCTCTAGTGCATACCGTTGCCATACGGCAACTAGTAACACAAATCCACTTTCTCTTCAAAAAATATCTGTACCAAAGCAGATGACTTGTACCATTCGTTATTTGTATAAAAAACGACTGTTTTTAAGGAGTTGCTGGCATCGATGTTGTTTAACGCATTTTTTTCGATAAAACTCCAAATTTAGTCTCATAATTTGAAATCAGCACCATCTGACCGCCGGTCTAAAGGATTAAACATCTATGGTACGTGTCCCCTAAAAGGACGTTTTTTTAAAAAAAAAATCGCACAGGTTATAATTGCAACGTGGTCCTAAATTTCCCTCAACTAACCCGAACATAAAACACTTACTCCTCATGTATGAAAAAAACAAGCGACCCATGTATTTACTGTTATCCTTATATTGGAACTACTTCCTATCGAAATTTAATTATCCACTTCACATCTGAAAGCGGCAATTCAGAGTGCCAATTAATGTCAATGGCGGCGCTTTAAAATGGTCAATCAAATATTCATATCAGACTAGCGATATCAACGGCTAGGGTTGAAACAAATGGACTCAAAGTGCCCGTTTGTACAAGTATGTTGCTCTCGATGACCTTTTGGGCTTTTAAGATATACTTTGCAAAGTAATTTAGACTTGTGCTTCTGAAATTATTAAATTCTTAGAGTGAACAATGAACTTAAGATCCTAAATTAACTATAAAATGTTTAAGACACTAAAGCATTGCAAACGATGCATGTCAGTTTCATGGTAACTCGTTAAGTTGTTTGCTTTAAAAGTAGGCTACCATACTTCCATAACAATTAGTCATAAAAAAAAATATTTCGTTTTTAAAAAATAAACACACTGAAAATAAGTTTGTGGAAACAGGATTTAAATTTCGTAGTTACATTTTCAATCCTTGGAAATCCTAGAATACTAGACATTTATATTAATTTTACATGATATGAATCCAAGAAATGACTACACAAAGATATATATGCGAAGAATCGTTAAAACTTGTAGATAAATACCGAAACTATAAGTAAATATATCTTCCCATTTCGTAAAATCAGCCACGTACATTTTGAATAGATACATATTTCTTTCCAACACATGCATACTTCTGTAATTCAGAAAATATGTTATAGAAATCCTTCTAAAATAGCTTACTCGTGTTTACGGAGCAAAGGAATTGATTTTTTATGATTTCCTTTGAAATTGGTGATTTGCTGGCTTCTCCAAGAAATTGGATTCTGGATTTCTATAGAAGTTTCTCAGTTACTTCGGGGTTTTTTTCTTCAAAAAATAGTTTCATAGAAAATTCTTGTTGACAAATACGAGTCGGGTGTGTTTACAAGTAACATATTTGGATTTGTGGCTTCTGTGTGAAACGAATGAAAACTTTTAAAGCTTTTAGAAAATGTAGCAGAAGAGGGAAAATATGTATACCAGCCTACTATACCTAATGCGTTACAATTTTAAAAGTATATATCTCTATTTATATCGGTATGATTGGTAAGGTGTCATTTTATTTAAAAAAAACATGAAAATAATTTTTCAAACATTTATAGGGAAATTCCATGCAAAATTATCCTTTCTGTAGTGTAAATCGCATATTTAAAAAGTGATTATCACTAACTTTCAATATTGAAATTAGAGGAATAGCCGATTTACACTTAATAAAATGATGTATTATGCTTTATTTGATTTGATTTTTATTTTTCAAATTTAAAAAGCCTTTATTCTCCTCTTAAATTGTGACTTACACTACAGTTAAATTTAATTAACTAGCACTTAAAAAAAGGTTGCTGACCCCTGTTTTAAGGTGTCAATGCTTTCTTACTTTTAAACTGTTATTAACCATGCAAGGTAGATCAAATTATTAGCCAAGTGTTTGTTTGGGCATATATCGGAATCATTTACACTCACGAGTGAAATCCACTCCTATAGGAGAAGTGCATTTTCCACACTATAAAAGAGTGAAAATTAACTTGGACTGTGTTAAAATCGCTTGTGTGTTTTAATAGTGTACGAATGATATTTATTAGAAAATATATTTGATACAACTTGCATACCACCAAACTTTTAAATTCCTTCAATTCCGCGTTGTATTTTCAAATATCTTGAACTTTCATTGTTTGAAAGTTCTGGCGTCATCAGCGCCACTTTACCGCAGTTCAAATTTCAAAGCGTAGGGGGCTGGTGGAGATCCTGTCAGAGGTTTAACAAAATAGAGTAAAATCCACTCCTATAGTGAAAGTGCATTTTCCACACTGGAAAGGAGTGAAAATTAACTCAGACTGAGTTAAAATCGCTCGTTTGATTAAAGTGTATGGCTTCACTTCATAAACTAGGTTTGGGCTTGATCCAGAATTATTCCTATCTAATTTCAACCCCGATGGTCGAATTCTAGTCGAAGTGGCGCCAGATAAGCAACGAATAACAAACCACAAAAAAGCTCTACGATCGGACATTTACATATATATTAAATTCTGCTTTAAGGCCAATTTTTTCCTCGTATGTTTCAGTCAACAAGCGAGATGGGAGATAATATATTTGTTCATATTCTATGAAATCTTCCCATACTGAGTGACAGATTTGTCCGTAAGCGCTATTATTTCTTGTTGCAGTTATAAGACATAAAATTGTAGATTTCTCCAATGCTTAATAAGTTACGCTTAAGTTTACTTTTACTTTAGACCTCTTCGTGCTGTGTGGCACATAAGGCCTTAAGCATTTCACGCCAACTCTTGCGATTTTGGGCAGCAGTTCTTGCTTTTGACCAGCTCGCCCAGCCTGGTTCCTCTCGTCTACCATTTTTCTAAATGTTAGTTTAGGCCGTCCTTTTACCATCGGGGGCCTATGTCAGTGCTACTGCTGGAATTTGACTTGTTGGCATTCGTAGCACGTGGCCAATCCATTTCCACCTTTTTTAAAATATTAATTACCAGTGGTTCTTGTTTGGTCATATTGTAAAGCTCGATGTTTGATATTGTTTGTGGCCAGAAAACTCCCATGATTTTCCGTAAACATCTGTTTTGCCAGCTATTAATTCTTTTATTTTGTGTTTTAGTAATCTTCCATGTTTCCATTATATACAAAAGTGTACTTTTCACCAAAGAGTTAAACTTAAACTAATGTTAAAAACAGAAAATATTATTTGATCGCCAAATTTTATTTAAGTTTATAATAAATTAAAAATAAGATTCGCTCATACTAACTTTCTCCATTTTTTTTTAGCGTCATTATTCGTAATTAGTATCAAGTGAATAGTAAATGCTTTATTTGGATTACCTTTACACTAGAGTGTTGTCAGTCAATGTCCATAATTACATGACGGTATTCAGGGATTTCTGTAGCGCAAACTGATGAGCGAATTAACTATTTGGGTATACAAGTCATAACATGCGGGTTCTAAGCGTTGTTATACCACCATGGATGTAACGATTATCTTCATTAGAAGGGTCAATAAAGTAATTCTTGAAATTGCCAATAAATTGAGGTACAGTAGAACTCAAATATCCGAAGTAATTGGATTAAGTTGCAGTCCTCACAATTTTTGTTAGTTTATTATTTTTTTTTTGGGGGGGAGGGTGTTAAAATACTCATTGAATACTCTCTTTATCGGTTAAATTATGACACCAGTCGTCTTGCCTTGTCGTTTGTGTTGTTGCCTTTGTGTAGCTCTAGTGCAACGATAATTCAACCTAAACCAAACATCTGAGATATATGAAGAGTACAGGGGAAGAACCGCTTTATTTCGTAGGCTTTACCTCAATAGGCCTCTTTGGTGATGATAGCGAGAAATCGCCTAAACTAGTATAAAGAAACCGGTTACTCGCTTTGTTTTTCTTTCGAGGCAACCCTGATTCACGCCAGAGATCATTGGATAAGAATAGCAGTTTGTACTGCGAATGAAGAACCGAAAGAAATAAATAGGTTTCCCGTCACCAATGTCCGCCAAGCAGACACAATTAAAGGAAGACTCAAGAAATCAAGCGGTTCTTCCCCTGTACTCTTCATATAACCCATCACGTGACTTAAAATTTCCAGCAATATACATTTTACGAATATCTGAATAGGTAAACATCATTACATTTTAAAAATTTTAAGTATGGCTGAGTATTTATAGCCACATGCGATTAACACATCTTAAAAAATACATACAAATTGTCACATATACTTGTTATTAAGTTTTAAAATTGAGTAAATATGTGACATTATCTATGACGCTAAAGCATTTTTAAAAGTAAGAATCTATTCTATTATATCAGCCCAAATACCTGTGCATCTTCTACGCACATACTTTTAAGTAATCTGCATGTACACAAAAATACTTATTGAAACATTCCATCATTATGTAGTAACATCACACAAATAAGTTAACCCTAAAAGGTAGGAGGTATACTCGATAACCTTCTGAATGATAAAGACAAAAACCAGTCAACTGGCTACCGAGTTTTTCTAGCAACTCATAATTTTTAAATATTTAATTTTCATTAATTTTTAAAATTTGAAGCATGGAAGCCATTTATAACCATTTACTACAGAAATCTTTTTCTTAAAAACCCTTTCAGTCCCAGTGATATTTGGCATCATGTTTCTGATCATAAAAAAATAATTGGTCTGACATCTATTGGGATTAATAAAAAAGTTCCAATAGAAAAAAGTTTGAAGAATCGGCTGATGTGCTTTATTATATTACAAATGGCTATAGACGCTCAGAAAAAAAATTCGAAAATGATGCCAAATTGTCATTGGGATTGAAAGTTTTAAAACAATTAATAAATTTTTAGTTACAAATTTAAATTTTAAACTCAACAGTGAAAACGAGCTTATACTTCAGCCGATCCATCGGAGGAATAAAACAAATGTACTCTTTCTCAGCTTGAACAATGAAGTCTGAAATTCCCCAATATAGATCTAGTGCAAAGTTATTCACCACCCGAATAGCAATTACTGTCACCTTCTGTCTCAGACAACTCAATCAATTCAATTCGTTAGCGAATCCCCATTTTAGATTCTAAGCAGTCGTCTTCCATTGGGCCCATTGACCAATCAGAGTCGAGAAAGAGATCATGGTCGATACGCTATTGGCTCTTTTATTTGACCCACGCGCAATGAATTTTTCATAAAGTTGATTTTTTTTTTGCTTCTATACATTTTTTTCTTCCATTGACTACGTGATATGTTCGGAGAAAAGTTTTTACTTTGAAAAGTTTTGAGAAAGAGCTCAAAGTAATTTCCATACCCATAACTCAATGACATTTAAATTCAAAAAATGTAAATCTTATTTTCATAATGAATGGCTTCAGTATTTTAAATTTTTTTTTGAGAAAATGCGATCTCAACCAAAGTGCAATTGGAATTAGTTTAATAAAATTAATATCTAAAAATCCATTGATCTTTTTAAAGTTCAGATTGTATTATAATTTATATTGAATAATTATCTTAATCATACACTAGTTGACAATAAGTTTTAACCCCCTCCTAAAAATGTTTTTGCCTATTACTTTTATTATTGGAGTTGGCTATTTGTTTAAATGATCCCCCATGCTGAATTGGAACAAATAGAAGACAAATTGCGACACATTAATGCATTTTACTTGCAGTGTGAACACAACATTCTTGCATTTTTTTTTAACAAACCATATTTATCTTTGAAATAATGAAAATCAATTACAAGTTGTGTAGAGTAAGCGCTGTACGTTGAAAGGAATGGTACTCAGCAGCATTTGATCATGGGGTAACTATTAATTGCCTAATTAACAAAATCATACCTTAGTCAATTTTTAATTTCAAATGTTATTTTAATGAAAAATTGTAATTAAATTGTTTTAAATTATATTTAAACGAGAATCTAATATAGCTATGTCTTCAGATATGTGCCTAATGTCTTGATGCGCTAATAGATCTCGCCAGCCCTATTAAAATGAAATATTCGTAATTTATGGTGTCTGGTTTAAAGATAATTTGTCATAATTACAACTGTATGTGTACATAAGTGTTAGCATTTAGCCTTGATATGTTTTATTTGAACAAAAATGGCAGTTAACAATGAAAGATTCCATTTACTTCTACATTAATTACTAAGTGTCTTTATAATATGAAACACTGCAATACTAACTCTTTTGTAGTTTTAATTCTTATTATTACTTTACTCATCCATATTTATGATTACATTTTGGTTTAGACCTTTCAGTCCCAGTGATGCCATTTGGCATCATGTTTCTGATCATAACTAAAAATAATAGACTTGACAATTATTGGGATTAATAAAAAATATTTTCTAATAGAAAAAAAGTTTGAACAATCGAATGATGTGCTTTTTGATATCATAAATGGCTATAGACGATCAATTTTTTTTTTTCTAAAATGATGCCAAATTGTCATCTCGACTGTAAGGGTTCAAATCAAATTAAGTTGTCCGAATGTACTTCTTTTTGCGGCGATTTAAGTATGCTTCAATTGTAAATTATTCTCGTGGGAGCCATATTTTTACATTCAAAGTTTCCGTGCTACTGCGGTCAAGTTGAATGTTAAAACGATGGTTCCCAACCCGCATAGTTAAAAGGCTTAGTGCATGATGACAAAATCCTGGAACTTTTCTAACTGCCACTACTATTTGGAGCGTCGATTTACCACTTTCAGGGGGTATCAAATTTATAGTTTTACCTCAAAAATGGTAAAACTCACGCACCAAACAGTGGTGGCAGTTAAAAAGTTCTAGGATTCCCGTTCATAGTTAAACCGAACTTTTTAACAGTTTGGAAAAGACTGCTACGTTTTAAGTGTTCTTCAAATGTCAATTTTTGTGGTGTGTGAGCCATTTTTACATTCAATGTTTCCGTGTTACTGCGTTTAAGTTGAATATGCTATGACAATGGTTCTCAACACGCCCAGTAAAAAAGTTGGGCACAAAATTGCACCAGAATTCTTGAACTTTCTAATTGTCACCACTATTTGGAACGTTCATTAGCCACATTTGCTATTCAGCTATGATTTTACCACAATTTTTTAAATTTAAGCTTTAAATGGTGGTGAAAGCTAGAAAGTTGAAGGATTCTGGTGCAATCTTGAACCAAACTTTTCAACAATTCTTAAGACATCATGATATCAGCGGGTTTACTGATAACATGTCACATTGGTCGGCCGTGCGTAGGCTTGCTTAGTTCTAGGAGGTATTGGTAGAAGGCATACCATTTTTACATTCGATGTTTCCGTGCTACTGCGGTAAAGTTGAATGCTATTACAATGGTTCACAGTTAAAAAGTTTAGTGCATGATTACACAGAAAACCTGGAACTTTTCTAGCTGCCATTATTTGGAGCATCGATTTACCACTTTCATAGTATCAAATTTATGGTTTTAGCGCAAAAATGGTAACATTCATCCACCAAATAGTGGTGGCAGTTAGAAAGTTCTAGGATTCCAGTTCAATGTTAAACCAAACTTTTTAACTGCTGCGTAACATTATCCTTACACTGGTTTAAAATCTTAGATATCCCAATGTTACCTCTTTATCCTACGTTTTAAGTATGCTACAAATGTCATTGTGGAGTGTGAGCCATTTTTATATTCAATGTTTCTGTGTTAAGTTAAATTCTATTACAATGGTTCTCAACACAATCAGTTAAAAAGTTTGTCGCAAGATTGCACCAGGACTTTCGAACTTTCTGAAACCACTATTTAGAACGTAATTTGCCCCTTTTTAGATGTATCAGTTATGATTTATTACTAAAAAACCTGGTAAATTTTAGCTTCAAATAGTGGTAGAAGCTAGAAAGTTCTAGGATTCCGGTGCAAGGCTAGAATATATACAAAAAGTATGTATTTTAAGCATTGTATAATTTCATATTTTAAGTATTCTGTTTCAAAAAGGCTTTGGGGTGCATTAGTACACATTGGTTTTTCAACTGTCTTTTTTCTAAGATATTTACTACTGAAGGTTGCTATGAAAGTGTGAAAAAAAATAACTGTTCTTTTGTTACTTTATCAATTAGTGAGCTCATGATCAACTACTGCAAGGTACACGTATTCAGCGCATTCTATACATTATTTAATAATTTTTATGCGGGTTTTTTTATTATCTTCCTGCTGTAGAAAATTTATTTAGTAAAATTTTCGTTTAGAAGTTTTTCGCTTAGAAATTTAATACTTTTCCTAAAGAAATTGGTTCGCAGAAGCTTGTAATTTTAAAGTTTTTCGTATCGCAATACTAATTAAATTTTGTTTTAATTGCTTATTTTTAAAAATAAGATATCATAAAATTTTTTTATATAAAATATAGGCTAACCCAATTCGTCTACTTTTTAAAGCTATTAAAAATATCCCTTAAGTAAATATCGGTTATATCGGAAGATTGCCGATGAGTTCCTTGTTGTCAAATTTAGATTTTTAAAATTTTAATGAATTTGTAAGTTACTTTCCAGGAGTATCTGACCTTTTTAATTAGCTTATATATGTTAATATATTTCCTGTGGCTACGAAAATGCATGCTGTCAAGCAAAAGATCCTGATAGTTTGAATTTTTCCAATTAATAAATCGTAGCTTTTATAAACAAGTATATGTTAAACTATTTGTTCTTTGCTTATTTTTTAGTAGCTCTTTAATTGCATTACGAATTGTATCTTAAAATATATTTATGTGTTTTTATAATAACTCTGTATCATTATTTAACGTTTGCATAAAATTAATAAGAAAATTACTTTCTACCCAAAGTTTTTCCGTGCAATTTCTAGACGTTAGTTTTTCCATTGGTAAATTATATGTTTATAAGGGCATTATAGTAATGACTCTTGTATTTTTGAGACCAATTTTTATATCGGTTAATACAGGGTGAGGCAAACAAAACCGGCCCCGAGCTAGAGATGGGAATACGTTAAAATGATAGGCGAGAAAAACTCTTGAAGCCGCCTGAAACCTGTTTTTGCATTGGTTGGATCGGATTAGCTTCACATTAGAGCTACTCATAGACTAGTGGCGAGTTCAGATCTTAGTTCGTATTGTATGAAGACGTCCCATAATGCAAATTTAGGGTCTTGCAATCAATTTAGAATGTTTTGTATTACCAAATACAAAAAGGTCCGATTCTCTAGGATAAATAACGACCGAAACAATCAAATAATCACTAAATCTTGATCAGCTCTACTAACCTTGTTTACATTCCATTTCAACTAGCTTTTAAGGGGTCATAGGAGTCTTAAAAATGTGCAAAGAAGGTACTACAAAGCGTAGTTTGATCTTTCATGTAATTTTTTAACTACTCAATATATAAGTATAATTTTTTTATATGTAATTCTATAAGATTTATTTAATATGAAACAAATTTTAAAATTTATGAAACTTTAGCCAAAAATAAAATAAATGATATTAAACATAAAGCTATTTTAACACATTGGGATTAGGCGTGCGCGGCAAATTTTGAGGTCAAAATTGAAAAAATGAAAAAGGAAAATGACTTTATATTGTACAAATATGTACAAACAAAGACTTATACCTAAATTCTTATCTCAATTTTATATTAGAAATTATTTTTAAAAAAAATTAAAATCAAAATTTAAAAAATTTTATTAATTTTTTTAGAAAAAAGTTCTTAAAATAATTTCTAATTAAAATTGAGCTGAGAATTTAGGTATAAGTTCTAGTTTGTACTTATTTGTACAATATAAAGTCATTTTCTTGGTCATTTTTTCAATTTTGACCTCAAAATTTGCCGCGCAAGCCTAATCCCAATGTGTTCAAATAGCTTTATGTTTAATATCATTTATTTTAGTTTTGGCTAAAGTTTCATAAATTTTAAAATTTGTTTTATAATAAATAAATCTTGTAGAATTACATGTAAAAAAATTATACTTATATATTGAGTAGTTAAAAAATGACATGAAAGATCAAACTATGCTTTGTAGTACCTTCTTTGCACATTTTTAAGACTCCTATGACCCCTTAAAAGCGTAGCGTAGTTTCCGGCAAATAAGTCGCCAAGCGTTTGCTTGGGCTTAATATTGAAGCGATCAATAGCTTCAGTAAGTAAGCCTGTTTTTGTATTGGTTTTAGACTTGGCAACATTTCTGTCGTATTCTAATCTCCATCTCGGGGCCGGTTTTGTTTGCCTCACCCTGTATATATTTAAGCGGTTACGATACTCCGTATGCCAATGTGCTTCGCATCACCTAGCTTCCACAGTTTCAGTACGACCTAATTTCAACTAAACTTTCAAACCTAGGTTGTTTTTAAATAAACACGACCACCAAATAATATTTTTATCTATTGCGATGTAAGCACAATTCAACCAAATAAATGTGATTTTTTTAAATATTGAAATTGAAATATTGAACTTCTAAGAAAATGCAAACATACTTTCGTAAAGTTAAAAGCAAGAACATATTCTAAATCCCCTTTCATTTATTCCAATGGGAACGCTTTAGTCAAGCGGTTTTCTTTTTCCTAGGTAATATCAAAACTGGTTTTGTTTGTAAAATAAGAAAACAAATCAGTGTCCATTTTGTAATGAAATGTTTTCATGTTTTAGTCTAATGCTTAGAGATGAAACAGCATTAACTATGAATAGAAAAACTGAAAATTGATTGTTTTTAGTTGTCCTTGTTCATTTAAAAGGTTTTACATTCAGAAATCATGATAGACTAAAAGTAGAACTCGGTGAAAATAATTTTGCTACAACTTGAAATTTTTTTTATTAGTTGCTTACAATTAACAGAAAGTAATTTTTATTATGAAATATATTCTATGTACTTCTACATAATATTTTTAATGTCTTCATAATATGTATACATATAATGGACCACTGCAATACGACTTCTTGTTCACGTAAACAAGAGCTAATATGGAAGTGCCTCATCTTTACTAGAATCCTGATTTATCCTTTAAATGGTTTAAAATCTAAGATATACCAATGTTACCTCTTTATCCTACGTTTTTAAGTATGCTTCAAATGTCAATGTGGAGAGGGATCCATTTTTACATTCGATGTTTCCGTGTTACTGCGGTAAAGTTGAATGCTATTACAATGGTTCTCAACACAATTAGTTAAAAAGTTTAAAGCAAGATTGCACCAGAACTTTCAAACTTTCTAGCTGCTACCACTATTTGGTATCGGTTATGATTTTACCACAAAATTGGGAGAAAAAATAGTAGTGGCAGCTAGAAAGTTAAAGGATTACGTAGCAATCTCAAACTTTTTAACAGTTCGGAAAAGACTTCTGCATGATCAGTGGGTTCACTGATGTCATGTCGCGTTGGCCCGCGCTGCGTAGGCTTGCTTAGTTCTAGGAGGATTGGTAGAAAAAAATGTGGAACACTGGAAAATCTTTTTTTAAAAAAACCTATAGGGATAAGTTCGAGAAATTTACTTTGTTTGTAAAATGTCTCGTATGTACACGATTAAATCATTTTTAATAAAGTTTTCACAAAAGAAAATGGACACAAGTTTTTAAGTTAAATATGTTTAATGTTTTTATTCGAGAGCAAATAAAAATTATGGGTTTACAGCTAAAGGCTAGAATGTGTTCAAAATAGCGTGTATTTTGATCATTGCATTTACCATATTAAAAGAAATTCATTTTAAAAATGCTATCGGGTACATTGGCATATAGGAATGTAATAAGTATTTGTTTAACTTGTTTTTCTAGGACATTTACTACTGAAGGTCGTTCGCATGAAAGAGCAAAATATGTAATGTTTCTTTAATAATAAATTATGTCGCTTCGAATCAACCTCTGCAAAAGGTACACCCTGCGCTGTATGGTGTGTAGATTTAACTGATGGGGCTATACTAATCAGTAGTCTACATAACTCTGGATCAGAAGGTTAATTTAGCTGAAGATGTTGAACTTGAAATAAGGCTAGTTACGAACAGGAACAAATGTATAATTTATTAAAAAGAAATAAATAAAAGAAAAATCAAAACTGTGCTTAGGGCACAGAGCTAAGCTTAGACTTTGGCAAGCACAAGACTGAGCGAGACTGCCGGTACATATGCAGTACACGCTTATATACAGAATCAAAAATCAGAATTAACATATTGCAAAAAGTTAGCAAACGAGATATGACATATCAGAATTAAATATCAGAACTGTTTACTTTGGTAGAAATAGTTCGTTGTACAAGAACGTCGGAATTTGCTAGCACCACAGGGCTCCCCCGCAAGTCAATTTCTAGGGTAGACGAAAGCGAACTTTCCTGCCGCTTCTTGTTGTGTAGGTTTTTGAGTCTATTGCTTGTGGTGCTGAATAGGAATCGGGACTATTTTCTGTAATGAAGAATGCTGGTTTTAGTCTATTGATTGAAATGTTCTTTTCATTGCCTTTAACACAGAGTTTGAAGAACTTTGTGTTTCTCTGAAGCACTTTGTATGGTCCTTCATACGGTTGCTGAAGAGGTTTGCGGACGCAGTCTTGGCGCACAAATACGTGTGAAGACTGCGACAAGTCCTTGGCAACGAACACGTCGGTTTTAGAGTGTCTGGACGGTGGAGTGGGTTGGAGCTTCTGCATGGTGTCACGCAAACGATGCACGAAATCAGCGTGAGTTGGAGTATCCGCTGAAGAAGAACACCTGAAGAACTCTCCTGGTAGTCGCAGCGTTGTACCGTACACCATTTCTGCCACACTGACACCTAGATCTTCCTTAACACAAGCTCGAATACCTAGTAAGACACTTGGGAGTACCTGTACCCACTTGTCAGTAGCCTGGCATCGAATCGCTTGCTTTAGTTGCCGGTGGAATCGCTCGACAAGTCCGTTGGAAGCTGGGTTGTAGGCGGTGGTTCGGAGCTTTTCGGTCCCCAGGAACTTCATTAGCGCACCGCAGAGGTCGGATTCGAAGGCTCTACCCTGGTCGGTAGAGATGCACTCCGGGACTCCGAAACGGGATATCCAGCCTGAGAAGAATGTTTCGGCGATGGTCGCTGCAGTCTGGTCCACCATCGGGAAGGCTTCCGGCCAGCGGCTGAACCTGTCTACACAGGTCAGGACGTAGGAGAATCCACAGGAAGTCGGTAGAGGACCCACAACATCGACGTTGACGTGGCTGAATCTGCAACTAGGAAGAGGATAATTACCAATGGCAGATTTTGTATGGCGGTGGACCTTGTTCTTCTGGCACTCCAAGCAAGCTTTGCACCACTCAGCAATGTCTCTGGCCATCTCCTTCCAGACGAACCGCTCGCGCAGCAGCTTGGTGGACGCTTTCACTCCAGGATGGGCAAGGTTGTGTAGCGCTGAAAAAACTTGAAAGCGAAAGAGTTTAGGTACATAAGGACGGATAGTTCCAGTTGAAACATCACACAGCAATTTTACATCGGTTTGTGGGAAATCAAGGTGCTTTAACACAAGACCAGTATCACTATCCGAAACCTGCTTGATTTCCTCGTCAACCGACTGAGCTTTAGCCATGCCCTCGTAATCTATTTTGGATGGAACTTGTATTGAGCATATGCGTGACATTGCGTCAGCTACGCAGTTTTTATCACCTTCCAAATAGACGAAATTGGTCGTGAACTGACCCAAAAATTCCAAGTAACGCTGTTGGCGAGGGGAACAGTTTTCTGTAGCGTTTTTGAAAGCAAACGTGAGGGGCTTATGGTCCGTAAAAATTACAAAATTTCGACCTTCCAACATGTGTCGGAAATGCTTTACAGCACAGTATGCAGCAAGTAGCTCGCGATCGTACGTACTGTAATTTTTCTCTGCCGCATTTAGTTTTCTAGAGAAAAATGCTAATGGCTGAACCACCTTAGAGCAAGTTTGTTGCAAAACACCTCCTATAGCGATCTCCGAAGCATCTACCATCAAAGAATATGCGGCATCTGCTTTAGGATGTGCCAAAAGTGTTGCTTGCGAGATCGATTCTTTACAAGCATCGAATGCCTTGGTTGTCTCTTCAGACCAAACGATTGGCGTTTTGTCGCGTTTTTTCTTACCTTTGGTCAGATCGTGCAATAACGCCTGTTTTTCGGCAGCTTGTGGAATGAATCGATGGTAGAAGTTTAATAAAGCTAAAAAACGTCTGAGCTCATCGACAGTTTTGGGCAGTGGGTATTTTAGCAATACCTCGACTTTCTCTTGCAATGGAGAAATGCCTTCTGCTGATACTTGGTAGCCTAAAAAAGACAAAGTGTTAACAGCGAATAGACATTTGCTGACATTCAGAACTACTCCGTATTGGGAAAATCGTTCGAAAATTTGCTCCAAGTGAGCTTTGTGTTCATCCTCACTTTTTGAAGCGACAAGAACGTCGTCCAAGTAAGCGTAGCAAAAGTCAAGTCCTCTTAAAACTGTGTCTATGAACCTTTGGAAGGTTTGAGCTGCATTTCTTAGTCCAAAACACATGTTTACGTATTCAAACAAACCAATTGGGGTAATTACGGCAGTTTTCTTAACGTCAGAGGGTTCCATTGGGATTTGATGATAGGCTTTAATCAAATCTAGTTTTGAAAAAATGGTTTTTTCTTCCAGTTCCAAGGCAAAATCGTGGATATGCCTTATGGGATACCGATCTGGTTCGGTTATAGAGTTAAGTCTACGAAAATCTCCACAAACTCTATATTCGCCGTTACTTTTGCGAACCATGTGTATGGGACTCGCCCATGAGCTGTCCGAGGGTCTGATGATGCCCTGTTCCAAAAGTGATTTAAATTCCTTTTTTAGTGCTGCTAATTTATCGGGGGACAAACGCCTACTTTTAGCAAACACTGGTGGACCTTTCGTGACTATGCAGTGTGTAACTGCATGTTTTTTGGGTGCTTGATTAATGCAAGGTTTAGTTATATCAGGAAACTTTTTAAGCAAATCTGCGTAAGGCAAGTTTTCCGCTATTGTGCTTAAACCTAAAGATGGTGTACCCGTAACTAATCCTAAAGTGCTTAAGGAAGTTACGTTATCGATCAAGCGTCGATTGCGAACGTCAATCAAAAGTCCAAAATGTTGTAGAAAGTCCGCTCCCAAAATAGGCGTTTGAACATCTGCAATAATAAAGTTCCATGAAAAATCTCTACGTAAATTTAAATTAAGGGTAAGTCGAACTGAACCATAAGTAGGAATTTGTGTGTTATTTACAGCAAAAAGACAAAAGTCGTCCTTTTTCATAATCCCTTTAACAAATCTTTTGGGATATACCGACACACATGCGCCGCTATCGACTAGGAATTGCTTACCGGAATGCTTGTCGTAAACAAAAAGACGACTCATTCGTTGGCTTTCATTTGTGGTCGCCGTCACCGATAAGCCAGACCGCGCCCCAAAACTACAAGGTTTATTGCATTTGAGGGCTCTGTCTCCGTGGCGAAAGTGATACCAACAAATCGCGTGTCGGCGGGTAGCTGCCGGACACCGTTGCCGACCACGAGAATTTGACCTATGACGGGGACGTTCAGAGTCATAGCCTCGAGCTCGATCTCTAGAAAGCCGTGCTATGGTTTCTTGCAGATCAGAGATCTGTTTTTGCATTGACAATACCATATCGGCAGCAATTGAATTAGAAACGACAGGATTATTCATGCTTAGACAACAAAAATACCAAAAATTGAAAACTACGAAAAAAATAACCACTGGTCCCGTGTCAAAACCACCCAATTAACCACTCACCGGAAATTGCCAAGTCCAGCACGTGCCAGTTTGCTTCTTGAGTACCGGAGCCACACGCACTTGTCGACGTCTACAGGACACTATTGGTTTCATTGCTTGGGCTTGAAGACGACAGTTAGCGTATGCAGGAACCAGTCACTAAAGTTGCACACGGTACAGCATAATCCTTCTCGATGAAGGCCGAAGTTCGACGTATTTTCGACGACTGTCTTTCTGACGAAGTCCAACGTCCGGGTCACCACTGTAGATTTAACTGATGGGGCTATACTAATCAGTAGTCTACATAACTCTGGATCAGAAGGTTAATTTAGCTGAAGATGTTGAACTTGAAATAAGGCTAGTTACGAACAGGAACAAATGTATAATTTATTAAAAAGAAATAAATAAAAGAAAAATCAAAACTGTGCTTAGGGCACAGAGCTAAGCTTAGACTTTGGCAAGCACAAGACTGAGCGAGACTGCCGGTACATATGCAGTACACGCTTATATACAGAATCAAAAATCAGAATTAACATATTGCAAAAAGTTAGCATACGAGATATGACATATCAGAATTAAATATCAGAACTGTTTACTTTGGTAGAAATAGTTCGTTGTACAAGAACGTCGGAATTTGCTAGCACCACAGGTGCATTATCTAAATTATTTTTAATAGTTTATTTTCAAAATTTTAAACTTGGAACAGGAAGATAATAAGAATATTACCAAGTAGTTTATTTTGTAAAAATCGCATTTTTTGAAATTATCGCTTAGATATTTAAAAACTTTTCTAACTAAATTCGTTCTCATAAGCTTACAATTTTAAGTTTCGAAATGCTAATTCATATTTAGATTTGAATAGTGTTTTTTTTAAATAAAGCATGTGATGAAAAATTTGTTTATTAAATAGAGCTAAACCAATTTTCCCACTTTTTAAAGCTACTAAAATTATCTTGGAAGAAAATATTTATTTTACCGAAGGAATGACTACGAGTTCCTTTTTTAAAATACAAATTTAAAAAAAAATATGAAAATTACTTTTAAAGAGTATCTGACCTGGAATATCTGAAAAAATAGTTTATTTTTTTTGAAATTTATAAATTGCATAATTTTTTTTATAAACTAATATTTACTAAACTAAAACTCTTATCAATTCATACAATTCGTAATGCAATAAAGAGCAACTGGTATCCTGAACTAAACTTGTGTTTGTTTTTGCGCAAACGTTATCATTATTTAACGTTTGCGTACAAATAATAAAAATACTCTACCTTGAATTTTTACTGTGCAATTTCTGTAATTTACTTTTTCGAATGTGTAATATATGTTCGTTAGGGCACTGCAGTGCCAACTCTTGTATTATTTTGGAAACTAATTCTTACATTGGTTAACATATGTAAGATGTCACAATTACTTCGTGTACCATTGTGTTCAGTATCCCCTAACTAACGAATGTAAGTTTAAAATTCAAAGTGAAAAACATAAAACTATTGTTTAATAGTTGCATGAAAAAAAATTGCAATATATATACCATAGTTTTTTTAAGTCACAAATGTCAATGGATTTTAAAATTATAATTTAAATGCAATTATTATTAAAGTCCCGTTAAAATTTTTTTTTGACAAAAGCATCGCTCTTTAAATTTACACTTTTTTGTCAAACGAATTTAAATGTATACAGATCTATAATTTATTTACATCACACATTTTTAAGTTGAAAAACTTTCTAATGTAATTCTTTAAACTTTTGGTGAAGTTTTGACGAATCGATTCTGTTTCAAATACAGATCGAATTTAGTTCTAGAAAACTTGTATTTTAATATAACTTCGAAAGTTCTCCAATTTTAAGCCATACAGTTTCAATTGCTTAAAGTTTTTGTTTCTTTCTTCAAAACTAAGATAATTCGTTTTTTTTGTGAATCTGAATTTATTATAGTTTGACGGTGTAAAAAATCTTTGAAAAAGACAATATAAACATTTAAGAATTATCGATTGATAAGAATTTACGTGTGGGCCTTTATATTTCTGTACATTTTGAAGCTAATATTAGTTATAGTGCTAATTTTTTTTATCACATTCAAAAAGTTTTAACGATCTCGCAATATAATTCCTAAGCTTTTAAATTGAATTTTTTACTGTACGAGTTTTTATTAAAATTAAAATGTAACTTCAAAACACTTTCATATTTTGGGTCAAGGTAAATGTAAGAAACCTTCTGCAATGCATTTTATATAAGCCTTGCATGTATGGCTTTGAGTCATCGCTTTGAACGTTTTCGAACTAAGAATTTTACATTGTATAATCTTTGCTACTCTTGTGAAAAATATTTCGCTTGCAAGAATCGTATTCACAAAAATTTTAAAATGTGACTGCAGAAATTTTTAATTGATGTAGGAAAAGATTTTGAAAAAAATATACAAAATTTGGTAGAGCAATGCTCTTATGAACATCTATTATATCATATAAAAAAAACTATCGTAGAGAAAATGCATTGAAAAAAAAAGTTAAGTAGTTTTATTTGTATGCAAGCCTTAAATATTGAAAGTTATTTCAAAAATATACATTTAATGCACTTAAAGAGCAATTGCAATGTCGGCGAACTAATAAGAGTTTATAAAATGCTGTGTGATTTGTAAATTTCAGAAAACTTACAACCAGTCAGGTCTATTGCTTGTTAATATGCACCTTCATAATCACAGCTACTAATTTTGTAGACATAAACTAAAAAAACACACACAAATATCATACTAAGTTTTAAAAAATAAAATTTATTTGCAACACTTGATACATTATTAGACAGTAGTGTCTCACATCGGCTTACCTAGCTAATACAGGAAATTCTGAGGTTGGGCTGACTTAGTAGGAAGTATTGCTAATACTGACCCACTAATATCCTGTTTGCGGCAGGATTCTGTTAAATTCCAAATCTGTAAAACTGTAAAAATGTGCTGTATAACTAGACTACATAAATTTTTAACTTCATAAAATAAACTGGAGATATCCACTCTCTGCCACTAGTTTAATCGAGTAAACGTCTTAATCTGTGTAACGTTACTATAACGTATACAATAAATTTGTAGAAAATTAAAGGCATCGCCTGCTGCCTCCAGTTTTAAAAAGAAAACCAATTTATGAAATTCTTTCATCCTTAGTCTTTCTAGTCACTTGACCACAGTTTTGACTCCCAGAAGCCTTCATGCATTTCCAGAACAACCTTAAAAATCTGGGAATTAATTGGGAATCTTTTAATGAAATATTTATCGATGATCATGTTCATTCGATGGACACGTTGACAAAGAATACAACCAAAGAGTTCTGCAAAATTATTTATATCGAAATTGAAGCATTGAATTTTCCCTTCAATGGAAAAAACTATATTTTACAACTTATATTTCATAACTAATATTTTTTTAACTACATTTATGTATTTTCTTTGGTAACATCACATTTGGTTTAGATAGTAAAATAAAATACATTTTATGGGCTTGTTTTGTAAAGCAATGCTTTCATGTTTTAGTCAAATACAGAGATGAAATTTTATTATCTATGGAGTTGAAAACCTACAGATTGATTTCTTTGTCCTATGATTTAAGTGTGCTTCAACTGTAAATTGTAGTGGAGAGGGAGCCATTTTTACATTCAATGTTTCCGTGTTACTGCGGTAAAGTTGAATGCTATTACAATGGCTCTCAACAAGCGCAGTTAAAAAGTTTGGCGCGAGATTGCACCAGAATTTTCGAACTTTCTAGCTGCCACCACTATTTGGAGCGTTGATTTACCACTTCAAGGTGTATCAAAGTTTTTGTTTTACCACAAAAATTGGTAATTTCATGTTTTAAATAGTGGTGAAAGCTAGAAGGATCCAGAATTCTGGTGCAATCTTCTGGTGCAAAAGGAGCCATTTCTACATTCGATGTTTCCGTGTTACTGCGGTAAAGTCGAATGCTTTGAAAATGGTTCTCAACCAAGAAAAGACCTGCTGCAAACATGAGTGGGTCCTTTGATATCGTGTCACATTGTTTAATATATGAAACCTCCTAAAAAGCAAACCCATACCCTCAAAGTTAGTTTAGGTAGTAAAATAAGGTAAATTTTATGGTCTTGTTTCGTAAACCAATGCTTTCATGTTTTAGTACAATACAGAGAGATGAACTTTCATTAACTTCGAATTGAAAATGTGCATATTGATTTCTTTGTCGTATGATTTAAGTGTGCTTCAATTGTAAATTATTGTGGAGTGGGAGCCATTTTCACATTCAATGTTCCCGTGTTACTGCGGTAAAGTTGAATGCTATTACAATGGTTCTCAACCCACAAATTTAAAGTATGGTGCAAGGTAACACCGCAATCCTTAAACATTTTACTGTCACCATTATTTGGAGCGTTGATTTCCCATTTTTGGAGTGCATCTGGATTGAGAACCATGTTTGCATTTGGTGTTTCCGTGATACTGCGGTAAAGTTGAGTGCTATGACAATGGTTCTCAACCAGAACAGTTAAATTTTTTTTTGCAAGATTGCACCTGGAACTTTCTAGGTTCTTTTTATCAAATTTTGGTTTTACCACAAAATTGGTAAATTCGCCTTCCAAAAAGTGGTGACTGGTAGAAAGTTCCAGAAGTTAAAATGGATGGTCTCTTGCACAGGTAAACGAATTTATTTTTAAGGTAAACATATTTTAAGGTTTTCTTGTAAACAAATAATTATAAAATTTTTTAGCTAAAGACTTTGCATAAGTTCTTATAAGTACATGTATTTAGCATTTTATAAAGGCTGTCGACGTGAATCTACTTGTTAATTATTCTGAAATGGGAGCCATTACTATAATCAATGTTTCCATGTTACTGTGGTAAAGTTGAATGCTATTATAATGATTCTCAATCCAGAAAAGACCTACCGCAAACAGGATATTAGTGGGCTTTTGTTGTCATTTTACATTGGTCAGTATAAGCAAAACTTCCCAGTTGATTCCCTCATTTTAAAGGTTGTTCTGGAACTGCACGAGGGGTGCTAGTAGTTAAAACCATGGTCAAGTGACTAGAAAGACTAAGAATGAAAGGATTTCTTAAATAAGTTTACTTTTTAAAACTGGAGGCAGCAGGTGATGCCTCTGATTTCCTAAATAACACGACACCATATTTATTGAGTAAAATTCCACAGATATTCGTCCAGTATAAAAAAAACTTAGAAAGTCAGCCCAACCTCGGAATTTTCTCAATTAGCTAGGTAGGCTGATGTGGACACACTACTGCATAATATTGAGCCAAGTATGGCTAACAAATCTATTTGCTAAACTTGGTGTGAGATTTTTTGTGTTTATTCTATTAGCTTGCATATCTGCAAATTTAGTAGCTGTGATTATAAAAGAGCATGCTGACAAACAAAAGACCTGACTAGTTGTAAGTTCTCTGAAATTTACAAATCACCCAAAGTTTTATGAACTCTTATTAGTTTAAGAGTAATTGAAATATCACCAAAGTTCATTAGGTGAATATTTTTGAAATAACTTTATCAATATTTAACGTTTGCATTCAAATAATAAGAAAATCACTTTTTACCTTAATTTTTTAATGCATTTTCTCTATGTTAGTTTTTTTTTTTAATATGTTATAATAGATGTTCAGAAGAACATTGCTCTACCACATTTCGTATAATTTTTCAAAACATTTTCCTACATCGCTTACAAAGTATTTAAGATGTAATATTACTTCGCGTACCAACGTGCAATACCTCCCTTAACTTCAAAATTTAAATTTAAATCTCTTATAAGATAAAAAAAAAATTAAACTTGATTTCTAGTTGAATGCAAAAAAGATTGCAAACTCTCTAAGTTCTGTAAGTTTTCAAAGAATTACAACGGAAAGAAAAGTTTTACGAAGTTTTGAGAAATCGAGTATCTTGCAAACAGATCGAATTTACAGTTCTACAAAACTTATTTTGTTATTTTGGAAGTTATATTTTAATATTAGTTTCCTAATTTTAAGTCGCAGTTTCAATTGCTTAAAGTTTTGGTTTCGTTCTTCAAAACTAAGATAAGTTGTTTCCATGGAAACCGAAATTTATTAGTTTTACGGTGAAAAATCTTCAAAAGGGGCTGTATAAACATTTGAAAGACTGATATCTATTGATAATTATCATTTATGTTTGGAATTTACAATCTCTAGATTTTGAAACTGATATTACTTATTGAATGCGGTAAAAGATGAGTTGTGTAAGTTATATCGTTCCTAACGGAAGTATTTTAAAGCTTTTAAATGGACATTTTATTATGTTCGAGCTTTTATTACTTCATAAATGTAACTTTTATAATTGGTTTAGGCAAACGTAAAACATAAAACAAGTATTTTATTTAGAAAAGCTTTGTTTTTTAAATTTATTTCTTATTTATATTTTAAGTTGTCAGTTTTAATGTTTTAAAGCTAAAAATTTCTCACTGGATATTCTTAGCAATTTTGATGCGTTTCGTTTGCAAGTTGTGATTTGGTTACACTTTAAAAAATTTTTGTATAACGCTACTTTATAAATATGTAACCTAGTAAAATTGGAGTCGGTACTTGTTTCCACCAGTTTTAAGGTGTAAACATAAATATGTAACGCCTTAATTTGGTGCAATGTTACTTCATTAAAACTGAAGGCAACACTTGTTGACACTAGTTTTATTGGTTTTCGTTAAACAAATTAGTTTTCTCCGTAAAAGCAGGGGAAACAAACGCTGATTCCAGTTTTATGGAGTACTGTTACTTGGGTGGAGATGGCATTTTCTTCACCCTGTTTTATCCCTCTTGGGGATAAGAGAATTAGCTGAAGTGTCTACTTGTTTTCACTGAGATTTAAAATAAAAATTTCAACTTATAATTAATTTTTTTCAATTAAAAAAAATTAGAGTAAATGTTTATAAATGGATCCTTCATGCTTTAAATTTTAAAATTGAATGAACATTAAATTTTTAAAATATGAGTGTTTCTGAAAAACCTGATGGACAGTTGACTGGTTTATACGTCTTCATCTCTCAGATTGCTTTAGAGCAGATACCTCCTGTTTTATAGGGTTGACTTAATGAAAATAAAAATGGAAATTATAAAAATTTAATTAAATTTAATGAATCATCAAATTTTAAGTAAAATTATCAAAATGTAATTAAAATTAATGAAAAATATTATAATGCAATTAAAATTAATAAAAATTCAAAATTTAATTAAATTTTTTGAATTGAATTGATTGAGCTGCCTGAGACAGAAGGTGACTGTAATTGCTATTCTGGTGGTGAATAACTTTGCACTAGATCCATATTGGGGAATTCTTACTTCATTGTTATAACTGAGAAACAGTACATTTGTTTTATCCCTCCGTAGGATAGGCTGAAGTATAAGTTTAAAATTTAAACTTTTAATTTTTTTATTAAAAAATGGATTTCTGTAGTAAATGGTTATAAATGGCTCCTACATGCTTTATATTTTAAAATTAAATAAACATTAAATTTTTTAAAATATGAGTTGCTGGAAAACCTGATGGTCAGTTGGCTGGTTTATACGTCTTTATCCCTCACAAGGTTATAGAGTATACCTCCTGTTTTATAGGATTAACTTATTTGTGTGATGTTACTTCATAAAGATGGAATAATGTTTCTATAAATATTCAGTGTACATGCGGAGTGCTTAATAGTATGTGCGTAGAAGATGTACATGTGTTTGGGTTGATATGTTAGAATCGATTTTTAATTTTAAAAAATGCTTAAGTGTCATAGATAATGTCACAAATATTTACTCAATTTAAAAAATAATCTGAAATTCAATCAATTTCAATAATGAACTTAACATGTAAATTTAACTTAACATTAAAATATTTGAGTAATTGATTAGCTTGATAATTGGTTAGTAAGATTGACAGCTTTTTTTTCCCAAGATCGTTTTTCAGTAAACAGATAATAATTTATAAAGTATTATTTCTGTCTCTTGCAGAGATTTGTTTGTTTAATGAAAATGACATGAATATTTAAATATATTCTTAAAATTCTAAAATAAAACGCTAGACATAATAAAATTTATAAGATGTTGAAGACTAATAATTACAAATATTTCATTATCTATAATAAGTACATTAGGCTCTTTTTAATAAATTAAATTCAGTAAAAAAATATTTTTACGGGAAATCTGAACTTGTATTCAATGCTTCAATCTGTAATGGGACTATACAATTGTTATGGGTCTATACAAGGGTTAATTCCTAGTTTCGGTCTACGGTGACTTTTTATTTCTCGCCAAACTTGTTGGCGAGAAAACATCGCGTAGCCACGCGTGATTGGACGACGCTACTCGGAAACCGCAAAGTCAAACAACTGTAAATCACGTGACGCTGTTCTGGAAGAGTTGTTTAGGGAAAAAATGGCCGCCATATTCAAAATCCGTTACACTACATGTGACAAAAAAAAATTATCAAATGTAACGTTAACTTCAGCCACTAAACCTCGATAATAGCATGCAAAATGCAGAAAAAATTTGCTTTTTTTTTAAATAAGTTATCGCCGATTGCTAAAACATTCAAATACATTATTTCAAGAATAAATACCTATAATTACAGCGAATTTTCCAGTACACAACAAACGCGCGGCATAAATGCAATAAAATCCAATGGGGTGGAATCCGTCACCTTTTCCGTTGTTAATAAATGGTTTAAATTAAATTTATTATACATTTCGCATTTAAGAGCAATAATTGAGAAAATTAAAATAAAATGCAGATGATTTAAGAATTTAAAACGACTAAAAATCGAGTAGCGTCATCCGAAATACACCAACCGGACCGGAAATGGTCGTTCACAACTGAACAAATCCCAAGAAAAAAATCAAAAGTGACTCATCACATTCCGAACTCCCCTTCTTCCCCGTCAGGTTTTATAGTTGCCACACACATCGCGGGAGGAATATCAGTGCATGGTTGCCGGATTGGAATTATTTATCGCCTTTTTTTTGTCGCCAAAATTCCGAAAAAGTCGCCGTAGACCGAAACTAGGATTTAACCCTATACAAGTTTAAAGTTCCATGGTTTTTCTTTTAATGGTAGAACAATTGTTTTTATGTTGAAAATACACGAACTCTTGATAAAGACTGGAAAATGTATTATTAACAATTTATGTCCGTATTTAAAATTAGTTTCCTTTAAAAACTTATTTTCGTTTATGCGTTTAGTCAATGAACTATTTTATGAAATTTTTACACAATTCTATTAAAAAGAATTTGTGTAGAGTTTGTAAAATTTCGCCTAAAATTAAAAGGATATTTTTAGTTTCGCTGCAAGGTCTCCGTATGAGTCTTGCCTAAGGGTAATCCTGTTAAAATATTAAATAAAACTTTAAACAAAAACATTGGCATCAAAACCAGCGTTTTTGGCATTGAAGAAAAATCTGGAGAGTTAAAAGTTTTATAACCATTCGTGTTCGTGCGACAGAGGACGTTGTGAAGTGGTGAAGAATATAGTGGTTTATTTGATTTCGTCGCAAAGAATTTGTTTTATACTCGCTTATTTTTTTACATTGGAAAACCTTAAAATGCGAAGAAATGTTGGTTTGCTGATTTGATTTTGTTTGGTTTTCCCAAGATTACAAAGTAGCAGAACAATACCTACATAATTATCCATTCATAATGATCAATACATTCAAATTGATCTTGCTTGTATAGCTAACAGTACCAAACACTCCTCTTGCAAATTCCTCAAGTTTACATTTAATTGAAGATTATCTAGCCTCAAAAGTTGATGCATCAGTAAAACGAATTCTAATGCAGTTGCATTGTAATCAAACACGCTTATGTTTTAAAGGATCAATCTATGAAATAATTCCTGACAAT
The DNA here is from genome assembly GCA_023701765.1 of Hylyphantes graminicola. Classification (NCBI taxonomy): domain Eukaryota; kingdom Metazoa; phylum Arthropoda; class Arachnida; order Araneae; family Linyphiidae; genus Hylyphantes; species Hylyphantes graminicola. The sequence continues at coordinate 5,430,641 of CM043122.1, forward strand.
GCATGTAAAATGTGTAATTTTAGAAAATTAAACTTGGGAACATATAATTTTAACTTGCCCGATTTACGAATCCTTCAGATGAAAATTCTAAATATTTTCCAGCTTTTCTAAAATTTCATGACAAAAAACTTTTAATATTTATAATTATTTAATATCGCTTTCAAATTTATACATTCAGCATCGATGAAATTGTTAATTTATTTAATTCCTTGTGTTTCTTTTTATGCATATAAGTGTTTGCATTTAGTTAATTTGTTACGTAATGTATCAATGTAAGAGCTATGTTTACTTTACCGACCATTGTAATCGGGCCAAGTCCAAATACAATAAAATTATTATCTACTAATATGCAAGGAAATCCCATGAACAAATTTAATTCGTTAACATATTAAGAATTGTAGGTTAAAATAATCTGTTTTCACTAGAAACGATTTGGCATTGCTATTTTATGAAGTTTTATTGAAACAATTACCTTGGTTAAAAGCGAGGAAGAAAGTCTTTGAATAAGTTCGTCATTTTCTGTTGGGAATTAGTAGTTTAATAATTTGACGATAAAATGGACATTTAATTAATGCTGTATAGAAAAATGGCTTTGAATCTGCAATATTTGAATTCGTATTTTTTTACCGAGTTCTAAAATAATTTTAAGAAAAAAGATGAACTGCATTTATTTTAACAATCTATTTTCAATTCAAACCTAATAACACTGTAAAATATTGTGTAACAACGAAGTAATATTACACCGAATTTATTCAGTAACTTTACAAAAAAAGCTCTTATTTCACGGTGTAACTTTGCTCCGTTGATACGGTATAACATTACTCCATAAATTTAGTATATCTTTACTCCAATTTTTTTTCTGTGTAACGTTACTCTATAAATTTACAGCAATGTTTTTACCGAGAACCATGATTAAACTGTTTCTTATGCAATGCAAAAATGTTTATAACTAACACCATTAAAAAACGCGTCTGATCTTTTCCAGCTGCCACCATTTATTTCTGCAGCTAAACCTCTTGCCCGAGCGAGCAGCAACAAAATGTTCACTTGCAGCTGTCGTTAACTGCGTGTATTGATCTTTTGATAAGCGTTTATGTTTCACAGATCTGAAAAAGTTTGTGGTTTCGATCTTTGAATGAACACCGAAAATGTGTGCTCAAAAAATCTCGTTTTATTTTGTGTAAATTCACTATAGAAAGAATGGTTTTGGTATAAAATCTCTGATGTAGTTTTATACATTATTTAATTTTTTTAATGTTATTTCTACTACTTGAATCGTATGATTTAATTAGTAAAATGAACATTATGTTAACCCATTCGATTATCCCCAGGAATTGGGGGCTGGGGATCCCAGTCGGTTAGGCGTCCACCAAGCATGCGACAGGTCCAGGTTCGGATTCCGGCATCGCCAAAATAACTGCCGACCTATAAACGGCCCGTGCATCCAAAAATGTCCGACGAATAATGCGTATGGAGGAAGTGCACGTTAAATATCCTTCAAAGTCCTAGCGTTGCGTACGATGTCGCCCTTAACTGTCGCGTTGGGAGCCTACTCAGGTGTTGGCTTGTCACTTGACTGTGGTTCTAAAATACGAAGCCCGTCGCAAATAGCCCCCGTGTAGCTCTAGCGCGAAGATAATTCAAACTAAGTTTAGAACTAGTTTAACTAGTTTTTTACATTAATTTAATTTTTCTTAATGAAATTTTGATGACTTCAATCATATGATTTAACTAGTTTAATGAACTTTATGTTAACCCATTCCATTATCCTTAGGAATTAAAATAAAAACTAAATTTTTCTGGCAATTAATACAAGACAATTTGAGTGCCAATAACTTTTATTAGCTTATTTAAAGTGCAAATACGTCTACATTTTGCAAATTAAAGATTCATACAAAGAAAAAATAATTGTGTTCTCTCGGACTTAAAGACAAAAAGGGTCTTCTCTAGAGACTTCGAAATGCTCCCCACAGAGTCATGAAATAGGACACGTAAAAATGACCCTCCAATATAAAGACAAAATATTGATCCTTGTAAAAACACCGGAGCAAAAAGAAATTTCCAGCCTTGGGATTAACGAATGCTAAAATATCCCGTTTCCTCAGTGGAAGACCAATATATCTGGATCCCTCATACTTTTGGGGTTATTACAAAAACAGTTAACACTTGCGAGGGGTTATCTGCTTATTGAGAATTGGATGGGGGTTTTATCGTTAAGCAATTCTTAGGCCCTGTGAGGGATAACTAAGTTGGTAAAAGTGTTAACTTATTATCACTGCTTGATTTAAATGTTTAAGTTATGATTTTTAAATACTATTTTTTTGTAATAGTTTAATAAGACTTCCTTATTTTAAATTTGAACATTCAATAAAACTACGGACGAAATCCTAGTTTTAAGATTTGTGTATGTAATTCTGAAAAAAAACCTTGCAGTTCTAAATACAAAGTAGAAAGCAACCATTCAAAATCCAAATTTTTTTACTTTTTTTTTACTTTCACGCTACTTCTACAATGAAAAAGGAGGAAACTAGTGTAAAACTATTTATGCCTGTACTGCAATTTCATATCACAAACAATAACTGCTACAGATAAGTAAAAGTCAAAATGCAGTGCTTTGAAACTAGCAATCATTAAAAATCTAAAACTCTAATTCGATTTATTTAACAAAGCTTAAATTATTACAAACATGTAAAAATTTAATACGCACTCATAAAGCATGAAATGGCTATTTTCCATTTTTTTAAAATCAGCATTGCCACTCAAAAATAATACGAAAAACATTATTCAAATTAATAAAAATAATTTTTTGGTGACATACAAGCAAGGTTGCAATGATGTATCAAAATAAGATTCTTTTGATAGTCTGCATCATTATTTTGGAAAAAGACAGAAGATATTTTATTCTGGATGTCTTAAAAATAAATGCGAATTTTAATTTACATTTAAAAATTATTACGGAATAATGACGTTTTAAATACCATTTGTTCCTTTTGATTATATAATTTGTTTGTCTTTTTAACCAATTTTAAAAATTATTCGACTGTGAAATTTTAAAGATAACGTATATTGTTAATGGTGCATGTTGGTATGAAATGTTTTGCTTTTATTTAAGAGCATAAAAGTTATATTCTTCGAAATTTAAGTAAACTTGGCAAACGATATAAGGAATAATTGAGTTTTCAAAAGAAAATAAAATAATCTGGCCAAATTTGTTTTTAAATGTTTTTGTTTCAAATTATTCCAAAATATGTTATTTTTTAAGATTTTTTTATGTTTTTGAAGATTTTGTGTCCTGTAGCTAATTAATCGATTGCGACGTAAATGAAAAAAATCCAACCAAAATGTTTTGCGAAATTATTTATTGTATTGGAATTGAAACATTAAGTTTTCCGTTCAAAGAAAGCGCAGACATGCTTAGTAAAGTTAAAAACAAAAACATTCTCTCTTTCCATTTCCATTTATTCCAATGGGATCGCTTTAGTTAGGAGGTTTTATCTTCCTTGGCAATATCAAAATTGGTTTTAGTAGTAAAGTGAAAGTTTACATTTTATGATCCTATTTGGTAATGCAATGCTTTCATGTTTAAGGGGTCAGAGGAGTCTTAAAAATGTGCAAAGAAGGTACTACAAAACATAGTTTGATCTTTCATGTCATTTTTGAACTACTCAATAAATGAGTATAATTTTTTAATATGTAATTCTACAAGATTTATTTATTATAAAACAAGTTTTAAAATTTATGAAACTTTAGCCAAAACTAAAATAAATGATATTAAACATGAAGGTACTTGAACACACTGTGATTAGGCTTGCGCGGCAAATTGTGAGGTCAAAATTGAAAAAATGAATAAGAAAATGACTTTATATTGTACAAATATGTACAGCTGGGGAAAAAAAAAACGCTCCACCCTACGTTTCTCAACTGCTATTGGGCAAGGAACTTTGTGAAAGGTGTCATTTTTCAGGAACTAGCGTAAGGAACTGAGAACTGGCAACAAAAATTGTATAAGGGGTCGTCTACATATTAAAATGTGTACCAACTTTGAAAATTCCAATGGCAACACCCAATTTTTTTTACATAAAAATGATCAGCGCCTTCAAAATACCCCATCTGTAAAAAAGAATTATTTACTTTGCATTATTTGCTGAGCTATAAGCATTCAAAGTTGAACGCCCATAATGTTAAAAAAGTTTCATAAACTTTTATTCATATCTCCACAAATAAAAGGAATTAAAGAAAGTTTTTTTTTCATAATATACTTCTTAATCTTCCAAAAACAAATCACACAAGTTTTTTCATCAATTTTTCAGTTTTAATAATTTTTTATTTAAATTTAAATAATAAAAAATAAAACATGAATAGCAACCCCAAATTTTTTTTACATAAATCGATAAAGTAGATCAAGTAGAACCAAAATCCCAATTTTTTTAATTCAAAAACAATTATTTGCCGAGTTATTGTAAAAAAACTGAAAAAGACGAATTTTAGGGATCGTGTAAAAAATAACTTGGCGAATTCGATCCTAACTTGCATTATCGTTTGGTGATTGAAAAGCATTTGTTGATAAATGTTTATTCAAATTATTGATGTCTGAAAAAAATCTTTTCTTATTTCAAGTGCATACAATGTATTTTGTTTGTCGAATTAACTTTAAATTATATCGATTACTATGTTTTTAAATATGTGTTATTTCCAATACAATTTCAAGAAGTGAGTATCAAAAATAAATATGCTAAAATATAATTGGAATTCGGTTTTCAGTACATTTTATTGTTACCACATTGCTTATTTAAAATTATTAGTGCCCACTTTCCTTGATTATAAATCATTGCCCAATCATTCTGAATAATTTTATTTTGCTTTCCTTAAATATCGTGTTAAGGTTGTAACCCTCGTTTTGAAATACGTGGTTTATATTACCGATAAAGGGCGACAAATTTTTAACTAACTTTTTGCAGCAATATTAATGAAACAAAAATTTGCATAAAAAATGTGAAACATTAATGCAATAATCATGTTAGTCAATGTGATTATAACTAATCGCATTTGAAAATCTGTTCGTTATAAAAAACCGTATATGCGACTTAAATTAAAATTAAAACTTTTTATCTTCTAGTCTTTGTTTTATTTCTGAATTTATAATTTCATATTAAAAAACATTAAAAAAAATCGCAATATTAGTGAAGAAAGTTAAATTCTAGGATCCGTTGGCGAGATTATGTTAACCCAGTTAGTTTGTTGTTTTGAAAAGACGCAACCCAAATATTACTGTTTTCACTTTAGAGATGTCCCCCTAAACGAGTTCAAAATTAATGCTTTAATATCTCAGCAAATAATGCAAACTAGATCATAATTTTTTATACATGGGGTATTTTGAAGGTGCTGAACATTTTTATGTAAAAAAAATTGGGTGTTGCCATTGGAATTTTCAAAGTTGGTACTCATTTTAATATGTAGACGACCCCTTATGCAATTTTTGTTGCCAGTTCTAAATTACTTACGCTATTTCCTGAAAAATGACACCTGTCATAAAGTTCCTTGACCAATAGCAGCCGAGAAACGAAGGGTGGAGCGTTTTTTTTTTCCCCAGCTGTACAAACAAAGACTTATACCTAAATTCTCAGCTCAATTTTAATTAGAAATTATTTTTTTAAAAATTTAAAATCAAAATTTTTAAATTTGATTAATTTTTTTAGAAAAAGTTCTTAAAATAATTTCTAATTAAAATTGAGCTGAGAATTTAGGTATAAGTCCTAGTTTGTACATATTTGTACAATATAAAGTCATTTTCTTGGTCATTTGTTCAATTTTGACCTCACAATTTGCCGCGCAAGCCTAATCACAGTGTATTCAAGTACCTTCATTCTTAATATCATTTATTTTAGTTTTGGCTAAAGTTTCATAAATTTTAAAACTTGTTTTATAATAAATAAATCTTGTAGAATTACATATAAAAAAATTATATTCATTTATTGAGTAGTTAAAAAATTACAAGAGAGATCAAACTATGCTATGTAGTATCTTCTTTGCACATTTTTAAGACTCCTGTGACCCCTTAAGTCAAATACTCAGAGATGGAATTGCGTTAACTATGTATTGAAATCTTGGAAATTGATTTTTTTAATACACTTAAAACTTTGGAAGGGTTTATAAACACTCAAAAATTATGATAGAATGAAAAATTATATTAATAAACTAAAAACAACAACTTGTATTAAAATAACTCGAAAGTTTCTTAAATTTGACTTTTATAGTTTCAATTGCTGCAAGTTTTATTCTTCAAAACTAAGAAGTCGTTTTCATGGGAACTGTAATTTATTAAATAGTTTTAGGGAAAAAAACTAATTTAAAAATTATCAACATACGAAATACTGTTATAAATTGATAGTTAGAATTGACGCAGTCTCGTTTCGTAAAGTAAAGCTTTCATGTGTTTTTGAAATCACAGATGAACCTGCATTAATCATAAATTGAAAACATGAAAATTATAAACATTCAAAAATTATGAGAGGATTAAAGTTACAATCACTGTAGAGAAATACGCTGCAATCTACGCATGTAATAAGGCATAGTTATACAAACTCTCTCGCATAGTTTTTCATACTTATCCATAATCTAAAGATTTATCCTTGCATCGGTTTAAAATTTAATTAAGGTGTACTAATGTGTAACCTTTTTCCAACGTTAAAGTCAATTGGAATCATTCTGGAATGGGAGCCATTTCCACATTCGATGTTTCCGTGTTACTGCGGTTAAGTTGAATGCTATTAAAATGGCTCTCAACAAACGCAGTTCAAAAGTTTGGTGCAAGATTGCACCAGAATTTTCGAACTTTCTAGCTGCCACCGCCATTTGGAGCTTTGATTTACCTTTTCGGTGTATCAAAGTTGTTGTTTTACCACAAAAAGGGTAACTTTACGTTCTAAATAATGGTGACAGCTAGAAAGTTCCAGAATTCCGGAGCAAACTTGAACCAAACTGAGTTCGGAAAAGGAGCCATTTCTGCATTCGATGTTTCCGTGGTACTGCGGTAAAGTTGAATGCTTTGACAATGGTTCTCAACCGAGAAAAGACCAGTTGCAAACATATGAGTGGGTCCATTTTGATATCATGTCACATTCTTCAGTGCATGAAACCTCCTAAAAAGCAAGCCCACCCTCATAATTGGTTTAGGTAGTAAAAAAAGGTAAATCTTATGGTCTTAATTTTTAAAGCAATCCTTTTCATGTTTTAGAAAGATACATACAGAGATACATTTTCATTAATCATGAATTGAAAAGCTATAAGATTTCTTTGTCCCATAACTTAAGTGTGCTTCAATTGTAAATTATTGTGGAGGGGGAGCCATTTTTACATTCGATGTTCCCGTGTTACTGCGGTAAAGTTGAATGCTATTACAATGGTTCTCAACCAGCACATTTAAAAAGTATGGTGCAATGCTACACAACAATATTAAATTTTTAGCTGCCACCGTTATTTGGAGCGTTGATTTGCCACATTTGAGGTGTATCAGTTAAGATTTTATCAGTTAAGATTTTATGAGTATGGTACACAACCCGCACATTACAAGAGTATGGTGCAAAGTTACTCAGTAATATAAACTTTTTAGCGGCCACCGTTATTTGGAGCGTTAATTTGCCACATTTGTGGTGTTTCAGTTATGATTTTACCACAAAATTGGTGAATTTAAGCTCTTAGTCGTGGTGGCAGCTAGAAAGTTTCAGGATTCCGGTGCAATCTTGAACCAAACTTTTTAAGAGTTTGGAAAAGGAACCATTTCTACATTCGATGTTTCCGTGTTACTGCGGTAAAGTCGACTGCTTTGACAATGGTTCTCAACCAAAAAAAACCTGCTGCAAACAAATGAGTGGGCCCATTGATATATAACATTGTTCAGTATTTGAAACACATCCTAAAAAGCAAAGCAGGCCAATTCTCGAAATTGAAGAGTTTGGAAAAGGTGCTATTTCTACATTCAATGTTTCCATGTTACTGCGGTAAAGTTGAATGCTATTGAAATGGTTCTCAACAAGGAAAAGGCATGCTACAAACATATTAGTGGGCCCACTGATCATATTGGTTAGTATAAGAAACACCCCCTCAAAAAGTAAGCCCATCCACGGCATTTTCTGCAGGAGCTTGGTAGGCCGACATAGAAGCACTGTCTAATATTACGCCATATCTGGCAAATAGATTTGATTAGTCTGTTTAAGATACTGATATTAGACACTGGTTTTAGAATGCATTGTCTTGGCTTACCAGCGAAAAAATTCTGCAGAATTGCTTAAAAAAACTTCAATTAAAACTAAAGGGGTTTGAAACACTTAGTTTGCAGAATAAAACTGCAGTTTTTTAGTTTTCTTTTGCTGCAAGAAAACCAGTTTTTCTGCAGACCTAGTGTTTCAAATCCCTTAGTTTTTGTAAAACAATTTAGTAGAATATTTTGGCTGGGTTGGCTTACCTGTTCGTAGACTTGCTTAGTTCTAGGAGGTATTGGGATAAGTAAAAACGTGGCACATCGGGAAGTTTTAATTACATTTTATACCTGCAGGATAAATTTGGTGCAGGACGTCAGGCACTTATTTTAGATTGCCTATTCCTCATAAGTATGTGGCATTATGTTCGTGGGTCTGAGCTGTGAGGGGTGGCACAATGGAAAATCTTAATTAGCTTGGGTAGTGAAATGAAAATTTAACTTTATTAGGTGTTCATTTCGTAGAAAAAGCAGAGAGAAAAAAATGCATTGATATGAATAGAAAACCTGATGGTGGGTTATTTTTATTAGCTTCGTACCTTTGGAGATTATAGATTATTTTTATAGATTTAACATAGATTTTTTTTATATTCCTTGCTTTTAAATAAAAAGGAAAACATTTCATATCAACATACAAAGATCCTCTTTATGAATTATATTTGACGTTATTTCAAACCATTTTATAACCAAAATTTTTATTTTGCAATTTAAAAGAAAGCGATTGTTGCGAAGGGCAATGGTGATTTAATTCCAATAAAAATAGACAAAACAAAATGAGACTACACTTAACAAGTACTTTTTAACATAAATTCTTACTTGAAACCGCTTCCTCACTATTTACACATTTTAAAGAAAATAGCCAAATACGCCCATTAGCGAGATGTCAATTTTTTTTTGCTTTGAAAGTTAATAATTTCTGTTAATTTTAATTCATAAAAATTTTTGAATTTAGAAGAATACTGTTTTTTTGGCTTGATAAATTTGAAGCGTAAAATTTAACATTATTTTGAAAACTAAAAATAACCAGATTTTTATACAAATGACGTTTTTGTCGCTTTCTTATTAACTTTTAGTCGCTATAATTGCCCATGTTCGCTAATTCGCTTCATATTTTTAATCCCTTTATCAAATTAATTTGTGGCCCAAAGAATAAATATTTAGAAAAATTTATGTTCCAAAAAGTAGAAGCGAAACTTTTCGTAACACCGACTTTTTAATTTTTTAAGTATATCGGTTTTCGAATAAAAATATTTGAATTTTGCCATCATTTTACAATTATAAATTAATAAACTCTGAAAAGTAAATAAAAATGACCCTGATTATGCAAAAAAAACTTAACTATGCTTCCTGCCTCTTTCTTAATGAACACAAATAATTACCGTCAAAAGAACTTTTTTGATACATACTATAATGCCTATCCAAATTTTGATAAATAATGTTTTATTTTGATTATAAATTAAAGTTTGCCGTGTATTTGACGAAGTGGAAATATTCAATAAAACTTTTTTTTATTAAATGAAGATTAAATTTTTAGTTTAAATTTTGAGAAATTCTAATGTTTTTTTAAATGAAATTTGGGAAAATAAATGGAATTGGAAAATAGACTTGCCTGGATCTTTGCTTCACTGAGTTGTATCTCGCTTGTTTAGACCTGTTGTTCATTTTATGTAAGTGGATGACGGACAAACGGACATGGAAAAAACTACAAATTTTACATACATGTGATACATAGCTTAAAAAAGAACAAAATTTCTAATATAAATTATTTTACAGATTAAATTACATTTTAGTATTTTTATACTTTTTTTAAAATTCTTGTTAGTTATTCAATTTATTATTCTATATTTTATTGACTGTTGTAAATTATCTTTTAATTAATAACTAGGGACTTAAAAAAAGCCATGTTTTATTTTTTAATTAAAAAACTAATTGGATTTTTTCAAATATTTTGTGGACATGAAACCCAGACCAATGGAGACATTCAGTAAAAAAAAATGGAGTTGTACTTAAAAATTGCGTCGTACAGATCAAAAAAGCTTACTTTTTTAATGTGGAGAAATAAATTAGTAATACCTTTTGGGGTTATACTAAGTTTTATTTTTTCAAAAAAATCCTGTTTTATTTTGCACTTTAATTTTTGCTTAGTTTAAACGAGAACAACTGCCGAGAAATACAGATTTAATAATTTATACAGTGTAAAAATCAATGTACACGACTCGCACAAAAAAATAAAGAGGGTTACACCAATACCTTCAACAAAATAAGCAGCCTTAGTATGTCGTTAATCCAGACTACCTAACTCATTTACAAAAGATTAATGCATTCTCGGCGCCTTACTGATTTTTAATTTATTCCTAATACGCCAATTTCTCTGAATGAAGCCCTATATGTCTCACAATTAATCTCGGGAAAACAAAATGCCTTTCAAACCTGGCCTAGTAATTATATTTAATTACGACTCCAAATGAGCTCTTGTAGACAGTTAATTGACTGCAGGTCTATATCGTTTTTCGAGCTTTTTCGCATAAATAAGGGCGTTAAGTCTTACAATGGACAATTACTCTTTGGTAAGTATGACTAATTCATTGCCGAGTGTATCTGGTTTATTTTTAATATATGAGCTTTTAATAATAAATAACACATTTTATTGTATTGGGCCTTGACCCGTTTACAATGGTTGTCAAAATATACATAACTATTACAAGAATACATTAAAAAAAAAACAAATGAAATGTAAGCAAGTGCTTATACATAAAAGGAAAGTAAGGAAGCAATTAACAATTTCATCGATGCCGAATACATAATGTCTAAATTTTGAAACTAACATTATATAATTATAAATATTAAAATAGTTTTTGTTATGAAATTTTAGAAAAGCTGGAAAATTCTTGGAATATATCAAGTATTTTCTTCTGAAGTATTCGTAAATAGGGGAAGTTAAAATTATATGTCCTAAGTTTCATTTTCGGATGTGTTACACATTTTGCATGCATTGTCAGTTAATATTTCATAAATCGATCCTTTAAAATACTATCGTATTTGAGCTTTTAATAAAAAATAAGTTGTCATATTTTAAATAAACATAAAATGTTCAAATTTATCGATAGAGCTGGAATACACTTAGCCGGGCTTAAATATTTTTTTTAAGTGTAAATAATAATAGTTAAAAGGTATTAATAATTTTTAGGGTCTGGTTGGGATATAACATAAAAGCTAGTTTTTGTTATGTTCGGTTGGTTTAAACTATGAGAAATCATTATGAATTTTTTATAGCTTGTTCCTTTCATATAGCTCTTTGATTTTAACTGAGGATATTTCACAGCATAAATGAAATCAAATTAGTGCATCTGAATTTATACTAGGTTCTAAAATTTTCCTTTATACGAAATAGTAAAATTTTCTTGCGTTCATGGGGAAGTCTCATGAACTTCAAATTCATTTGCAAGCATTCCTTTTAAATACACTTCGATTGGTATCACCCACACCAATAAAAATTTAATTGAATCAGTAATTGACTTTAAAGTAAGCGAATAATCGGTTTTATTAGGTAAATAAAACTTTGAATTGATTTTGAACGACTGCAATTCAATCGTATTTTAACTTCAATCTCGAACATTAGCTAGTAGATTACACCCTCTCCATTGAAATGGCGCCAATCTCAAGTACGTCTGTCTTCGAACTAATTCCAGTGCTTCTATATAAAGGTCACATAAGGGAAACCCATATTAAAGTAGTTTTAGAAATAAAACTAAAGTAGATTATAAAAGTAGTTATAGAAGACTAAGTACGGCATGAAAGCGATAGTTTCTGTAAACTTTATTCGAGTTCGTCAACAAAACCAATTTAACTTTGGATTAAATGGAAACTGAATATTAGTCACAAAACTGTCTTGGTTTTCCGGTATCTGTAATTAATTAGTTGGTTAAAATTTGCTGTTATGGTAGTTATAAATAAATATACTTAAGATAATCATGGTATGTCATTTAAAGCTTCTAGGAATTATGGTATTAGAACTACTTAATATCATTGAAGTTTAGGATTAGGGCCTGTATGTGGGATTAAGGGGTTTATGGTTAATTGAAATGTATGACATAAATCCTCTAGTATTTGTTATGTTAGATTGCAAGAGTTGGATTATCGACTTTAATTCTTATTGTCTTCAAATGTTTCAAGGCTTATCTAAAGCTTCTGAATTAGGTGCTAAAAATTATTTTATTTAGCACAGAACCTCGTCCATTAGATTATTTGATGTAGAAGTGTCTAAAACTCTTTAAAGTTAGATTGAAGGGAGTCATTAATATTTGGAATGTTCATAATTTAATCCTGAGAAACAAGTTTTCAATTGTTATGTATTTCCCTCATAAAATACCCTTAAGTTTCTTTTGGAATTATTTAAATGTATTTTAACTAATTTCTCCTAACACTCCTTTTTCATTTTTGTTAAGGATATTAGAGTTTAAAATGTTCTTTCCGCAGTTAAAATATATTATGAAAAAAATGCTAAAACTAATTTCAAGGAACAAAAGTTTTCATAGACGATTTGAACTTATATTTTCAAAAGTTTGGTTTTGATTTCATAAAAATGGAATGAAAAGATTAAAAATATATATTAAATTTTGTTTTTCTAATTTACTTCTATATTGAATTTAACGTCCTACTCGACATCAGTTGCATCCACTTAAATAATATATTACTTAAAACTTCTTACCTAAAGCAGATTTGAATTTAACTCGAATGGAAATTCTTAAAAACCTAATATAATTTTGAAAAATACAAAAACGTTTTTTTGGGTGTTTATATTTTTATATTCGGCAAATCGCTTTGCTTGATGGTAAGGGGACATTTTGGTTTCGAGAATATTTGTTATTTTTGATTATGTAAACGGAATATTTGAAGTTTCTGATGGTTTTCAATTTTATGATGGGCATAGATACGAGTTCATATTGTATTTTTGTGTTTGAATAGATTTGTTTTCCAAGCATACGATGGTTCAAAGAAAAGTTTTTGATAGGCAATTTTTGTATGAATTTTGACATTTACTTTTCAATATAATTATAAACATATATTTTAGTTTATATTTTCAACTAAATAAGCTTAAATTTATTAATTCTTTCAGTTGATTTCATGTCACGGTAGAGCTACACATGTTGTATTGACAACATGATTTGTAGTTTTAAACCGCAGTTAAGTGATCCATTAATGATAAATATTTCAAATAACCCATTTGAATTTTAAAAGCACTCATGTTGAACATATTTTATTTATTCGAATTTTGTTCCGAATTGTTTGAAATTGTTTTTTGAAAGCACAAAAAAAGTTGCATGAATATTATAAGAGGGGAAAACTGACAGGGGTTACACGGAAATGTCCTTTTATATACATTTTCTGACTTGTATGGTAGACTTTAGTTTCGTCATTGTAAGCATATTTTACTAACACTATAAGGGTCACAATGAAGGTCAACATGTTTAATGAATATTATGAAAAGAACAATAATTGAAGTGCTTGTTGGAAGAACGTGCTTAGTGACAAAAAGGTGAAAACGGGAAAATGAGCGTTGAAGTATTGAGTTTGTACTTAGATATGATTAAAACGGTGCTTATCAACAAAAATATACTTAATGTAAAGTTTATGAAAGAGGGAAAACTTTATCTTTAAAGGAAGAAATAAAGTATTTATTGACATAAAAATCTCAATTTCTTCAAAAATCTCACTTATCACGTTCTTCCACTAAGCTCTTCAATTGTTCTTATTTCAAGATCAAATTTTATTTTAACTTGTTAAATAATTTTGCCCACATAACTTTAAGAACCGATTAAAAATCGAACGTATTTGCATAACAAGTACGTAATAACAAACTATTTCCAATCAACGGTCTTGGAAGCGTTCGGAAACTATCCATTTTTTTTTTATCGATGGGCGGAAAAAATGAATAAAATTGCGGCGTCGTTACTCCGTTATTTTTTTTTCTCGCCGTATGCCATAAAAATTCTGATAAAGACCCATAAAACTGTTTTGGTCTTGTTACCAACGAAGGAATACTGTTCCTGAAAAATAAGACATTACTTTCCTGTTTTGTGAGCCATGTGATAAAAAGATATGGTAATAAGGCCTTAAATGATCAATTTAGATAGAGAACTTTCGTTAATATTATTGATTTGGGTGCACTATAAGTTTCCTATTAGCCTTTTACTTTAATGCGACGCTTGAGTAATATAAACTTGACGAAATTGCGAAGTAAAATTATGCCAAGTGATTATGCTTTTAGAGACATTTGTAATCATTTTTGTGTTTAAGGGAATGGCGTGCCATTCGAAACCTTGATCAATTTTTTACTTGTAATAAATTCAAAATTGAATGGTTTTTAAACTCGTAAGAACTGGTGCGAGTAAATACATAATTTGGGTTATTTTACTTTATGCGGTATTTCATATATTAAATTTAAATCGAGATACTTTGTGTTAAATATACACATAAATCCAAATAAATGCTAATTTAACTTTTCATAATTAATATTTAATTGCATAAAGTAGTACAATATTATGGTTTTTCTAATTCTCACCTTTTTAAATGCAACTTCGTTGAAGAGTTCTATAAAATATAAAATTCCAACAAATTTTGAGAATTACAAAATAACTTAAAAAAAAGCGAGTTTTAAAGATAAAATAAACCTTGTTGGCCCAACTGCTGCAATACAAGTACCTAATATATTCTTTAAAAATTGTTTCGCAAAATACCATTAAAAAATTTCTATAACTATTTTTAATTTGATAAGTTTGTTAGTTATAACATATCGAGAAATATCTGTCATTCTATTAAATTGCTCAGGTTTATTGTAACATTTAACCATCAATTCGCCATCGCCAAAATGCAACAGTTTAAATTGCAATAGCCCTCCCAATAATGCGCGAAAACTGTGCTAACGTTACCTCCATATGCTTCTTGATTGAATTAAACAATTTGCAAATAAACGTTTGGGGTTATACTAATGGAAGTTAATGGTGCTGTTAGTATCAAGCAGAGCGAAGAACTACTTATACTCTGGTGCTTTCATTTTGCATAATATGTGATATAATTCAAGGCTTTATTTTAGAGCAGTGTTGTATACTTAAAAGTCGTACAAGCGTAGGTCCTTTGGTTACACTTCAAGCTTTAATACAGTTTATGAATGTTTCATACTTCATTTTTTTTTTAAATTCTCTTTGCATACCGGTTGCGTTGGGATCCTATTCAGGTGTCGGCTCGTCACTTGACAGTGGGTTTAAAATATGACGCCCGTCAACAATAGCCCTCGTGTAGCTCTAGTGAGACAATAATTTATAACCTAACCTAATCTCTTTGCATACGTGTAATAAAGGCTAAAAAATCTTATGATTGGGAAGAAATAGCCAAGTTTTACTTTTATCTTAAAAATCCTTCTTAGTGAAAGTGTTGCTTCCGCGTGATACGTAATAGGAATATCATTATCGAATCCTTAGTTGTACGGCCGGTCCTTTGTAGGAGTGAAAGGGTTGAGGATAAAGGTAAAGAGGGTAAAAGGATTGAGTATATTTACTTAGATTATGTAAAGCGCACAGTTGTCTCGCTAATTTTACAATAAAAAATTCGCCATCTAAGATACATTACAAAGATATGATTTATTTTATAACCAGATTCTACGTTCACCAATGATTTTTTTAGTAGAAATCTTTCAATTTCTGCGAACCTTCCATCAGTATTACACATGCAAAAGATCAATATTTTCTGTTAAAAATAATTTATAAAAACTTTTTCTCCTGACTAATCTTAATTTTAAACCCTTACATTGTTTTCAAAAGTGCCCAAAACTAATCTTTAATTGAAACCTCAAGACCTTTACCAAACATTTCTAAACTTATCGGAAATTATCCAATAGCAGGGAGGTGTTTTCCAATTCTCACGTAACTCCATGAAATTCAAGCAGGTGGTTTCATTACACCCAAGAGAAACACACGTTTCTGCCCCAACTTTCTTTCGAAAAATGAAAGTCGGGGGATTGTGGGACACGCAACGTGAGGAATTGTACAGGGTGGCGCAAATAAAAGTGGCCCCGGTGTAAAGATAGGAATGCACTGAGAGGCTTGGCGAGAAAAACTATTGAAGTCGTCAGAAAGTCTTCAAGTTGAAAAAAAAAATATTAAAAGTGCCTTAGCATCACTTAGCAAACCTATTTTTTATTGCTTGGTTTGGTTGTTTACTAGACTAGAGCTGCACCTGGACTATTGACGAGATCAGATCTTAACCCTGTAATGCATGAATTATTTTTTTATCCCAAAAAAAATACATTTATCTTTAATATTCATACATCATGGGAAAAATACTGAAAAAAACTGCATTGGAATTTAAATAATTTTAATTTTTAAAAATTTTACAATGTGCCAAAAACCAACTACAGTGTTCCAATTTCGATAAAAATGACTAAAAACTACTAAAAATATATTATAAAATAAACCTTTTGAACTACAATTACTTAAGTACTAATATTATTCTTTTTATACTGTCAAAGACGTAATTTCATAACAGTTCATAACTTTTTAATTTTGAATACAATTTTACTACTGTCATAAGGGTTATTAGTAACTAAAACTTCAAAACGGAATGTAATAGATGAAAAAAAACAGATTTGTCTAAAGGGAGCTCTACTTTAATATAAATAAAGTGGATTATGTTTGTCGCCATATGGCAACAGTATGCATTAGAAGGTTAATGCGGGCAGTGAAAGTGGACGTTGATCAGATCAGTGCACAAATTAAGATGACATAGTTACCGGCAAATAGTCGCCAAGCGTCTGGGCTTAATATTGAAGCGATCTACGGATTCAAATGGCAAACATCCTTTTGCATTTGTTTTTGACTTGTAACATTTCCTGCCTTATCCCTACTTCTAAGCCGGGCCACTTTTATCCGCTTCCCCCTGTACCAAAGTGCGTCTGGAATCGTGCAGGCCCGAATCACGTGTAGTTTTGTGCGAAAGAAAAGGGTGTCATCATATCGATGTGATGCACCCAAACTAGGGTCACTCAATTTCAGCTGTACTGGCATAGTCGTGAAAATCTTGGTGATAAGTTAACTCGTTAACTAAGGTCGTGTTATTGTGGTGAATGCATGGTATTGTATAATAGTAATTAGTATAAAGCTGAACTTTATCATTTAGATTTTAAAAAAAAGAGTATGAATGTTAAGAAACTGCTTAATTTAATATTTTTTTGTTTAATTCTGCGCAGTACTTACTTAATTACAGCGGCACAAACTTGACGATTTCACAATCTCCTGAAAAACGATGAGTAGCTGCTTGTGCCCAAGTTCCGTAGCCTTGTGTTTTTCCTTGCCTACTTTGAGTTAACAGAGGTTTTAAATTCCCTAATTCAATTTCAGGAATCTAAAATGTTTCAGCGTAGGACGTAACAATACGCACTCGTGACGAAAGCTTTGGCGTGTGCCTGCAGACCGTTTGTAATTGAGTCTTTTACGTTTTTTTTATAAATTGCTACTTTTTTTCGTAATTTCATTTGCGAAATAGTCTTGGCAAAACTCTACAAGTAGTTGTTACTTGTATACGTATTAATGCAAGCCAATACTGAATGACAATCTCGAACTGCACTGTTTACTTTCAATGTGACTTTTGTACAAAACACTTTATTTTATTATATTAAGATTAGTAAAATTAAGATAAAATCTTGAAAAAAAATATTCGCAGTTGTAGTAATGCAGCTCTTGTACGACAGCGTACAAGTTTTTAATGTTCTACTCTTACGAAATATTGGAATTATCATTAATATTTCGTCATGAAACGTAGCATCAAGTAATAAGCCATACCTTTGTTTGGGTGTATTGTTTAACCGATAAAAGGTTTCAAATGTTAAACCTATTTTTACATAAATTTCTTACCAGCCCACACCAACTTATTCTAATATCTATGTTTGTAACACAAACTGTAGGAAATTGTCTAGCGGTTTTTGATGCTATTTTATTTTCCGCGTCGAAGGAGGTATACGATTTCGTTTAAAAGTAGTGGGTCCATAGGGGATTGCAGGGCGAATGCTCTGTAGTGATATTTTTACAGTAGTAGGGTTTCTTTGTGTTTTAACTTTTTGCGTTGGTTACTCTGGTAGAGGAATGACGTCATATATAACTGGGGAAAGAGGTAATATTTATTCACAAGACGTCAAACACTTGCAAGTCTCCTGAAATTTGACGGATTTCAGTCGCCTTAAGGCGTATGAAGTAACTCACTCAAACGCTTATACCATTTTTTATAAGAAAACAAAAATGATTTTAAAATAAAGCAGCTTTAGAGCCGGTTTTGGATCCAAAGAGCTGTATAAGGGGAATTTATCAAATTGTTATATAATTGTTCTTCCCTATTAGCAATTGCTGGCCCCCTCACTTGAATCTCCCATAGATTGGAAATTATATTCACAATGCAATTGAAAATTTGGTGCATTTTTAAATCATTTTTAAAGCAACATAAAAGCTTAATCAACTAATCTTAGCCTACTCAAAAAAAATTATAGGAATGAATTGAGAAAATGAAAATAATGTACTTAACTTAATAGAGTGAAATACAATATTCAATATTTTCATTTTCTTAATTAAAATTCATTAATCACTCTGTATATAAAGATCACAAAGTAATTAAAGAATTACTGTATAATTAAAAACTACATACTTTGACATTTTCGTAACAGTCAAGAATAGGCTTATTGTCATTCTACAGCGCATTTTAAAATGCATCTTTGCTGGATTTATTTAAAAGCCTTGTGCTATCAGTTTTCATGATCATACACATTACTCTATTTTGCCTTACTTTATTATAATCCTTAAACTTCCAAGTACTAACATTTTAAACTTTCGAATGCTTCGGTTAAAAATAAGTCTCTGTATATAGCATTACTTTGGTAGAATAACTTCATTACTTACGATGGTTCCAATCTTCTTTCCATTTTCAAGTGAAGTTCTTTTCCATTTTCATTCTAAACTAAAAATTTTAAATGTGATACCTTTGTTCTTTGGATCGCTGCTGTTTGATTGCTATTGCTCATTCACAATCGCAATTCGTCCAAAAATTGGCTTTACTGGAAAAGTGGGAGATAATGTGGAATGTCAGTCATTTATTTCCTCAATTTTAGGATATTTTATTATTGGCATCTTGTTGTTAAATAATGATAAATGAATAATTTTTTTTCACCGTTAATGCGTGATATTTTAACAATTATAAAAATTTGCGTCCTCAGTAATTAGTTATTAATTAATATTTGGTTTTCCCACGATTACTATATTTCAGAGTTAAGTAGACGATGGAAACTAAATTGAATATCTTTCTATTTTCTTTTAAATTTCATTGGAATAGAACTCATACTACAGACAAAACCAATCCAAGCTCAATGGGCCAATATATTAGGTCCATCATAACTCAAATATATTTAGCGACGTGTAAAAATTCCTGATATTGAGTCTTCTATTGCCCCAGCCAATTTCATCTCTTCCAGTATAAAGGATTCAATTATTCACGAAGGTCAATCGCTAGGAAAATAAACCATTTACTGACTTATGAAATAATTTCTCATGCCATAGTTGTATCAATCGCTCACGAAAGCAACCGTGCTCTGATCACTCCGATCACGCAAGGATCATATCGGGAAATAGTCGACAATTCATGGATGGAAAACGAAGTCGGTTCACAAAAAATCTATTGATTTGATTCTAATGTTTCGATCTTGGTTATAGATGGCTTCTCGGTGGGTATTTCATTTTGTGGTGCGATTGCTCTTGTAGAAATAATAAAGGATATGCTTGAAAGTTCCTTATTTGATGGATTGCTTAGATTTTTTCCTTTGGTGCATTATAGTACTGTTTTTCAATTGGATAAAGATGAAGGGTTTGTGAATGATTTAGTTAAGTTAGAGATAGAGCGTGCATGCCGATGTTTGAATAATAATCTGTATTACTATGTATAATGTGTCAAATTAAATGTAAATTTCGTTATAGAAATTGCAATTCCCGGTTATGGATTACTTTTAAAAGTTAAATGCAAATTACAACCATTTTTTGGTTCGTTGTTGATTTACCGATGGTAATTAAAACGACCACTGAATTCGGAATCGTACAGGTCAACGAAATACCTCGTGTAGCTGTAGTACAACAGTAATTCATATAACAAAAATCAATCTTTTAAAGTGTTGCTAATATTTTAGTAACTATATAATGGCAAAACTATATTTTGTAAATATAAAAATAATTTTTGTGACGTAATTTTTTTCAGGATTACTTAGTAAGTGCCTTGAAATTTAAAATAAAAAATATTATTTTTGTCGCGATTTAAATTAATTTTTTTAATTGCATTTAAAAAGAATAATACATTTCAATTTTTTTTACTTGAAATGTTTTGTGTTAATGTGATGAATTGACAAAACAACCAATGAATTAAAAATCAGATTTATTAAAATATTAATCATTCAAATCCTACGTAGTTTTATTTATAAATTATAATTAGTTTAAGTAATTCGAAATTAAAATTATGTAATGTATTAATTAAAATCAGAAATACTTAAAACATTCTTATACATGTTAAAACATTCGGTTTTTAAAGTCATTTTGTCGAAGAATTTATTAAAAATTAGATAATACTTTTAAATGTAATGAACACTCATTACCTTCTTACTTTTTACAAAACAAGACTTTATTAGTTACTCGTATTTACATTCCGGAATAATGCGTGCAATCAATTTTTAATGAATGTAGTTTAAAATGGCATCTCTGAATTCCAAAACTTAAGAAACCGAGAAACGAAAGAACCAAAACAAAATATTTAAACATGTATTTCTCAAAGCATTTAATTAACTTGGAAGTAACACGCTATTGATATGTTCATTAGAAACGGTTATCTAGTGTGAAGTAATTTGAATGCATTCTTCGCTTGACTTGTGTTGGTGTTAAGTGAGATCAGCAATGCATCTTTTTTGTAGGATTAATTTATTTGTAATATGATCATAGTCAAATTGTATTATGAAAAGCTAAAATAATTCATGGTTAAATGTCAAATTCCATGTCTTTTGTGTTCTAAATTGAATAAACCATTTATCGAACGTTTGAAATAAAAGTAATTGCAAGATCCTAAAAAGACTTTAAAGGCTATTCGCATTTAACTCTTTTAACCTTTTTTTAGATTTTATGAGCAAATAACACATTTAAAATGATATTGAGCATATGCTATCTAAAATGAATAATTTACTTTATCTGAAATTAGAAATATTCGTTGAATACCTAAAGTAAAAAGTACTCCTTCCTTATCTAATAGAAAAATAGATAGTTTATATTCAGATAATAAAATGTTATACATTAAATTTCAATCATGTCTTAATGAGTCCAAATAACGACAATACACGGTTTCAGTTTATAGCATTTTTATTTACAAACAGGATTGTCACCCCTCCCTATATTTCCCATTCACAAAAAAACAGGTATAACAACATTAGTCACACATCACAGTATACAAGTGAGGCACATGACGACCAATACTTTTAGCCACAACACATTTGCTAAAAGAAGCGAATAAACTTAGGTTCAGTCTCCTATAGTCCGCACACAGTCTAAGTCCTTACATCCATTCAACCAACTCAACAAGTTAAATTACTTTGAAGAGATCCCGGTCCTACATTCAGCAAACTAAATTGAGAAATTCTATGCGCTGCTTCTACAGAGCAATTACATGCTTACAGTCGGCATGAAGCAACTAGCATGTCACAATTACTAACAAATATGAGCTATATAGTATCATCTATCTTTAGGATTGACTAATAACTACTTTTGCGAGACAGAGTGACGCGCTTCTTTTTAATGAAATACTGGTTTGTAAGTAAACTGTAAAACTGTCGAGCCATATTAAAAGTTTGGTTAGCATTTTTTGGCCTCTTTCATCGTAAGTTCAGTTGTTTTTAGCATAAAGGTGGAAGGGAAGTGTAGAGAATTCCCTAAATTGAGAGGATTCGAAGCAGGGCTGTCGGGTTTTTCGATCTACTGCGCATAACATACTGACACCGAGGTATCCCAAGGTGTACTGCTCTAGCCTTCTTCATTTGTGCGCTACTGCGCATATGCAAGGACCTCTCTATTCCCCTTCCTACCTCTATGGTTTTTAGTGTAGAGACCTAATATTTCACATAAAGGAACATACAATTCCGTAACTAAGCGAAAGGAATAAACTTTATATAAAATAACTTTAAAGTATTCTGAAACTAAAATATCAAATAACCCATAAAGAAATATTTATCACTTAATCTATATTTTTAGCTTTAATATATCTTACATTAAACACTGGACGCGTTTACCATAATTTAAAAATCTTTGTTTAATATTTTTTTCCGTTAAAAAATACTAAATTTAAGAATGTAGATGCGCTTTTGGTTTGAACTTCAATCTGTAATATGGTGATAAATTTGACAAGAGTATAATGTGTCAGCATAAATCGTTTATGGGCTTTTAGTGTTAGTTAGT
The DNA here is from genome assembly GCA_023701765.1 of Hylyphantes graminicola. NCBI lineage: Eukaryota > Metazoa > Arthropoda > Arachnida > Araneae > Linyphiidae > Hylyphantes > Hylyphantes graminicola. The sequence continues at coordinate 5,453,405 of CM043122.1, forward strand.
CAATCATTGATGACCCTTGTCGGTTGAAGGAAACTTATCCCTCAATGATCAAAATATAATTTTTTCACGAATTTTGTTTTTGAGACTGAAAATTTTAAAATATGGTCAAAAGGTCCACGAAACATTTCGAAATGTACTGTAAATTCATCCAATGAAATACGTTTTTAAATATCTTGTACACGCACACAACACAAAACTGCATAGCATTATTTTATAAGATTATGAGAAACTGTTCAGCTTAACATAGTCCATGATTTATGGCTTTTATAGAAGAACAATTCAGTTCAAAAGTAATTACTTTTTAAGTTTCACTTTAGAAATGCATAACAATGATTAAAACGTGTTAGAACAATATTGTGTATTGTAATCCATGAATACATGTTATATCGTTTAAAATAAAAACTTAAGCGTAAATTTTAAATTTTTAAATAAATTCAGTAAGGAAATTAAAATGTTCCAATATTTAAATCCTAATTTTAGTCAATTAGAAAATGCCGTTTATTTTGAAATGTCTCGCGTACCAAAGGACCACCCTGTTTTCCCAAATCCATCGATAAGAATACTTTTTGTTTTCTGAAAATACTTTCCGTATCGCTATAAACAAACATTAAAGCTTGTAATACTTAGTGAGTGATAAATCTCAAGCTCTTTTAGTGGGCCAAGAACATAAAGAAGCTCATATCAATCTTCTCTTTGTATCGGTAGCAAAAATATTGTAATTACATAAAAATTTACAGTTATTGATCAAAAGTGTTTTCAGCCAGAGCAATTGAGCTCTAGTTTTTGCTAAGTCAAGTTAAATTACATTAGTTGGAATGAAATATCTAAAACTCCGTTTTCTTAGAGTGTTATACTGCACTCAGTCGAATATTAATTTTGATAAATTCTGGATTTTCCCAAATTATTTTGATATGTGTACTAACTTTATTAATATTTAAATTTTTTTACAATATGCTAGCTTTTTTCGTAGCAAATTGCTATTTAGATCCGATTTTTTGAGAGGTGTATGATTTTTTCCTATTTGTAGCAATAGTTTTTCACTTTGACCTTGTATATATCATAAGTTTTAAGTTTAAATCCATGTTTTGACAACATTTGGAAGTTTTTTATTGCAATTTGTTTTAGTGTACTTATTTGTTATGGCTTTACTCCATACATTTAATACATACAAATTCTTAAAGTTTGCTTTATTCTTGTAAATTTCTTTTACTAACTTTTTTTTTACAATTGAAAATTTTAGCTTTTTGATTAAAATTAGTAATTTAAACTTTTGTAACACTTATTACATATAAAAACGAAACGCGCAAATTTTATTTAATCTATAAATGCTGGGAACTTTTTTTTTTAATTTCCCTAGATTTTATATTTATACTTTCAAGAACTGCAATTCATTATTTTTCATTTAGTATTGATTTAAAAAATTTAAATAATACTCAACAAAAGTGTCCTAATTTTGATTAACAAGTTCTTTTTTTCACTCAAAATTTAATATTAACTATATATCGCAAAATACCTTTATTTCAAAACAATAAAAGCAAATTAGCCTTTATGTTTTCATTGAATTATAAGGAAACTATTTTAAAAGAAAATTATATTAATCCCTGCAACACATATCGTATTTTAATTTTTTTATGCAATACTTGTGTTAAAATAAAGTTTGATATAGATAAGGTATTCTGTTAAATAATTTTAATGGTAAAATAATAAAGCTAATATACGCTTAAAGAATTAAAAATTCATTATAAACATTTTCCGAAAAATACTTTTACAAACCAGATTAGTTTAATTTTGTGACTTCAAAATTTTATTTAAATCCTGATACAAATTCATTAAGAAAGGATTTTCAAGCTAAAGCTTCCTAGCAAATACTTTAATTTTGAAAATGCATACTTTGATTGTAATTTCTGTAAATGTATTTGAGTTTGATAAATGAAATATAGTAGTTTTTGTGATTTAAAAAAATGTGCCCGAACTGATCTCGCCTCAATTACTATAAAATATGTTTCTCAATTTAAGACTGGGCTTATAACATTTTTCATGCTTAATTATAGCTCTTATTTACAATATACTGTTTCAGAAATTTCTCAAACGTATAATGTATAAATGTTCACACTATAATTGTATAAATATGATTTTCAGAAACTCCTCACCTTTCTTCACCAATTGATACAGCCATTTCATCACAGCATACAGTTATAATGATATGAGAACCTTTTCGAAATATTAACTTTGAATTTCCAACACTTTCATGCTTTTACCCGGCAATTTTTTCTGTAGTTGTGACATTGAATTTTGAAAACTTTTTTTTTTAAATGTTGACAATTTCTATTGCTTCTGCAGTTTAATGCACAAAGCTAAACACTAAACACCACCACAAACATTGAATTCAATAGAACAGTCAATTACATGTTTATATTATATTCTAAGTAATTTAATGGCTATTTATGAGTACATTAGATAATCTACGCCCGTAAAACTACCCAAATGATATCGGATTTCTTTTTAAGCTTTACCAAATTGAACTACTTTCAAATTGATTCAAATTATTCGCTTCGTCATATTTTCGAAGCGTATTTTTGCTTAAAAATTATAATAATGCGCAGATACGTTGAAAAACAAACTATAGTACATCTTGATACTTATGGTTCATAAATTCATTGTTGGGCTATGGAGTAATGTAAGCAAGGCTATTTATTTTATGGCTCAAATCAAGAGTTTGTGTTTCAATACTGCATTGTCATATAAACCTTGTTTAAATTAAGCTTTAGCATATCGAAAAATGTTTTAGACTTTCAAATGGTTAAATATTGAGCGTTGTGTAAAAAACAATCAATTGGGTAGTTTGATAAAGTATTCAAATATATATTTCCTTACATTGCAACTGAAATAGCTGCAGATATTTTCTAACATTTACATCAAGTATCTAGAAAATATATTCTATAACTAGAAGTCGATCAACACATATTAGAATCTTATATTTTTCTATTAACTATACCATTATTAGTTGTTGTAGCAGTTTTTAAACTAGGGGAAAATGCATTCAAAAATAAATTGATAATACAAAAGTATGCATGAAAAGCAGTTAGTTTTCATCCTGTAGTTTAAGCACAAATAATATTAATGTAAGAAAGTTAATTTTAACTGCAAAAATCATTTACGTAATTTTTGCAGTGATTTTTAAAGTAATTTCTTGTAAAGTCTAATAAAAAAAATCTAACTTTATCATGTTAGTTTCAATGTATTCGAAATATAAACAACCATAAAAAAATTGAATAAATAAAATAGTAAATGAATATTGAAGGAAATTTAAAACTAATAATCTGTATATATAAAGATATATAATAAAAAATACACAATCACCAGTTATCTTTCTGAAATAGAATAAAGATAATTACATCGAACATTTAAAGTTTTCATAAGTAGAAAAAAACAATTTTGAAAAAACTAATATGCACTGAAAATTTAGCGATGCATTTGTTATAGTAAATATAATAATATTCATTGAGTCCGAAAATATATTAAATATGCTACTTATATTATAACTCGTAAGTATGAAGAATTCGAGGCAGGTTTCTAAGCAGCACCAATAAGTATGCAATGAAAACAGCACGCAAAACTATGCAGCTTTATAATTATGATAAAACCAGTTTGCTAAAACGGTTTACTTTATACATCAAATTTATTTTCACTTCTTATCCCAGAAACTCCTCGTTACTAGTATTAACCATTCCTGGTGGGCAAACTAGAAAAATTGGATGTTAAGATTGCTGAATCATCAGAATAAAAAGTGAAAGTCAGTTGAAATGGTGTCTGAAATTAATGATAAAACCTAGAGGGATTCCTTTAAGATTGATCGAGTTATATTTCATTTCAGTAATTTCTTTCAATTTAAATTCAAGTTTGGTAACTTAATTTGTATCACTGCAGATTATTTGTATGGATTGACTATGTTATTTCGTTCTTAAAATGAAAATACACAGGATTCTTGAATTAATGTGAATAAGAGCTTAACAGCTTCAATAACTAATATAGTTTTCAAATAACTTATGATAAAATAGCAAACAATGTTTCAGATTGAAAACTGTTCTATTTGTAATGATATTTGCCATTCTATTCTCACTTTCAAACGAAATCAATCAGTTTATGACTTGTATTAAATAAGGAGTTGCTTCTATAACTGTCGTCTAAGGTAAAAAAAATGCCAGGTTTTTATTTATCGAGTACTTTTATAAATCAAATAACTCTTGCAAGTAGAAGATCACATCTTATATAACTGAAGGATGCTACAAGCTTTAAAGCATCTTCAGAATGTCAAATACTGTTTACAATCAATTCAATAACATAAAATATAAAGAGACAACCAGTTTATAATATGTTAAAATCTATAAATACCCAACAATTGCTACTAAAAGCTGGCAACACAAAATCCATATTAATAAATTACTAAGTGGGTTAGAACACATACCTTGTCCGGTTTCAAAGTACAAGCACACATTTATCTTCAAATCCACATACAAAGCTTATTTTGTTAGCTAAAATGTATAAGAACTTTTCAGTATATATATTAGTTTTCATTACCGGACCAAAATAGCCTTTAGACAACAATATTCCACATTTATTTTTAACCAACGCACTCCATCCATACTTTGAAATTTTTCCTATAAAGGAAAAACACAAGGACGTTGTGATACCACTATAGTGCCAATACTATTGTATTCAATCGTATTGAATTTATATTATCTTAAGGATAAAACCAAATGTACCAATACCATAGTATTGTAAAAATACGAGATACATAATAGGTATACCAAATTTATCGAAGAATCGTAAAAAACCCTTGGTTGCACTTAAATTAATACACCATAAAGCTGTTCTATATGACTATAAATAATTCGAAAATTGAAAACAAGACTCCACATTTAAAAAGTTTCTCACATTTATTTTTAAATAATTAAAACAATTATTTTAAAATAAATGTAGTAAACATTTAAAAGAAATAAATGCAAGAAACATTTAACAAAATAAATGCAAGAAACATTTAACAAAATAAATGCAAGAAACATTTAACAAAATAAATGCAAGAAACATTTAACAAAATAAATGCAAGAAACATTTAACAAAATAAATGCAAGAAACATTTAACAAAATAAATGCAAGAAACATTTAACAAAATAAATGCAAGAAACTTTTAACAAAATAAATACAAGAAATATTTTAAATTTTTAATCAACAAATAATTTTTTTAATTCTTAACACGATAAAACAAACTAAACAAATATGATCATCAAATTGACTATCTCATCGATAATTCAATATCTTTGTTTCGTAACAACAACTTGTACGGAAGCAAATGCTGAAAAGCATTTTTATTAGTTTTGGCTACATAAGTATCACAACGCCCCCCACATTTATCAATAAACTTGGCTGCTGCAGATCACAAAAGGATGTTAACAAGCTTCTTAACAATCAATTATCACTTTATCAAAGACTCTCGCTGTCCCTGAGGCATGGCACAAACGTCTGCATTGAGGACTGAAATTAGGAGGTGGTAGTTGGCTTTGGCCCTTTGGCGGAAGACGGTTCGGTTTCAGTGCTAAGATCCCAGTTTATCCACCGGTGTTTATTTGACACCTTGTAGCTTATAAATATACATGTATCTTGCTTTCCATCCTCATATTTTGATCATCAGTTTTTGTTACTGTTAATTTGGCCATTTTAGCTCATTTTTTTTTTACTTTAGTCAATTTTTTGCGCAACATCAATAGGTACAAACATTCAACAATTTCTACAGTTTCAAACTCTTTGAAGAAGTAAACGTACACACAATAAATTACAAATAAAATGAACATTGTTTTTAGTCACATACCTTGTTTTAAAAAATTGGATCTATTGTTAAAGTATTACTTCAAAACAATATCAATTCAATTTTTTTTAAATATCTTATTCTTTGCAATTTTTGATTTTATAAAATATGTTCTTAACAAAACCGTTTATTTTGTCTCACTGAAAAATACGCTTCAAATATAATTGAAAATTATGTTGTAGAAAGTAACAATTAACACATAAAAATGAATTCACAGTAATATATAACAAATAACACAAACCATATATATTTACATTTTATGCGAAGCAAAAAATATATATTAACTTTTCGCCATTTGTAAATTTTTGACTATCGTTAAAATTTAAATGTTAACTGTCTAAGGATCAATAAACAATCTATAGATTTTCTCCCGTTTGGAACATTTATAGATGGCTAAATAATAAAACTAATTATACATAACAAGAAAAAAAACACTCTTATAGAAATTTGAAACTGTCAACGCACAAAACATTTCCTCTTGGATATTAATTGCTTGCGTTGTGCGCAAATATTTTATGAGTATGTAAATTACATATTTTGACATAAAAGTATACATACAATGTTGACATAAAACATCAAATAGTACACAAAAGATTCATCACAGTTGTAGCACAATAGCTCATTGCCTATTCACGGACCTTAATCGTAATAATAATTGTATAATATCCAGATTAATCGTAAAATAAAAAAAAATCGTTGAAACAAATAAATTGCAGAATTATTAAGCGTAAAATATTCAGATTGTATTTAACAATTATTTTACAAGCGAAAAAAAGTTTTTTTAATCGGAAGTTGAAATAGTTTCTTGTTGATAATCGTCTAATTTGAATTACTTTATTTCCTCGTTTAAACGTTTGAAGTTGGTATAGAACAAGACTGATTATTTTAAGTTCATCTTAAAGAGAGTATTCCGAAAGTGTTTGCTAAATAATTAAATTTTGATAAATTTAAATTCTACAATCGCATTAGACAGTACAGTAACATTAAATTCAGTATGAATAAAACTCTGACAATAAGTAACAGTGACATAGTAAATTTATAAATTGTTAAGTTTTATGTGGAATGTTATGGTTTTTAAAAGTCATTTTATGTTTATTAGGTATAAAAACTTAACAGTCCTTATTGGATACTTTAAACAGCTGATAAAATTAACTTTGACAAGATTTTTATTTACAGATTTGTTTAAATAATTTGATTAAATTATTTAAGCAGAAAAACTAGACTTATTCAGTTTCGACCCATTTAAAGTACAAATTGCCTGTAAATTATAAATTCAAGTATATTTATCGAAAACAAAATAAGGGTGTACTCTAGGACTCTGAGTTACCCCTTTCAGACCCAACTTTTTTTATTCTAAAAATCTAAAAGTTGAGAAATATACTCTATGCATCCAGAATGAAATTGTGAAAAGCGTTCAAAATCTTATGATTAATTTTTTTTGCTACATTTTAGTTAATAACTTGAAATATTGAATTATTTATTAAAAATAGTTACAATTAAATTTTTAAACATTTAAAAATGCAAGCATGAAAACTTTAGGGCCGATTTATTTAATAAAATTGTTTCAGAGTGAATTTTGTTTTTACCATGGTTTTCATATTTTCCTTTACCTACAACAAATATTTAATTCTTCAAAAGACATTTTTTTGTATCGTTAGATGGAAGAATCATAACTTTAAAGAAAGTTGTATGGAAAATGTAATAAAATTTATTTGTAATAAGTACCAGTTTAAATAAAAAAAATCGCAAGTTAGATGATTCAAATAGAATCATGGGAAGTGAAGGAGTCAAAACATAAAAACAAGAATTAACAAATTTACTAACATAGACAAACAAAAGATCATTTAATTGCTTGTGATTTTATTTCTAATCAAAGTTAACCCTCTAATGCATGAATTTTTATTTTCATCCCAAAAAAATATATGTGTAGCTTTTAATACTCACACATTATGGGAAAAATACTAAAAAAAAAATTGAACTGCATTAGAATTTAAATAATTTCAATTTTTTAAATTTTTTCATAGGACAAAAACCAACTGCAAAATTCCAATTTTTATAATAATGACTAGAAAACTACTAAAAATATTTCAAATTAACCCTTTTTACCTATGATTAATTTTTCAAAACAATTTATTAGTATTTAGTACTTATACTGCCAAAAACTAATAACTAAGTTAATAACCTCACTCTTTAATTTTGAATACACTTTTACTACTGTCATCTATGAGGATTATTAGTAACTAAAACTTTAAAATGAAATGTAATAGATGAAAAAAACACATTAGTCTAGGAGGAGCTCTAATTTAATAGAATAAAGTGGATTATGTTACTTGTTACCAAACGGTAACAGTATGCATTAGAGGGTTAATCATATGCCAATTAATTAAAATTTATAGATTCTAAGAGTTTAACTTAAAAATCGCAAGTTTGATTATTCCAAATAGAATCATTGGGACTGAAAGGGTTAAGGTGTGTTTGTTTTCTATTAACCCTTTCTCGACTAAGATCCGTGAATAGACATGTCTCACAGGGCAGTTCCTTTTGCACACAGGGTGGGGTCCGACAGGACATCTTGATCACCATGGTTACCTGAAAGGAAGAAAACAAACTTAGAATATAATACACCAAAAGACAAAGAGGATTCATCATGGTTGCGCCGCGGAGGAATAAAGTTATTTTTAGACTGGATGATGTATGATTGGGAAAGTGCTGGTTAAGGATGTTTTACTTTCTGCGAACGTAAACATTTCGTTACAAATGCTTTGGTGATTTCAATTGGGAAAGTTGTTTTCAGGTTATGTCCGTATTGGGAATTGTGCCTCAGTTAAGGGGGTCATACGAGTCTTAAAAATGTGCAAAGAAGGTACTACAAAGCATAGCCTGATCTTTCATGTAATTTTTTAACTACTCAATATATAAGTATTTTTAATATGTAATTCTACAAGGGATTGATTTAATATAAAACAACTTTTAAAATTTATGAAACTTTAGCCAAAACTAAAATAAATGATATTTAACATAAAGCTATTTGAACACATTGGGATTAGGCTTGCGCGGCAAATTGTGAGGTCAAAATTGAAGAAATGACCAAGAAAATGACTTTATATTGTACAAATATGTACAAACAAAGGCTTATACCTAAATTCTCAGCTCAATTTTAATTAGAAATTATTTTAAGAACTTTTTTCTAAAGAAATTAAAAAAATTAAAAAAAATTGATTTTAAATTTTTTTAAAAATCCCAATGTGTTCAAATAGCTTTATGTTTAATATCATTTATTTTAGTTTTGGCTAAAGTTTCATAAATTTTAAAATGTGTTTTATAATAAATACATCTTGTTGAATTACATATAAAAAAATATACTTGTATATTGAGTAGTTAAAAAATTACGTGAAAGATCAAACTGTTTTGTAGTACCTTCTTTGCACATTAAGACTCCTATGACCCCTTAAGAGGAACTGTCAGTCCCATAGAGCTAACTCATTAGTTTTGGACCCCAGGTATGGGAATGAACATAACGTCAAAATGAAACAAATTTAAAATGAAAAGTTTATTTAGCTATTCAAATGTGTATTTCTGAAGTTTGTAAATGCCAAAAATATACAGCAGATGGCGGCACTATTTAAAAAAAATTAATTTTTTATTATGAAAAAACGATGTTATTTTCATTTCAATTTTGCTTTAAATTAATGTTGTGATGATTCCTATACCTGGTGAAAATGGGATAGCATATCAAAGCAATTCTTTTGCAAAAGTTGCAATTTCAGGGTTCGATCTATGGGGCAGACTAGCCTCTCAACTCTACCAGCACCATTTAAAGTTTTCGAAAAAAAAAAAACAAATTTTGTCAAAGATTTCATCGTCAGATTTAAAGCACAAAAATCATTTGAAAGGTTTTTTTAGTTGGCTTATTATTTTAATATTAATGTATTCAAGTTTTCTAATTGATTTAATTTATTTTACTATATTACTTAAAATAATTAATTAATGTAATATTAATATTTTATTTATATTATAATATCAATAAATATTCTCTATTAACGATTTTTTAATTTTTTTTTATTACTAATTCATTTAGTTTAAAGATAAAGGGCTCAGAGTGTTGAGGAAGAATTTTACTGAATTTTTCGTGGTATGCTCACTGAACTGAACTGAAACTCTGGAAGAAGAATCCCATGATAAGCTGGTGAAGCTTTTTTTTGGGTCACTTGGCGACAGCTTTAGGGAGAATATGTGCCATATTTGGCATAACCTCGCCGATCAAAATGGACACGACTTGCAGTTTGCATTGGATGTCGCCAATCGCTCGCCAAGAATAGTACTCCAAGGAATTTAAGTTTTAAAGATTGTTGCCGCAATTCTATTTTTTTAAAAGTACATGTTTCCGAAACTTCATTATGTAAAGAACCTCCTAAAGCAATAACCTATCAATTTTCTGCTTAAAAAATTCTTGAAATGTTTATTTAAAATGTCTATTTTAACAGGTAAAGTATAGGATTGGCGGCAAAAGTTGGGTTACTCTTACAGGGTTGCCGGGCTTCACCGACCCGTTTGACGAGTGTTTCGATACTCCTTCCAGAGTTCCAGCTCAGTTCAGTGGGTATGCTACTATTAGAAAAAGAACGTATTGATCCTATTTTTACGTTTAGTGATTCATTTATATTTGCGCGCAGTTGTAATTTGTGTTATTTCTCTCTCCATTATTGTCATTCACTATCTTATAAAGCTTCAGCCTTATCTTTTTGAGGTATAATAAGTGTATGTAAAGGTTAAAGAACTATTGCTAGCATGAATAAAGAAAGCTTTTGTTATCGAGTCTATCGAAAGAGTGTCTATAGATCAACCAAAGCCCAACGAAAATAATAGATAAGAAAGAAAAGTAGAAACTATATTCATTTGTACTTTCTTTGCTAGTAGGTATAGTTACGATTCGATAGTTCCTTCTATTGTCACTAGGATAGTTACAATAAAAGAGCTTTCGAATATAACTTTTTCTGACATATTCTTTGGTGAATGAGTGCAAAACTTACTAGGTGGGACATAACATTCTAAACCAAGTAAGCCTGGTCGATTAGACATTCGCCTAGCATGCGGAAGGGTCGGAGCATCGCCAAAATAACTGCCAACCTATAAACGGCCCATGCAGCCAAAAATGTCTGACGAATAATACCCGTATAGAGGGAGTGCACGTTAAATATCCTTCAAAGTCCTAACGCTGCGTACGATGTCACCCTTTAACGGTTGCGTTGGGTGTTTTATTCAGGTGTCGGCTCGTCACTTGACCGTGGCTCTAAAATACGACGCCAATAGCACTCGTGTTGCTCTAGTGAGACGATAATTCAAAACTAACCAAAAGTATAATTTTATGATGCAACATTTATTAGAAACTGTTTACTAAAGTCTAGTTGCTTCGAAAGTGCAAATTTTTGTGATAAGGGGCCCTTACAAATGAATTCGGTTTCTCAGAACATTACATCATATTTCTTGTTATCATTAACTTTAATGCGTTCTTCTCTTAACATATATCTATCGTATAGGTTGATGAACTATAGTTAACACACAAGTCAATAAAGTCTTTTGTTCATCGAAAAAGCTTTTCTAAATCGACTTTAGCACAAAGAAAAAAAGGAGATAAATCGGAAAATCCAACCGGTGACAATGATAGAGCTAAGGAATAGTAACTTCCTCTGACAGGTGCTATTGGTAAAACGAGCCTGAAAATTTAGGTGGAAAATATTGGATTCTCGGTGAAGCCTATTTTCTCTTTTTGCAGAAAAAGGAAGTGTCATTACAAGTCAGAGAAAGTCGCCCAATAACAAGACTGGACTGAAAAATTCGTGTCGCCCCAGTCTTTTTTTTTACAAATGTGTGTTCTTTCATTATTTTTTTCGGTTGTACGAAGAAGAAAAAACATTACACCGTTGATGTCTTTTTCTTAAGAAAAAGTTTGGAACTGATAGCGAAGGAATTGTAATATCCTTTGGTGGTGACAAACCTTTTTTTTTTTTCTCTCTTTGAGCGAGTCGTTTTTGTGTGTGTGGACTTGCATTAAAAGTAGTTTATTGATGGTTAAGTTGAAGGTGGCAGAGACTGGGACATTTGATTACCAAAGGTCTTGTATCATCAGTTAAGTTCCGAATTAACACAGTTGAGAAATTTCTTGGAATACTAAGAAAATATTTTTTTGATAAAATGTTTTGCAGAACGGAAAACTGAAACAATTGTTTTTTCTTAAATATTTTTTTCTCCAATGGGGTTGCAACTTTGGCGGTCAAGCCTTTGCAGACTTGGCATATTCCCCAGAACTGAGAACCATTTTTTGGGGGCACCATTTAGGCGACTCTCGCTACCAATTTTGACGCCCAGATTACAATGAATCTGAGCTCTCTGTGGATGTTAAAGTATGCCGAGATTTAATTTTGTAATAATTTAATGTTTTTGTCCAATATTAATGTAAAGAATACGAACATACAAGCACTTTTCAACAAAGTTTTAATTTATCTTGACATATTTTCTTAAGATATCCTCGAAACTTCAGCATCATAATTCCGACTAAGGTTATAGTAAAGAGAAATTAAACATTTGCATGTCTTAATTTTTTTTTAAGCCGATAAGAACTTGATTATCATACGACATATTTTTTGTCGAGAACATGTTTTTCATTCACATAGCCACAACCGGTATGCATAAATTGACTGTGTTTCTAAAATATGACACCCGTCGCCAATAGTCCTCATGTAGCTCTAGTGCGACGATAATTTAAACTAAACCTGCATGATTATGTTAGTCCGGTTTTAAATGGATAACATTGGTTTCGATGTAGGTATGGAACATTTATCTACCCACATATTATTTATTTTAGTCCAATTCTGGTGTTTAATAATTATATTTTCAAACTACCTTAATATAACTCTAAATGAACTCTTAGAAGTTATAATAGTATCAAAAACTCCATAAAAATTGCTCTAAAAATTCATTTTTTTTAAATTAAACACATCAAACTAATTTTAAAAAACTGGTATTTTTTATACAATTTAAAAAATAATATAAACAATATATCGCATGTGAACTAGAAAAAAAATGGGGAAATATCATCTTCAGGTGCGAAAAAATATCTTCTCAAGCACTTTCTATACATTTTTATTCATTTATTCCTGTTTTTTCCTATACTTTATAGGGTCTTTTTATAGAGAAAAGATAAACTTCGAGAAAAAAATCTTATAAAATAAACACCTCGGTGTTAAATAGTTTCTGGCACACATTCTAAGTAGTTTTTTTTCTGGATTATTTTTAGAAGAGTATGATTTATGAAGGGAAATGCATACTGTCAGGAGAATGATAAATATTTCGAATGGAAACTGGCGCTACTTTTTTATATTTTATATTCAATTGTTGCATGCATTTTTGGGAGTTTTCTTTGAAGCCTATTGAAATTAAACAGGTGTTAAAATTTCTTGATAAAAATGTTCTTGGATTTATACTATCACGTTATTTTTTGGATTTATACAATCGCGTTATTTTTTGGATTTTGTAAAATATCCTTATGTCATTATTGATATATACCCTCTGTCATTATTAATCTGTATCGCGTACGTCATTATTGATACATATCATATATAATAAGTTCTAAAGCTATGTATTTTTCTTTTTATAATATTATATAAAAATGTCATTCAAATTTGTGTGCCAATTATAAAATAAAATATATCTTTATACTTGGTTTACTCTTTTGAATAAAGGTTCCATAATATAGGAAAAATATTGGTTTAAAATTAAAATATGTTAACAATTTACAAAAATAGGGACAAATGCATAAAATGTCACGGTTGTAATGGTTATAAGGTTAAATAAAAAATATTTCAAATCATACATTTGTTGGGAACTATATTAAAATAAAAGTAATGTCCTGATATGAAAGTCTCGATCTAGTCCACCAGACAATAAAACTAAAATATAGACAGACATTTTTGTCACAATATGCCAAGGAATAGAATAGTTGAGAAACAGTGAATAATGAAAACTGAGCAAACACTGTCTTACGTCAAAAAAGAAACTGCGTTTTCCCAACACGTGTTTAGTAAGAATGAAAAAAAATGAATTGTACATGTATGCATCAGTTTGCGTAAAATTTAAAGAAATGCGTTATTTTTTAACAGTTTGTGCTATAAGTTGTAATTTTTCTTAACTAATGTTGTGGATACGATAAACTGTGTGTATATGGCGAGTTTGAGGATTAAATATGTGATAATGTCTACTAAACTTTGAAGATATGCGGTTTTTATTCTAACATGAGGTGTAGATCGTATTTCTCGGAGATAGTATTTAAAAATGCTACTTTTTAAAGCGTGAAGTTTTGAATTGGATTGTAATTAGTTAAATTATACAAAAGTGTAATTGCTTAATTTTTCTGTACTAAAAATGAATAATGTATGCTCTTATGATTATCTATAATAATAAAAATGAAGTTTCGAATATTCTGATGAAAATACACCTTTTTCACTCAAATCTGATAATTAAGAATAACTTAAGTTTATGATCCTATAACAGGTTATATGGTACACATATACTTGGATCGATCTTATATATTTTTTAATCCTTGCGAAGTACGGGTATTATTTTGCTAGTATAAACCTAAAAATTGAATTTTGATAATGCTAAAAGAAATTCGAAAACTCAATAAAAGTTCAAAATATTCCTAAATTTCTTTTTATTTGAAATTATAACTAATCTTCCAAAGATACCAACTTCTGAAAAATAAAAACAGTAGCTATTCAGAATTGGTAAATAAAAAAACATCGAGATTCCACTGTATAATCGGTAAGATAAAAAAAAAGGAAATGTCTTCCAGTTTATTCTTGCATTGAGTTTTTTATTAACGTTGAGAGAGCTTCCAACTATTAGTTATTACACGTAAAAAAAACCAGATGCGGGAACTTAAACTAATACCATTGCTAGGGTTCTTAGTTCGCACAGTAGCTTTCAAAGAAGCTGCATCGCTATATTTCGTACTTGTAATTAACTTTCGTATTGTTAAAGCTCCAAATGTTTTGTAAAAATGATTTTGATCATTAGAAACTACGGACATCGCTAAAAACAAAATGCGGGTAATTTTTAAAATAAGCTTTTTAAAATAACTTTTGCTAACATCTGTGCAGAAGTAAAAATATAAAAAAGCTACACCTTAAAATAATCAGATTTTTATGTTTTCGAGTGGCATTTGTAATAAAAAATATTTTTCCAGTTTGAATTTGAGAGTTGGAGGTTTTAAAGATTGAAGTAAAGTATGTGTGGTAAGAATTTTTATTTGAAAAAGATTTTTGTCATTCACTGTCTGTTTTAGTTACTACCCTGAGTAAAATTTGGGGGCCTGAATATTGTATTTGACATTCCTTTTTTTTAACTCGTGTAGCTCTAGTGCGACGATAATTCAAAACCTAACCTAACATTCCTTTTTTATTTTCCCAAAGAAAAGTTTAACACATGGTCTTGATGTTTGAGTTTGTAGGTTATAACGCATAGAATAACGTTTTCCATCAAAAATAGTTCAACACTTAAAAAAAAGTATCCTTTTGGTTTTAATTTTGTAAAATTACATAACCTGGGCAATTAAAATTGATTATCGAAATATCTGCATGTTATTTTCTTTTTTAAATATTTTCGCGAAATGGGGAAATAAAAGGGGAGAACAAATGTAATATGCGATTTGTATTTATATAGTAACCAATTAATATATTTTATTTTTTTGCAGTAAAAATAAGTTTTACTTATTTTACTAAATTAAACTAACCTTAAAGTAAAAATTAGTTTTAATTAATTTACACAAATAATTCAAAAATAACCACTAGCTAAACTGATAAAAAAAACTTATCAAAGATATATACAAGCATCAATATATAATTTATATCACAAATATATGTAAATAGTTAAGCCAAACTTATGTTTTTAAATCTTGCATACCTAAATCTTTTGAAATCTGCCTTGTTCAAAAAATATTCAAGTGGAAACAAAAAAATTAACCTTGTTATACAGACTTTACACTCATTATTTAACTTTTATTTTACAAAGTGAAAACGCGTTTGTGACATATTTTATTCACAACAAACATTCGGAATAAACACTTAAGTACAGAAAACTTTATTTCCAGTGGAAACCTTTCAGAAGCATAAATAAGCCCCATTAAATAGAAATCTTCAACATTTTCGCAAATAACTCTAGAAAAATGTGCTTCCGTTTTTCGGCTTAGACAATCGTATAAAGATGTATGCTCCAACTGAATCGGATTGATTCGTTATCCTAGTATAAAAAAAGAAAAAAAAAACCTTACTTCATGCTCATTATCTTTTACCAGCGAAAGTTTTTCACTAGCATTGCCTTCAAATATAAATCTTCTATATTTCCGACTGTTTTTATAAGAGTTTTTGGCTGTTTATCATTCATCCACAAATAAAATTGCTTATTTTTCTGGTTTGTTTAACAACTTTTATGGTGTTTGTGTGCAAAAGATATGTTCGTTCTTCGGTTTATATTTTTTTTCTGTAAAAGTTGTATTGTTGTTTCGAAAGACTTTTATTACTTTTGACTAGGCACCTAACCCAATGCCATATCATTTAATTTTCTTAAGTAAAGTTTTCTCAGTATATTGAGTTTGAATATTCATGAAATATTTTTCTATTTAACTAAGTGGGTATGTCTAGGGATATGAAGTAAATATGGCGGGAAAGGATGATTTTAACTTATTATTAAAATAAATGTTCGGTTGAATTATGCTCTAATTTTTAGAGTAGAAATTTTATGTATATATTCATTGAAATTCAAAAAAAAATTAAGCTATAATGTTTTAATATTAATCTATTAAAGGACCATTTTTGAATGTCATTAAAAAAATCTCTGAATCTAATTTCATGCAAAATTATCTGTTTTGTTGTGTAAGTCGCATGTGTAAAAAAGATCTCTACAACTTTTAATATTAAATGAAAAAAAAATAGTGGAGCCGATCTAAACTTATTAAAACTAAATAGTATAACGTGCTTTATTTAATTTGATTTAAATTTTCAAATTTAAAAAGCCTTTAGTTCCCTCTTAAATTGTGACTTACACTACAGTTACATGGAATTTCCCCACAATCCATTATGGAGAAAGGTAAAAATCAATTATTACTACACAAAATGTTCCGATTCCTCTCAAAGTTTACTTCGGATCTTTCTCAGAGATAGTACGAGTACTAATGTGTAATATTGATGGTAGCACTTTACTCCAGTCCCCCTCCCCTAAGATCGAGTCCTTACAAATGTGTGCAATGCCCTGGCTTGACATTCGCGCTTTTGGCCAAGGCGGAAGATTTCCCGTTTTGGTCTGAAATTGATGGCCAGAGAATCTCGGTCATCAATTTCAAGGATCGCACCAACTGAGAGTAACGGAGTTTTAAGTGTGTTGGATATATGTAAAAAGAACTGTATTTGGATACTTTGAAATGCCGGATTTGAGGAAATGAACGGTTTCCTTTCGTTGTTTCGTAATTTTTCATGTTCCTACCTTTTGTATCACCCACTTTTCGAGTGTACACTATTTTACACGAAGTTGAAGCAGTTTTACAGCAAATTCTAAAATGGGGACATCATATCGAACATTTAATGTAAATAATTGTAACTAATCGTGTAATTTTTTTTTCAATTATCTTTTGATGAAATAAAAAATAAAGTGCCTTCTGTAGGTCACCAAGAGAACAACGATTATTATTTTGTAGTCACATAAAACCCAACTTCTTTTCAGTCAGTTTGGTGCAAACCGCACCATTTTTTCTTTATTTGTTTCGAATTATTCAATTTTAAAGTCTGTCCTGACTTTTAGATCACCCTGCATATAGGAATGCGTTTTTATAAAAGCAAAAATAATCTATGAAGGGAAAAACCTGATCATCTGAAAAAGAGTTCCTTATTCTCAAAAGTACTCTCAACGTCAACAAATAGTCACAAATTTCCTTCATTTGACAACACTTTTTCACTGATTGTTCCGATCCCAAACCAAACTTAATGCGAGTTTTACGAGGCCGAGATCATTACGCAGCCAAATTATTTTCTCCCTATTGCTAGTCATCTCTCTTCGTGAGACGCCAAAAAAAAGAATGTTCCTCGTAATTTTTGTCACAATTCCGGCATTAACCATCCGTAAAAGCTTTCGGAGTTGTTTATCTTGCCCGCACAACTTTTGGGGTGGGCTTAATTGTCAATCCTACTGTCTAAAACTGTGTGGTAAAGTCCTTCTCATGTAAAATGTGAAAGATCCCTTACAGAAGGAATTAAAGTACATTGCTCAAAACAATTAGGGGAGCACTTTGAGTGCTTTTGTTACCTTTAGTCTCAACTTTTTATTTTTTATTCTAAAATTTGTGAAATAGATTCATTATGCATTCAGAATGAAATGGTAAAAATGGAAGAAATCTTGATTTTTCAAAGTAAAAATTTAAGGGGGAAAATTTAATCTTAACCTTTTGGAATAAATTCCAACAATTTTTTCAAAACTTTATATGTTTAAAAATAGTTTAAATCAATTTTTTAAAAATCTAAAATGCAAGCTTCAGGAATTTAGCATTAATTTATTCCATAAAATTTTTTGGGAGTGAATTTTATTTGACCGTGTTTTTCATATTTTCATTTAATTAAAAAAAGCATTATTTTGAATGATTTTCAATTTAGATTTTCCCGAATCACATTCTCCACCCTTAAAAAAAAGTCAAAGTGCTGTATTTCTTGGAAGAAATTAGAAGAAATTTGTTAAAGATTTAGAGAAAAATTGCCATCGCCCTGTAGTTGTTTTTGCCTTTATGTCAAGGGTTGTTTTGCTCTTTTGTCAAATCTTTAAGACATAGCTTTTCTTTTGCCAGAAAGAGAACAGTTGAAGACACAAAAATCCCTAAAAAAAGGGATTTTTTAAATCAAGGATGGGAAATAAAACATGCCTTGTGCTATTGTCATGTTCTTTAAAGAAATTATAGAAATCATGCGCAAAAACACCTATTTGTTTATTGAGTTGAATTTTTAACTTAGATTTAAAATTTTACTAAACACTGAGATTACTGAAGGAATTAACTGTAATAAACTCTAATAAACATCTTAATATAAATGCTATCGTAATTTAATCTCTGGTATGGGGTAGCTAGGGGTTTCACAAGATTGATTGATTGAAGATTTCAAAAACCAAATATTCCGCAGTGCAAGATTTGTTTAAATTTATTTTATGTAATTTGCTTTGTTACTATTTGATTATGTTGTTCGTCTTGAGGCGTTGTGACCAGGAGGTTGCAGAGAATAATTAGTAAAAATGGTAATAATAATATAGTAATGGTAATTTAATATAACTAACCACAGCACAAACTACATAACAAAGAACAATAGGAATATCGTGGTTGAGGACATCACAGGTCCTTTTGGCTTGAGAGGGGGCTGGGGAGACCAGTGGGTTAAGCACTCGCTTAGCATGCGGAAGGTCCCAGGTTCGGGTCCGGGCATCGCCGAAAGCTGCCGACCTATAAACGGCCCATGCAGCCAAAAATGTTCGACGAATAATACCCCGTGTAAGGGAGTGATCGTTAAATATCCTTCAAAGTCCTAACGCTGCGTACGATGTCGCCCTTAACGGTTGCGTTGGGTGCCTATTCAGGTGTTAGCCTCGTCACCTGACTGTGGTTCTAAAATACGACGCCCGTCGCCAATAGCCCTCGTGTAGCTCTAGTGCGACGTTAATTCAAACCAAAATCCAAAAAAAAATCCTTTTGGCATGAGAGTAGGAGAAAAAGTGATGTCTTGTTTGGTTTGAATCTCATTGGGAATGAATTTGTCTAGCCTTTATTATGCAGGGAATGGTTAAAAATATATATTAGAATTTATACTTTTGAATGAGAAATTTGAGTGACTTTCGTTTGTGTGATTTTTATAGGATTCGATAGGATAAGAGAAGTACCATGTGCAATAAATTTTCATTTCCCACAATGTGTTGCCGAAACAAAGAAATTTGAAAGAATTTATCTAAGATTCAATACAGTCTATTTATGAATCAATTATATAAAAAGTTCCTTACAAACGAAAACGTAGAACGGTTGTTCTTAAGGTAGAATTGCATCCTTCATTTTTTTTTTTGTTCTTTATTCAGTGACAAGTTTCAAGCCAAAATTTGTTATCTTGGCGCAAAGTCTGGCTCCTCTGTTTCCCTTGATACATTCCTTCAAAGTTAGAAAGAATTAATCATTTCCTAAACTTTCTTTTTTTTTCATTTAATATTGCCAAAAATGTTTTGTTTTCGAGTTTTTGTTTTTTTAGGTAGTAAGTGCTCCTTTTGATGCCTTTGTTCTTGATTTTGTTCAAGAGTAATTTAGGTTTTCATGTCTTAATTTTTCAGTAATTTAAACTGCTTGAAGCTTTCCGAGCTTCTGTAAAACAATAACTTGAACAATCAGTTTCTTTAAGAAATGCATTAATAATTAAACATGCTAGATTGTGAGCACTTTTTTTGTTTATTTTGCATGCATTCACTCATTTGTTAAATAAAACAAATAGTAACACGACGTTACATATTTGTCTTTCTCTAAATTTTTTTATTGATAGTATAAAAAGATTTTTTTTTATTCTGGAACTATGTTTAACTATTTATAAAATAATATTTACAGCCTAAGCTATACTAATTATGGGGTAGTGTAGTGTTAACTTTTAATCAGTAAACTTTAAAATATATGCATAATAAACTGAGGAATAAGCAAACGGAAAAAATTTGAACTTATTGCCACAACATAAAGTTTAAAATTTTCAATTAAATCTAAATTTCTTTTTGTTTTGTTTTTATCCCAAATCAAATTCCAATGTTGCAACAAAATTTAGTCAATTTGCTGGTTTCACAAAAGTGGTATGCAATCTCGTCAAACTTTGGTACAGGTAAAAACTCCAAATTTCGGTGTATCATTCATAAATATTGTACACTTGAACTGTAAGTTCCCGTGCACACCAAACTTTTGACTGTTACTCCAAAATATTTTTTCCCTCTCTTATATTTCAAACTATTTTATCCTCCAAAATACTTTAACCCCCTGTCTTATTTCTCCAAAATATTTTATTTGTAATTTTAAAATGGGTTCATTTAGACGTGTATCAAAAAAGACTTAAACCCGAGCCCAATTTACCTATTGGTACGAGTGCAGTATGACGCAACTGTGCAGCAACGAGTACACTGACGTAGAGCCAATTTTATCGGAAATTCCGAAACTCCCATGGCAACTTAATTAACTTGTCATGATGGTTCAATTAAGAGTAAAATACGTTTTAATTAATCAAGTAAGGACTCCATGACTCTGAATCTAATTTGGACACAGCTGCTGCTAATAACTGAATGTAAAAATGGCCAAAGTCAATAGAAAGTTTTCCCTGTGCGCTACTTCCTTCACTAAAATATTGAAATGAAGACACGTATGCGGAATTTTTCCTATGCATTTTGCGCCTTTTGAATTTAGAAGTTCAACTGGAGAAACGAACAAACATGGACCGAACTAAGAGTTGTTGAAGTCGAATGTGTATACTGCGTTTTATACGGTTATTTGAATTTCTAATTGAAGTGCTGTCTAATAACAGCTGTCAGTCTGGAACTTAATTCAAACTAGTAATTAGTATTGATAGATTTATTTGTACATTATAATAACATTTTAATATATATTTTATTAACACTAATTTGAGTACCAACATGTAATTCGGATTCAGTAAGTGAATTTCAAGAAAAACATTCAATTATAAAAATCAATAAATAGTTACTTGAAGTTATTTTATTTTTTTTTTCTTTCCTTATTCTTCTAAAAGAAATTTTTCTAAGCCATCTTTCCGCCAAAAACACCATTCATTTTCAATGGGTAAAACTTGTTTTTTAAAAAATGTATAATGCTTTTTATTAATTCAGGAAAGTACACTTTTATAATAGTTTCGTGACAGTATTTTTGTGTCGCATAAACTTCTGCCAAGATGATTTAAAAAAAATCTATATTGAAATTTTAATCCAGATTTTAAAAAAGAACAATAATTCTAAATAAATAAACTTAATTGTTATTGCAAGCACATTCCAGACTGTAACAGAACATTTTAAAGCAAAATCATGATATATATATATCGTACTTCCTTATATTTGCGTAAAACTACTTTACCTAAGAGTTCTGCAACACAGCTTGGGTCTATTGAATAAATAATCGCATTGCCCAAACTAACTAAATAAATCAATCTCATAACGCCAGATATCTTTTCTAACATTATTCAGCTTCTACAGAACCTTGAGGCATCAATCGATATCATACAGCCGAATCCATGATATGAAAGGGACACAAAAAATTGCAAGAATCTATCATTGATAGACTAAGATGCGAGGACAGATTGGAATGCGATAATTAGATCTCTCGAAGAATAGCGTCTTTTGTATGCCTTTATTCCATTCTTTTTATTGGATTGTTGTAGTTGTCTGTGTCAGTATGTGTCGGTTGTCAGCGTGTTTCGTATTGTATAACTTTATTGGTATTTTGCATAATTGAATCAAATTGAAAAGTAGGAGATCAATAATTGTTCTCGTTGTAAAAGATGTTTTAGGATAATGTACTTGAGTTAAGGGGAGATGGTTCTATCACACCCATGTTAATTTTACTAAATTTAGGAACATTTTTCTCAGCAACTATATGAGAGATCATTATGAAGACCGACATTTAAGACCGAGCTATCACGATCGTGCGGTTATAATAGAGAATGTTCAAGCTTTTCAAAAATATCGAAACCGAAGCAGCTGACTTGTACCATTTGTTAATTGTATAAAAATGACTGTTTTTTAAGGAGTTGCTGGCATTTATGCTTTTCAGGGCATTTTTTCAATAAAACTCTAAAATTTAGTCTCATAAACTTAAATCGGCGCCACCTGATCGACATTCTTAAAGGGATATAGCTCTTTGATTTAAACTGAGGATATTTTACTGAAGGGATGAACATCTGATTAAATATTTAAGATTTTATAATAAATATGCTTTCCCGTAAAGATATTTTCTATTTAATAACATTTTATATTGGCTCATATTTTTCCAAAACACAGACATCGAACAGTGCTGTTCACACTGCAGTTCAAGAAAAAACACTGCAGTAAACTAAGCTTATAAAAACCATTAGTCTATCACGTTGCTAAAAATATTTATATTTGGTTGATTCCACGAAAATGCGCCATGTACATCATTTTTTAAATTTCAACTTTTTTATATTAAACAATCTACTCGGCAAAAATTCTTGACACTTTATTTTCTCTTTTTATACCTCCAAATAAACAGTTTGTAAAAAAATTCGAACATTAAATTTAAAATTTGAGTTAAATATAGAACCTCAAAACTTTGTCATGTCTGTCACATTTGTCATGTCAGTCACGCTAATAAATATTTATAATATTTTAATATTTATAAATTTCTTAATTTTTTTCTTTCTGGTTAGCACATCAGAATCTTATATTGATTCCAAAAAAATTCTAGACGTGAAATCCATACCAGTTAAGAGCAAATGGTAACAATATATTGTTATTATAGGTTACTCAAAATCTGTGTCTCAATTTTGTCATGTCAGTCACGGCATGTTTTAACCCAATTAATTTTAAGTATTTTCTCTTGAATGAAAATTTCAGCTTTTTTTTATAATCAAGACCTTTATTTGCATCACCCCATGGTAATTTTTTAATAGTCAATTAACATTTAGTACTTTTTAAGAGGCAAGAAAGTTGTCTTATGTCACGTCTGTCACGAATGGAATAAGCCATTTATGATACACGTTCTGGTATATAGCATAGCGTGTTTTAGTAAAATGTTTATTTCAATAGAAGTAGCTTTCCTAATCATATGAAAATATTAACAAGTCATAAATGGGACATTAAAACTAAATAGAAAAAAATTGTGCTTGATATTGTCAACTCCCAAGCAATAACAATACCTTATAATGGAAAACTTTGCCTATTACTTTTAAGGTAATTTATCTTCAAAATTTATTTAAATATTTATGTGAGTTTGCCATTTTTTCAAAGTAACCAGCATTTTTATTCTAAAAAGCACACATATTTAATATTCATTGCTCCAGCTTATCTCACTTTGCAACGAAACCTAGAGCGTTGACGTTCTTTATAATAAATGTTCCTCGCGGTTATAGGACCATTAATATTGGGAAATCCATTAGAATCCAGCTCATTTTACACTCCAGAATTTATTGGCACAGGAAGCGAGTAGGACACTTAATTCTTCCGCAACAGGCATTGTCGATGAGAGAATAAGAATTTTATAGACTTAAGAAAAGTTTCTTTTGACTGCTCGAATGTCAACTGGCAATTAACTAGAGGATAATTTTTCTTTTGATTTAACATCTTGAGGGGAACTGTTTCTTGTACAGCAGAATATTTGACTTAATACAGCGTCGAGAAAAATGTACTCTAGCAGTTTTTCCTTTTAGAATCTAATTGACAGTTTTCATTGAAAGAATTTGTATTTTCTTTTTGTAACAGAAATGAAATGCGGTGTGTTGTTTCATCGAATACTTGCTTGTTTTACAGTGAAAAGATTTTCCTTTGCTTATTACCAAGAAATTAACGTTAATCGTATTGATTTTAATTTTAACAGTTAAGGTGAAACATTTTTCTTTTACTTAACATATTTATATTATTTATAATTATTACTTTTGTTTGCTTATTATTGTATTTGTACATTTTGATTTAATTCTTTAGCAAAACATTCTTGCCTACGACTTATTTAATTCATGAATATAAAAGGCGGGATACATTTTTTAAAGCTAAAAGATGACTAAAAATCAATAGTTATCTCTCCACATTTACCAATGAAATATTAACTAAACAATTAAAATTTGTACTGGAAGAAAAAAACATTTAAGGACAGTTAATTAAATATAGCTTATTCGTTGAATATATGTCCAAAGTATTCTTCCTTTTTACTATACTCTTTAGAATCATAAATCTAAAATTGGAGAAGGTGATTATATTTAGATGAAACTAAATCAGAACAAACGCGACTGTGGACAGTGCCATTTTGTGTAATTGGAGTTAATCGGGAAAAGGGTAATTTTAATCATTTACTTAGTTGGCCATCGAATCCATGGAATGCCAAAATCCCCATTAGGGGAAAAATAAGTAGAGCAGGATTTCTAACCCAAATGACAGTCTATGGTCGAATCCATGGTATGAAACATCAAACCCTCATTCATTGGAGTGTTTATGACACCCCAATGAACCCTGCAATTCCAGTTTTTGTCTGGGAGAAAATCTCCAAGAGGGGGAAATTGCTGAGTTTGCTCTTCAATCCATGGATACGATGGCTCATGCAAACGCGCCTATTGTATTGTTGGGTTGTGAGATCATGTAGTTCTAGTTTCAATCCTCATCAGCCCAACCAAACTAAAGTGTTATTTGCCTTTTGAGTTATGACTTTTTTAATTCCACTTTTTTAAGTTGACATTTTGATTTCGTTTAGAAGCTATTATGAAGGATATGTATTGAAAGTTTACTACATTAAATATTCTAGATTGATAATTTACATAAATAACAAATAAGTACATAAAATAAAAGTACTTGGATTTAGTTTAAATGTCCCACATGAATGTTTCTACTTTCATATCTGGCCTATTTGTTAATGTTGCATGTAATGCATAGTTATTATTTTAGTTACCCAAAACTAATTACCAGACAATATGACATCCAACAAAGACGAAGAGTAACGGTAGGGCGGTTGGATTTTTTTTTTTTTTGCATTCTGATAATTAGCAACGCTTCGGTTAAATGGAGTTATATTGCAGAATAATGTGCAATGTAATAATAATGATTTTGTTTTCCATTATATTGGATTCAAAATATGAGGCATACCATTTAAATGGATTGTTTGTTTTCCATTCTCTATTACTAAACAATTTAATTCAAACTTTAAGAGCCGAACTGATTCAATAGAACATGATCTGAAAATCTACTTACAGCTTTGTGATTGCAGAAAATTTATTGAAGTATAAAATATATACTTATTTCCAATTGCATTAAAATATTGATATATTTAATAAAAAAATCTTTAAACTACCGATAAAATAAATAGAAATAATATTGCTGGTAGCATATGTTTTATTTTCAAAATTCAGGGTAAAGTTATTTAAACTATTATTTTTGAAACAAAACCATTCTCAAGTACTCAAAATTATCTTTAGAATTACCTTATTTCAAGAATTCTATTAAAATCAAAAACCTATTTTTAAACATTTTGTTCTGATAACTAATCGATTACTAAGAATTCTTCTAAGTAACGACCGAGACGTAGTAATGTCAGATAAGTTATATAAATACTGTAAAAAATATTTCTATTTGAAGTTCGTAATTTTAAGTGTTCTTTGAAATACAAATCTCTCTATATTATTGCCCACAATATATTTTTCTACATCAATATATAAATATGACAGGTTTTTTTTACAAATAACAATATTGTACATTGATTTTATGGTATAACTTGCATACTCATTTAGAAAATAGCATAATTTAAAATATTTTCACCGCATATATTTCAATTGTATTGAAACAAAATTCATTTAACCGAATGAAATGACCTTTGAGACCAAATCGACTATTTTTATTAAAAATAAAAACTAATAACTTAAATGCATTTTTACAAATCTTTTTATCAAAATTTACTACGATCATATTTTTCTTTTTTAAATATTTTAAATTGTACAAAATAAAATATGCAGATTTTATTTTAGAAATGACATATTTATCTCGATTTATCACCATGGTCACCAATTTTAATTCGCAAGACTTTACAATTTATGCACTTTTATTTCTTCTATACATTAACTGCATTTTCCTAATTTATTATTTATAGAAGCCTGGATTCTTTTCAGTAAACCTTATCACTTATACTTAGACGGATTAATCGATAAAAAAATTATTTTTGATGGCAATCAATACAGGTTTTTTGAAAAATATCATTGCTCTCTATCAA
Source organism: Hylyphantes graminicola (assembly GCA_023701765.1). Lineage (NCBI taxonomy): Eukaryota > Metazoa > Arthropoda > Arachnida > Araneae > Linyphiidae > Hylyphantes > Hylyphantes graminicola. The sequence goes on from CM043122.1 coordinate 5,480,284, forward strand.
CAATGTATGTCCTAATAAGTTAAACCAAGTATCGCTTTTTTAAACGAAACTGGTTTTCGTTTGAAAAATCTTTCATAAAAAAAAAATGTCAATGTGAAACCTTACAGGTTCCAAGAAAAAATATTGGTTTTGAATTTTTGTCAAAATGTTAATTTCCATTGTTTTTTCAGAAACCTCTTAAGTCTTTGAATCCCAGTTTTCGAGAAATGTATTTGAGAAGAAAATTACTATATAGAAATAACTAAATAAATTTAACCTTTCAGTCCCAGAGATGCCATTTGACATCGTGTTTCTGATCATAATTTTTAAAAATTGGGGCTGACATTGTGCAAAAACTATTTTCTAATAGAAAAAAGTTTGAAGCATCGAATGATTGGCTTTTTGATATCATAAGTGGCTATAAACGATCAGAAAAAAAATCTAAAATGATGCCAAATTGTCATTGGAACTGAAAGGGTTAATTAATATCTTCAATGAGTAAGATAATTTGCTATTTAATATTTGAAATGAGTTTTGCAATTGCAGGACTTATGATGTTCCTACAGAATCATTTTTTGTTGTTCCAAATTCAATCAAACTGACTCGTATTTTGTAACTTCATTTTTTTAATTATTACAAGCCACTACTTCAATGCAGCACTTTTCTATAAGGGAAAGTTTGCTTCTAGAAATAATTCTATCCTAGTAGAATCGATGTTTAATATCTCTAATTTAATTAGTTGTAACGACCCAAATTTACATTAAATATTAAAATTCAACAAAATTTAAACTAAGTTTAAATAACTAAGTCTTAATCTCATAAAGTATAGCCATAAAATATAACTTAAATGAAGATACGAGGATTTTATAATTAAAACATATTTGCAACAACTCGCATTGCATTTTTAATATTTCTAGACATATTATTACTGGCAATAACAAAAGTAAATATTAGCGGAATTATATTAATGAAAACACGAGCGCATGCAGGATGCAATATTGTAAGATGTTGAAATATATTTTTTGAGAAACTTATTTGTTCCCATGTGAAATCGGTAATCTTATTAAGCACTATAATTAACTATAACTAGTAAGACAAGTATTTCTTAACTAATACTTATTACTTAGTGAGTTACGCAGTAGACTTTGATCTTAAGTATAGCACTAAAAGGTAGATCTTTTCTAGGAAAACGGCAGTTATTTCTCAAAATGCAATGCTTTACAATTAAAGTTAAGTTCAGAATTCACAATGTATTCACCTTTTCAAGTGCAATGAAGAAATTGTTTAAAGCCTCGTATAAGATTAAAATTTCCCGTTTCGTAATTAAAATAATCTTAAGTGCAGTTTGTTTAGACGTATCATATATATTTGACGACATTCATAAAGCTTCACTCTCGGAAGTCTCTTACATTCAGGGGTTATTCTATCGTAAAATAAATGATATTTAGTTTTTTTTTTAATTCCTTTTTTTTGCAAGGTTACGCAACTTAACACGATGCGCATCCTTTCCGACACAAACTTTTAATACACAATAATTTTACGAAAGTATTTTTCACAACATCGTTTTGTTCAAAATAATGAAGTTTTTGAGAAATATTACCGTCTATTTCGAAAAATGTTTACTGTTTATCGTGCCATGTCTTTTTTTTCATATTATTATAAAATCTGTGAAGAATATCTATTTTCAGCGTAAAAAATAATTGGGTCTAACGGGGGCTGGGGAGCCCAGTTGGTCAGGCACTCGCCTAGCATGCGAAAGGTCCAAGGTTCGGGTCAGGCATTGCCAAAATAAATGCCGACCTATAAACGGCCCGTGCAGCCAAAAATATCCGACGAATAATAATACCCCGTGTAAGGGAGTGCGCGTTAAATATCCTTCAAAGTCCTAACGCTGCGTACGATGTCGCCCTTAACGGTTGCGTTGGGTGCCTATTCAGGTTTCGGCTCGTCACTTGAATGTGGTTCTAAAATACGCCCCCGTCGCCAATAGCCCTTGTGTAGTTCTAGTGCGACGATAATTCTAACCTAGCCGGGTCTAACGAAAACGAAAACATTTCACTTTGTATGAACAAAAATCATTTGGAAAATTACTTGTTCATATTTTCCACGTCGTTGTGTTAGTTCAAACCTTAAAACGAATAAAATTCTTTTTATTCTTCATTCGCCATTAAATTCTTTAAAAAGGGTACTAAATCAAATAATGTTTTGAAATACCAAAAAATAAGAATCTCAACGTTATTTTTTGTTGAAAACATTATTACTTGTGAAATATACAGACGTGTTAGCAGTGCGATTGTATAACCAGTATTTCACATATTATATACTTATTTAAACTTCTTTTTTTTGTTAATGTGCCTTTTTTACCACAATACTGCATATTGCACAGATAATTTATTACGTCTTAGTAAATTGAGACAGTCTCAAATCCATCTTTGTAACGTGAATTAATTATCGCTCAAAATATTCTTATGTCTTTGAAAAATTATTTACAAAAACTCTTACTTAAACTTAACTCGCCACTTTGCACTAATTGTGCTTTCATCAAATTACTATGTAATTATCAACTAGTTAGTTTAAGGGGGTATGGGACACTTTCAACTTTTTTCTTTAATATTGCAGATATCAATATAATTTTTTTCCATGAATGTATACCAAATATACTTACACTTTTAGATAGTCAAAGGTTTTAAATTATCATTATTTATTTTTTTTAAAAATAAAATGTGTCAAAAAGTGATGTCTCTTATTTTTGTTATAAGTCAAAAACTTATTTATTGGCAAACAAATATTTAGCATTTTTATAAACAGAAAAATGTATTTAACAAACTGTCTTTACCGATTTTTCATATTTGCCATAGTTTTTTTTAAAAAAATTATTGAAGTTTTTTGTAATAATTTCACAGGTTCACTTTTTTTATAAAAATTAATAAATAAAGAAATAAACTATTTACAACTAATCCCTAAAGACAAATTAAAGATATATGTTTGAAAATTATGAGTAAAAAATTTTGACACTCTATGGCCAGTAGATTTTGAGTTATATCAATTTAAAGTCAAAAAATCATCGAAAACACGATCAAGGAGAAAAACAGCTTTGAAGTTTATCACTTTCCTTACTGAAGCGCTCCAAACCGACCGAACAACTAAGGATTCGATAACGTTATTCATATCTAATATTACGAGGAAGCAAAGATTATAAACGTGGTTGGCCAACACAGATGTCATGACACAAAAAACTACACATCTCACGTTCTACTGCAGACATAAATAAAATTTTTGTTTTAAATTATTCTAAAATATTTGTGTTATTTTTTATGATAATAATAATTTTTTTGATTTTTTTGAGGATTTTGTGTCCCATACCCCCTTAATGAACATGAAATTTTGCTATATTCTTGAAAGAAATAAACTTTATCATCTAATTATCGTATTCATTAACAAGTATCTGATTAAAAAATGTGTTTTAACCAGCAAAACAGTTTTCTTATAGCCAGAAGGGGAAAAACGAATCTTATTTTTTCCTATTGTGAACAACTAAAATTTGGGACATACAAACGTAGGCTTTCGTATCACTATTGCATTCAATAGTTGGTAATGAACTAAAATAGCTATAACAAAATTTAATAAAATAAAATCATTCGGGATACTTATAATATCTGGCAGTACTGTTGAATATGTATGAAATCTTAAAAAGTACGACATTACGAACATTACAAAGAACGACAGTACGACATTGGAAGTACGACAAAGTTACATATAAAAAAAGGGTTCAAAAACGTTTAATCGTTACAATATCGTACTTAATGATTAAAATGTTAGATAACTCATAAATGAAGAGATTTATGGAAGAACGTGCTAAGTGACAAAAATGTGAAAACGCGAAAATGACCTTTAATATTTTTTATTTGCACTCGGATCTGATGAAAACAGCACTTGCAAATCGTAAAAAGTTGCTAAACTTAAAGTTTATAAAAGATGTGAAACTTATATTTAAAGAAGTTCGTAATATGTTCATTGGCACCAAAAAATCTTTATTTTCTCAAACATGTTGCTTAGCACGCTCTTCCACTAACCTCTTCAAATGACATAGAAATATTGCGCTGAAGCATTAAAAAATTTTTAATTTCGGAGTGGGTTGTGATAATTCTGATAAGCAAACATATTTATTGACCATAATTATGTATTTAAAATAAGCGTATGTACGTGTTTTACATAAACCTTATAGAAAAGTAATGTACAAAGCAATTTAAGTAAACAAAACGTTTTAAATCCATTTTTAAGACGCTGTGTGTGTGAGTATTTTAATTTAAAACTATAGGTGTTTTCCTCATCTAAGCTTAACGGTTGCGTTGGGTGCCTATTCAGGTGTTGGCTCGTCACCTGACTGTGGTTCTAAAATACGACGCCCGTCGCCAATAGCCCTCGTGTAGCTCTAGTGCGACAATAATTCAAAAAACCAAACCATCCTCATCTAAGCATGATGTGTGCCTTTCTTCACAAACCTCAATTTCTTTTCCATTTAACTATAGCTAAAGATAAGAATGCGCGATAATGAATTTTTCTACCACAACGGTAATACAATCTGAACATATGAATCAGAGCTTTTTTCATCTAAATAGCTATGTATGCTGCAGCATAGAGCACTAAATTTAAAAGGGGTCGGAAAATTGTCTTTTTATCCAGAAATCGAATTTTAATTTATTATGTTAATAACCTGTCGAGTTATTTCTTCCGAAACATAATCTGAACTATTTTTAATACTCCGTCGCAGAGTCTGAGCATGCTTAACTAAGCACTAATATCTTTTTCTATATTAAAAACAGTATTATGATAACAGTTACCCCACTGAGTTTTAATAAGTGTTTATCTAACATGTGTACACCATAAACTGTTTTTATATAACGAGTTTAACCTAGGACCAGTGAATATGAGGACAGTTAAAAAGCTTTACCAACGCATTCGACGAGCGTCAACAAATTTTACGATCTTCATTACGCAGTGACGATAAATATCGTCAACGCAATTTAATGACCGAGTGAAACTGAAGTCATTTTAACTTGCAGTCTATAGCTGAGGGTTAGCTTTTAGGAACAAATAACCAACCCGAACTCGGGTGATTTAATAAACTGATGGTATAAACAGGATAAGGCCAAAGCCTGGAAGTATAATAGGTTTTGTTGGAGACTAATATAGTAAAAGTTCATGGGAGATGGACCGATTAGGTATGATTACATTTTTTTGATTCAGTAAGGGCCGGATTTCTAAATAGGCTAAGTATGCTGTAGCCTGGGGCGGCAAATTTTTCCTTTCAATTAAAGCGTCATTCGGCATAAAATAATTATAAAAATACCAATATTTTAAAGAAAGAAACAAATAATTTACATTGATGCTTAAATCGTAAACGCAAATATAGTACTAATATTAAGTAGTAAAACATGTAGGCTGTGAGAACATTTGCAGCAATTCCCCCGGATTTGGTATCGTTCAAAGAAAAATGGTAGAACAGCTTAAAAATTTCGCCTATTTTTCTTTTGATTTAGAGTGTATATAGTAGGGCGTATCAAAAAAACCAAGTTTTTGATATCAAATTTGTAATAGTGCGGAAAAGTTGCCTTATGTTATTGTTAGTATATGTGCAAAATTTTATTGATCTGAGTTAATATCTTCAGTTGCCTCTGAGACCATTAATTATGCAAAATTCGCTAATTTCATTTTTTTTCTTAAAAAATATGAAATTGGAATCTTTAATTTTAATAGTGCGGAAATGTTACCTCATATTATTGTTAGTATGTGTGCAAAATGTTGATCTGAGTTAATATCTTTAGTTGCCTCTTGAGACCATTAGCTATGCAAAATTCGCTAATTTTATCGTTTTTTCAATATATTATTTTTAAAAATTAAGAAATCGAATTTTTTAGTCTTACCAGTGCCGAATAATTGCTATATTACTCCCTAGAGCGTGTGCAAATTTTTATTGATGTTGGTTAATTTCTTTATTTGCGTGGGGGCCAAATTCCAGATAAGCAGCCCCTAAAGGCAACTGAAGAAATTAACCAACATCAATAAAAATGTGCACACGCTCTAAGGAGTAATATGGCAATTATTTGGCCCTGGTAAGACTAAAAAAATTCAATTTATTAACTTTTTTAAAAACTATATTGAAAAAACCATAAAATTAGCGAATTTTGCATAGCTAATGGTCTCAAGAGGCAACTAAAGATATTAACACAGATCAACAAAATTTTGCACACATACTAACAATAATATAAGGTAACTTTTCCGCACTATTAAAATTAAAGATTCCAATTTCATATTTTTTAAGGAAAAAAATGAAATTAGCGAATTTTGCATAATTAATGGTCTCGGAGGCAACTGAAGATATTAACTCAGATCAATAAAATTTTGCACATATACTAACAATAACATAAGGCAACTTTTCCGCACTATTACAAACTTGATATCAAAAACTTGGTTTTTTCGATACACCCTAGTATATAGATGATTCTAATATGTAGAAAGAAAAAAAATAGTCCAGAAAACTATATGGGGGCATATCGATCGTAGCCAACAGGCGGCAAATCTTTCCAAATTAGTCCAAATATAACATAAGACGATATTAGTAGATTTTTATTTTACAGTGCCTCAAAAAAAACATTTCAAAATGACGCAATAGGACTGCAAGATCAAAAATAAATTCTTGAATAAATCAAAAACTTTACTACGTCAGAAAAAAAACACCTACGATTTTATAAGTCTTGAAAACATGCGTTAAATTGAAAAGTTTTTAGTTTATGCACAAATTTCCGACAATATTCAGATATTTATAAAAACCAAACACATTCAAGAAGTCGCATTTGTTAAGAAAGAACATTTTAGATAAAAAGTGAAGACTGCTGGCTTTTATGGATTTTTTTTTTACATTTTTTTCAAACTCGGAACAACTTTTTATCTCAACCAAAACAACCTTTCAAAACTCGTAAGAATAAGTTTGTTTTGGTATTCAAACGAATTTTTATGTTCTCGAGAGGAAAGTTTTTACCATTTATGTTTTTGCTGTTTACTGAGAGTTCATATTGTATAGATTGTGGAAAAGTGACGTCATTCTTATGCATTTAACATAGTCAAAGCGTCACTTTTTTTAAAAAAAAGTAGATGGTAACTAAGTAAAAGGGGGGAGAACTTCTTACAGTCTTCGTAAACTTATATTGAGGAACTGCTCTTTAGGATTTACAATTCAAGTTTAAATAATATTTTTTCGAAACTAGATTTTATTTTGGTTTTGCTAAAATTGCTAAGGTCTGATATCGAATCAATAGAGACAAAATTTATTGCTTGAATGTTGGATATTTGCATAAAAATAGTTTTTGTTAGAATGATAAAATGCTAGAGAATGACTTATGAAACCAAAGTGTACAATGAATATTTCACAACGATTCGTATAACTACACTTTAAAGCATTTCTGTAAAAGTACAGCAAAAGTAAACACTTTTTCACAGCATATTCTGCTGTTAAGTGAAGTTTTGGTTGTAAACTCATTTATAAATAACTTGGCAGTAATTTCCTAGCTTGCATGTGCTCAGACACCATGACTTCAATCAATGTTTTTTTCTTGCAATCGTTAAATTCAAATTGGATTGTGGCTGAGGCACTTGTGCTTGAAAATTACAGCACACGTGTAGGCGTCACGTTTACCAGCATTATTGTGGAATATTTTTACATCATAAAAAATCTGTATAAAGTATACTAATTTGACACAATTTCTTATAAAGTACTTGCCCTGTAGTTGACGCTTTCAAAATTACAAATTTACACAATTAAGTATTAAATATAGTGAGAGATGAGATAAAATACGCACAGAAATAAAATAATGAAGTGCCTCTTTTTAAACGCGAAACTTTTTATATAAATATTACCGAGAAAGGTTTCTGCATTTCAGCGTAAAAAATTGTACTTTTAAAATTCTTAGAAAAAAAAATTAAGAAGGATGAGTAGTTTTTTTTATATAATTCTTGTAGTTGGATAGTGGCTCAGAGATTTTTTTTGGAAACGGCAACTTTACTTAACACGCGTTTCGTTTTTAGAAAACCCTTCAATTTTTATTTAAACTTTTAGCAAAAACTAATTGTTTTACGAAACTCTTTACTCCAGCACCCAGTAAAAACTAAGATAAAAAAAAGTTAATTACATCAATTATAAGTGTTACCATTTTTAAGACTGATTTTTTTCATTTATTTAAAAAAGAATCAATTTTTTCTTTTGTTGCAAAAATCGTAATAATAAAAATTGTTTTACCGAGAGGGCACTTGAGATTCTTAGAAACATAAAGATAAGATTTTTTTTTGTGACACGCCTAATTTTTTTTCTTCGTTTCATAACTAAAAAACATATTTTTCCCAGCAGTATTTTTTAATATTTATGAAGTTAACAACCAATACTTATAATGTGTCTACATGTATAGTTACATAAATGTACTTAGTTACTTTTATCTGATAGTCACTGTAAAGTTCGATTCAAATCCATATAAAAAACGATTTTGTACTTTTCATCATTGATTTAAAAAAAAGAGTTAATACTGCTTTCGCACTGTTAAACACACTGTATATAACCAAAAAAATAAACCAATACAATTAGTAAAATTTCAAAAATGGTACTTATTTCTTTAAGAGTTAAAAATTTTTAACCAATTTTTTCGATATCAAATTAACTGTTAAATAAGTAAAAACCACATGTTCTTTTATTATTCTTTAATTAAACATTAAAAAATAACAGTACTGATTTAAACACTAAAAACTCAAATGTAACAATAGTATTTTTTTTTCCGCAAGACTTTTGGCTGTTACATTAGACGTACTGTGACCCCTAGCATCCCAATCTTTTAACAGCAAGTAATCACCAAAACAGGTTTCTTTTTGTCTCGCAAATGCCCAAGACGAAAATTTGCAGCCCCATAAAATCTGTCTTAAGCCAGACCCGAAAGAGTGGCCTCTTTTGATTATGAAAGAAAACAGAGGAAAGCAATTTAGTGATGGATGAAATCTTCGAGATCGAGATAAAAACACGCATGGCGCCTTCAAATATTCACGGCTATCTACTATATGGCAGTCATAAAAGTCCAAGTAAACGTCGAACGCTTCGAAGTAATACACAATCACCCAATCTGATATTCGAAGTTACATAGCCTAAACCCTCTGAGGAAAAAATGACGAAATAATGAACTCTTTTTTTTTCACCGCTATCAGTTTTAAAATTTCAACTCTTTAAGCTTCACAATATGTCATTCTTTAAATGAATCGGTGGGTGCAGAAACAACGTCAGTCGCAAATTTCAAATTTTTCAGGAGGGAGAAAAAACGTAATAACTCCTCCTCTATTTCTGCACTCAGCACTCGAAACAAACGTCCTGTATTTACGGAACTACTCAACAGACTAACGTAGATTTTGCACACAACACGCATCTTGCCTTTCTACGCTTATTTTCATTGAAAACGAGTTTTTCGGATTTTTTGACTGAAGTGGTTTCTGCACTCACCGATTCAAATGTATCTGTGTTATGGACTTTTTCTAAGATATGTATGTTCTTTTTAGAAAATTGTCATTCCGTAGACCGGGTTAATACTTTTGTATCTCTAAGGTCTTAAGGATTCCGTGTTTTAAAAATTTCGTTTTATTATATCGTCACTTAAGTTCCCGCATGTACTATCTCGCTTTGCACAACGGTAGAAATTATCTGAACGATAAAACTTTGCGAACTTTCCAAAATACTGCCAAAAGTTGGCCGAAAACCCAACCGAAATGAGCAAATAACGGGCAGATAGGTTTGCCGGAAAACGTCATTTTTGCGAAGTCAAAGAATTCGAATCATCAGTCGAGGTCAGACAGTTGCCAAAAAAAAGTGCTTTTCGCCAAATTCGAAAAAATCGCGCTAAGGGTTACCGTACATTAAATCTGATCCTTGCACAGCAATGAGATAGCACATGTGAGAACTTAGTTACGATATTTTGGTAGGAAAAATTTACTGATTTTCGCCCACCTAAGTCCTTCGAATAAAAAAAAATTCTATCTTAAAATTTTTTCATTAGAACTGAATATTAATTTTGAAAACGCTGAAGAATATTCAATGACTTTACGAAAGAAAGTTTTCAAAATAGATAATTATGATTACTAAAATTTTAATCAAAGGCTGTATTTGGGCTATTTTTGTTGCAAATAAGATAATATACCCATTGATGGAGACCGGTCCTTCTTCCTTACGTTTTATATTAGATATTGGCATTTACATTATCATTAATTATTTTACAAAGAAAATTCCACATGGTATTTACTGATTACTTTAGACTAAAATTTCACATTGCTCATCTACCCAACTAGTGAAGGGGCTTTGATTAATTGAATTTAATTCGTTACAAATTTTAACTTTATTACAGTATAACGAGTTTCATAAATATCACAAAACTAAGTTAACAATTTGTTATGTACTTGTGCACAACAGTAATGTATGTATTAAATCTATTATTATATATTAAATCTATTATTATATATTACATCTATTATTATATTTTAAATCTACACTGCTCAAAACAATTAGGGGAGCACTTTTTAATTCCAACTTTAACTTCACTCCCAACTTTTTAATTTTTATCCTATAAATCTGAAATTTGTTAAATAGGTTCACTATGCATTCGAAATGAAATAGTAAAAAGCAGGAGAAAAAATCTTAAGGTTTTAATACTTAAATTTAAAGGGGGGAAATGGAATAATAACTTTTGAAAAAATTATTGTTATAATTTATTAAAAACTTTTTTTGTTAAAAATAGTTGAAATATATTTTTAAACCTCTAAAAAATGCAAGCATGAAAAATTTAGGGTCAATTTATTTTCTAAAACTGTTTTAAAGTGAAATTTATTTTGCCATATTTTTCATATTTTCATTAATATTAAAAAAAATATTAAATTCTTCAAAATACGTTATTCTTCCACATAATGATGTATCTAACGATAAATAAGTTGCGAATTTAACTTAGTCAGAAAAAAAACACACGCTGATGATTCCCAATGGAATCATTGGGAACGAAAGTTTTAAAACATTTGCTCCCCTAATTGTTTTGAGCAGTGTATTATATTATTTATCACTAATATCTCAAAATTGTTTGCGATTTTGTTTCAATACTTAACAAAATCACTTAATTACAATTCAAATTGGCAATATCTTTTCAACTCAACACACCTAATAATTTTAGCCAATTATGGGAACTCGTTGCAAACTCATTTGTCAAATTTGAACAATCATGAACTTTAGATATTTTAATGAGGGGTAATTACATATGAAAGTCATTTAAAAATTCCTATTTTGAATACTAAATGCAATATTTCCTAAATCAGCATTCATTTGGCTGCAATTAGATGTATTGCACGCAATGAAAGTGAAAAAAAATAACTTGAGACATAATTTAGTTCAATTTACAGATCATATAAATTTAATGTAGTAAATGGCTACAAATTTATGCGGCAATTACGCAATTATAACGAGATAGTTATAATGGTTTAGTCTAACGCAACGAATAGTTTAATCTAACTAAAACAAGCCAAATTTTCCACGTAGTTTGTAGTAAATTAATTTATAATTGTGATAATGTTTTTTATTCCCATTTATTAACTTTTAGTTAGCATTGCATATAATTTTGTTTTATGTTTCTATGCAAACATTAAGTGTTAGGGTTTACATATATATTGTTTTTGTCCACTTGAAAACTTAAACATTATATTTAGAATACTAAATTTATTTTCAGAGGGTGTCAGAAAAGATGGTTGTTTAATATATTTTATTTTCTAAAATAATTTCTTGTTGTACTCTTTTTGCTGGCTTCTCTCTGTTTTATCCATATTTTATAACTAGCAGTATGGTCCCGTCTAACTGGGAACCCGTTAACTTCGCATTGCTTCCTTTTAGAGGCATGGTTACTTGTGAAAATACACTCAAAATCAAATCAAAACAAAATTAAATTCGTGTTGGCGCATGCGCACTTAAAAAGGCAAACACTAATAGAGGATGAAGCAGCCTTAGGGCGAGCGCATATCTCAACCAAACTCAATCAATCAAACTAATAGAGGATGGCGTCAACCCCCCGTTTCGGCCCGGTCCATGTATTTTCAAGCCCTGTTATGGTCCCGCAATCCCACGTGGATGACTTTTTTTTAAAACTAATTATATTAATTAAAAATCACAATCAAATTTGAAAAAACTAAGCCTCATGTGCACACGTAGGTATTAAATGGAATCTATATTAAAAATTTCGAATTTTTTAGAGCAGTCTAAGTAGGTCTTTTGCGATCCACAGACATACGCACAGACAGCCTCTTTCTTTTATTATTTAGATTATTTCATTACAATTTTTTTTACAAATTTCCGTTAAATTATTTGCTTTCTGTGTCCCATTTAGTTATTTTGCCATGACTCAAATATAAACATGAATTCAAAAAATTATTTTAACAATACTATATTTATATAATTCAATACATATTTAGGAGACATAAAACAACCAGGAACTGAAGAAAGTTATCATAACTTTACACCGAGAGTTTACAACAAAGCATACTTCACTTTTGAAACAGCATACTTTTAAAACCAAAACAAGACAGCAAGTGTTAGGTTTAAAATATGAGTTTTAAACCCATTTTTTACATTATAGCTTTGCTGCCTTCCTTTTAACAATTTTGTGCGCGTAAAAACATTTTTTGCAAAAATATCTAATTTATTGTCTAAATTTTTAGTAAGTTTACAAACATGTATTAAACAACTTGAGTGTACCAGATTTTAATTTTTAATCGTGTAAACTATTTAGTTTTGTTTCTATGAATATTTTATGATGTTTTGTCTGACACATTATAATTTTTACTTAGATTTAGTGTATTTCTTTCTATAAAAAAATGTCAAATTGAATAAAGACCATGTTCGATTTTCTTTTTATAATTTTATTTACTTACAAGCAACAGAGAAAGTTTCTTGACATAAAAAAAATGCAGAGTTTAACTTTTAAAAAAGTGTATTAAACTTTAGTTTAAAAAAAACGAATTCTGCGTTAGGTGGTAAATTCTCAATAAAGAATTAAGTCACGTAATTTTTATTTCAAAAGTAATCTCTTAAATTGTAAAAATGTAATTTGCACTTTATGTTGTGCAGGTAAAGTACAGGAAAAAGCTCGCATCGTCAGCACGTTTATGTATATCAACAAGTGATCATTGTCCTCTTAAGACCCACAAGCAAAATCTTATATGTATATTTTTAATTTAAACATACTGTTCATACAAATATATGCTAAAAAGTATGTTTTTTAATGAAATGTAAAAAAATTTATGCGTAATAGTTACTTAAGGTCACTCCTTAAACTCTAAAAATACTTTTTTGTGATACGGCCTTTTTTGTTATAAATGCAACAAAAAAATTCCGTATCACTTATTTGTAGCTAACAGATTATTTTATCATTTTTTTTATTCAAAATGCCTTTAAATTGAATTACGAAAATGACTTTTTGAAAAGTTTGAAATTTTTTTTAAAATTTTTTAACTACTCAAAATTCGTATTGACCCTCGTATAACTTCATTTTCATATAGAAATAAATAACTGATACCTGTAAGGCCGAAAACCGATATCTGAATCTTCTTCTATTGGACGAGGTCGATTTCAGAACTAATTGAGGTGGTAATTGTTTGTGGGGAGGTTTTAAAAAATATCCCCAAATGGAAACGCCAGGTCGCAAGAGGTTATGGCAAATCGAAAATAAGTTAAAAGTTTATACAATATTTAAAAAATTACATTATGTAATGAAATAAAAGAATAATGTATTTCCCATTCAATAATGTTGCATCATGATACGGATCATTAGTTAAAAATTAATTTTTATAAATATTTGAATTATAACAAAGGTTTTATGTTATGGGAAAAAAAACTTTTCAAAAGCTTTCAGAATAGTTAAAAAGGTGCTTTAAATATTTTTACTTTTACTTTTTAATCTTACAAAATTAAGCTACTAATGGGTTTTTCAGCTAAATGTTAATAAGAATTTGATTGTCAACGTTATTTTGCAACTAAAGCTCATTCCTGAAATCTTACACGACATCGAATTACGACTTGGATTACAAAGGTCCCCTATAAATATTTCAAGGAATCACAGTACTAAAGTATACAAGTTTTCCTTTCTCTCCACGTTTACAAGTAAAGGCTTTTCGTATTCTCAATGCCTGATGAAATATTGGCGAACTCTCTTAAGAAAATCACCATCATTCGCATTTCGGAAAGAGACGAGAAGCAAGAAAAACTCTTTGTTTCTTTTCATTTGTTCTTTTAGCAGCGATTTGTAAACTCTTAAGACCCGAGCAAAATCCTGCACGTATGTTCTTATATAACCTAAACATGCTTTTCATACAAATATATGCTAACAAATGCGTTTTGCAAAGAAATTTAAAAAAATAATAATGTTTAAAAGTTACTTAGGGACACGCCTTAAACTCTAAAATTACACAAATTTTGGGCAATAAATGCAACAAAAAGGGCCGTATCACTTATTTATAGTTAACATATTATTATCATTGTTTTTATTTCAAAATGCTTTTAAAATTAACTACTAAAAGAACTTGAAAACTAATATTTTTTTTGAGAACTCTAATAACGTATTGACCCTCGTTTAATTTAATTTTCTAGTGTGTATGTATCTTAAAGAGTGAAAGCATTAACCCTTTCAGTCCCAAAAATTTACTACACTACAGAAACATCTGATATTCACAAAATAAGCTTATTTTAGGTCAAATATAAGATTTCCATAAGAAAAAAAAAACCATTTTAATTTTTTATATGGTTTTTGAAATAATGCCAAAACTTTTTAACTGTGGAAAACAACAAAATAAAAATATATATAGTACCTAAAAACCCTTCGAGTTATATATTTTAAGGTATCTGACCATATTATTAAAAAAAATTATTATTTTAACCGAGATAGTTTAAAATGCGTTTTAAATATGAGGAACTGAAGTGAACTTTTCAAAAGTCAGGTGAAACGCTTGTTAGCTATTTTCCGAATAAAAAAATAGTATTTCTGATTTCTATTGAGGTTAATGTAAAATATTGTCTAATAGAGCAGAGTGTGAAGAATCGAATAATGTGTGTTTGGATGTCGTAACGCGGCATAAACATTTAGAAAAAAAATATTGAAAGTGATGATGCCAAATGGCATCACTGGGACTGAAAGCGTTAAGTAAATTTTTAAACAAAGTTACACAAAATGAGCTCAAAGGTTATAAAAGCTAACTAACTTTCACGATTCGTAAGATTAGAAAAACCTCTTTTTATTAGAGTGGAATACCAGTACAAACTTTGCATCATTTTAAAGAGGAAGAATTTATGAATTTTATTTTTTTTAAAAATTATAATGGACTAAAAGAAAAAATCATAATTTGGTTATTTTTGACCCTTTCTATTGTGTATGCATATGTTAAGGAGGGAAAGCATTAAATAACAACAGCTGTTCTTTAAAACGAACACTCGTTACTTCCAAACAAGAAACCTCCAGAAAAAAGGCTGCTCCATTGTTTTTTATTTGCAATGAAATCCCTGGGGATGGCAGTGGGAAAACGAAATGGCGCCAGGAATTTATGAGGATAATACAGAAAACTACTTGCTAGAAAATTGGAGTAACAGGTATTAGGATTTTCTGATTTTTCAAGAAACCCTATCACCTTATCAATCATTCTCGAAATAGTTATTGTTACGAGGTGCATGACTGGAGGAAAACAGTTATAGTGTAGTGATTTAAACAAATAAACAATGCTTTTTTTGTGTTTAAAAAAGATACAAAAATTCGTTTTATTTTATTTGTAATCTTAAATTCATAAAAAAATATGCAAAATCTGAAATATAGGCTAACATATTTATTCATATGACAATTGGGATTTTTTGGAGGTAGATTTTTATGTAAATAAGTTCGCGATGCAGTGATTTCTATTGGAAACTAATGATAAAAAACAATTAATACCTAAATATCTATTGGTTTCGTCTTCATTCTAGGATAGTGGTAGAAGTTACATGAAGAGTACACGGGAAGAACCACTTGATTTCGTAGAAGGCTTTCCTTAATAGCCTCTTTGGGGATGATGGCGAGAAATCGCCTAAACGGGTGTAAAGAAGCCGGTTACTCGATTTGTTTCTTTCACGGAAACCCTGATTCACGTCAGAGATCAGTGGAACGAGTCACACGTTTGTACCGCGAATGAAGAACCAGAAGAAAATTCCGGTCACGAATGTCCGCCAAGCAGACACATTTACGGAAAGGACTAAAGAAATCAAGCGGTTCTCACATTTGAATGAAATGAGAAAATTGAACAATATAATGAGTCAAACACATTACATACTATATCATTTTTACAAATATAAATAATATAAACTTACATTTTTATTGTATGTGTGTGCAATACCAATATTAATTTTATCATAAAATGATAAATTATAAAATGCCGCCTTTCAGATTATGTGAGTTTTTATGCAAAAGTTAAGGAATCTAAATGTGAAATAAGGTTTACAAAGAAAACTAGTCCACCAGACAAGTCATTTTTTTTCATAATTTTATATTTTCTATTAAAATCTGCAACGACTAAAATAATACTTGTATAGTTTGAAAAAGAAAGCAAAAAATATTCTGCTGTAATAAAAGCGAGTGTCAATACATGTTAAAATACCAAATGAACGCAAACGAAAAAGAAAAACTTAAAACGATATTTAAATATGCCATACATAAGACTTTAAAATTATTTACGTAAATAGAAAAAATATTTGTTGATTACAATGTGCTTGAATGGAATGTGATAACAAAAATGAGTTAAGCAACACATTAAACTTCTCAACCTTAAACAGATAAAGTTTTAAAATGTCATCTTCAACACATTAATTTTTTTAAGAAATACTTTGTTCAGGTTTGTCATTTACCCACATTAAGAAAATTTTTAATTAGGAAACTCATTTATATTTTTAATTAAATTAGTTCATCAATTCGTAAAAGTAAGAATTCAATTATAATATTTCACGCAAATTAAAACGCGCTACATTCTTCATTTAATCAGTTTGAAAAATTTCTTTTTTTTTTAATTTGGATGAGAGTTAAATAACTTTACATTCGACTTAATCAAAAAAGCAACGAAGAACCAAAATATACGAACGCATGAAAAGACAATAGATAATTGAAAAGAATTCTGAGATGGGGATGTACTCAGTTTCAAGGAGTTTAGAATGCAATGAATGTGCTGAAACAACAAAAAACAGTTTGCCTTATGAAGCTACGGGTTGATTTCACTATCGGCCAAAAGAATGGTATCTAAGTATTTGGCATCATTTTTTACAGATATCTAACAATTTGGCGTCATTTTTACAGACAACCAAATATACAGTGTATAATAAAATTTATAAATACAATTTTATATCTAAGCGATGCTGGGTTAATAATAAAATTTCATATAAATCGTTTTTGTTAAGATGGCGTTGGTCAATCTTTTTTTTATAAAAACTAGTTTAATATTGTTTCATATTGATGTAGGAATGTTCAAAACTAAATAGAACTTGAACCATATCACAGAACAATTACTTTTACTTTCATTACTTTTACTCTTCATTTTTGTTATCGCTAAAATTAACTAAAGTACAGTTATCGTAATTTCTGAAAAATCTAACGGCGTTACCTAAAAGGTAACTGTTACAGGTAACGTGTTACTCCATTTCCTTATTTTTAGTTTTAAAAAATTAATAAAAATAAAACAATTTTACGCTTCAGTCTATTTGATTATAGCTCGGAGCAGGGATTAAGTAATGTGTTACTTGTAACAAAAACTTTTTTCGGTAACGCCAAATAACGCATTTTATTTCTTCAAAAAGTAACTGTTACTGAAACTTAGTTACTTTTTTCAGTAATTAACGAAACATTCTGTTATGTTACTTTCGTTACTTCTCGTGGTACTCTTCACAGATATTTTCGGCACAGTTATGCTTAACTTTATTAAAAATTAAACTTTTAGCAACGCTTAATTTTCGTTCTTAACTTTCTCCGATTAACCCTATTTCTTTTCTTTGAAAAACTATGAGATGGCTAAATTTCATTTTTTTCTTATTGCAATTTCGAAAAATATAACTGGTTACTTTTCTTACTAGTAATTGTAACTAGTAACTTTTTGACTGTAACGGTTACTTTAATTGAAAGAGTTACTTGAACTGTTAAAGAGTTACTTGAACTGTAACAGAGTTACTTATTTAAAAGTAACTTTCCAATCCCTGCCTTAGAGGGTTTTAAATACGGTTCTTTGGGCCTATGGGCTGGGGAACCCAGTCGGTTATGATTCGCCTAGCATGCGAAAGGTTCCAGGTTCGGGTTCGGAGATCGCCAAAATAACTGCCGACCTATAAACGGCCCGTGCAGCCAAAAATTTCCAACAAATAATACCCCGTGTAGAGGGAGTGAGCATTAAATATTCTTCAAAGTCCTAACGCTGCGTACGATGTCGCTCTTAACGGTTGCGTTGAGTGCCTACTGAGGTGTCGGCTGGTCAATTGACTGTGGTTCTAAAATACGACGCCCGTCGCCAATAGCCCCCGTGTAGCTCTAGTGCAACGACAATTCAAACTAAACTAAAACTTAGAGCCCGTATCCCATCGATTTCATGACTGCTTCACTTTTTTTTGGGCACCAAGAATATCAATATTCTTCTAACCTTCATGCTTAGTTTTATCGCGTCATTTTTTTATTATTTTTTTCTCAACTTTGCCAGAAGGTTATTTATCTTCTTCGATAAAATTGAAACTTTAAAGAATTGAAAATCTATATTTTAGTTAAGGTCTTTCAAGAACAATAACATTACGAATAAGTTTGTTCTTTTTGTCATATTGAAAATACCGTAAGGCGTATTTAATTATTTGTATTTCTATCAAATTTGGGAGCTATTGGTAGAGGCCGATGTTTTGTTAAAATTTATAGAAAAGAAGTTTATGTTTCAAAAAAATGTTTTAAACATAATTCTTTATATAAATAACTTAGTAGCATTTCCATGGTTATAAAATTAAAAAAACTTCGAACATTATTTTTAAAGGTTTAAAAATTAAATTTTTCAGTCCAAAAACGTGAATGTATCTCCATGCATAAAAAGAAAACAGCCACTTTAAGCATAAATTGCTTTTTCGAGCAACTATAAAGTTAATAAATTATGCAATCGTACAACTGTAAAACAAAAACGATCCACCCCTTTTTTTTCGGCTGCTATTGAATAGATGATTTTCAGAGAGATATTATTTTTAAAGGCAAAAAGCGCAGAATTGAAAATCGAAATGGTTACTTAATTATTAATTGATAAAGTTTTAAAATAGTGTTGCCTTCTACTGCATATTTTTGGCATTTTAAAACTTCAAAAATATATAATAAACTAACTAGATAACAATTTCGTTTCAAATTTGTTTCACTTCGATGCTACGTCGATTTCCATACCTGGGGGAAAAGGGCCAACATGGCAAAGCAATACTTCTGCTGAAGTTGTGATCCCAAAACTAATACATTAGTTCTATAGGACTGACAATCCATCCTTAACAAATCCGGTTTCATTTTGTTAAATCCAAAAAATTGGCATGTCTGCAGACGTATTGCCTGTCTTTCGTTGCACCTACTTAAATTTCAAGTCCAATGGCAGATAATTGAAATACTCCATAAAATATATTTTCAAAAAAATGTGCAAATTCTAAGAAATAATTAAATAAATATTGGGGTATAAAAGTATAAATAAATATTGGAGTATAAAAGTTTAAATAAATCTTGGGGTATAAAAGTATAAAAAAAATATTGGTAAGTATAAAAAAATATTGTGGTATAAAAGTGACAACAAAAGCGAGATATGTATCAAAGTGTGTGATCTAATATCCGAAATTGAATTCAGTAACGCAATTGAAATGTAGAAATATTTAAGAAAAAATGAGCAACCATGTTGTGGTGATGTAAGAAACTATGGTTTTCAACTATTTCAATTCTTTACGATCAGATATTTTCAATGTTCTTTTTAGAAAAATTCCTTTCGAATGCAAGATTTCTATTATTATGTAACACCCACTAGATTTTATATGGCTTGTTAATATTTGAGTCTGAATGGTTTCTGGAAAGAGTTTAAAATCTAGTCTGAGTGTTTGAAACTTTACTAGCAATAAGAATCGAAAGGAACTAAAACCTTACAAAAGATACAATTTTATAAACTTATAAAACCAGAATGGAAAAATGAAAATAATATGTATATTAAATTCACTTACAAAAATACATTTATATTCCGCATAAAGCTGCGAAATAAATTTCGTAAAAATGTAAGTAATAATTAAACAATATATTTAAATTATCCAACATATGACAAGTGCGATATTTTGTATGTAGTACCAGCGTGTATAAAAATTATTTAAGTATTTAAAACTCTTAACTCTAAAAGCTTCCAACAGTGCGTTGTATTTCAATTATGAAAACGGGAATGATAAAAGTATTAAACAATAACTTAGGTTAAGTCTTAACCTTAGTGTAACATGTGTAGCATTTGAAATCTTTTGTTTAAGCAGTTGTAGAATGATACGATCTGAAAACCTTTTGAGTCTATCGTCGGATTAAATATTATAATATTGTAAAGACTCTTTCTCTCTACTATTTTTACTTACCAATGTAAACCACTTAAAACACATCAAAATACAAAACCTTTTTCTGAATGATAATTAAAATAAACGCATTTTGTTTTAAATAAAATGCAGAATCGTTTGCTATGTAAACACACCCTTTCAAGGAAACCTTATTTTTATTTGCTGATATACTCAAAAATCGTATGGGCATTGGACAGCAGGGTTGCGCAAATTTTAATTGCAAGAACAATTGAAGATTAACAATGAATTAACTAGTAAATATAATTACAACTAAAAATTTATCAATTGTAATTGTGGAAAATTACAATAAACAATTATCTAATTGTTAAATGTAGTAGTAACAATTAAAAATTAATTTTCAATTTTGTTAACTTTAAAATTAACAATGAACCACTTTTTTATTCGTCTTAAGTCTAAGACTTACAGCTTAATTTTCCAAAATCTTTGCTCCTTTCGTTTTAATATATCAAATTGTTTTAATTGTTTCATAAAGCAACTAAAAAAGTGAATTGCAATTATTTAAATTGTGATTTACGATTGACATATATTAATGAAATTAATTTAATTGCAAGGTGCAATCAAAAATTCAATTGCGATAAATGCAATTGTAATTGATTTAATTGCAATTACTTTTTAATTTCATTAATAAGATAATTGACAAATTATTTGATTAATCCCATACTATTTTGCAGCATATTTTTTTTATTTATCTGAGTATTTATTCTGTGTCAATTAAATTCTAGACTCCCCAACTATTTTTTTACTGACTCCTGGTTCTATTCAGATAAACTTGATCTAATTAATCGATGCAACTAAGAGAGCCCTGCCATTGTTTTTTCTGTGATAATGCGAGCATTTGTTGCCGTTTATCTTGGCCCCCCGTCCACCGGTGTTCCTCTATTGGAGAATCCTAAATTCCGGCTCAAATACCAAAGTTCAGCTGGACTCTGGAAAGGATAAGGATTTTTCTAGGAGGTAAACAATTACCATTGTTTAACCCTTTAAGGGGAGTCGGATGGTTCTATCTCGTCCATGTTAATTTTATCTACTTTAGGAACATTTTTCTCATGAAAAATATGAGATGATTATTTTATAGTTTTTTCCTTACTTATAGCTATTTGATTTAAACTGAGGATATTTCGCAGCATAAAA
Organism: Hylyphantes graminicola; assembly: GCA_023701765.1. Classification (NCBI taxonomy): domain Eukaryota; kingdom Metazoa; phylum Arthropoda; class Arachnida; order Araneae; family Linyphiidae; genus Hylyphantes; species Hylyphantes graminicola. The sequence continues at coordinate 5,502,095 of CM043122.1, forward strand.
AAAAATACTTTTACAGTGATTTTTTTAAAAAATGTATTGAAAAAGCAAAAGAAAATCTGATTTAAAGTTAGATCATTTTGTTCAAGCTTAGATATTTAAAATTTCTCGGTTTAAATCAAAGAGCTATTAATGGGGAAGAAGTAATAAAACAAAACATGTTGATATCTTGTATAGTTCACGAGAAAAATATTACTGTTTAAAAATATTATATACTAGCTGTTATACCCGACGTTGCACGGGTAGAGGTGAAAAAATAATTTAATAGTCAATTTAACTATTTTTTTCTTTCATTTGAGTTACATAAGATATGAAGATTACCCAGTAATTTTTTTCCATTTAATTACCCATCTTGGATATAGAAATGATTATTATTAATTTCAAAAATACCTTTGATAAGAAGCTCAAATTAAAGAGAATACATATTTATGTAAAAAATAATCAGTAAGAATTAAAAATAAGCTACTTCAGCAAACAGCAAACGATTTGCATGTTTTTATAAGTTTATTTGCTTTCTAATAAGCTTATGTTGCTGATACCGTTCGTTATTAAAGTACAGAATCCAGCTACTTAGATTGCATTAAAAATCAAAATTTAAAAAACGCTATTAAATTCACCGATGAAGTCATCGTATTTTCCCGAATAAATATTTTTTAGCTCATTTGGCACTTTTTTGCGAATTTGGCGAAGAAAAGATATGGCTAACACACCCATTCAGTTCTCGAGCAATGAACTTCGCACAACCAGCATTTAAAAAAATTGCTCATTTGGTACGCTTTTTGTAATAACTTGGCGAGTTTGGCAAAGTATTTGGCGAAAATAATAAGACATAAAACCATAATATGCATCTGTAGTGCAATGACTTTCAAAAAACAACATAGTTCAGTATAAGCTTAACTATGCTTTTAAAAAAATCATAGTTAAAATCATATAGGCACAATAAAATAATAGAAAGGAGACTGGTCGGATTACATCACTTTTGAAACATATCAATTATTTTTTCGAATTATTAATCTAGTTTCTAAAGGCAATGAACAAATATTGAATAAATTAAACATTTTCAATTTCAATTGTTTTCTAAAAAGTTTTCTTTAAATTTTTCTGCCTGATGGCATCACGAAAGAGAAAAAATGATCGGATTTGAGCGAAAGTGGTGTACTTTTCCCCTTAAAATGTTCGAAAACGATAGAAGGAATGGTCTGATTCAAAAAATTCTTAGCCTATGTTTGTTCTGGAGATGAGACGAATTTTTGTGCCAAATTTCGTGACGATCTGTTGCGTGGTTCTTAAGTTTTTGCGTCCTATACAGACAAACAAACAGAAGTCGCCTTTTATGTATATAGATTAAGAAACGCAAAGAAAAGTAAGGTATATATAAGAACTAATATTCAGAGTTTTTGAAAAATGCTTTTGAAAAGAAAACTGCTTAACAGAAATTGATAATCTTGGTCTTAAATTAAATCTATAGATATGTAGATCTTAAATAAATAAAAAAAACAGAAAGTCGACACTTTTGACCCAAACGCACATCCGATTCCCCTTAAAACTGCTAAAGACTGCAAGTCATTTTTTACGAAATACGTTCAAAATATTTCGTTGAATGAATGTACATACTTAAGTCGACAAAAAACTAAAGTAACTATTTAAAAAATAACAATTTAGTATTAACCTCAGAAAAATAGATTTATCGATATGTATAGTGAACTTCATTTTTTTTTTAAAAGCAATATTTAGTATGTAAGATTGATGATGCAATATGGAATTTATTTGTAAGCAAAATATTTTTTGCTGTCCTATATTATGAATAAAAATCTTTAAAATCATGGAAAAGTATAATTATTTGTATTTGATTATTTACAAATTTATATTTGATACATATAACTTACATGGAATAAGCATAAAAGAGAATTTATCTTTAAACATGTTGGTTTTATACAAATATTCTAGTAACTTTTATAGCATCGTATAAAAAGGGAATATTTTTACGTAACTTTAAAATTAAAAGACATACCATTATGTTTATTAACTGATACATTTGGATTTTATACCCCATAAAGTTTACATAAAGTGTTTTGTGGAATTTTATGTCTGGAAATTATCCATTTGTTAGGTGCAATACAAATTCTATGCTCACTAAATGTTCCACAGCACAGAAAGGGCTCTCAAATCTTCTGAATTCCCAAGGGAAGAATAAAGTGATTGATTTTTTGGGAAAAAACAATCGTTGAAATGGTTCATAAATTCTTTTTTTCCAAGCAAAGGGAATAATAGCCACTGATTATAAACATTAGCACTGGTACTTCCCAATTTCAAGAGGAAAGGAGCCGCTAAATGTCTTTTAGATGAACTTAAGTGTTTTTGTTTATAGGAGCTTCGCCCAGTATACGGTCTAGTGACATTTAATAACGGTTTCCAATTGCTATGTATTCGGAAAATAAACCTGCAAAAAAGTTACTTTCAGAATAGTTACTTTCAAGCGAAATGTTTCGTTAACTTGATAGTTTAAATTCATAACAAGGAATTTAACATGGAACAGTTTAAACCGTATTACCTGGAAACAAGCTTCACGTGATTCTGATGCGATTGGTTTTTGGCTTATAGTTTAATGTATTGTGCTATTGCAAACGAATACTGTTTTAAACCGGCAGTTTTACGGACTATTTTTTGTAGTATATATATTGTTTACACAAAACCGCATTTTTTTACTTATACCGTTTAGGGCTGGGGAGCCCAGTCGGTTAAGCACTCGCTTAGCATGCGGAAGGTCCCAGGTTCGGGTCCGGGCATCGCCAAAATAGCTGCCGACCTATAAACGGCCCGTGTAGCCAAAAATGTCCGACGAATAATACCCCGTGTAAGGGAGTGCACGTTAATATCCTTCAAAGTCCTAACGCTGCGTACGATGTCGCCCTTAACGGTTGCGTTGGGTGCCTATTCAGGTGTGGCTCGTCACTTGACTGTGGTTCTAAAATACGACGCCCGTCGCCAATAGCCCTCGTGTAGCTCTAGTGCGACGATAATTCAAAACCTAACCTAACTTACTTATACCGTTTACTTTAACCGTAATAATTACTAGAATAAAAATTGCACTTTTATGATTGTCGCATCAAAAAAACTGGGAAGTAGCACTCTCAACCAAAGCAAAACAAGACATTTTTAGAGAAAGTTATACATTTTTTAAATCGTATATTCATTTGTAATACCTATTAGACACACAAATAATAACTCCATAAAATATGTCACTCCTGCAGGCTATCCAAAATCAAATGCAAGGGTCCAGCGTGGCTCTTTTCTTAAATGTCGTCAATGTTTTTCTTTTCTTATTCAGTTTCTAAATAAATCCTTTTTCTAAAGGGTATCTGATAGGCTAACATTGTTCGACGAGCTAACTTATCCAGAGCAGATCGCATTCCGTCGTTGTCAACTTGACGGATTACAAGATATATTATTCATAGTAAATTCAGCGTTTTTGGATTCTGTTGTATAAAATAATGGATTTTTGTTCTGGGAAAAAAACTGACCTTTGTCGAGATGGAATATTCCATAATGTGATATGATCAATACTAAGAGTGACAATGACATCCATGTTACTGTGCGTGTATTGTGTTTTGAATCAAATATTTAGTGTGGTGTGTGTATGTGGTTACGACGTTCAATTTTGGGTCAATGATCTAGGGTTCTTGGACCTGAGATGTCCATTTATTTGAATGTGTTCAATCGTTTTTATAGGGCTTGTTCAGTTAATTACTTCGTTCATAAACAGCTTTAAGGGGATACGGTATACTAAAATTGGCCAAAATATCGATTTTTCTGTTTTTACTATTTACAATTTTTTCTGAACATTATATGAAAGTTTCATTATATCTTCGCAGAAAAAAGTTATAGGAATGGACCCCAGAAAATATTTAATAAGTTTGAATACGTATTTCGTCTGCTTCCAACCTTTTCCCTTGGTTTCGCGTTTTTCAGTTCTTGTGAATTCTAAAATAATCTTGTAATTCTCTAAATAATTTTGAATTTTGGAAATTTTAACCTGCGTTTTTATGTATATGGTGCACAAAATTGTGCTGGGAATAAGGTCAATGTAAAGTTTTTTTATATGTTGAATTCAATAATTTGTAATTTTTTGGTGATTTCCAGCATGTTACTTTTTAACTGTAGCACACATTTTAAAATCCATGCACATTTCTTGAACAAATAGTACTAAAAAAACTACTATCGTTTGGAGTTATTCTCAAAATTGAAAGGGGGGTAGCGTTTTAAAAAAGTTCACAATTTTGACCTTTTTTAAAAATAAATGAAAAACTACTTGTAAATATTTGTTTTTATTGCTAGAAAATTTTTATTTAGAGTGAACATTATATAAACCACTAGAACTTACAAGTTTATGTTATTATTTCTAATAATAATGCTTTGGGTACCGTATCCTCTTAATTACTTTGTTGATAGACAGTTTTAAGCATTTCTGGTTAATCAAATTTAAATTATTTTATAAAAATAAACAACCTTTAAAAGCTTTAATAAATAGTTATATATAATATTATAAATAATTAGGTTTTTCATATAACTTTAATACGGTCACATGAAAATAAATTACTAAATCCGAACTCTTTAAAGGAAAATGCACCAGAAGAGTGTTTGCTCAAGATCCTAAGAACTATCACGACAACTATCACGATCCTAAGAACTGCACGACAATTTTGTAAAACGATATTCAAATAAATCTACCAAAGAACAAACTTCCTGTTAAAAGGCACAAAAAAAAACGTGAAACAAAAAGTTACCCAACTGTTTTTCCGTTTCGAAATCCCCTCCCGCGATGTCTCTCAATATTTAATAAGAAAAGCCGGAGCGAAAATCCAAAGTGAGCAATTACTATCTCGCAAACTTGGTTGCCATAACAACTGCAGCCTTCGATGAGCCGAAATTCATTTCAAAAGCTCAATCAAAACTTCTTTTTACCAAGAGAAGTGATTCTCGTTATCTCTTTGCGAACTATTCTATCCAGTTCTTGTTACAATTAAACCATTATTTTCATATAGAGTGATTTTGATATAAGTGAGGTGATATAGTTACGGGGATACGGAACCCGAAAATTGGTAAAAATATAGATTTTTAAATTTTTACTTTTTATTCCCAACATCTTTCTGAACGTTTACTGAAAGTTTCGTAACTATTTTTCTACAGAAGATATCAACGGGCTGTGGAGCCCAGCCGGTTAGGCCCTCGCCTACCATGCGAAAGGTCTCGGGTATCGCTAAAATAACCGCCGGCCTATAAACGGCCCGTGCAGCCAAAAATGTCCGACGAATAATACCCCGTGAAGAAGTGCATGTTAAACATTCTTCAAAGTCTTAACGCCGCGAACGATGTCGCCCTTAACGGTTGCGTTGGGTGCCTATTCAGGTGTCGGCTCGTCACTTGACTATGGTTCTGAAAATACGACGCCCGTCACCAATAGCCTTCGTGTAGCTCTAGTTCGACGATAATTCAAACCTAACCTAACAGAAGATATCATTATTAAACATTTTCTGGAGTTCCTTGAAGTTTGAACCCGTGTTATTACTACTCTCCTCCCGTTTTTTCTGTTCCGTGTTCTTTCAACTCTTGCATTTAATAAATCCCTAAGACTTTATGCTAATTGAGTTAGAATCTTGAAATTTTTAGCCTGTGTTCTTATATAAGTGGTGCACAAATTTGTGCATGGAATGAGGTCTATAAATAGATTTTTTTAGAAATGTTCAATAATTTGTGAAAATATTTCGATTTTTAAGATTTTCAGTAAAAATACATGTTACCTTTTTTACTGTAGCTCGCATTTAAAATTCCTGCGCAGTTCTCGAACAATTATTTCAAAACACAAACAATGAAAATTTGGTGGAGTTACTCATAAAAATCGAAAGAGGAATAGCGTTTTAAAAAGTTCAAATTTTAACTTTTCTTTAATAAATGACAAACTTCTTGTACATATATTTTTATTGCTTGGAAAGGTTTAGTTGGAGTAAACATTATGTAAAAACATAATTTTCAAGTTTGTTATTATTGCCAAAAATATTTTGGGTACCGTATCCCTTTAAAAAATAGTAATTTGGGTTATTTTTAACATCTAAAAAAATACTAGTTGATGGAAAGATGTTGGATTGAACAACAGGGGTTTGTCATTAGTTCTTTCGTTGTAAGACACCTCAATAATAATATTTATTATTATAATTAAATTTATTAAAGAACATTTTTTTAAGAAAATTAATAAAAAAATTTAATTTTGATTTGAAATTTTTTTTTAATATTTTCTAATTAAAATTGAGCTTAGAAATTAGGTATAAGTCTTTGTTTGTACATATTTCCCAATGTTTTCAATCCCAATGTTTTCAAATTTTGTAAATAGTTTTATGTTTGTTATCATTTATTTTAGTTTTGGCTAAAGTTTCATAAATTTTAAAATTTGTTTTATAATAAATAATTCTTATATAATTACATATAAAAAAAATATACTTATATATTGAGTAGTTAAAGAGTTAAATGAAATTGAAAACTGTGCTTTGTAGTACCTTCTTTGTACATTTTTATGACACCTTAACGTTTCAATAACATCGAACAGTTTCATGAAAGGTTCAACACATAAAAAGTTAAATTAAATTATGAGGCAGTTATAATGAGCAGTTTATTGACACTAAATATAATAAAGTTTATCTCCAAGATGCAAATGCAATCGCTAAATCAAAATTAAGAGAAAAATATATTCAAACGAAGCACTTTCTTTGTAATTTAATTGCAGATAGATCCTCCACAAAAACCATTGCCAGACAAAGAACCAATCACCACAGAGGCATGAAAATAGACAAAAAGGGCAGGAAGGTGTATAGAAACTGTGACAACTGCCCAGATACGCAGCTTACACCAAACCATATTTTTGAATGCCCGGCAATGAGTGCCAATCTGAGAGACATTGGAGTTCTGCCATCATTAACAGATCTTTATGACATAAATATCCAAAAAAATATAAGACGCGGTTATCAAAACACATAGTTTCATTTAACTTAACATTCACATTTGGGGCTGGGGAGCCCAGTAGGTTAGGCACTCGCCAAGCATGCGAAAGGTCCCAGGTTCGGATCCGGGCATCGCCAAAATAGCTTCCGACCTATAAACGGCCGGTGCAGCCAAAAGTGTCCGACGGATAATACCCCGTGTAAGGTAGTGCACGTTAAATATCCTTCAAAGTCCTAACGCTGCCTACGATGTCGCCCTTAACTGATGCGTTGGGTGCCTATTCAGGTGTCGGCTCGTCACTTGACTGTGGTTCTAAAATACGACGCCCGTCGCCAATAGCCTACGTGTTGCTCTAGTGCGACGATATTCAAACCTAACCTACCTAACATTCACATTTCGCCAATATCATAGACACGACAAAAAAAAAAAGGACACCAAGTGTTCAATAACAGAGTAAAAAGAAACTTATTTTATTTAACTTCGTTCTGTTTTTACGTCGTTGGGGCTCCATTGTTGGGAAGTCTTTGTTTGGAAACTGCGACGTAAATGAGAGAAGCGCGCAAATGAATAAGTATGAAAATCTGCAACTTGTTATCTGCCATTGAATGTGAAGTATGGGCCGCCATTCAATGGCAAGGAAAGTGAAGCAGTTTTGTACTTAATTAGGTACTTTTCTCGGAAAAAGAATGAGTTTGTTTGGGGAAATAAGTTTGGAGTGATTGCAGTGGTTAGGGAATTTTAATTCGATAAAATGTTTTACTTTAGTCGGCTTTTGTTAGGGCTTATTTGTATTCAATGTTTTAATTACAACATCATCGATTGTTTTCAAAGATTATTTTAAATTTTTGACACAATATGAAGATTAAGAAATAAGATGCGTTGCTGCCTTAATTTAATTTACTGGTAGAGGGTTTATCTATTGTATCTCACGTATCCATGTTTTGAATTAGTTTATAAAACCATACATGGCAACAATAGCCAAATACTAAAATATTCCATAAAATCAAGTGGAAAGTATTGACGCTGTTAGCACACTAGTCAAGATTGTTTATTTTTCAAACATTTAAGAGTTTTTTTTCTTAAGTTTGTTTATACAAAAACCCGGTTTCCAATTAAATTTATTTCTTAAAATTCAAACTTTCTAAATTAAACAACTAAACAACCTAGATAGGATTTTTTTTCACATAAGCATGGGACAGTAGTTAACACTATCTTTTAGCATGAGCCTCTTATAAAATACTAGCAGTATGGTCCCGCCTTACTGGGAACCCGTTAACTTTGCATTGCTTCCTTTTAGAGGCATGCTTATCTGTGAAAATACACTCAAAATCAAAACAAAATGAAATTCGTGTTGGCGCATGGTCACTTAAAAAAGCAAACACTAATAGAGGATGAAGCAGCCTTAGGGCGAGCGCATATCTCAACCAAACTCAATCAATCAAACTAATAGAGGGTGGCGTCAAGCCACCGTTTCGGCCCGATCCATGTATTTTCAAGCCCTGTTATGGTCCCGCAATCCCACGTGGATGACGTTTTTTTGAAACTAATTATATTTATTAAAAATCACAATCAAATATGAAAAAACTAAGCCTCAGGTGCACACGTAGGTATTAAAAGGAACCTATATTAAAAATTTCGATTTTTTTAGAGCAGTCTAAGTAGGTCTTTTGCGATCCACAGACATACACACAGACAGACAGACTCTTTCTTTTATTATTATAGATACCATTTGGCTAACAACTTAATTTAACTAAATTTGAATATTTTGTAAAAAAAATAAAATAATTCAGGCTGATGTAACAAACTAACGCCCTTTTGTGATTACAGTTAACACCTTTATGGCCGAATTGAAAAGTTAACATTAAGTGTTAAAATTTGTTTTTTGTATTACTTAATTTTTCCTACATAAGTTGTCCCACAATAAGGTTTTCGTTTGTCGTAAAGTGTGTCTTAATGAATAAATATTAAGATAAACTTGAGCATCACGGAGCAAATAAGCATCCTGTATCGTAGATATTGTGCCAAAAATGGGTAAACAACGTTGTTTTAAATTATGCGATTCTTTCGACATTCATTAAAAAGTTTAGAAATAATTTTTAGCCATAGTAGAAAGAGTCAATGTCTAATGCAATTAATTGAAGTGATATATCCTTATACTCCTCTTTATAAGGCACAGTAAAAACGTCCCACGGAATATTTATGTGTTTTCTTTAGATAGTTAAACGAAGGTAAACCATTTTTCTTTAAAGTAAAGCTAAAGGAAGTTTATTTACGGCCAATTATCGTTTTCAAAGACCCTTCTTTTATCTACAAATTGGAAACTTGATTTCGGTATTTTTTTAACATGAATTAGGGATAAGAATCTAGCTATATTAACGTTCTTTTGAAATTTCATAATTTTTAGGGTGTTTTTTCCATGCCTTAATAAAAGATTTATTGCAGCACTTTTTTTGTATTTTAATGTTAACACGTATAAGCATTTTTCATTTTTCAATAGAAATTTTAAAAAACGAAAAATCTGTTTTCAAAAAAAAAAAAAAAAGACAAAAAAACTTACTCAAATTCGATTTAAGATGTGACTAACCATAAAATTGGAAGCCATTTTTAAATTATTAGATTATTTATTAAAAATACTTAATGAATGGTAAAATATTAAATTTCTGATGCAAGTTATTTATAAAAATAAGCAAATTTTCTTAAAATAATTCGGTATTTGATTCGTAAAAACTGATGCACCAAAATAAAAATTATACTGTAAATTTCGTTAGGTACTCTCTAACTTTGGGGGATATGTAGCCCAGTCGTTTAGGCACTCGCCTAGCATGTAAAAGGTCCCAAGTTCGGGTCCGGGCGTCGCCAAAATAACTACCGACCTATAAACGGTCCGTCCGTGCAGCCGAAAATGTCCGACGAATACTACCCCGTGTAAGGGAGTGCACGTTAAATATCCTTCAAAGTCATAACGCTGCTTACGATGTTGCCCTTAACGGTTGCGTTGGATGCCTATTCAGGTGTCGGCTCGTCATTTGACTGTGGTTTTAAAATACGACGCCCGTCTTCAATAGCCCTCGTGTAGCTCTAGTGCGATGATATTTCAAAACCTAAATTTACCTAACTTTAAATAACTTTATAAATGAAAGTGTAGTGTAGTGTGTAGGTGTAGTCGTTTCCGGCTGCCTATTTATATAGACTCCAGTAAGAGCTTTAACACAGCCAATAACGCCTCGTAATTTTAGAAATCTGGTCAAGTGACGAGGTCGACACTAGAGCGGGCACCCAACGGAAGTCCGAGCGACATCGTAAGCTGACGCAGTCGGGACTTTGGACTCCACAGATTTAACGAGCACGTCTGTCCCAGTGTATTCGTGCCCATCCGTCACGAGTTGGATTTTCTACTCTTTCCCAGTACAGATATCCGATTTATAGGATGACTGGTAGTAGTTGGGATTCGAACCCCCGCACTCCTGAGAAGGCTGAATCCTGAGGCGGATGCCTTAACCACTCGGCCACGGACGGGCCATAAATGAAAGAAAGAGTGACGTCTCCCAGTATCAAAAATGTTCCTTCTAGTTCTCCACCTCCAATTGAATTTCGGCGACATCTTTTGGTAGGAAAAGTGAGTCGAGGAAAAGTGAGTGCAGCCATCCGTAGTCGCCTGTAAGTGAGTCGATAAGTGAGGCTGTTCATCAAGTTGTGTTCACTTACTTCCCCGAAAAGGGGATATTGAAAAGCGTGATGGATGAAAGGCAGCGACGACGGCTGCACTTGAATTTTAAGGACTTCTATTTATTGTTGGAAAAGTCCTGGGAGATTGGGGTCCGTTGGACGTGGCTTGGTTAAATTAACTTTTTCCATAGAATTATTCGATGTCGCACTACCAACTCCCGATTTCGACGTCTCAATAATGTCGTACGGAGTAGCTGAGGATTAAGACTCGACGTTGTGGTGTAATTTTTTGCTGCACTTGAATTTTAAGAACTTCTATATATCGAGGCCTGGTGTAAAAAAGTCCTGTGAAATTGGGGTCCATGACCCCAATTTCCCAGGTTGGTTTGACATGGCTTGGTTAAATTAACTTTACATAATTTATTCGATGTCGCACTATCAACTCTCGATGTCGACGACTCGACAAAAAATTTCGACGCGTCGTCGCAATGATATCATCATACGGAGTAACTGGGTTTGGTTTGGTTTGAATTATCGTCGCACTAGAGCTACACGAGGGCTATTGGCGACGGGCGTCGTATTTTAGAACCACAGTCAAGTGACGAGCCACACCTGAATAGGCACCCAACGCAACCGTTAAGGAGTAACTGGGTATTAAGACTCGACGTTACTGATATTTGTTACACTACAACGAATTAACATTTTAAAAAAATGTTTGTTTTTTTGCTGCAGAATTTTAAGGACTTCTATTTATTGAGGCCTGGATAGGAAAAGTCCTGGGAAAATGAGGTCCGGTTGACGTGGCTTGGTTAAATTAATTTTTCCATAGAATCATTCGATATCGCACTACCAACTTCCGATGTCGACGACTCGACATAAAACATTTAGACAGCCGCAATGATATACGGAATAACTGAGGATTAATATTCGACATTACTATTGTATCTGTGGCATTTATTAAATGATTTTTCTTCCTGTAGAATTTTAAGGACTTCTATTTTTTAGGCCCATCTTATAAAAGTCCTGGGAAATATTAACAATACATTTGCGATATTTTAAATCTGTTTTACTATCGGTAACCGATAGGAAAAAGACGCGAGAAGACTAAACATCCATGCTGCTGAAATATGGATGGTGATATTTTATTAATTATATTTTTTGAAACATATACGTTGAAATGTAAATATCAAATATTTTCTCTCCAAAGTTTTATAATTTTTTATTGTTTTACCATAAGTAACAGATTTTATCTTTTTTTGAGAATGACCCACAAACCTAGGATCAAGCGTCCTAGCCACGAAACTTACTCTTAGCCACCTGCTGGTCCTTCCCTCTTATTTCCCACCCAGTTAGGGGGAAAAGACCAAGTTTTAAAGGGGAAAACAGAATCGATTTTCCCTTTCCACGAAATTTTCTGCTTCAGAGGCCTCCGTGGAAATCCCCAAGCCCGGAAAAAAGTCCCCCAGAAGATAGTAAGAATTGAAATTCCTTCTATAATACTGCTTCATGCCCAGACGCCCTTTTTCAAAGGGAAATACAAAGATGGGAAATGCAGTTTTTGATATTTTTTTGGATAAAACAGAAATGGGGTCGACCTAAAAGTGGCCCTCAGCACAAAAATAAAGAGACGTGAAGGATATGATCATTCAATTTTTCTTCCTACATGTTCTTCCTAAATAGATGTCATAAAATTTATATTTGTATTTACAAATGTTAATTAAAATATTCAGCAAATTTTTAAAATCAAAAATTATACTCATAAGAATTGTATTAGTTAGGTTAGGTTTGAATTATCGTTGCACAAGAGCTACACGAGGGGTATTGGCGACGGGCGTCGGATTTTAGAACCCCAGTCAAGTGACGAGTCGACACCTGAATAGGCACCCAACGCAACCGTTTAGGGCGACATCGTACACAGCGTTATGACTTTGAAGGATATTTAACGTGCACTCCCTTACACGGGGTATTATTCATCGGACATTTTTGGTTGCACGGCCCGTTTATAGGTCGGCAGTTATTTTGGCGATTAAGAATTGTATTAAATAAGTAAAAATTTAAATAACACCGATAGGGAAATTGTTTAGGATAGTCAACAAATTGCTGTGTCTTGTCGTTGATTCTGTATAAACTGACTAATTCTAGATGATACTGATTTTATGTAATGTAGTTTAACACGCCAATTAAGCATGTAAAGTATGAAAACAGCAGTTTGTTTTAGGATATGAAATATTTATGATTAAAAAAAAAAGCTATTTAGTTAATAAAATACTATTAGCATTGGTTGACAGAACGATGACGAAAAAGTTTTTTTTTATTAACTCGTCTAGTCACTTTATTTGAATTATCAATGCTGTTGGTAAAGGCAATACAAATAAAACAAAAGTTAGTGTAGTGGGCTCAGTAACCCACAGTCTACCAAAAGGATCCTCAAGGTTGAGATGAGTATAAAGGTTTAATATTTAATTATGAATACAATTGCTTAAAGAATTGTAACACATTCCAACTTAAGATATAAAAATAAATCCAGAAATTTAAAAATATACACATAGTTGAACGCTTTAAAACAGCCCAAAATTTACTAATAAGCAGTTCTTTGAAAAAACATTAGCGTGTAGTAAATACTGCCAGAAAACAACTATTTTGACTTCAAAAAATATTACTCGGTGTCACACTCTATTCTGTTTCCCGATATGCAAATCGAAAAAAGTATTTCCTAAGCAATTTTCTCTTGATCGTCTTTTTCCAACTGAATAAGTCGAGTGAAACTGTGTAGCTTTAGTATAGAGATGGTTATTGAACTTATATTTTTCTCTCCAGACTCCAAGACTAGCTCTAGTAAGACGATAATTTAAACTAACCCCAGAGAAAAAACATACGAACATTTGTAGAGTTTACTTCATAGATTCAGTTTACACTTTTTCTTAATGCTAACTTTTCTGGCATAAAATTAGAATTTAGAGTGTTCAAGTTTTCCATAAATACCGACATTAAAGCAGCTGATTTATTGATTGCATAAAAAAATGACGAAGCAAAAGTGAAAAAGTATTGCATGTTCAAGAGAATAAGCAAAATTTAATCTAAGACACTCCCTTTTAAATGACCATTGTTTAATATGGAAATCATTTCAATTTAAGCGGCGTACATGCTTGAATGTAATTGTAACTTGAATGTAATGTTCTAAACGCAAAACTTAATTTTTAGCAATACATAAACTGAAAATCCCTTCATAATTTTATCAAAAAAACTTTGTAACTTCAATGCGTGTCATTATAAAAGCTTAAGCCAACCTAAGACAAAATTATAAAAAAAGGCTTTGCTACTCTTTATATTAATGAAACCAATACACCATAAAAAATAATAGTTTACTCAAAACTATAAACAAATTACTAAACAAACACTACTGAACAAATTAACTTATTTTCTTGACAAAATAAACTGATGGAATGTACATATTTTATTGTTAAGTGTCCTATTCGTCTGCAGAGCTATTTATGAATATCAACTCTATTAATGTTCCTGAAATAAGTCAAATAGAAGATTTTTTGGTCAATATCAGTTTTTAGTGGGGTTGCGAAATGCCAAATAAATTATTATAATAATAGTGGAAAAATACAAAGAAGTTCTATTAGCATATCGTCTACAGCCTGATAGTGAATTATGTTCCTAAGAAATGAAATATAAAAAGGTAATGAGTCGCAATAAATTTCATTAATTTACTGCTGTTTCAGAAAGAGTTGATTTACTTGATCAGTAAATCTTGTAAATTACCCCGGCAGAGCGCTTGTTTCTTGCACCTAAAAGGATTTTTTAGAACTAATATTCTTATGCACCTTATGAGTTTTTTTAAAGTGCGCATTCGTGCTACAGAAATTATTAAGGGTCTGTCTAGTATTGATTATGATAACAGATTGAGATCTTTAAACATGTATTCCCTGTAAAATAAAAGAGCTAGAAGTGTGATTTAACTCAGTTATTCAAGTTCATAAAACAAGAGACATGGGGGGGGGCTTAGGTTTTACCTTAAATAGCCGAACCAGATGACATGATCAGAAATTGAAAAAAATCGTTCTTTAGAAGGAAAGTAAGTAAACATTATTTTTACAATAGTTATCAATGAGTGGAATGCTTTACCAGATTATGTTGTGCATTCGAAGAGATTAGAAAACTTTAAGAAGAATCTTGATAGTCATTGGAAACTGGTAAAGTATTAGATTTATTTTGGACCAACCTTGCTGGGCCTCTGGCCTGTTGTTGGTCGACAAATTTTGTATTTGTATTTATATCTGTACCTTCAAACCCTTAGATTTAATTAGAAAATCACTCGATCAACTTACTACATCATGAATTTCCCTCCATCAAAGACAATCTTAAAAACATAATTAATATTGAATTTTTAATATCCTGCACGTGTTTTTGGCTTAACAACTTATTTTGGAATTACGGGTATACATTTTTTTATTTTGATTTATACTTTCAACTGACACGTTAATTTGTAGAAGACTGAAACGAAATTTAAGTAACGATAAACAAAGTTTGAAACACCATTTTGGAATTTACTTTTAAAAAATTTGAACAATTCGTTTCTGTAAAACCTCCTTCCAATATCTAAATAATTCTTATCTTGATAGTAAATTAGATTAAATCCCGTTTAATTTCAAGTAAAAAAACATCACACCGGTTTGTTTATAAACATTACGTTAGCCAAATCGACTTGTTTGTGATCACGTGAAGTACCATTAAAAAATAAGCCATTTTAAAATGATTTTTATTAATAATTTGATTTTTTTGCAAAAAAATTATACTTTTTTTTGGGGGGAAGGGGTTCAAACTATAATTAAATATTGGAAAGTATTTTAACCGATACAGTTAAGTACCCTATTTTGATTACTTGTTTAAAGGTCCCCATTGATAAGGTCTAACCTCTTCAATATTAAACCTGGGCAAACAGTTACGAGGCACATAGTCGTAGTCACTAGGTCACTCGTAAATAGTTCATTGAATCATGAACGACCTAATTCATATTTAATGATCTCCATGCCTAAGCCAAACGATCATTACCAAAGTTACAACCGAATATTCGAACGCAAATCTCTTGCGGAGGAAAAATATTCCCCAGAATATTTATGAAAGGTGTGGCTGCGAAACGTTGTAAATTAGATGCGACACTCTATTGACCAATTGCCAACTTAAATCTTAACCGAAAGAGTTAAATGAATGGAGCTGTCAGCATCAGGCAAGTGATTGGTTGGTTTATTAGTTTGAAACTGCTCAAGTTAGCTGCACTCTCAGAAATAACACTTTCATTTTTGACGATTCATGAATCCTCGAGCCTCATTTCGTTAATTTTGAGGATTGTTTCGTCAAACTATCACGTGACTTTTGAGTAAATGCGAATCCTCACTTTCATGATCGTGATTTGACGATTCTGTATCTTGATTTTGAGGAAACTGAATCTCATTGTTGTACTCACATGCTCAAAAATGACGGAATATTTCTTTAGATTAGACGACATTCAAATCCTCATAAAAATGACGATTCAAATTTCCTCACTTTGAGGAAACGAAAACTCGGAGCATTTGCCAGTAACGGAATCGTCAAAAGTAAGGAAAATTTCGTCGTTTTTGAGCATTCATTTTTAAGAGTGCAATGACGGGTATAAATGGAGTCAATATAACAGAATATTTTTTTATGTATTTTGATGCAAATATACCCCAATTTGTTGTAAAATGTTATGATACCACTAAACTGAAACTCTGGAAGGAGCATCAAAACACTCGCCAATAGTGTCGGTGAAGCCCGGCAACCCTGTAAAAGCAACCCAACTTTTGCCGCCAAACCTTTACTTTACCTGTTAAAATAGGCAATTTAAAGCAATTTTTTCAATATCTTTTTATGAGTAAATTGATATGTTATTGCTTGAGGAGGTTCTATAATGAAGTTTCGGAAACATGTACTTTTAAAGATTGTTCCTGCAATTCTATTTTTTAAATCTATTTTTTAAACTTAAATTCCTTGGAGTACTGTTCTTGGCGAGCATTTTGACATTCAATGCAAACTGTCAAGTCAAGCGTCAATTTTGATCGGCGAATTCATGCCAAATGTGGCACATATTTTCCCTAAAGCTGTCGCCAAGCTACCCAAAATAGGCTTCACGAACTTTTCATGGGCAGCTCCTTCCAGAGTTTCAGTTCAGTTCAGTGTATGATACCCACTGCAGTACTCCAATAAGTACATCACGTTAGCTGCTAAGTAGTGTCTCCACTTTATAAAATCAAATGGGGGTTTGAATGACAGACTACAGCTTTTTACTATTAGAACATTTGTTAAGGCTATCGTTTTGTCACTTCTAATTATACACAGAGCTAAATGAAATTACAAAGTTTGTTTTAATTTGAGAAAAAAGTGTATATATCTAGTGTGTTCGATTTAAATTCTCACTAATTTATTTTTTTGAATACTTTTTGTATTAAGCTATTCTTATCAAGTGTTTTGATTGCAGTTCGCAACTGTGTATTTTAAGCATGTAGTGTAAATCTACAGTTGAAAAAAATTAACATTCTTATAAATGCAAAATGTTTGTTTTTAGAAAGATGTAACTCAAAGTTATTTGATACAAAAATTAAAAGAAACCGTCATCGTGCTAATCAGACACTTACGTCTAAATTTTGTAAACGACTTGAACTGGCCCTATTCGGGACTTTTCAGTCACTACAATCGTGTTTTAATTGGCTTAACGTAATTTTCTGACTCATTTCATATCTTAAAATAAGATATTTGATATTTAAGACGCTTCATATGACTGGAATAACTTTTAAGACACTAAATTTAAGACTGAACGATTTGCTGTACTTAAGGCACTTCAATAGCCTTTAATGCAATAGGGTAATTTGGTTGGTGGGCATATATTTTCAAGTTTGTGTGCTTGGTCAGAGACCCGCTTATAAACCTTTGTCAAGTAAGACAGACAAAACACACACATAAGTGACAGATGCTGCCATCTATTGCCACCTCCGCAATTTAGACATGTCCCTGAAAGCATTTGGGTGAATGTAGAAGATTAAGCTCTATATTTAAAGAAACCCCCCTAAACTTTGAAATACATTGATTGCACACTGTAAAAACAATATTAAACGACAGAAACAATTAAACTTTGGCAATTTCGTCCAAATATTTAAAACTACCCCAAGCGTAAAGTGCACAATGCACGAATTGGTAAATACTAAATGATACATAATTTATATTTGAAAATTGGTGGTTCTAAATTACGACTCCAATAGCCCTCGAGTAGCTCTAGAGAGACGATAGTTCAAATTAAACTTTTGAAAATTGTTAAAAACAAACGTGCAGTAGATTACTCCATAAAAAAATCCACATAAATATTATTCTTTATTAATAACTTCACTCCCTAAGTTTCCAAAAGCGAAATCACGTTTCAACCGAATATCCTCAACTGCCTTTGGAAGTACAGGAAACCAAACAAAATTGAATATTTTATATCATGGACCCCTAATCTCGCATTCACAAATCCGCCCAGGCAAAACTCTTGAATTCTTTTCAGATCCATAATTCCCATTTCAATTTTTTATTCCTGTCCCTATCTGAGGGATTAAATTTTTCTCTTTTGATCTCTCTACCGCTCCAATTTCACTTTTTAAACTTTTTCTGTTTTGCCTGCGCCGTAATGGGAATATTAGACCATAAAATAGACAATAAAATGTTCGAATTCGGGAAAGAATAATAGGAATATTTTCCTCCATGGCTTTCGGTTTCGTGTTTAAATGATATTCAACCGTTTCCAACCGTTGTCTGTGGTTGCCGTCAAAAAAAAAATTTGGCTTTTGGCAAAAACTTTTGAACATTGGTCTATTGCCCTGTAAAATAAGTTATTTCAATTAAAAATTTCCGGAAATTTTTGATAGTTATTTTTCGTACAGAACTTGCCTTTTTAACCCTTTCACTACTGAAACGGCCCACGACGGCCGTCCGACTAAGGATTCGATAATGATATTCCTATTATTCCTATTACATATTACGAGAAAGCAAAAATCCTTCGTAGCGAAAGGGTTAAACCATACTTTGGCTGGTTTCGCAAGTCTTCACTCTCCCTTTTTGTTAGTCGTAATATTATTATTTAAGGGAATTAAGGTTACGGTCTTAATTTCATCACAGGGCATTACCACATATTTTACGGTTTATTAAATGCAGCTCCATTTAGAGAATACGGTACCCAAAACATTATTTCTAGAAATAATAACATAAACTTGTAAATTATAGTGATTTTTTATTATGTTCACTCTAAATAACATTTTTTAGCAATAAAAACAAACATTTACAAGAAGTTTTTCATTTATATAAAAAAAAAGTCCAAATTTTAAACATTTTTAAAACGCTACTCCTCTTTCAATTTCGAGAATAACTCCACCAAACTTTTATAGTTTGTTTTTAGTACATACTATTTGTTCAAGAACTGTGAATGGATTTTGAAATGTAAGCCACAGTTAATAAATAACATGCATTTATACTGAAAAGCACACAAAAATTACAAAGTATTGAATTCAACATTTAAAAAAAACAAATATATGTAGTAGACCTTATTCCATGCACAATTTTGTGCACCATATATATAAGAAATTAGGTTAAAAACTTCGAAATTCTAACTTAATAAGAAAAAAAGCCTTAGGGATTTATTAAACACAAGAATTGAAAAACGCGAAACCGAGAAAAAAAGTTTGGGAAGCAGACGAAATACGTATTCAATCTTATAGGAATGACTCCAGAAAGTATTTAATTACTTTTTTCTACAAAAGATAAAATGTTTAGAAAATTATTGTAAATAATAACAATAAAATCTGAAAAATCGATATTTTGACCTAGTTTTGGGTACCGTATCTCCTTAAAATTAAAACGGGTCAAACTTTAATTGTAATATTGAATAGTATTGCAGTAATTGTATTTGAAATGGAAATTACTTAAACATAGCATGGCTAGTATGTGCTGGCGTCAAAACGAAAAAAAAAAATAACATTTTGATTTGTTTCATTTTTGCCCTAAACCTTCTGCCTAATAGCTGAAACAATGCTTCACGTTACGTTTGACACCCCACGAACCATGAGTAATATAACTGTTAGCTGCCCCTTGTGTTGGTCATATGAGTTACTGTTTGCGTCAGCGTAGAGTTATTGCCTAGTTATGAGCAGTTGATGAAATTTAGTGATCGTATCTTGACGAACGGACGAGGTAGTTGCGTAAATTTGTAATGTATGTTGGTAAATGGGTGTAGTAGTTTAAAGGTAGATTAAATGACCCACTAAATTTATTATTCACAAAATTGCTTAAATGATTGCTTATACTTATTGTGCATAACAAATGTTTAATTTCAATGCTACATTTCGAGTTTAACCGATGAAAGACAAAGAACAGTCAGCAGACAAAATACCAAACAGTTGATGACCAATTAGATGATTGCTTATATTTATTATGCAAAACAAATGTTAAATTTCAATGATAGGTACATTTTGGGAACAACCGATGAAAGACAAAGAACAAATGTTTGGTAATTTGTCTGCTGACAGATGAACAACAATATACGAGAGTTTTTTCCTTAAAAAAATGTAAGGAATTCTTTAATGGCTTAATAAAAGATTGGCGTAATTTTTTTCATTCCAGTAATTTTTAAATTAAAATTAAGGCAGACTTTACTAAAACACTTAAAAACAAACGAGCGATTTTAACTCAGTCTGAGTAGATTTTCACTTCTCCAGTGTCAAAAATGCACTTCCCCTATAGGAGTAAAATTCACTCTTTTGTTTTGAGAGTGTACTTGCAAAACTTAGAGGTAACCTATATATACTGTTTTGAAGACGTAAAAATTTTCATTTATAAGCAGTGAAATATAAATTTAGAACAATAGTTTGAACTATAAAGAATAATTTTGTAAAAGTTCTTCATTTAAAATTTTTATAAACTTCAAAAACTTTTTGTTAACTTTCAGATAAATCGAACTTTGTTTTGGAATCCTTAATTGAAAAATAATTAGGATAATGCCTTGTTAAAACGCCAACATGCAATAAATAAAAATGTTACATCAGTCATATAACTATAAGCGGTTTATAACCATCGCGTCCCTGCGAAATAATTTAAATGTTCTTGTTTTTTTTTTAATTTCTATGTACTTTTGCGTCGATTTTTTTTATTAATTTTATTTCAACCAGTTAAGTTTCGTTTAATTTATTTGTTAAAGTAATTTGACAATCGATTAAATACTGTAAGGTTGGTATTCGACTTTTGGAATTTTAAACGAAAAGCATCTAACCATCATTCATCACATTTCAAATGCATATTCAATGGAACATGCATTTGAATTTTGATGAATGATGGTTAGGTGCTTTTTTTTCAATGAGGCTGTATAAAATATTTATTGCGAAGTGCTTGTTTTTTATTTACTTCTTAATCATCTTCTGAAACCCGAATGTTAATCATCAAAGTATTCCTTATTCATTGTATAATTGTTCGAAAAACTAAATTGAATTACCTTTAAAATAGTATATTATTTTTGGTTCTTAAACTGTGTGTAGAGCAAGTACGTTGGCATAACAAAAACTTTTATAAAACTAGAATTGCGAAAATATGTTGAATAACAACCGCTACCCTTACGATGACAGACTAGATAAACGATAACAATGAGGAAATATAACCATTTCGATTCACTTAAATTTGTTTTGTTGAAAAAATAAATTATTAATCCTCTAACACAGTGGTTCTCAACCGGTGGGTCGCGACCCCTGGGGGGTCACGAAGGGATCCTAGGGGGATCGCAAAAAGTTTTTTAGAAACAAAAAAAAAATATTTAAGTACGTTTTATACAATACTTTTACAACTGGAATGGAAGAAAAAAAAATCACACATTTTTTTACTTTATATCTTGGTTAATTTACATTTCAACTTTTTTATGTTATTATTACATATTTTTAATTTTAGTACGTTACGTTGCAACAAGCTAATGAGAAACTTGACCTCGTCGGAACTTTTAAATTCGTAACATAAATGGAAGTTTTCAAAATTAGATTTCTTAACTTTAGCAGCATAAACATTCAGTTCTTTAAGAATCCATTAATTTTGTCTTTGGTTTTGATTATTGTTATATTTCGACCTTCTAGCTCGGTATTTAGCTCATTTAGGTGCATAAATATGTCTTCTAAGTATGAAAGTTGAAACAACCAGGTTGGGGAGCTAAAAAAATCCGGCCAATTCTGGTTTAGCATCTTGTAAAAATATCAGCATTTCAGATCGCAGCTCAAATAACTTGGTCAAAACCTTCCCACGGGACAGCCATCTTAAATTAAAAAAAATACCCCAGTATAATATTTAATAAAGAGCAAAGCATGTGTAGGACAGGAGGGGGGGGGGGGGGGGGTCGCGAAGTTATTTTGTGGCATTAGGGGGTCGTCACCTACGAAAGGTTGAGAACCACTGCTCTAACATAACGCTGTTTTCAGCTTTTTGTATTTCTTTCCCACAACTAGATAGGCGAGAAAAAAAGTTTAAGCTTCACATTTTTGTGCCAGACACTGATCCGACATAGGTCATGGGTTATTAAATTGTTATCTGTTTTCGTAAGTTTAAAGCTCCATTAGCTGATAATGATCGTACGATTGAACGATTCGAACGATTGACAAGCTTTGTAAAGAAAACATAAAAAAGAAAATATATTTCATTCATAAAAATGGAATCGTATATATTTGGTACCCATATATTTATAAAAAAAACTGAGATCTGACATAAATCGATGATTATTTAATTAATTTATATAAAAAAAGGAATTTCGTCAATATGGTATCCATTCAAATAAGGCATTCATTTATAAAAGACCGATAAATGATATTAGGGCATTGGTTATTAAATTAAGGCCATGTTATTCGTTTCTCGTAAGCTAGAAGCTTCATTAGCAACTAATGATCACCAGGGCAGCGCATTCTAACGATTGACAAGTCTTCTAAAGAAAACATAAAAAAGAGAATATATTTCATCCATAAAAATGGAATTGTATACATTTATACAAAACTGATGTCTGACATAAATCACTGGTTATTTAAATACTTTATACTAAAAACGGAATTGCATAAATATGGTACCCATTCAAATAAGGCCTTCATTTATACAAGACAGATCTAAAATGGGTCATTTAATTTATACTAAAAAGCGAAACTGTACAAATATTGTATCCATTCAAGAAAGGCCTTCATTTATACAAGACGGAGATCTAACATGGGTCATTGGTTATTTAATTTACAATAAAAAACGGAATTGCATAAATATGGTATCCATTCAAATAAGGCCTTCATTTATACAAGACATGGGTCATCGGTTATTAAATTAAGGCCATGTTATCTGTTTCTCGTAAGCTGGAAGCTTCATTAGCAACTAATGATCGCCAGGGCAGCGCATTCTAACGATTGACAAGTCTTGTTAGGAGTCAGGAGAAAAGGCGATCTGCGCCTTAATGACCAAGAGTTGCCGTCGACGAGTCTTGAGAGGCAATTCGACAAATGAGGAACTTGGTAGAAGAACGTACTAAGTGACACTTTTGAAACAACTGAGATTTTTGTGTCGATGAACATATTACTAACTTCTTTAACGATAACCAGTTTCCTCTTCTTCATAAACTATAAGTTTAGTAAAATTTTTTACGGTTTGCAATTACCATTTACAACATATCTATGTGCAAACTAAAAACTTAGATGCTGATTTCTTCGTTTCACCTTTTTGTCACTTAGCACGTTCTTCCACTAAGCTCTTCAAATGACTCTTCTTGTCTGCTGAAAAGACTGTTAGGGATGTGAGATAGGTAGTGAGATATAAACGTTGTAGTTGTTGATTTGGTATGGTAGGGAATTCTTAGATAATGATTGATTGGTAGGATTGGAACTGAAAGTTCCGATTTTATTGTGTGTTGAACCATCTCAAGGATACATACATATAAACTAGTCTAGATGTACAGGGTGTCGGTAAAAGAATGTCCGAGTTTTAATGGTATATTACAGGAGTTTATTTTACACTAAATATATCAAATCATACATGAAATTGAAGTAAAACTAACCTAGTTTTTGCTATAAGTGCTCAATGTGTCCGCCTTTAGTGACGTGGCCCACATCCAAACGAAAATGCAATTCTTCCCATACTGTCTGCAGCAAGTCCGGAGTAATGGAATAGATGACACTGAAACTGCGAAAACGATGTAGTAGTACAAGCGCATGTGCTTATCTGAAACTTTTGGGGTTATTCTTTATTCGTCACCTTCAACTATAACTGTCGAACGATTACAGCTGATACTATTACAATTTGAAACTGGGACATTCTTTTACGGACACCCTGTACTCTTTATACTCAGAAGGTTTAAATATTTATAAATTTTATATTTCAAGCGTAAACGAATATTTTACAACTATTTGTTAACGATGAACTAATTATTTTAATCATTTAGTGGAATAATGGTGAACTAAAAAAATGATTAGATTTACTCTAAATCATCGTCCGTAGTCCGTGTAAAATACTTTAAAACAGCTCCTTGTAATTTTTTTCGTCAGATGAACAGGGCAACACTTAAGATTGTATAGAAGATAGTTTAGAAATAAATTTTCAGTTGACAGTTTTTCCTTTTTCACTTTTAGCTGTATCATTAGTTTTAACGGAAGTATTTGGCCCCCAAAAAAACCATTTACACTATGTTCTGAGAATTAAATTTTTTCATATTTTTTTAAAACTCAAAATATAGCAGTCATTTCACACTCTGTAACTCTCACCACATTTATCCTTTCTGCTTATTCAAATACTTGCAGATATATCACAATGAATCACATGACAGCCCTGAGATAAGAGGATTAACCAAACAAAACTTCTCGGAAATTTATAAAAATCTTTCATTTTTCCTTCATTCTTCCGCAAACTCATTCCAAACTTCCGAAACTATATTTCAAGCGTGAGCAACGATTAATCCCAAAACGAGTCGGCAAAATTAAATAGAGCATAACACGTCTAAACACAGGTGGCGTAATTGCCTTGTTAATTGTTATTAAAAGCGCGACAGAAACGTCCAAATAGCTTACCGTTTGGAAGGATCAAGCCGAGCGAGCTTTAATTGGACGTCGGTATTCAGAAAAGGACTAAGAAGCATTTCGTAAATTATGTTTCTTAACCCTCTAATGTATGAATTTTTATTTTCATCCCAAAAAAATATATATGTATCTTTAATACTCACACATTATGGGAAAAATACTAAAAATTTAACTGCAATAGAATTTAAATATTTTCAATTTTTAAAAAATTTTCCATATGACAAAAACCAACTGCAAAATTCCCATTTTGATAATAATGACTAGATAACTACTAAAAATATTTCAAAATAACCCTTTTTAACTATGATTAATTTTTCAAAACAATTTATTAATATTTAGTACTAAAATTATTACACTTTGAATACTACCAAAAACGTAATTTCACAAAAGTTAATAACCTCACTCTTTAATTTTGAATACACTTTTACTACTGTCATCTATGAGGATTATTAGTAACTTAGACTTTAAAATGAAATGTAATAGATGAAAAAACACAGATTTGAACCTCCCGCTCCGGTCGTCAGATTTTAAAGTTGAAAAATGTTGAGAGGCATTTTTTATGAATAAGGCTTGAAAAGTATTCCTGAAGTACCAACTTGGCATGGGTACTTTCGGAAAAATAAATATTCCGTCATACTTCAAACAAATGAAAGTTTACATTCATTATAATCCGGACCTTAAAATTTGTAACGGGAGCAGCCTGCACTCTTAAATGTCTGTCTTGCATAAAAGACACGCATTTTCTTATGGGGAACATAGGCTAAGTGCTTTAAGAGAAAAACTTGCTACAACCCAATCAACGTTCACAAAAGTTATGTGTCTTGTATGGTAACAGATATCTATACAATTCCAATAGGGATAGTTTTGACCCTTTTTTTAAATAAAGTATACGACATGTACTCACGAAAACTTACCAAAAATGTTATTTTTCCACTAATATAATTAATAAGTATAATTTTAAAGATATTTATTAGTTACAATTTAAACAAAATTTTAGGAATAATTCACAAACTACAAATGGTAGCACTAACGGAATGCAAATATCTAAACAATTTAATTTTTTTTATTTAATTATAACTAATATCTTTAAAATTATGCTTAATAATTATTTTCATGGAAAAATAAAACCTTCATTTTTTGGTAAGTTTTCCCGAGTACGTACGCCTTATTCTTTTTTAAAAACAGGGTCAAAAAATTCCCCTTTGGAATTGTATAAAGATGTGTTACCAATGAAGACCCTTAAAATTTATAGTTGGTACATGAAGATGTACAAAATGGTGCTTTTATTTTATTACACAGGAGTTTATGACAAAATGTTGAGTGGAAAAGTTTATGTAAGATTATCTTTTGCATAAAGAAACACAAATATGCACTATTAGCCGTAAAAATAACCTTTGTAAAACTTTCAATATGTATCTGATGTGCTAGAGGTAGTTTCCTTATAGTTTGAATAGATACTTATCGGATGACTATTGTTAAGTAATGCATCTTAAAGCAGAAAATTCTAATAAGGCTTTGTGCTATTATACAACCTGTGATTTTTTTTCTCTTGGGAATACAACCTAGATTTTTTTTAGATTTATAAGTAACAATTAATGTTAGTTTTCTTTAAAGTAAATAAACATCAATATTTTTCTAAATATCATTTTCATCAATACATATTTATACATGACAATGTTTCAGTTTTTTTAAAGCAAATAAACATCAATAACACACTTCGCAATAATATATCCCCCCCCCTTATTCCCCCAAGGAATTTCGCATGACTTCTGTTTCATCTCAACTGTCTTTGAAGATTGTTTGTACCGATTCAAAAACGACTCGAACTAAATTAATGAATCGTGACATTTATAAGATGTAAGGGGTAATTGCTTCGTTAATTGTTAAAAGCTAAACACAAACTGTGCTTAAGGCAAGGTTCATGTTAGGGTGAACATGAATTAACATGCTTGAACGGATGTTTAAAGATCCTGTTCAAGACAATCAAAATGGGTTCTTTGAAAATATGGTGGTTTATGTGTTTCATCTTTAAATTGGAAGAATAGGGTGCAATGGGTCGCATTAATTGAGAATTGGAATATAAAGCTTAATCTTCACATTACGATACACGTTGGAATAGCTGAACGATAGATGGAAGGAATTGTTGAACGTTTAACAATAAGTAGTTTAGCTTTAGATTGATGAAACAGATAATTGCGAGATATTTGAAAGATAGTAGAACGATAGATTGACCGAAAGTCTTGCAACGATAGAATAACGAAAATAGTACAACAATAGATTCACTAAATATTAACCTTTTCAGTCCCGATGACAATTTGTCATCATTTTAGAATTTTTTTTCTAATCGTCTATAGCCATTTACGATATCAAAGAGCACATCGTTCGATTCTTCAAACTTTTTTATATTAAAAAATATTTTTTATTAATCCCAATAGATGTCAGCCCTAATATTTTATTTATGATCAGAAACATGATGATGCCAAATGGCATCACTGTGACTGAAAGGGTTAATAAAATATGAGGCACGATTTTTTAAAACAACTTAACTGTAAATAATTCAAATGAGTGAAACTAATGCCAATTCATTAAAGCCATCTAGAAAAGTTTTCCGCGCAAAATTCAACATTTCAGCCATTAAATAATGAGAAATGAGAAAAGTTTGATTTAAGATTCAGAAACATCCTTTGCAATGACCATCCAGTATGGTCTAAACCCTACTTTAAGCATAGTTAGGAAAGAGAATAGAGCGGTCCATGTATGTCCGCAGTAACGCACAAGAGAAGCAGGCTAGGACGGTGCATCTTGGGATACCTCATCGCCAGTTTTGGTTACTATGTTATGCGAAGTAGCTCAAAAAACCGCTAAAGCGGTGCATCTTGGGCTACCTTAGTGCCGGTATGTTATGCGCAGTAGCTCGAAAATCCTGACAGCCCTGCTTCGAACCATTTGAACTGATAAGACCCCTCTACTCCTCCTTTCTAACTCTATGACTTTAAGTTGTGTTTTTAAGAATAAATTCTTTATAAAATACTCATCTTTTAAGCGCTCTCTTTAAAGTTATTATTCTTATTGACGACATAGACATATATTTTTAATTTTGTAAACACGAAGCATAAGTAACTATAAAAAAAAGCAGTCTCTATTGCCAAGTACTGTGATGCTGCAATTTTTAGGTTTTATTATTTATTTGTACATTGTTAAAACTTATTCAATTTAATTTTCTAGGCTGCTTGAACGGGAATGTTCCCCTAAGCAGCTAATATGATTTTGCTTTTCTATTTTTTTTTTTTATAGTTTCTTGATTGATATTAATAAAGATTATTATTAAAAACGGCTACTTTAAAAAAAAGGTTTAAATGTTTCATCTTCTTTTAGGAAATGATTCATACCACCCCAAACACAGATAACTTTGCCTTTTAATCTCTTGAAATGAAGAACCCCGCTACCATGAAATTACAAAGAAAGGAGCGGTTTATCTGCGGGGTTCTATTCAAAAGGCGGTCCATAAGAATGATAAATTGTTGGCGGGAAATGATAATGGACGTTTTTAAGAAAGAGTTCGATCGCTGATAAGGGATAAGCCATTCATCTTTTACCTTTTTTATGATTTCGACCAGGTTCCGTGAGCATTTTTTTTTTGTTGAATTAATTTTTTTAAACCACGTAATTAATTAGTCAAACATAATAAAGAAAAATGCTAATATGTATTATGATGGTAATTTTTAAGTTATTTTGAAACGTTGTTCTTTTTTTTTAATATTTTGTTTAGAATTCACTTTCTTTTCACTCTACAGTATAATAATATATTGATAGTATGATTTACAATCTTAGCCCCTCCTAATATTGACTTTTTTTCAAAAAACAAAATTGTATTTTTCTTGCATTAAAATTCTTCCGGGCTAAAAAGAAATCTTGCTTTATTTTGAATAAATAAATGAATTTTCAAATGTTGAGCAACTCCAATTAGTAAAATACATATATACGGCTTTAAAAACATGAATAATATGAGAGGGTGTAAAAAAAGGTGTATTAATGACTATTATAATTAAATTATTTGGGATTATTTGCTTTAAAAGATCGTAGTAAAAAAACACAAATTATGCGAATACAACCGTGTGAAATTAAGGAGTTAATTTCTTTGTTGAAAGTTCTTTCTGGTTTGGATTATAACAAATTTACTAAATTTTATGTTTATTATGTTTAGAGAAAAAGTTGGTATACGTATATTTTCAGGCTTATGTGCTTGCTCAGAGAGCCGCTTATAAACCTTCGTCAAGTAAGACAGTCACAACACACACGCACTCACACTCACATCACATACACATATATACGTGACAGATGCTGCCATCTATCACTCGCCACCTCCACAATTTAGACATGTCCCTGAAGGGGAGGGAAATAGTCTCCAGGAACCTGTACCCGTGGGAAACTGCGCAATGACAACCCACTGGACCTTCGGATCCAACAGATTTAACGAGCACGTACTCCGCATAAACTCGGTCAGTTTTCAACGACCAGGACTCGATCGCGGGACCTTCCGATCCGTAGATCAAGATACTGACCACAGGGTGCCTCACAGCCCAGAGAGAAAGTAGAGCTGCTTGCGTGAATTGAATACGATAACACCTCAATATATTTTTTCAAATTTCCGTGGTTAGGGTATAATTATATTTAAATCGTATTATTCATGTTTTTAAAGCTTTATATTTGTATTTTACTAATTGGGGTTGTTCAGCTTTTTTTTTAAATATTAAATGTATCGAGCGAAAATAATGTTAACAGTCTCAAATTGCAAATATTAACTGTTTAAAATAAATTGGCATTATTAAAACTTAAAGAGAAAGTATTTAAATATGCATGACAAATTACGTGACTAAGATAAACTTATTACGTAAAAACTTCACCCATTTCTACAATGCAATCGCTTTATAACTTGTCTGATGTCGTTCTAGAAAGTTGATGAATTGTGGAAGTTCTATGACTCTGTAACGGGAAGTAGTGACACTAAGCCAGTTCAAATTCAACCGCAATCACTTTAACCCTATCATTATTGTAGGTTTGCCAAAAGTAGGTACTCTGCTCAAAACAATTAGGAGAGCACTTTGCGTACTTTTGTTAACCCTTCTAGTTCCAATTTCTTATTTTTTATTCTAAAAATCCAGCATTGGTGAAATAGTTCCATTATGCATCCAGAAAATCATAACTTTTGAATAAATTATAAAAAAAATTAACTTAGTTTAATAAATAAGTTAATATAAATTTGTAAACATCAAATGATGCAAACGTGAAGAATTTAGTGTAACTTATTTCTTAAAACTTTTTGGGAGTAAATTTTATGTTGCCATGTTTTTCATATATTTATTTAATTAATTTAAACAAATATTATTTAATTCTGCAAAAGTCATGTATCGTTAGATGGAAGAATTATAAGTGCGATCTCAACTTAGTGAGAAAAAATCGCAAGCTGATGATACCAAATGGAATCATTGGGGGTGAAAGGGTTTAAACCATGCGATCCCTTGCTGAGAGCAGTGTAAAAGCAATAGGGTTAAGCAAGTTAATTTTTAAAATTTCATTATTTAACTCGACGTATTTATGACCTTGTAAGACTGGACAACATTTAAAATGATGAGGTTTATTTAAGCTTTATTGACAAAAGAAAAACAACGTTTAACACCCATTTTCAATTTTGAATAATTTTCTTTAAATCTCAATATTTAATTTACAAATAAGAAAGATAGTATAAGTGCACGCACGATACAAATATCCCCTCCCAAGTACCGTTTTAAATATGCATGCTATTTTACGTCATGAATTTTTTCTTCCGAGCGACGATAAAAAGCCAAAAGCAGTCCTAAAAGTAAAATATTTATTTATGAAAATTTAGATTGAATCGACTTGAAAACTAATCACCTCGTTTATCACCCATAAATGTCACTAAGTACACACGTACTTTTTAATCGAACTTACGCAGCAGTTAACGTTCGAAGCGAAGATTATTATGGCTCCAATATTTGCTCTCTTGCTCTTCCCCTCGTACTAATCAAATTTGGATTTCTCTCCATTTCACCAAGTTCACTGACATTACTCTTTTTTTTTACTGGCTTAAAAATTGCTGAATAAGGGAAGTCATCGCTTTTGTCTGATTGGCTCATAAATAAAAAGTTTATTAAACTTGTAAAGCAGAGTAAAAACTTTTTTATTAACCCTCTGACGGATAAGAAAATTGGGTTTTTTTAATTGTATGAAAATAAATTTAAATTTCTCATTATATATTTATTTCCTTGAAATTTTTAATTGCATATTTATTTTCTTGAAATTTTCAATTGTATATTTATTTGCTTGAATTTTTTTAATTGTATATTTATTTGCTTGAATTTTTTTAATTGTATGCTTATTTTCTTGAAATTCTTTACTTGTATATTTATTTTCTTGAAATTTTTTAATTGTATATTTATTTTCTATTAATTATTTAATTATATATTTATTTTCTTGAAATTTTTCAAGTGTATATTTTTGTGGTTCTGATCCCTTCATATTTCAAATTTTAAAATATAGTAAAACTATTAAGTTTATTATTTTTTGAAAATTATTTGTTTTGCTGGAAAACCTGAACGTTAGGTTGGGTTTGTAAGTCTATATCCTTCCAGATGGTTTTAAACTTAATATCAATGATAATTTTAGTGGGAAAATTCAATTGGCGGTATTCGTTTTTTCTAAGGAAAAGCATAAGACATTGCAAGATACACCTTTAAACGTGTAGGTAGTGTTTGTATGGAATTTATTTCGCTAAAACATATCAACTAAATTTCGAAAATATAAGGTTTGTTTTCAGAGTGAAGTTTTAATTTTGCATAAACGAATGGTTTCACTAAAAATTACTAGTTTTTGTCTATTGTTTAGAAATTACGTTCAAAATTTTTCAATTAACATTCAATTAAGCTCAAAACTTGGGGATCCTTCATAACATTGGTGCATAACACAGGCAAAATTAAAATAATGCAAATATATTTATTTTATACTCGCTTTATATATCAACGATCATTTTTCAATGTTTCATCTTAAACAAAAATCTGAAAGTACTTTATACTCTTTATTTAGAAATAGGAGCTTATAGTAAAAAAGTATTTTTGTTTTGGAAGAAAAATATAACCGTAGGGGAGAGAAGGGGAATGGCGCCACCTTAAGGGAAATTGAATTTTCATGCAGAATTGTGTTGCAATTAATGTAAATTGTAATGATTATAGCATACTACAGTTCATAACCTATCTTGTAGTGATTTTTTAAAATTTAAATTTTTAATACAAACTGAATAAAATTGTATTTTTCTAAAGCTCGCACAGTGGCGGGATTACCCCGGTATCTGGGGTAATGCCGCCATACCACTGGGGTTATGCCGCCACATCAATAAACAAAGCAAATAATCTATAAATAATGGAAAATTACATAATAAAGCAATACATATAGAACTAAAATAGTTTCAATTTACTTTGGAATGGTAAATTGTACAGGGTACAGCTCTTTTATTAACTTTCTGTGTGCAACTAACAATGCAGGTTTTTTTTAAAGCTTCGTTGGTCTATTTGACCAGTTCAGTTATTCTTTTTCGGATACATGGCATCTCTAACGAAAACTAATAGGTTGTAGGGCCAATATATATAAAATTTCTATTTTATGGATTATGCCGCCATCCTTTTGCATGTGGCGGTATAACCCCAGAGTGATGTGGCGGCATTAGCCCAGTAAGAAAAATGGCATAGACGGTTGTTTAAAGAAAGGTAGTTAGCCTAGTGTCCAAACTAACGACGTGATAAAATAGCCAAATAATTACTCTTTTAAATAATATACAACTAATTTATCTAACTTAGAGATAGCAGTCACTTATCGCTTTCTTTCAGAAGGCTCAAGATTAGATGCAAATCCCTAAAAACCGTATTTTTTAAATAACTTTACACCAACTCACCGCACGGCCATTAGCGTCTATACTACAAATTACTTTGTTTCCTGCTACATGTCAGCGCTCACAGCCCCCCTCCCACACACACCGCTGGCGAGATACAAGGGGTGGCGGCATTACTCGAGGTGGCGGGATTCCCCTGCTCTCCCCTACACATAATCTTTTTTTTTTTTTTCATTTTAGTACTCCCTTGTAGCTGGAGACATAAACTCATAGTTAGATAATATTTACTCGAGAAATACCTTTTACATAAAGCTTATGGACTTATCTTTCAAATCTTTAAATCATTATAATTCTTAGGTCGTATTATGTTCAGATAAGATGTATCAAGATGTAATAAATAGGTATTTATTGAGTAACCATTTTAGTTAGAAAAGAATATTATTTTTTTAATGGAATACAAAAAAAAAAAACTCATATTCAGGAAACAGTCAGAGTTGAACGCTCTTTCACATCCTGATGTTTCTCTTTAAAAATATTGTTTTGTAATAAATCTTTAAAAAAAAAACATTTTTATTGTAATGTAAGAAGTTTTTGCCAAAAACAACCTTAATCTGAAAGTTAACCAAAGCAAGCTATTATAACAAAATCTAATTCCTTATATGCAAGACTATTTTCGTTTCGCATAAAGTTGACCAGATGACCTATCATAATAATTGCACGATCCCGTCTTAACCTCTTTTGACCTGGTGTCTCCATTTAGTGACATTTTTTAAAACCTCCCCACAAACAATTAACACTTTAATTAGTTCCTAAATTGGCCTGGTCCGGTAGAAGAAGATCCAAAATCAGTTTTCAGCCTTCGATTACAGGTATAAGTCATTTATTTCTATAAAAAATGAAGTTGAAAGAGGGTCAATACGATATTGGAGTTCTTAAAAAAATTATTAAAATTTTTTTTCAAACTGTTCAAAAAGTTCTTTTAATAGTTTAGGACTATCTTTTTTACACTTCCTGAACTTGATTAAACATTTTTTAGCCTTTAAAAAAATCAACTCTACTACTGATTGATCTCACTTGCAACATAATTTTAACTGACTAACTAAACTTTTAACAATACCGGTCAATACATTGCTTAATTAGATTAAACTCTTGTGTTTATCTCTTCCTGGGAGTTGTTTAGCATTCCATGAGGGAGAAATCGATCGCCGAGCAGTAAAGAATATGATTAAAAAATGCCGGAATTCGGGATGAGGATCGATCTTCTCTGATGGTCCCACTTGGGGGTCCAACTACTAAGGCAGGGGTTCCCAACCGGGTGGTACGCGAGAAAATTTCAGGTAGTAAGCGTGATTGGTTGGTTGGTAGACCTATGAAGAGTACAAGGGGAAAACCACTTGATTTCGTAGAATGCTTTCCGCAATAGGCCTCTTTTGTCAACGATAGTGAGAAATCGCCTAAACTGGTATAAAGAAACCGGTTACTCGCTTTGTTTTTCTTTCGTGGCAACCCTGATTCACGCCAGAGATCAGTGAACACGAGTAACACGTTTGTACAGCGAATGAAGAACCGAAAAAAACCGGTTTCCTGTCGCCAATGTCCGCCAAGCAGACACATCAGGTAAGACTCCTAAAAATTCAAGTGGTTCTTCCCGTGTACTCTTCATATATTTTTTAGACTGTGTGCTTGGTCAGAGACCCACTTATAAGCCTTCGTCAAGTAAGACAGACACAACACTCACATACGTGACAGATGCTGCTATCTATAACGAGCGTCGCCTCCACAATTTAGACATGTCCCTGGAGGGGAGGGAAGTAGTCTCCAGGGACCTGTACCCCTGGCTAGAATATATACGATATTAGGGTAGGGTTGCATTGAGTGCTAGCCCAGTTGCGAAGAGGGGTTCGTCACTTGACGTTATTTCAAATTGACTACTCATCAATAACTCTCTAGTGCGTCTTTATTTCAACTAAACAAATCCTAGGAGTTAACTTTTACGTTATATTTCTGTGAAACTATAATTGTGTACACTTTACATGGTTTAACGCGAATTCTGCCCTTACCCCTGTCATTTCATAGAAGGATAAAATAATCAAACAAATTAATGAAACACTGCGTGATTAATAAACCCCAATTAACAGAGTCTTAAAATAAAAAAAAACAATACTCGATTTTTTACGAATATTTAAAGCTAATTATCGTATTAAAATTGTAACAAGAAATACCTTAAGTTCAGTGTAACTTTTTTCTACTAATCCTATATCAAATTAGATTTTTTTTATCAGCTTAGCAAATTCCAAATTTTTTTGTCAAGCTAATCTTTTTACAAATACAAACTTCAGTATTTTTATTATTATTTTTTATAATGTTAATTCTTTTAATGATTTATTAAAACATTTTATTTTGAAAACTAATTTAGTTTTAAAAAAATAATATAAGCATTGTATTAAAATAAACCTGTATTAATGAGAAAATTTTGAATTTCTAATAGATTGTATTAATTTAAAACGTTCCAATTGTTTTACAAATCAATGAACGAATGAAGTTTGATGATGTACCTCATATTTAATACCTCGTTTTTTAATTAAATAGAAGTTTAGAGATGATTTAATTTTAAAGAGTAACACACTACTCTGTAAAACTTCTTACTTTAAATAACACTAATTCCTATTTTAGCAGAACTGCCAACTAGCTGTATTTAAACCGGTAATACGAACTTTCGAACTAGTCACCGGATTTCCCGAAAAATAAATCAATTGCCGGATTTTAACTATAAATTTTCACGTGGAATCCGTGTTTAAAGTGTTAACAATTTCGAATTTCCGCGTTAAATTCGGAGTTTGGGCAGATCTGCTTTAGGAATGGAACTTTTTTTTTTACATATTAATAATTTAAAGAGGTGTCTAGAACACAGTTTAAACGATCAGGCAGTTCTGTACATAACTTTTCATAAAAATAAGATCTTATATTTAATTCTTCGCTGTTTCTTGTATATCCATTATTTGGTGTAAACTTTAGGCATAAATAAAAGATAACTTAATTATAAACTTCAGATAAATATTAAGATCGACGCGTTTTCTTATTTGTTTGTGGAAGTTGTGTACAAAAAACTTGACTTTCTCCCTTTAAGACCGGTGGTCAGATGGAGCTGATTTAAAATTATGAGACAAAATTTGGAGTTTTATCGAAAGAAAATGCGTTAAACAACATCAATGCCAGCATATCTATAAAAGCAAAGTCATTTTTTTATACAAATAATGAATATTACAAATCAGTTGCTTTGGTATCGATATTTTTGAAGAGCTTGAACATTCTCTTTTATACCAGCTGTATCGTGATAGCTCGGTCGGAAAGGGATATTTGCATTAGAATTTATTTAAACTTCCCCTATAGTATTCGTTCATATATTTCATATTTGTATGTTATATTACAATGGTTAAAAAAAGTATATGCCGCATTTCACAGTATAGTAATGAATCAACTATTGTATGTAGGGTAGACAGTTCTCACTACTTTAATATATATTTTCTGCTAAGGTACTTGATGGAAAAACTTTCCCCTTTATATTCAATAAATAAAATATTGAAGTTTCGGGATATTATGTAAAAAAAAGTCAAGACAAGTACTTAGTACTTATATAGTACAGTACTTGTATAGTACGAGTTGAACTTACTACTTATATAGTACTTAGTAAAATATTAGTAACATTCATAAAACAGTTTAGCTTTCGTGTCGAAACTCGAAATATGAAAAAAAGTTTTTTTTTAAATGTTTCTTCAATCAATACGTTTTTTAAAAAATACTTGATTGCTAGATATGCATACAATTACTTCACTTCTTAATTACATTTACTCTTACCCATCTGCTTTTTAATGCAATATCATTTAATTATGCATTAAATTTCTTCTTTGTTTTCTTTCGTACAGTTGTCCAATTATGTGGGGATACTAAGGAATAAATTGTTAAATGCTTATATTTACCTATTCCATCGCAATATAAGTAATCCAAATGTTCAATTAATAGCTGGGCTGAATTAATGTAAAACATTTACCGAAAAGTAATAAATGTAATCCAATAGTAAATAATCACATACTAGTATTTACTGTGTAGCAATGACTTAATTATACACCATTACCAGATATTACTTTTTTTCAATACACCATTAACAGATATTACCGTTTTTCAATACACCATTACCAGATATTACCTTTTTCCATTTCAAAGTAATCTATTTTTTTCGATAATGTTAGTACATAAGGATCTTAACAGGATGTAACCAATGTAATTCAAATAAATAATAACAAAGTTATGTTTCATAACGTATCTAATGAATGTCAAGTTGCTGCAAGAGGTTAATACCTTCCCACAAACAATTAGTGCTTTTTAAATTAACAATTAGAGGTTTTTCAAAACCTTCCCACAAACAATTAGCAAGTTAATAAGTTTCGAAACAGACCTGGTCCGGTAGAAGAAGATCCGAATATCAGTTTTCAGCTTTTGTTTACAAGTATCAGTCATTTATTTCTATTAAAAAAATGTTCAACGAGGTTCAATACGATATTAGAGTTCATAAAAAATGATTTTAATTTTTTTTCAAACTTTTCAAAAAGTTATTTTAGTAAATTTTCAAAATTTTTTAAAATTATATGGTAACTACAAATAAGTGATACGGCCTTTTTTGTTGCATTTAGATCACAAAAAAATTGTATTTTTAGAGTTTAAGGCGTGTCCCTAAGTAGCTATAAAACATATATATATTTTTTAAATTTATTTGAAAAACATACTTTTTAGCATATACTTGTATGAAAATTATGTTTAAATTATAAGAATATATGTGTAGGATTTTGCTCGGGTCTTTAGAGTTTAAAAGGAAAGCATGCATTGATCTATGTTTCAAGTAAAATAATATTTGGTTGCATATTGCACATACAAATATGCAGGACAATAACGATGATAATACAATCAAGTTCTGCAAAACTATATAATTAAATACCAGGGATAATCTGCGGTAACGAATTTTATAATTGCCATAGCAGTTTAGGAAAAAAATCCAATACTAAAGAATAGGTTTTGAATTAAAAAATAATCATTACTTTTGTTATATAACCTAAAAAGAAGGTAGTCAACCAGACCAGGACCTAATAAAGCTATAAAAATTTGATTCTGAAAAAATTACTGATAATTATAGTTTCTACAAACTAACCCTTAAAAATGTCATTACGCTTGGGGACTATTGTGTAACATGACTTATTAGACTTTCTGTAGATGAATATGAACCAAGGCGGTAAAATATGGCATCAACAAGAATTATCAAGTAACAAACAACCAAAAACGCTTCAAGATTCTACATAACTGTAAATCATTACATTATTTTTAATATGATGTCCCATATGTGAACGCATGGTAATTAAGTAAAACTCTCTATAGCTTTAAAATTTATGCGTCATAATTCAATGTTAATGCATATCGCAGTTGCTAATACTGATAGATACTAAAATTACCTAACTTTAATCTAAATATATCTTTTTGATCATTATAAACCATTTAAAATCTCTACCCTGTTTAATTACCTTTACAATGTTAACCGATTACATAGCACTTGGCAATAAATTTGAAATGCAGAGATAATGTTAATACATTTAAATAATTCAAATATTTGCAAACATATTTAAATTAAACTTTGTATCACTGCAAATTATCTAATGGCATTAACAAAGTAAACTATAACTAATGTGATTAAATTACATTAAGTTATAAATTAAAATATGGTGAGGATTAATTGCTATAATTAACCACTTAATTCCCTGTGTGTCAATAAGTTAAAATAATTTTTGATTATATGTAAATTATGCATTAGGATTGCCAAGAAAATTGCCATAAAATAACATAAGACATCCTTTATTAATGGGACAATTTTTTTTTCCTAATTGCAAAAACGCCTAATTGGTTATTTCAGATGTATACGAGACAATACGTTTAAAAATGATCAATTAATATAACTATTGGTTCATTAGGCACCAAATAAAACAACCAGATTCAATATGCTATTGCTGATGAATAAAGAGCTTAGGGGAAAAACGTGCAAAGTGACAAAAAAGATAAAATGAGCTATAAAGTCTTTAGTTTGCACTCAAATCTGTTGAAAGCGGAACTTGCAAACCGTAAAAAATGTACTAAACTTAAGAGGTTATACTTTAAGACCAGAACAAAATCCAACAAGTATATTCTTATTATAAACATACTTCTCATACAAATACATGGTAAAAAGTATGTTTTTCAAGGAAATTCAAAAAATAATTATTTTTAATAGTTACTAGTTACATCCCCTAAACTCTAAAAATACACATTTTTTGTGCTATAAATGCAGCAAAAAAGGCCGTATCACTTAGTTGTAGTTAACAAATTATTTAAACATTATTTCTAATTCAAAATGCCCTTAAAAACAACTACTAAAAGAAGTTTTTGAAAAGTTTGAACAAAAAATTTAAATATTTTTTAAGAACACCAATGTCGTGCTGACCCTTGTTCAACTTCATTTTTTATAGAAATAAATGACTGATACATTTAATCAAAGGCTAAAAACTGATATTTGGATCTTCTACTGTCGAACCAGATCAATTTCGGAACTAATTAATGTGTTAATTGTTGGTGGGGAGTTTTTAAAAATGTCTCCAAATAGGGACTCCAGGTCGCAAGAGTTTTCAAGTTTATGAACAAGTGAAAACTTGTCATCGTTAGAAGAGTTAATATATGTTCATTGACACAAATATAATTTTTTCAAAAATGTCACTTAGCACGTTCTTCTACTAAGCTCTTCAAACGATAACCCAGCCTGCCAATGCATATTTGCATAAATATGGAACTTGATACCAAAATAACCCGCATATATTATTAACCAATAGCTGAAGTAATATGGGGAATCAGTTTCATATAATTACCGTATCCAACTTCCTGATTATCCGAGTACTGTAAAGCTATCCTATATAACTGGCAGCCCATTAATAATGATGGTATTGATGACAGGTTGAATTAATTATAAGTTTCCTGCGTATCATAGTTAAATCGAATATTAAAATCATCTGCATCTTTGATAATCGACTTCAATTTCTGAAATATTTTACGTATAATTTAGATTTATATTTTAGTGTGAGTTACTATTTAGAATAATTTCCTACTATTGAATCAGGGGCTGAGGAGCCCAGTCGGTTAGGCACTCGCCTAGCATGCGAAAGGTCCCGGGTCGGGAATCGCCAAAATGACTACCGACCTATAAACGGTCCGTGCAGCCAAAAATGTCCGACGAATAATACCCCGTGTAAGGGAGTGCTCGTTAAATATCCTTCAAAGTCCTGACGCTGCGTACGATGTCGCACTTAACGGTTGCGTTTGATGCCTATTCAGGTGTCGGATCGTAACTTGACTGTCATTTTAAAATACGACGACCGTCGCCAATAGCTCTCGTGTAGCTCTAGTGCGATGATAATTCAAACTTAACTTAACTAAACTTTATATTGCTATTAGATATTATCGTTATTCCAAAAGGGACTAAATAAAAATTTCTCACCTTTGATACAAAAGGGTCCCAATAAAATATAATGGAGCACATTTTCTTAAGCTTAACATGATAATTATTCGAGTTATAAATATACCATAATTAATTACGAAATCCCATTTTCTTTACCAAGATACTTAACTGAAATTCCTAAACGAAATCTTGAAGAATATTTCAAAGTTGTATGGTTACCTTATTTAAAATGGTTAATATCCAATTCTGTATAAATATATAATGATATGTTACCAAGTATGAAATCAATATGGTACAGCTGTGGAAATAAAAAAGTACCCACTTGAGGTTATTTCATCCGTTAGTCACCCTATAGAATCGGACCTTTTTGAGATTGTGTACAATTAACATTCTGAGTTAATTGCACGATACAAAATTTGCATAAGGGGGCGTCTTCATATTAAAAATATTACGATCTTTGAAATTTCCAATAGCAACACCCAATTTTAATAACTTAGAAATGTTAAGCACTCTTGAAAACCGTTAAATCTAAGTTTTTGTTACATTTGGATGAATATTTGACGAGTTATTCAATCGAATCACTTGTGGACCTTTTGGGGACCATCTCTAAAATGACAAGCAAGCATGCATGCAACGCCGTCTTTATTTATCAATTACACACGTAATCTTATACAGTCCCCTAAAGGGTAATTAAAAAGTATTTTGTGATTTACTCAGCAAATTATGAATAAACATTTTTAAAAATTGGGATTTCGCTTAAACTTCTTGTCTTAAATTTATTTCTTTAAAAATATTAAGGGGTTTCCATTCACATTTTTTTTAAAAATCAATATAATAATTATTTAAAAATATAAAAATTGTTTTAAATACCCCAATATTGAATGCATTTTGTTTGGGTTATTGTAATTTCTTTTCAGTAAAAATTTTGTTTCATTATCTTAATTATTTATAGATCGGGATAGTTTTTTATGTGCAACTCATTTAAAATTATGGGACCTAAACTTTGCACGTTTCTAACTCCTCTAATATTGCTTAAAATCTAACAAAATTTGGCATTTCGTATTAACATAGTCAGAGATTTGAAATATGGATTCAAAAAGGGGTGTTGCTATTGGAAATTTTAAAGGAAGTAAAATTTTTAATATGAAGATGGCCCCTTATGCAAATTTTGTGTAATGCAATTAACTCAGAATGTTAATTTTTCACAATGTCGAAAAGGTCCGATTCCTTAGGATGAATAACGGAGGAAATAACCTCAAGTGGGTACTTTTTTATTTCCACAGCTGTACCATAAATAGCAAAGTATCCAAATGTCGTATACTATTACTAAAATATAAAATAGTAATAAAAATATACTAACCTGTACCGTATATGCATTATTCAATTTGTAACACAAAAAACTAACTATACATTTATAATTTTTGCGCACATATATTTTTAATTTTATCGCTGAATTAACACGCTTTTAAGGGTCAAACGTGCTCATTCGCCCTAAAAAGCAAAGGACTGGGAACGAAAATGTTTTCTTTATTTCTCAAAACTGGTTTATAAGAACATTTTGGTTTTCTTACTCATCAATATCGAAATCAAATAATCGATTATCATGCTTGGTCTCAACGCGTTAAATAAAAATATTACTTTTCGTCACAAAAGTTTGGGATGCAACAAATAAAAAATATTTATATTACAAATTACATAATATATGAAATAAAGTTTTAACTTTTAATCTACACAATAAATGGATACTACACCTCTATTTAATCATAAGTAATTAAATTCGTTTTATTTTATATTAAGAACTCTATGTTTATGATACCCAAATAAATTGATGTACCCTTCAAAATATTTTTTAACCCAGTTCTTTTATCTGAGTCATTAAAATGATATGCATCAGCAACCGATAAATAACTAATGGATACATAAAACTTTCGCTTAATTTCATATTGTAATTTATTCGTCCGTTTTGAAAATGTTCCAAATCGTTATAAAATTCCATGTCTTGTTAATTTTGTTTTATTTACTAGATTACTTTACAGTTTTTTAAGTTTAAAAAAACGAATATAAGCAATTAATTTTGCTCGGATATCCAGAAAGATAAACTAAATTCAAATTATTTGTAGTGAATTCTTACATAACTTCCTATTCCAAGTTTTTAATTCTCAAAAATATTAACATTGGCCTATAGTTGTCAGTAAAATATATTCAAACTAATGATGTTAACCTTTTCAGTCCCAAAAATTTACTACACTACAGAAACATCTGATATTCACAAAATAAGCTTATTTTAGGTCAAATATACGAATTCCATACGGAAAAAAAATTCATTAAAATTTTTTATATGGTTTTTGAAACAATGCCAAAATTCTTTAACTGTGGAAAACATCAAAATTAAAATATATATATTACCTAAAAACACTTCGAGTAATATATTTTAAGGTATCTGACCATTTTATTAAAAAAAAATTAGTAATTATTTTTACCGAAATAGTTTAAATTGTGTTTTAAATATGTGGAACTGAAGTGAACTTATCAAAAATCAGGAGAAACGCTTGTTGACTATTTTCTAAATAAAAAAAAATAGTAGTTCTGACTTCTATTGAGATTAATGTAAAATATTATCTAATAGAACAAAGTGTGAAGAATCGAATGATGTGTGTTTGGATGTCATAACGGTACATAAACATTTTGAAAAAAAATATTGAAAGTGATGATGCCAAATGGCATCACTCAGACTGAAAGGGTTAAACTGCCAAGCAAAAAAAAACATATTTTTCTCCAACAATACAAAGAAGTTCAGTGGAATCCATTCACACGATCCTGGAACCGATAGCATATTAAAGAACAATATCATTTTAATCCGTAATTAATCGAATTTCCCTGAATGCCATTTGGAGGTAATGCAATTACAATGAGCCCCATTAAGACCCTTTGTGTATATGAAAAAAGAGAAATGAATGTCTGTCTTTGAGGCAGAATACCTTTTGGAAAGCTTTTGCGTGCGCGAATAAGTTAGAAAGTGGTGCAAGGACTTGTCTTTTCTAAGTGTATTCAGCCTTTTGAGTCAGTGTATTTGTACAAAGATTGAGTACAATGTATTTGTCAGAGTACAAAGTATACAAATCCGATTTAAAAGAAATTAGAATAATGAAAGAAATTATGGTCAAGGGAATTGAAAGTCTAATTCATCAAATAAATAATCAACAATATCAAATAAACTATTATAATATAAGAATGCACATTTTGTAAATTTATAAAATGCTAAACATATTACAATGAAATAGAAAAATAGTTAAATTAGCAAATGACAAAAAAATTCAAGATATTAGAATACTTCCTAACATGGTTTAAAAAAATTAGAATAATGTAAATATATTGTGTGCTGTTCTCTCAAACAACAGAAATATGTTAATTATTCAAAAAAAATTTTAACCATGTAGCCTATTCTAATTCTTTGAATCATTGTAATATTTTTTAAATAATCAATTATTAATGTAGAAGATGAAATAGATATTTATGTTATACTTATAAATGGTCTAAAAATAATCAGAAGCGTTTATTATATTTTCTTCTAAACACAAATTCTTTTTTTTTTTTGCATTATTCTAATTTTTGGAATCGGAGTTGTAAATATTCTAACAATGTTTAATTTACAAATTCAGAGTTTTTGGGCGTATTTGTACTTCCCAAAAAAATTAAATTGGGACTCGTAGTTTAAAATCTATGAATGTTTAAGGCAGATGAATTTGCATTACATAACATAATGAAATAATCAAGTAAGATCATTCA
Source organism: Hylyphantes graminicola (assembly GCA_023701765.1). Lineage (NCBI taxonomy): Eukaryota > Metazoa > Arthropoda > Arachnida > Araneae > Linyphiidae > Hylyphantes > Hylyphantes graminicola. The sequence continues at coordinate 5,546,067 of CM043122.1, forward strand.
TTTTTGTAAGTTTCGTCCATGAACTAAAGTTCTTCAGAAAACAAATATTCTTACATGAAAAACGATAATATTTTACAAATTTGCAGTCTTACTTCGTGATTTTTAAAGATAATTTCGTTAAAAAAACTTCGAAATGTGACAAAATAAATCTCAAATATTTGACGAAACATTTTTTTTTCAGTATACAATGAAATGTAGTTCCTTGTACTTTAATTGTGTATGTAGAGTATTCTCTAACAAAGCAATACAATAACATACATTTGATGGCAGTCTCGATACTATAAACACATTGAGAATGCTTTGAAGGAAAAAAAATAGAAAAAATTCTACATTCGAAACCCATTTTATGTCCACAGATAAAAGGCAATTCAGACACTTTTAATAAATAGTTCAAAGAGTATTTGGTTACCGTAGACGGGATGTTACCCTTTAAAAAACTAAAGAAAGTGCTTTAGGCTATTTGACACAATTTTTAGTGACAATTTACTAAAATTATTTCGTCAACAATGACGAAAATTTCGCTGAATCAGATAATCCATTTATAAGAGTGGACAATCATTGATTTTACTATTTAAATCTATTAAATTTGTTTCATCTTCTGAACGGGAAATATCATGACACAAAGTTTCAAATACTCTTTAGAGCCAAAAATTGCAACAACTTTCCATTTAATGTCAAACACGTTAATTAAATTGTAAATAATGGATTCAGTTCAAAAGTATGCATATTTAACGAGGAGTTATATTTATAACCTTTGACACTTCTCGCATATGAAACCAACCCAAAGTAAATATTTTCCAAAGCAGAGTTTTCCCCATTTGAAACTCTTTAATTAAGTTAAAATGGGCAAGCAGAGGGTATTCGGAATCTTTCGTCTCCTTACATTTTAACAACAGAGGATGCATTAAACAATTACTCTTGGCATTTATTACTTGAAAAGAATTTCTTGCAGTAAAAATAGCAATATACAAGTAACGTAGTTTTAAGTATTTTTTTGTAATTATCACTTAAGTTCTAATATTTAATATTGTTATGCTAAAATTTTCAGTAATACATTTTTAATTTGAAGGGTTTTTTTTGTCTAAATAAATTTAATTCACTTCGTGTTAAGTTATAAATTAATTTTAGGAGAAAATTAACTAGCATGTTGTACTATTGTTTAAATGGTAATTCAAATATAATTAAAAAATAATTAACAGATAAATGGTAGGGCAGTATAAAACACATTCGGATAACAATTTTAATAAAATTAAAATTTTATTTGACATGAAATATATAACTGTTAAATCACATTTTAGAATTAATAAGATTCTTTGAAAGCGAATTAACTAAAGCAAACGATTAACAATGACTATTTAACTTTTGATCAAGATCTCTAACAACTCAAATTGGTAAAAATATAAAGAAACTCGAATGTTCGAACTGTTTGGAGTAATACTTTTAAGTATTCAAAAACTTCACAAATCGGGAACATGGGTGTTAAAAAAAACTTTTAAAATTGAAAGAAAAATTTATATTATTTATTATAAACCAACAATTTACATGAATTAAAAAAGTCTTTGTTTAAATAAATTTGTGTTTGATTCGTTTAAATTCTTCACATTTTTTTCAAAGGAAATTAAATTTCCAAATAGAAAATTCAAATTCAAAGCAACCATAAAAAGATTAAAGACTAAAGTATTCATATAAATCATTTTTGCAATAAAAAAATTACTTAACTAATGCAATGCAATTATTTAAAAAAAGTACTTTTATTTTTATTGCATTGGATGATAAACATTTTTAGCTTTTACAAAAAAAAATATCTTTGCTTTTGTATTTTTTACTGGAAATACTTGAAATGTTTGAAATGTCTATGATTTATGAAACATTCAAAACAAATTATTCTTTTGGATGTGCTCAATTAAAACAACACTTAAAAAAATATCGGTATATAATATTTTCAAAATTTACAGTAAGTAAAGATAAACAAATTTTGTAAATATTTAAAAATGTTACTTCGCACTATTTATTTAAAAATGGCATTTATCTAAATATTTATTTTGGTTTAACATAAAAAAGGAAAAAAGTCAATCCAACAAATAATCTCTTTACCCGGAAATGTGACAAAAATAAAAACTTCGTAATGAAAAACTTTAAATAAGCAATATTATGAGCTATTTTTATGGCTCTTGTAAAAATAATTTAAAAATAATATTTTTAAAAAAACCTATTAAAATGCAAAAAGTATAAAGGAGCTTTGATCTCTGTGAAATATTTTCAATTAGATTTTTTATCGCTTATTTATTTTTATTAAAAGAAATGCTATAAAGTATAGCATTAGTGTCCATAACCAGAAAAAAATAACAATTTTTAAGAACTTCATTTAATTGCTTTCAGCAATGATAGGTAGTATACAATTTTGATAAATAATTCAGTACGGCTTCGTTTTTTTCTTTTAATTTAAGAAGTACTTTAGTACTTGTATAAATCTAAAGACTAAGTACGTTTTCAAAGTATTGCTCTGTGCTTTTTTCTTAAATACAAATATAAACTTTCAATGAGAAATTTCCATGCAATTATATAAGTTGAAAAATTTATATATTTTCAAAATATACTCATTTTAAATTAATTTTCAGACTAATTTACTAAATCTTATAGGTTTTCAAACTTTCATTAAAAAACTGCTTATATATAGATACAATAACATTTTAAGTTTCTTTTATGAATGTCAAATGTTGAGTAACCCTTATTGAGTCCATGCAAAGAAAAAGGACTATCAACAATGAAAAGAAAACGGTTAAATGCAATGACAACGCCTGAACTGTAATGCAACATCATCTAACCCAAAGTAAAGCTACTTAAACGTCGATGGATTTCATGAGTACTAAGCCTCCTTTCTGCATAAGAAGTTACTTTATCTTTTCTGTCATTTAAAGTTCCTTATTTAATTAATTATCATACAATTTTAGCTTGAACCAAATCGAAACGCAATTGAGGTTTTTAAAAACATCCTTTAAGAAGTATTATATTTTGGGGAGGAGGGGGTATCTTAGGGAAGGGTATGCACTTATATAATATTTAAAAGAAAATAGATTTTGAATATCTTGGTTAAGTTTTAACGTTTAAATTTTGGTTAGCATTTAAATGTTTTCTACAAAACGATTCTATTTGAAAAGTACAGGGGAAGAACCCCTCCATCGACAGGGAATCTGTATGCATCAGGTCTGATTGGCGAAGATTGCGAGTCGTCACCTTAACTGGTGTGAAGAGACCAGTCTTATGTTGGTTCTTATCACGCAGCGCAATGGTTTACTATAGCTAAGATCGAGATTAATACATGAACCGATGAAGAAGAACCAAGGGAGAAACCGGTTTCCGATCGCCACTACTCGCCAAACAGACATCAATACGGACAGATTCCCAGTTAAAGAAGGTTTTTTCCTTTACTCTTCATTTGAGAAATCCAATTCCCCCGCTAGCATTTATTTTTCAGCGTCAAAACATATTTTAATTCTAAAAGGACGAACACAATTTAATAAATTAAATATTATTATTCCCCCAATATTTAAATAGAAAATACTTTCAAAAAATTCATTTGTTTAAACTAGCAATGTTTGCTACCCAAGCATTTTTTTAAACAGTATGCTAAGATATGCTTGAACATGCTCGCTAAAAACATTAAAAAAAACACTTCGAAATATTTTGTTACAAAAATGAATTTAACGTATGTACAAAGAATGTACAATATATATACAAAATACAAAAATAGGTAATGCCAAGCTAAAATATGCAGGTAAAATATATGAAAATTAAGTTATAGCGCTCTAAAAATTTCACTCAATTTAAAAGGTAGCTGAAATTATCACAAGTTTTAATTCTTTTCAAATTGTCCATGAGGAAAATCCTGACTAAACTTCTAATACTTGTATCTACAATTGGCTCTTTTAAAACATTTTATACTTTGAATAAAAATTCAAATAGTGTGCATTCGTTATAATTTTGATTACTTGATTATTGCTAAGAATATGAAGCTATGAATGTGATTAGAGCCTTTTTGTTAAACTAATTTTGCATCTACACCAAAGTTATCTAAAACAGAATAAGGATATTTATTAAAGTTAATCAAATGAAATAGTTAAACACGCATCTAAATGACTTTTTTAGTTAAGAAAACGAAGACAGAATAGTTTTGATTGCTTGGGATTTTAAAGGCACTGTTAGGTTTTTTGATTACGACATGGGAAAACTCAAGTGACACACACTAATAAAGAAAACTATAAAACACCCATGTAATGCTTACACAAATTCACTTATTTTGAGATTTCTTACCATTTGTAATGAGTCTGGATGATGAGTAATTGAAAGATAACTTACATGATTATCATACTAGACAGCCTTTAAAATGAGACATCGAATTTAACTCTATTATTTAAATTGCACTTAGTCACTTACCCTACATAATATACATACAATGGAATCTACAGAAAGTATAATATGTAATTCATGAATGACTTACCCTTAGCGAGACCTAGCTTTCATATTGTGACGACGTGTAGCAGGACAATTGGAGATGACGAACACACAGGGCAGGCGACACACAGAATGTCCCGTAGACGGCCGAACAGTCAGCCTAAGAGGACATCGACAACAGCAAAGGAAAGAAACTTTGTGACATTACGCGATGGTGGTCTCTGCCACTTCGACCCCGCTATCCAGAGCGCCTTGTCTTAGCAGAGGAAACCTTCGTGTGGAATCCCGTTTGCTGTGGTGGCGGACGGGCGGCGGCGAAAAGGCCGGACTGCATCGCCCCAGTAACGGCATGTGCTGCTCGGGAAAGTCCATGTCGCGGCGAGAGATCCGGCAGATCTCCTGATCCGAGACATCGCTGTCACTTAAGCCGTCGCTTTCCATGGAGGCCAGGTGCCGGGGCTCGATCTGGACTCGGACAGTGATGGGACAGTTGGACAAGTAGACCTCCATGTCCATGGAGGTGTCTCTTCGCGGGGTGTCGCAGCCGTCCGGGTCTATGATCTCGATGTCCTGGGGCGAGGGGACGAATTCGTCGAGGCATAGCTGCATCATCATCAGTTCTCGGTTTCGCATGCGGCCTCCGTGCTCGCGGCTGAAGATGGGCAGGCTGGGGGGAGGCTTGGCACCCTTGCTGGGGCCGCTGAGGGAAGAGGACTGGAGGGGAAGTTCTTTTCGTCGAGCACCGGTTGGGTCATTGAGTTTGCACTTGGCGACCGTTTTGGTCTCCTGCAGCTTCGTGGTCGGAGTTCGGGAAGTCTTTCCGTTGGTCTTTCCACCCACGACCCTACCGTTGGTCTTTCCGTTGGCGAGCGCCAGCGACTGTCTCCTCGGCGCTGGGGGTGGTCCGTCGATCACTTGCGGCACGCACAGGAACGGCCCACAGGAGGACGCGCCATTCTGCTTCGATGATTTTTCCTCGATTAGCAGGCTGGTCAGCAGGGAGTTGTCGGTGGTGGTGTGGTCATCGATGACGGGCACCACTTTGACCCGGGAGTCGTGGCTTTCAAAAGTCAACACGAAAGCGGCCACTATCATGAATCCACCCAGACCCATGATCACAGGTCCCACGTAGGTGAGGTTGTGCAAGTGGTATTGTCTGTTCGAGTCTCTCACCTCGATGGTGCTGTTCCCGGACTCTTTGATCTCTGTGGACAGGGGCTCTGCGTAGAACCCCACCACCGACATGGTCGTGCCTATGATGAGTAGTATCATGCCACCACTGAGGGCTTTGCAAGTGAGCCAGATGCACTGAACGGTTATCTTGTCCCGGATGCTTTGGATGGTGCCGACTTTCTTCTTCTCTTCTTCCTTCTTGGCTTGGAGTGCTTGAAGCTGGGCGTTGGTGAGGGGTTGGTGCGAGGGGGCGCGTTGACGACCTTTTGCTTGATTTGGACCACCTCTGCCTGTGTTTTGTTGACGCAATTGTCTGCCGATCACAGCAGCGCTATTCATGGTGAATTCACTATTTGCTAATTCGTGGGGGCACGAAAGAATCCTAAGTCAGCCAACAAGACAAAGGGAACTTCAAACTCCTGGATTCTCTTGCCTTAGTCAGTTTTTTGCCAAAGTTGTTTCTTGTCTCACACTTTTACCAAGCCCAGGAATTAGTAAAAATTGCGTTAGGAAAACACATTTCTTGGTCACAAAATCAGTTCGGCTCTTCCAAGTCTGGAACTTTGTTACAAATCTATAGTTATGTGCAAGTTCAAAAGTCTCTTAAAACGTTCTAAAACTTTGCACAAGAGCCACTACCTGGGTTTCTATGTGAACTAAGCTTCGTATAGCAATACTATTTAGTCTCAAGCCAAGAATATGGAAGTAAAGTAAGGAACTAAATAAATATTTTTAGCACAAAAATTATAAAAATATTTCTCAATCATTTCAAAACAAAGTTTGATTTTTTTTCTCTCTAATCCTTAATCAAAAACAATGCATATAACTTAAGTAAACCGACCTCGCAAACTTCGAGAGAGACATCCACTAACATCAAACTGTCGCCGATATCTATGCAGAACAACTTCTAATCCGGTATTTATTTGCAACACCGGATAACTAATACCGGACCCTAAAGTATAAAAATTGATCCCTGTCAAACGAGACTCTTTAGTCCGGTATTTACCTTTATTCCTACAACCGGATACCTCGTACCGGATACCTCGTACCGGACCCCTCAAAACAAAGTTCCGAACCGAGAGGGGTCCAATCTCAAACGGGACTCCAAAGTTCTCCTCTGCAAGACTCGACACTTCTTCGAGCGGGGGATTTCTTTCCAGCAGGGTTCTCAAGTTCGAGTCCTAGTACTCTAGTACTTAGCGGGACGGTCCTAGGTTTACGTGTTCGCTTTAGACCCGCCGGCTGTTCTGAACATCGAACGAGTGACTAGAAGGGGAGAGGGGGTGGGGGCAGCGCATCTTCCGCGCATGCGCTGTGGGCCCACCCTTCGTGATGCAATAAGCCCAGAGCTTAGGCCCTTCCTTTGATGCTTAAGAAATATCGACCCATTTTTTCCTACCTGCTCCGTTTAAACCAGCGGACTTGGGATTTTAGGAAAGTTTTTTTTCTTGAGGAAGAAGAATGTTAAGAGTTTAATGAAACCGATAGTTCTTTAAAAGGAGCTGCTATCACCAATGCATCTGATCTTAAACATGGCTTATTTTTTTCATTAAACATATGCATTCTTTCAGAATACAAAAATTCATCGATTTCAGATATTGTTTGAAAAAGAAAATTTTTAATCAGAATAACACAATTCATATATAACATTAAACATTTAAACAAATCTCAGGAGTTTACAGTGTCTTATCGAAAAAACAATAAAGACCGAGATTTTTAGATAATGTTTTGTTTATTCCATAGATATTATGCGTACATTTCTGTCATAAAAGAAGTACAACGAGCTTCTCTTAAGGACATTTGGTTATTGAAAGAAAAAAACGTTATGAAACAGAAACTGTTCTCTCGAAAGTTTCTCTACCTTACCTGAATAAGATGCGGGATTACCTTGGCTCCTTTAATCTGTGTCCCAGCATTTGCATATAGATCACGAAGTTTGATTTACTTCGCGCGAAGTGTTTTCTTTTCGGCTTGGCTTTTCGCTGACTACAGCTCCTCAATGGGATAGTGGGGGGACTTGAATGTTTTATTAAAATATGTTATTTAAATGTTTTTGAGTATTTTGTGGCGTATTTTGTTGTCATAAAATTTATGGCCGCCACTAAAATAGTTTTTAAAACATTTAAATAACAATTTTTAATCTGATAAAATGAATAGATTTTTTTCATAATTATTATTATTTTTTTATGTCTGTAGAAACATTAGGTATAATTTAACTTTAAGAATCGGATGAAAATGTTCGGACAGCTTGCCACATATACTACAGTGAAGAGTAGAGTCATAAAAGTTTTTAACACACAATTATGAGAATTTTGAAATTGTGTTATAAATTTTCTTAAGTAGCATTGGATTATACAATAATTATTAGCATTGGATTATACAATAATTATTAGCATTGGATTATACAATAATTATTAGCATTGGATTATATAATATTTATTAGCATTGTATTATTCAATATTTTAAGCATTGGATTATACAATATTTATTTACCAGCTTAAAAGTAACCTAATCTTAAATATGGAACGAAATTAGAGAAGTTATAAACTGTTGTTCTGCAATTAAAAAACAACTGTCAGCTAGCATGTCAGACTGTGCCAAAAAATTCCGTATTATTTACAGATAAAATATCTAAATTTGATTATCTGTTAAATCGTGTTTAAATAAAAAGAAATACATTTTCCTTGTAAAGTAAATGCTTGTAAAGTAAAGTTTTCCAGCATACAAGCGTATATTTTTTTTGTCCTCAAATAAAACAGATTGTTTTTATATACTCAGTAAGAAAAATTCTTCTAGACACAATTTATATTTATACTTAGCTATTCAAACCTCATCTCCCCAATTTTTCTGAAAAATATTTGGGCTTGAACTTCGAAAGATCGATCCCGTAATTTCACCGAAATTTCCAATGAACAACAGGAGAAATCTGGAGATCGTGTTGTATGGGAAAACAGTTACTTGCAGCTGTTTAAGGAATTTTTGGGATAAAGTTTCATCCATCGGTTACTTTCCGAAACAATCGAATATGCAATTTTCGAAAAGAGCAAAATAAAGCTTCTAATATGAGTGATTTTTAAAGTAACATGGGTATATTTTTGAAGGCATAATATTTAAGATAAATAAAAATTTACTTATGCTGCGGTGTGAGTAAAAAATTATGTTAATATTAATAGCAACCGGCCATAATTAATAAAAATTGGCTATAATTAATAATGACCTGTGACTATTATTAATAAGAACCGGTCATAATTAAAAAAAATTGCCTATAATTAATAATGACCGTTAGCTATTATTAATAACAACCGGTCATAATTAATAAAAATTTGCTGTAATTAATAATGACCAATAGTTATGTACAATATCCGATTGTCAACATTTAACAGCAATGAATTCCATTGTAATAAATGCTTCAAAACATTCAAAGGGATAAAAGGAGGCATATATGTGTGTGTGAAAATAAATTGGTATTTCCAAAGATGCATAATAATTAGATATCGTAACATATAATGTTTCTAGATGTTTATATTTTATATATATTCGGCACACTCTTAAAAATGAATGCCCAAAAACGACGAAATTTTCCTTAATTTTGACGATTCCGTTACTGGCAAATGCTCCGAGTTTTCGTTTCCTCAAAGTGAGGAAATTTGAATCGTCATTTTTATGAGGATTGGAATGCCGTTTAATCTAGAGAAATATTTCGTCATTTTTGAGCATGCGAGTACAACAATGAGATTCAGTTTCCTCAAAATCAAGATACAGAATCGTCAAATCAAGATCGTAAAAGTGAGGATTCGCGTTTACTCCAAAGTCACGTGACAGTTTGACGAAACAATCCTCAAAATTAACGAAATGAGGCTTGAGGATTCATGAATCGTCAAAAATGAGTGTTATTTTTGAGAGTGCATAGTCTATTAGTTTTATTCAATTCTCTAAATTTGTCTGGGTTTTTAAGTTGGAGATATTTCATTTGCCTCGTGTGCCTTAAGTATTTCCCCAACATTGAGTTTCATTTAAATATGTTTTTCTTCTTAATAGTTTTCATACAATTCGAGAAACAATATCCTTACTTTTTAATAAATGCGTACATTTTAGTCGATTAAACAATAAAAACTAACATTAGTTTTTAAGTTTAATACTTTTTAATTAATAAATTAGGAATTATGTGTAGTTCTTAGACTGCAGTTGAAATCAAGTGTTGAAAAATTACAAGAGTTCTTCAACTTTGAGTATTATAATGGGCAACGTTTGAGGGAAAAAAATAAGTTTAAATTTCACAAGAATCCATTGAGTTTTTGAGTTGTTTTGCACGTCAATTTAAAACTATTTTTGAAATAAAAAAAATTGGGTTCTTACATGCATCGCCCCCCTTGAAAGACATAGGACAAAGTCTCTTTTCTTACTGAAATAATCTGATATAATAATAAATATCCAATTCCACAGAACAAGTCAATCATCCGTGTCATATGTTCACCTTTCGTCGCTTAAGAAGGTAATAGCTGGAGGGAAAGTTTATATTTGAGCTTCACACAAATGCCATATAGAAAGATTTTAGCCCAGTAATAAATTTGCTATGAAAAAATATTGGGTTTTATGGAAAATGAAAGAGGTTAAACGTGGAGGTCTTGTCACAAATAAATATTTAGGAAAGTAAATATATATTCTTTTGTTGCAAGAAAAACGTTTTTTTTTTTAATTTCAATTGTTATTTTTAATTATTGAAGGGATAATTGACATTTTATACAAAGTGAATAATTGTTTTATAATTAAGTCATGAATGTAAAATACCTAACGTTAAAACGTAGTAAATAAAATTATTAGCAATAATCCCACATTTATTTAACAATTATAGTAATTATTAACCATAAATTTTTCAAAGGATTGATTTTAAAGACATAATAAAGACGAGAACAGTGCAACAGAAATTCATCGAAGAATGAATCGAGTGTATGCAGACACCTTTATAAGTGATGGCGTTGTGTTCGTGAATGCTTGACTTGAAGGGAGTTGTGACGGTTTCTTTGAGCTCCACGTCAATTTGGAAGCGGTACAATCCAAATAAAGTCCATGCTTTGATATTATAAAATGTAGACCTTTCTCAACAATATCCCTCTCAACAACAAATACCACCATACGAATCAATCATTCTTATAGTTTATCTGTTAGTGCTGTCCAGTGAGTGGTCACACTATGCAAATCGATAATTCAATCATGATACACCTTCCAGTGTCCCTAAATGCTTGGTCAACTCGCTGAGCAATGCCGTCTGTAGCGACAGACTTTTTTTCTAAGTCCCCTTCTTCAAGAATATGACATCGGCCACCTTTAAATTTCCAAAAGCATTCACGAACAACGCCATCACTCATAAAGGTGTCTCCATACACTCTATTCATTCTTCGCTGAATTTCTGTTGCACTGTTCCCTTTTGCTATCGAGAAACGAATAACAGCTCTCAATTCTTACTTAGCGGCCATATTGGTTGGTTAGTATACATATATATTCAGGATTGCGTGCTTGGTCAGAGACCCGCTTATAAACCTTCGTCAAGTAAGACAGACACAACACACACACATACGCACGCACACACATACGGGACAGATGCTGCCATCTATCGAATGCCACCTCCACAATTAAGACATGTCCCTGAAGGGGAGAGCGGCTACATTTAATGAAGAGAGTAATTGAAAGCCTGTTTACAGATACGACAAATACTTTAATCGTCAAGGTCATTATGTGGAGAAATAAGCAGTATTACATACTTTTTATTAAAAAAATCTTTTCTATTTTGACCCGTCTTTTTGTTACAGCCTATCGGAGGTTGAAAAAACAGCCCTCGTATAAAAGAATGAGATGTTGAGAGAGATATTGTTCAGAAACAGCAAATCCTTCCATACAAATCAATCATCTTGGCAGTTTTATCTTGTCCAAACACATTGAGCGAGTGGATGCAACCTAACCCGATATTATCTTTAAAAAGAAATATAGTCAATTATCGGGCCGTGGGGCACCCTGGGGTCAGTATCTTGATCTACGGATCGGAAGGTCCCGCGATCGAGTCCTGGTCGCTGAAAACCCACCGAGTATATGCGGAGTGCGTGCTCGTTAAATCTGTTGGGTCTGAAAGTCCTGTGGGCATCATTGCGCAGTTTCCCACGGGTACAGGTTCTGGAGCTATTTCCCCCCTTCAGGGACATGTCTAAATTGTGGAGGTGGAGCTCGATAGATGGCAGCATCTGCCACGTATATGTGTGCATGTGAGTGTGAGTATGTGGGTGGGTTGTGACTGTCTTTATTGACGGTTTATAAGCGGATCTCTGAGCAAGCACACAAGCCTGAAAATATATGAATACCAACAATAGTCAATTGTCGACACATTTATTGCACCATCGTAAAGAGGAAGTTATGGCAACTCAAAATAAAAGATTTTGATCTTGGTCAAAAGTAAATGTCCAAGTCTATCTTTTGATATTATAAAGAGTAGATCTTTCTCAACAATATCCCTCTCAACAACAAATACCAGCATACGAATCAATCATTCCTACAGTTTGTCTCTTAGTGCTGTCCAGTGAGTGGCCACTTTTTATATACTTGATGCAAAAGTTCTGAACCGATATTATCCCTAATATCAAAAATAGGAACCCTAGTAACACATAATATCATATGACGTCCTACCGATGTCGGTCTGATTATTCTAAAATTGTAATATGGAAATGACATCGGGGGATATGTCACGATATCTTGTGATACTGTTAAAAGTTTAAAAAATAATTTAGACCTTATTATAGATGGAATTACAGCAAGTCATTTTTAATAAATTGTGCTATTGTATCCACTATACCATCTTTCTATTGTACAAAAATACCTAAATATTTCTGAATGAGATATCCTTTTTTTTTTCCTAATGGGGCTGCAACATTGGCGGTCAAGCTTTTGCAGACTCGGCATATTCCCGCAGAACTGAGAGCCATATCTTTGTGGCACCATATAGGCGACTCTCGCTACCAATTTTGACGCCCAGATTACAATGAATCTGAGCTCTGTGTGGATGTTAAAGAATGCCGAGATTTAATTTTGCCGAGAGAACCCTGGATAAACGGGCCCTCCAGGGATCTTGTACATGCCACATAATCTTATGACATGCGTACCCAAGATTTTCCCATCCAGAAAATCCGACTACTCAGCCGGGGCTCGAATGAGATATCCTTCTCAACAACAAATACCCTCATACAAATGAATCATGCTTGTATATCGTCTTCCTATAGTGCATGAAAGGACACATTTTATTTGATGCGATCTAATCCGATATCAACTCTGAAAATCTTGGTCAAAATCAGAAACCCTAGTATCATTTGGACATTGGGATATCAAGACGTCACATCGGGAGATTATCGAAATATTATCTGAAAATATATAAATTTTGGACCATCGAAAATTATAAATTACTTTTTTTTAATAATTTTCTTTTTGATGATACCTCGGCTTCAATTGAATGAAAAATATGAGATATAAGCGAAAGCGCTTAACAAAGTGCCAAATACGAATCAATCACCCTGTAGTTCATCTTACTCCCGTTCATAGTAGACACTTTATACTTGATGCGACATAACCCGATATCATCATTAAGTATAATAATCAAGTGAACCGTATTTATAAATTTCGGAATACTATCATACTCCAAACTGCATTTCTACACTTAGTTTAATCTAACCCGATATCATCTCATGACATCAAAGTCAGATTTAGAATCCCTCATTGCACTCAATATCTTGTGATGTCCTAGTGATGCCTAAACGATATCATTATGACATCACCGCTAATAAGATTGCACAATATTTAGTAATAAGCTAGACAAATTGTTTGACCACCGTATGAAACAAAGTACTGCGATTTGAAGTAACATTTTTAAGATCCAGAGTTATTATTGATTTTTAAGTTTAGCCATCCCTGTGGTATACAGGGTGCCCGTAAAAGAATGTTAAAGTTTCAAATTGTAATAGTATCAGCTGTAGTCGTTCAACAGTTGGGGTTGAAGGTGACGAATAAAGATTAACTCCAACATATTCAGATAATCGCTTGCGCTTGTACCGCTATTATTATCTATTCCATTACTCCGGACTTGCTGCAGACAGTATGGGAAGAATTGGATTTTCGTTTGGATGTGTGCAGTATCACTAAAGAACCACACATTAAGTACTTATAGGAAACACTTTGTTAGTTTTCCTTCAATTTCATGTATGATTTGTTATATTTAGTATAAAATAAACTCCTGTAATGTTCCATTAAAACTCGGACGTTCTTTTACGGTCACCCTGTATAATAAAACAGGATTTTTTTTTTAAATATCCCGCGCTTACCAACAAATTTCTTCATACGAATCAATCCTCCTTTCATTTCGGGGGCTGGGGAGCCCAGTCGGTTAGGCACTCGCCTAGCATGCGAAAGGTCCCAGGTTTGGGTCCGGGAATCGCCAAAATAACTGCCGACCTTTAAACGGCCCGTGCAGCCAAAAATGTCCGACGAATAATACCCCGTGTAAGGGAGTGCACGTTAAATAGCCTTCAAAGTCCTAACTCTGCGTACGATGTCGCCCTTAAAGGTTGCGTTGGGTGCCTATTCTGGTGTCGGCTCGTCACTTGACTGTGGTTCTAAAATACGAAGCCCGTCGCTAATAGCCCTCGTGTAGCTCTAGTGCGACGATAATTCAAGCCAAACCAAACCTTTCATTTCATCTCGCTCCAGTACATAGTGGACACTTTGTACTGGTGTGACCTAACCAGATATCATCCCTAAGTGTGGACAGCGAGGAAAGGTATCTTGCCCGATCGATATAGAGCAGTCGAGCTTCAAGCAGTCGGTCGTCGTGCTTCAAGGAATCTTTAAGAATAGAGGCCATGTCCTGGAGTACTTGTTCTTGGGCAATTAAGAGTTCTGGGTCATTTAATCGTATACACTCTTAAAACAAAAGAGTGAAATCCACTCCAGTTGGAGAAGTGCATTTTCGACACTGGAAAGAATTGAATTACTCAGACTGAGTTAAAATCACTCGTTTAGAGTGATCCTGTCGGAGACTTAACACACAAAGAATCCACTCCTTCCGGGTAAGTGCATTTTCCAGACTGAATTAACTCAGTTTAAGAGTGTACCTGTTGAAATACACTACTCAAAATAATTAAGGGAGAGCTTTGCGTACTTTTGTTAACTCTCTCGGTTCCAGCTTTTTATTTGTTATTTAACTGTCTAAAATTTGTGAAATACCGTCAAAGCGGGTAACTTTGGCCACGGAGGGTAACTTTGGCCACGCGTCGGAAAAATATTTGTTTCTTAATTTCTCTTCATAAAATGATCTCATCTTAAATTGTTTTACATTTTTGGAAAGGTGGAAATATCGCCTTTCATTTCATGTAAAAAAACAATATCATTCTAAATCTGGCAATACTACAAATGCTGTTTTCATTCTTACGAGCATAAAATGACAAAAATCTATCTCTTCCAACTTTTGTCTGGAACACTTAAAAAAATATTGAAAATATTTAAATAAAACACTCTATTCGATTCTTTTATTAATGAGGAAGAATATTACACCATTTGTTTTATTCTAAGTTGACTACTTTTTATGCTGTATTTAAATATTTGTAATTGGGAAGCTTTTGCCGATGAATGCGGGTAACTTTGGCCATAGATGTAAATATTTCTTTATGGAACTTTGCACTTTAAAAAATGTATGTAAAAGTTTATTAAGTTTAACTATTTTTGAAAAAATTCTTACTTTTATGATTACTCATCTTTCAGATACTTTTTTTTCAAATCTCATGATTTTAAACATTAAAAAGATAAAGATAGAATGCAAGATACGTATTCCACTCAAAATCGCAAATGTCGAAAGGTAAACATTTTCAAATTCCTATTATAAATATATTATTTTTCACCTTTTATAATAAAATCGTTTGCTTTTTACAAATATATTTGTTATTAAATCTTGCTTCAAAAAAGTTCTTTTTTCCTTATTAAAATAGAAGTTTATTTTTCTTTCTTTTAAGCGACAAACAATACTAGTATTCAACGTGTAATGCCATTCCACGATGCACTGCAATGTAAATGTTAAGTTGTATACCATTTTGAATAACTATATGTCTTATAACTTTGTTATTTTAGGGTTTAAAGTTTTAATATTGCTATTTAAATCGTTAACACAGCTTTTAAGGATGTTAAAAGGTATGTTTCTTATGTATTTCTTGGGTGGCCAAAGTTACCCGCCCGGCTCCTAACAGTGTCTTATTTTTCTAAAATTAATATCAATTTTTTACTAATTTATAAAATGTAACAAAAATGCCTGAAAATTATTCCTAAATGTACAATGCTTAGAATGCATAAGGATTTTTAAGTGTTTAAATCGTTTTTGAAGTCAAATTTTCCTTCTTTTGTGAAAAAAACTATGATTTTGGCCAAAGTTACCCGCACTGACGGTAGTTTTTATTATGCATCCAGAATGAAATAGCAAAAAAAAGGGGGAAAAATCTTAAGATTTATTTCGTCGAAACATTAGATTTATTTCCTATGAGGAATATACACTATACAGGGTGTCCGTAAGAGCTTGTCCGAGTTTTAAGGGTATATTTCAGGAGTTTATTTTATACTAAATATAGCAAATCATGCATGATATTAAAGTAAAACTAACCTAGCTGTTCCTATAAGGGCTCAATGTGCGTGCATTTAGTTATACGGCACACATCCAAACGAAAATGCAATTCTTCCCATACTGTCTGCAGCAAGTCCGGAGTAATGCAAGCAACAGCCTGTGCATCTGTGAAAACGATGTAGCGGTATAAGCGCATACGGTTAACGGAAACTGTAGATGGATTATAGAATTTTTCATCTTTTTCAGGTTTTGTTTCTTGCGCAACCGTTACACCCAATATGTAACTAAGTAACAAAGAACATTCTACAAAAAAGAATTGATTAAAAATATTCTTCATTTTACTTATTATCAAGTTATAAAAGTGCTTTAATAACATTTAATCTAAAATTATATTTCATTTTAGAACCTAAGAGGGGGAAATCAAGCGTTTACGTAACTGTTTCTAAAAAATACTCCAATTTTTCTATTGCTTACTCTTATATTAAAAGAGTCTTTTCCGTAAAAAAAAAAAGAGCTAAGAAGAAATAGATAGCTTGGATAAGGCAAGGGGGAATTTAGTGCAAGAAAGGGAAAATAATGAATGGTTAGGGTCAAAGCGTTGGAAAGAATTTGCATGTTGTTACATTTTGTCTTAAAAGTTATAAACGCGCTGACTATTTATGCATTTATTATACAGTGTCTCCATAAAATAAGTTCATTTTTCCGTGCTGTCTCGAAACACGACTTTTGTTCAGGAACATTTGATATTTTGAAGCTGACAGTGGAACGATAAATGGAATTTCATCGAACAAATCCATGGATCTACAGGGTGGTTATAAAATAACGCTCGCTATTCGGAGTGGTCTGTAGCTTTAATGAATAATCCAAATGCAAAAAAAAAACTTTGAGACACTTACTAATCAAGAAGGGGGAAAGAATGGAATCATAAAAAGCAAACTTGTCACTTGACCAGGGTTCTAAATTACGAGGCGTAATTGGATGTGTTGGCCGTAATTCCGTAATTAGCCATAATTCGCTATGCCTCGTAATTTAGAACCTTGGTCAAGAGACGAGTTTCTTTTTTAATGATTTCATTCCTTTTGAAAAAAAGAAACTCGTCTCTTGGGCAGGGTTCTAAATTATGAGGCGTAATTAGCTGTGTTGGCCGCAATTGGCCATAATTGACGACGCCTCGTAATTTAGAACCCTGGGTCAAGAGACGAGGTTTTTTTTATGATTCCATTCTTACCCCCTCCCCCCCTTTTTGATTGGTAAGTGTCTCAATTTTTGATGCATTTGGTTTATTCATTCAAGCTACAGACCACTCCGAATAGCGAGCGTTATTTTATAACCACCCTGTATTTGACGATGGAGCCATGGATTAAGATTACTTCTTGAAGTAAAAAGAATTCCATCCAAGATTCGTTTTGGTTAAGACAAGTGGTGATGTCGTTAAAGTCGCGATGGTTGGTATTATCGTGATTTTCGAAAATGGTATTTGGGTATTTGTGCTGACTGCCATAGTACTCCTCTTCCAGTGAGTCGAGAGAGGAACTATTGATGTGGTGCTGCCTGACATAAGTCTCAGGACTTTGATCCCTGTTTTGATTTTCAGGACTTTTGCTTGTGATTGCGTAAAGGTTGTCAAATTTGTGCCATTAGATGGCGCTACATCCGACGTCTACACTAAAAAGATACGGACACATACACGATTTTTGATTCCTCTTGCATGCCAGCCCAATACTAAACCGCCTACTACAAAGTAATTACTCGGTCGCGAGGAATATTATGCTGACCTTTGAAGATTTGTACTTAAATTTAGTCTGTTAACAACTTTGAAATACAGAACCTATTATATAAACAACCTTAATGACCATCAGCATTCGTAAACTGTTTATGCTGAATAATGCAGAAAAACTTGTACTGCAGAGAAGAAAATTGAGTGCGGAATAAACTTAGATTTAAAAAGACCACCGACATTTTTAGTATACAATCATATCCGCTAAGCCACTTTTTTTAATACATGATTTTTTTGGGGGAAAAAACTAAAGAAAAAACACCATTTGTGGATTATCCTTTTAAAATTGCAGCTGTCATTTCGGGCAGAAATCTTTTCTTGTTTGGATTAGGGAAAAGTCGGGAGAGAAGGAATGACATTTTTCAATCCTTCCATTTGAAACCTCCTTTTGGTTGATCCGCGACTTTTTCCTGAGCAAGTTCATTCTTGTCCCCAGTTCCGGATGAAAATTTTTAAGGATTTATTCCTCTCCTTATGCGGATAACGTTGGAGAAAATTATGTTTCGTAAGTTTATGGTCTTGGGTCGGGGAAATGTGAAACCCTGCGAGGAATTTATAGTTCACAAAGCAAAATATCGACTAAGTTTGGGATAAAGTACACTGTTGAAAAAAACCTGAATTTAACGTAAATATTTTTGTGATTATTTTCGGAAATTTACGGAAAGATTGCGTTTCTTCAACAAACAGACGGTTTGTCTGAAATAAACAGCTTGTTTCCGTTTTCCTTGAACGCTTGACAAGCGAAAACGGAAAAACACCGTATTTCTGCGTGCAGAATTTCACTTAAGACCCGTATTAACGTAATTTCTCCATATAACCTCGCACCCAACAGCTTTTAGCCTCGACACATCCGCCGACCGCCTCAGCCACCATATTTTTTTGTTTGTTTGTTTTGACCACATCTGAAGCAAGAAAGATAAATATACAGGTATGTTCATTTCTTTTAATAAAATAAGATTTTATTTAAAAATTATATTTTCTATCTTTCTTTTCTATATATACAGAATCCAGTTCTTGTCTCTTTCTTATTTGTTTCTGTAATCTCTATAGTCCTATAATTGACCGTGGGATGTTTCCTGAAATTAATAATTCCGTTTGTTTACCAACACGCTTAACTAAGTAAATTTAATTTAAAAGTTTGAAAAAGCTGTCTAATGTATGAAATAAACAATGTTCACCTACAAACAAGTGCACAGAATTAAAAAAAAAATAATGAAATGATTTGAACGCGTATTACATTTAAATTCGATTGAAAAGCAATTGCCCTCGTGTAGCTCTTGTGCGACGATAATTCAAAACCTAACCTAACCTCGATTGAAAAGCACGGTTACGCTATCGCTATCAGCACAGCATGGTTTATTTTAAAAACTATGCAAGTATACATAACGTAAACTTTCTCTTTAATAAATAATACTCTTTTGTTTAATTTAACGAATTAATTAGTGATTACGGATGTATGCAGATCACATGCTTTGATTCGATTCATATGTTACATGCACTATTGTCAATGCTCTTTGTTTTGAAAAATCTGCACTAAGAAAAACACAATTTCCAATTAAATGCAAATTTTCTAACGAATTCAAAATTTAGGAATTGCAAGTGTCCGCAGAGCGCTATTTTAGAGTTCATTTCGATATAGCTGCTAAGTGATATCTCATTTTCGGCCCACCGTCTACAACTACAGCAATAGTTATTAGCCTTTACTAGAATACTAATTATAAGATTGTATTTTATTACTAAATACTATATAAAATTGTATTCTATTACTAAATACTATTATAAAATTGTATTTTGAATTTTGTATTGTAAGAAATGGATAAATCAATTCATTAAAGGTACTCTAAGATTCATGCCTTGTCTTCCCCATCCCCTCTCTTCAAAAAAAAAAAAAAAAAAAAAAAAGAGAAAAAGCGTTTTTAACTCCGATATTAAATTATTACAGTGCAGATACTATGGAAGACTAAAAAAGCCTAAAATTGACAAATTGTTTTTAGAAGGCTTCAAAAGATTTTGTCTGATTAACGCCTGATTACCACTTGCTTCTTTACATTAGATCTACTTATTCAGAATTGGATTTGTATATTTTATTATATTATTTTTTTAGGTGCTTGTTTATCATAAATCTCCAAAGAGGGTCGAAAGTTCAGAAAAAGAAGAAAACTAAATCTGTAGTTCCTGCACAAATTTTTAAATTAGTTGAGGATTTGAAATACCATAACAGTCTTTTTCAATTATGAAATAAAAATAAAACATGATTGTACTCTGTAATTCTTTTGTTATTCACATATTGTTAAATTGTATCAGTGGTGTATCCAGGAAGGGGGGGGGGGGGGATAATAACTCTCGTCCCCATATACTAAAAAAATTGTTGTTTTATTTACTGTGTTGCACAAATGCAGACACTTAGAAATTTATTGTTTTTGACTACAAAGGTTACTGTCTTAAAGAGTCTCTCTGTTAAGGGATGTTCAACCACTAAGACACCCGACTCATTATCCCCTTCCCATGATTTTGCCCTGGATATGCTAAGTGTAACACCATTTAGCCACAGAACAATACTAAATATATACATTGTAAAAAAATAGGACAGAAAAATTATTAAAATTCTTAAAATTTTTCTGCCATATTAAAATTGTTTTAAATATATGAAGAGTGGTAATTTTTAAATTTCAAAAATGTGAACAATGTACTTTTTATTCAGATAATATACCAAATATGGTTAAAAATTAGCAAAGGATTAGAATGTATTAGTTTTGAATAGATTTAAGGTTAAAGTATGAAGACATTATATGCTTACGTTTTATATAACAAACAGGATGCATGTTTAAATTTCCTTATGCTTAGCTTATATTTATAACACCATATATAAACGGATATATTTAGAATGATTGATGTTGAAATAGTATATAGAAACAAAATTGACAAGAAAAAAGCAAAAATCAAAAATGTCTTGGAATTAACTAGAAAATACTATGTAAGTTTTATGAATTTAAGAGAGAAATGCCAATTAGAAATTTATGAAATTAACAGGAAACAGCTAAATGGAAAATCCTGAAATTAACGGAGAAATTCCGAAATGTAAGATCCTGAAATTAACGGAGAAATTCCAAAATGGAAGACCCTGAAATTAACTTAAAAATTCCGAAATGGAAGTTTCTGAAAATAACGGAAAAATTCCAAAACGGAAGATTCTGAAATTAACGGAAAAATCCCGGCAACTTGCTGCCAGTAGTTTTTCCGTTAATTCAGGGATTTTTTTTTAACAGTGTACATGGATAAATAAAAGTAGAGCTTATATGAAAAGTTGACTGGTTGAGTTGAAATCGCTGAACTTTTTTAACTTCTGCAGACATATATCGCATTTCTATCAGTATTTAAAATATTTTGGTTAGGTTGTTGCCTGTAATGTTTAGGAAAATATGAAGTTATCCCGTTTTTAATAACAGAAATGAAGAAAATATGTTCATTTTTTAACAATTCACTGGGTACTATAATTAAATAGTATTAGTTTAATTTTCATTATTTTTTTAAGATATGTAGAGATAAATGCCTAATATGCTTATCCCTAAAAGTGCGGTTATTACTAAACACTAATTCCAACTTTAATTTTTAGTTCAGCTATAATCTAGACAGCGTCAATCAATCTTAAAAGTATCCTAAACATCATATTGGAGTGATTTTAATTTTTCCCAACCCTATAATATACCTAGTTTACACACAAAAGCGTATAGTATTTGATTACTGCATTCATTTTGAATTAGAAGTAGGGTCAAATGTTATTTAAATATGCAGTTCTTAAAATAATTTTTCCAGCAAATTTGGGCATATGTGAAAATACTGGAGTTAACCAACCGCTGCCTATTTCTATAACTTGTAAAACGTAAATATCTTTAATATTGATCACTTTATTCCTAAGTGTATATTTTTTTTACAATCAAATACCAATTAAAATAAAGTGTTAATTTAAAACTGAGAAACATTTGAACCAAATGGAATTTGCTTCGAAATTGTTTTTTCGGAAAATAAGTTAATTAACAGATTAAATAATTGCTTCTTTTCAACTGCATTAATTTTTCTTTTTTAACCTACTTTAATAAGCGAAATCGGGAGACCGTTACTAATTTTAAGCATTTTTAACCCCGTTAATTTTAATTTAATTCAGCAACGTATATTTTTTAATGCAAATAAGAACGGTTCATGTGTCGATATACCTCGTTGAACTGAATATTAAAGCAAGCTAATTAAAAAAAAACAATTAGAACGCACTTATACTTTTTACTCAATGAAATAGAAGAATTTAAATTGAATGCGGGAGAGCAAGTAATCTATGAAAAACTAAAAAAAAACAAGTAATTTTATCTTTTTAGTAGACACATATATTTACGAAATATTTATTTTAAAATAAAGTTAAAAGTCAGATGCAAAAGTCGTAGTGCTTATAAAGCAATAAATGCTTGTAACTTTACTTAATTGCACACTTTATATGGACCATTTGGGTACAAAGTATTTTTAAAAAACAGAACTCCTCGGTGCAACAGCCCATTACTGGGCCTGATGTGCCCATTTCAGCTTTCGTGGCCCAGGGCTCTGGGGAGCTAGGCATGTCCCGGTAAGGTGGTCAGCCTCACGGGGAACCCCCAGTGTTTAGTTCCCAAGCATGATTGGTGAAAATTTTATCGACCCAATCAAGGAAAGAAAAGAATGGTCAACCTCGCCCAATCCGGGATTCAATACCTGGACCTGTGGCGTGGCAATGCGCAGCACTACCATTTAGCCACTGAGCCTCGGGTACAAAGTAGTAGCATGATATTATTTAAAAATGAAATTATGAATATGTATGTCATTATTAAAATTATTGTTCACTGTCATTGATAAAAACTGTTTAAAACAGTAATACATCTAACTTTTGTTGTTTTTATTCAATCTCGGTGTATCACTTCTTATTGCGGTAAGAAGCATTTTTCCTACAGAAATTATACATTTAATTACATAAATCACTTGTGCAAATACTCTATTTTTTAAATTTTTCGGGAGAAAATTAAAAACTATTAACCGTCAAACTATTTCGCGTTATTGTACCCTCTTAACATTTCCTAAAAATCTTTCAATGCATTGCATAATAGGTTAAAATTTTCCATTCTTTCGGTAATAGGTTTTTAAAATGAAAATACTTTACATCATAGATTGGTAATGGGAATCGGAGGTATTTCTTACTAACGTATTTCGAAAATGGAATGGTTTTGTTTTATAAGAGAGCTGCTTTAAAGTAATGGGCAACAGCAGTAATGGGTAGGGAGCAGAGAAATAGAGTGAAAGTCCATATTACTAATATCAATTGGTAAAATTTGATAAATAGTAAAATGTCTTAAGGTGATTAAACTATTTTCTAATAGTTTAAAGTATGCAAATACAAACTATTCAAGATGTTTAAAGAGTTTTTAGTCAAACTAATACATTTGTTAAACTTAAAAGATACGATTAAAATCTTGCGAAGTTATAACTGTGTGGGGTTTAATGTATTTTATACGGTTATTCTAAAATAGTAGTTTTTTAGGAAGACGTTAGATACATAAACCACACAAAAATGGTTTGAATTCAAATTTAAAAGTTCATAGACAGATAAAGATGACGTCGATTATATACAGTGGTGACCAAAAGTGTGGACACATTTTGAGAGTTTCATATTTTTCAATTTTGTGTGATTACAGAATAGATTAATTGTATATCAAATTAAACAATTGTATATCAAATTAAAAGTAATTTAATCTTTATGAGGACCACTGTGTGCAGATCGCTGAAGCCGTCTATGAGACCTTTGGTCCCATATAATCTATATCCATGGACACAACATCATCATCATCATCAAAGTAATTTCATGTAGAATTAAAAATAAATACAGTATTACAATATCTGTATTACGAATAAGTTATGCAACTAATAGTATGATCTGTCTTAGTTTTGCAAGTCATTGAACCACCTACTTGTATTGTAATTTCAGCATAAGAGAATCCATTGATCGTGCTTGTTTGTTCAACTAAAATGAGCATAACTTTATTTGTAATACAGATACTTTTATTCTGCTCTTTTAATGAAATTCTACTTTAAATTACCTTCAATTTAATATTTAAATGTTCGTATTTAAGCAAAATTTAATCGATGCAAGAGCACATGTAACAGTTGAAAAACATGAAGCTTTCAAAATGTGTCCACACTTTTGGCCACCACTGTACCTTGGAATTATTCATTGCTGAAGTTGTTAAAATACTCGTCTTTCTGGAAATGCACAATTTCGTTGGCACCTGTAAATTGCTGCATGCTTTGAAATATTCGTTTCGAAATCAAAACTTTTTTATTGTAAAATGTATAGTTTAACTAACTTAATGAAGCACTTTAACACGTATAGTATTAACACCTTGTTTTCTAAATAATAAATTCCTGATAAATACTAGTTTCTCAAAAATACTTTTGTTTGGACTTTCGTATATCTGTAAACCAGTCAAAAAGAGGTTAAATTCTTGTCCTGAAAACTTAAAGTATTTTTTCTTTAATGTTATAAGGCTATATTTACGCTGGGTTTGCCAATGCTCCTTATCATCCATATGGGAGTCGCCTCACGTTTCCAAAAATAAGGACAATGTTTGGAAACATAAATTCAGAATTCTTCTTAATACTTAAACCTTGTTCTAGAACACACGTCCCTTGCGTGGGTCCTGGAGCTGTTCAAATACAGTTGAGAAATATAAGAACTACTTCAGGCTTTGCTGGAAAGAGCATAATAAAAGTGTTTCCTCAGCATGAGATTCAAATTTCCAACTCATTGATTTCGATTTTAAAAATATATTTTGGTTGTTCAAAAGTCATCAATACTTTAAATTCTGAAATTTATAAAATTATAAATTCAACCTCTTGCAACCTGGCGTACCCATTTGAGGACATTTTTTAAAACCTCCCCACAAACAATTAACACGTTAATTCCTGGACCGTTATTGACCTGGTCCGATAGAAGATCCAAATATTAGTTTTCAGCCTTTGATTACAGTTATCAGTCATTTATTTCTATAACAAATTAAGTGGAACGAGGCTCAACACGATATTCGAGTTCTTAAAAAAATTATTTTAAAACGTTTTTCAGATTTCTCAAAAAGTTATTTTAGCAGTTAATTTTTAAAGGCATTTTGCATTTAAAACAATTTTAAAATAACCTGTTAACTACAAATAAGTGATATGGCTTTTGTAGCATTTATAGCACAAAAATGTGCATTTTTTAAGTTTAAGGCGTGTCCCTAAGTAGCTGTTAAACATAATTTTTTTTAAACATTTCTTTGAAAAGCATACTTTTTAGCATATATTTGTATGAAAAGTATGTTAAGATTATATAAGAATGTAAGTGTAGGATTTTGCTCGGGTCTTAAGAGGTTAAAATGTGTTTAAAAGTTACTTGTTGGAAGAAAAACCACTAGAATAAGTTCATATTTTTGTATTAAACCAAACCAACCAATCCACATTAGTTTCTTTTACCATGCAAAATTCAGGCTCATGCTCTCACGACACCAGTGTAAAGTCCGTCCGAATATTAGTTATCCTTAAATTGTTTATAAACAATAGCTTATCGTCGTAGTAAGTATATAACAATTTTAAATATATTTGCAACTAGAAAAAAGGATATCCATCTACTTTTATACGTTTATTCCATAGGATCTGCATACTGTATTTTATTTGGTCCTTTGCTTACATTTGACTCGAGTATTATCAGGCGAAATACCAACTTTTCCCCCATATCTTTTAACCCTAATAAAATGACCAAAAACTGGAGAGAAAAATAGTCAGCAGGAATTACTGCGATAGTTGGCTCAATTCAATTTCGTCTTTCAATCCTACTTTCCAATCTTTCTTCACAAGAAGCTTTTCTTCTAGAAGTTTCATTTCCTACCTGCCAGGAGAGATTCTGGAAATAAATGAGGGCAGCAACAGGGGCAATTAATTTATTCGGCAGCAGGACCCTATCTTGAGAACAAATGGAGGAGAATCATGGTTGCTTTTGAAGGGACAGTTGTTATATGTTCTTATTCTTTTCCGTTAAGAAGGACTGTCAGTCTCATAGAGCTAATTCATTTGGTTTGAAATCACAACTTTTGCAAAAGAATTGCTTTGATTTTATCCCATTTTCACAAGGTGAGGAAATCATCAATGAAACCATGTGTTCATCAATGAAACCATGTGGGAATCATCAATGAAAATATGTTTTTTTTTTTAAGTTTTGTTTTTTCAATTACTAAGTAAGAAAAGTCAAATTCACTTTTGATAACAGCGTCTGCAATTTTTTGAATATTAATGTCACAAAGATCTATTAATGATGGCAGAACTCCAATGTCTCTCAAATTGACACTCATTGCTGTGCATTCAAAAATGTGGTTTGTTATAAGCTGCGTGGGCAGTTGTCACAGTTTCTATACACCTTCCAGCCCTCTTTGTCTATTTTCATGCCTCTGTAGTGATTGGTTCTTAGTCTGGCAATGGTTTTAGCAATAACACTTGTGATGCTCAAATGCTACCTTAATCCAATCAAACTCAATGTTTTGATTTTGTTCATATTTCTTTATGTATGCTACCGTTATACCCGGAATCAGCTTAAACTAGAATTAACTAGTGAAGCTATTGGTGAAAACTAGTTTCCTCTATCTAAAACTAGATATTACTAGTTAAAACCGGATTTGACCGGATTTGCATTGGTTAAAACTAGTTGTAATTAGCCAAAACTAGAATTATCGAACATATTTTAGATACAACTAGAATTAACTGCAAATGCTTGACTTTTTGTTTATTATGAAAGTTCATTTTATAGTCTTATTACGACAATGGAGTCCTTAAAAAAAACTCGATATACGATTCTTAATGGAGTGTCTTCTAATATCCAAACGCTTTCATTGCATTTCAGCCCATTAATTAACTAAACTTATCCAAACCTATTATTTCCTAAATCGTGCTATTTTCCGTTAATTCTAGTTTTATCTAATATAAGTGTGTTATAGTTAAAACTACATTAAACCAATCTTTTTCGTCAAAACTAGTATTAACTGGCAATAACTGGTTTTAGCTAGTGGAAACTAGTTTTAACTAATGGCATTAGTTAAAACTAGTTTTCACTAGTTCATTCTAGTTCTAGCCGATTTCGGGTTGTAACGGTAACATATTTCAGTATTATATTCTCTTCGCCTACAAATATGAAAATTGAGGGTCAAAGAACAGGTGGTTAAAAACCGGATGTTTAGAACTTCCCCATTTGCAGCTGGATCAAAGCAGCTGCAGCTCTCGGTTCGAATTCGAATTTTTTTCAGTCAAAAATCGAAGTTTCGTCCAACAGTCTCTTCTTTTGTCGTTCAAATCCAATGCATCCAACATGCATTTGGGACAAAACTTTGATTAGAGCTGCGAGTTTTTCATCCCAGTAATAGCAGCTTTAGAATAACAATGGCCCTGGACTCGTTTTAGTTCCAGATATTGGGAGTTTTAAGAGAAAAATAGAGGGTGGGGATCCCTTAGCTGAGAAGGAATTCGATCCGGAAAATTATCTTTGTTTAATTGTCACGGTGCTTAATGGAAAAGGGTGTGTGGTATTTTCCATAGTCTGATATAAAAAGTTTCTGAATAAAAGGTAGGCGAATACCCAAAATTCTAAAATTTTTACTATTGCTTTACTCTTTTCCAAATTTGGCATACTGATTTCAAATAAATGAATAATACTATTTATGTATTTTTTTAAATTTAAATATAATCTATTTATTTTAAACGGTGTTTTTCTACTAAAAAAGGAGGTTTACGCTAACAAGTCTACCACATTGAATTTTCATCCTATAAAAATTAATTATATGTTAAATTCTTCGTTTTGAACTGATGAATTCAATGACTCTCTAGAGTTGCATACAAATTACAAGAAAAGAAGTTATTAAGAAAAATGTTATAAATTAACCACAAAAAAAGGATTTTTTTCGATTAACTTACACTTGGACATTTAAAAAAAAACTTATATATTTACACTGGATGTTAGAGGTTCATGGCACAGATATATATTGAAATAGCATCTGTAAAAAATTTCTGGTAAATTTATGTAAAACTTTTTATACTAGAAGTGTTGGCGCAACCCCCATTTTTTAGGTGAAAAACACCGTTTAAAATAAATCAATTATATTTAAATAAAAAAAATGCCTAAAAAGCATTGCTCATTATATTTGAAATCACTATGGAAAAGATTAAAGTAATAGTAAAAATTTTAGAATTTTGGGTATTCGCCTACCTTAAGTGATTTAACTAGACCTAAGTATTGGAGCACGTTTATAACAAGGCACTGTTAATATTCTTGCCCCATGAAATTTTGGAAAAACTGCCCCGTGCCTTCTCAACTACTAAGGCCACAGAAGCTCTCCCAAACACGCTAGAGAACGGAAATTCTGACGTAATAATTAAGAGTGACGTTGTTCCGAAGATGAAGATAACCTGTCTCGAAACCTGTTCGGAACCACTCGTTCACGGCTGACCACATTTTTAGGGTACCGAATGCGTCCAAACTAGTTTCTCGATCTTCGGCACTCGGAAGTGACGTCGAAAATTCCATCTACGCTCAGGTTTGGGAAAGCTTCTCTGGCCTTGTTATTAAAGCTGGTCGTGCCCCGTCGCCATATTTCGACTATAACATGTCCTTGAAGATTAAAGGCTTAAGTTAGTTTGGAAAGAAATGCATATTCACAATACAAATCGAGAAAGGAACCATCTTTCATTATACGCAATTTTTAAAACTGTAAGTTAAATGAAAGTACGTTTAATTTAAGTTCGAATGCAAGCACATAAAATCACTCAACTTTGAAAAAATCATAAAAACAGCTCTAGTCGTGGGTAGTATACTGGTTAATCTCGGAATCGGAAGGTACCGCGATCTAGACCCGATACCACTGAAGACCCACCAAATACATGCGGAGTACGTGCTCGTTAAATCTGAGGGTCCGAAAGTCCTGTAGGCTGTCATGGCGCAGTTTCCCACGGGTACAGATCCCTGGAGACTACTTCCCTCTCCTTCGGGGGCATGTCTAAATTGCGGAGGTGGTGATAGATGACAGCATCTGTCACTTATGTATGTGCGTGCATGCTGTGTCTTACTTGCTGAAGGTTTATAAGCGAGTCTCTGGCCAAGCACACAAACCTGAAAATACATGTCAACCTACCACCCAACTGCACATTTCCAATATAAGGCCTTGTAGAAAACTTACCCAATGGGCAAATAGCCCTTTTCTTCCCTACATTAACAAATACTAATGTGTGGAACAAAAATTTGATAAATATTTATCATAAAAGTGTACCCATTTTAGTAAAGTGGCACTGCCAAATTTGTCAACATAATAATTTAAATGTAATTAATTTGTGTTATAATTTAAAAAAAGCGTTTATAGAAGCAGATTAAATGAATAAAATATAATTTGCCATGTTTTATTTTAAACTTCAGTTTAGTCATTTACTGCTATCGCTCACATCACTGTTTCCTTAATATAAAAAATAAACCAAGAGCAAACATAAATGTCCTCATTTGATGCACTTTTAAAGTAGATTGTAAACTTGAGATTTAATTAAATGGCAGTATTTCAACAGAATCCTGCTTATTCATAACCGGCATTACAAAAGAGTCAGTTTTTTCGCAGCCATTTTGTCCTTTTAATAAAACCCCGTCAAAAAGTAATTGAAGTCACTTTGAATAAGAAAGATACGCGTTTCTTTCGCCCTAGTGTTAATTAAAATAAAACCAACTTTTGTTGACTTTATGCTGAAGTTCAGCATTCTTCAGAGCGGAGCGCAAAATAAATTTTAAAGGGTAAACGTGATACAAAGGAATAATTACTTTTAAATTACTTTCGTGAAGCTTTTTAGCCTTTAAAACATTTCAGCGTATCTTTTAAATTGACAAAAAAGGTCATTTTTATAGTTTGAAATAAATTTTTGGGAAGAATCGATGGGGGTATTCAGTGAAGAAAAAAAAGTACTCCTGAACACTTCCTAGAAAAACATTTTTTCCCTCCGTAATTTTAATGACTTGTCGCTCGTCAAGGTGTTTCAGTCAACAGCATAAAAAAAGAAAGAAATGTTTTGTAACCTAACGTATTATAATAAACCCTGTAAATATTCTTTTAATTCTCTTATATTTTTTTTTAAACTTGTATATTAACCTTTGTTTTTCATCACATATTTTTTTTAATTGCTCATCAATAATATATGCATCATCTTAAGCGCGTATCAAATTATAATTTTTAAACTAGCCGCAAATTAAGGTCTTTTTGGATTTTGTTTGTGCATGTAGCCGCGAATGGGAGTCATTTCCAAATGTCAACAACAAAAGTTTAATGCGTCTTTGCTACTGTATCGTAACTTAAATTTATTGTTCAAAGTTTTTGTGATTTCAATAATTTCACACTTTAAAAACTTTTTCATCATTCATAATTTTATAAAAAAATTTAATAAATAAATTTTGTATAAAACTTTTTTAAAATTTTAGTAGATTAATACATTTTTAAATAAACAAAATTTAAGATTGTATTGCAGAAATAAACAATTTAGCTGATTTAGTACAGTCTACACTTTTATGGACTTAAAACATAGATTATACATAAATAACATACAACAAATTCGACGTTCTTATAATTAAAAATGTCACAAAAATTAGTACAAAAAAAATTCCTTTATAACCAAACTACTATTTTATTATGTTACTAAACCAAAATTATATTTAATATTTATTATGAAACAGTATAAGAAATGTTTGTCCATTATACTTGACACATCATCTGAAGTGGTTAAAAATCCGTTTTCACTAACCAACATCTACTGCTACTCTCTATGTTTATGAAGTGTCTAGCAACGTGAATTCCTGGCACCAAATAACCTTTTATTTGTTTACATAGACTCCGCATTCCTGGCTGCTTAGTTGAGCCGTCAATAAATAGTTAAGCGAGGGGTAATATTTGGACGCGAAATGGGTCCGTAATTAAAATTCAGTGGCCCAGATTGACACTGCGTCTTGGAGGGTAAGATTATTTTGGATAGCAGTTTCACTCTCTTAGTGTTATTGGCTAATTTCAAGCAAATTATCCTTTCTGTAGTGTAAGTCACGTTGGTAAAATGTGATTATCACTGCGACTTTTAACATTGAATGAAAAAAATTATCGGAATAGCAGATCTACACTTATTGAAGCTAAATACTGCAATTTGCTTTATTTAGTTTGATTTATTTTTCCAAATTTAAAAAGCTTGTAATCAATCTCCTCATATATTGTGACTTACGCTACAATTACATGGAATTACATTACATGGAATAAGCCTATTGTACACCGGTAAGAAAATTCGCCAAAATAATTGCTTCGCCATGCTATCCCTTTTTCACCAGGTATGGGAATCATCATAGCATCAATTTAAAACAAAATTGAAAAAAAAATAACATCCGGTTATTTAATTAATCGATAAAGTTTCAAAATAGTGTCGCCATCCGCTAAATATTTTGTGGCATTTTAAAACTTCAAAAATATGCAACTAGATAACATTTTCGTTTCAAATTTATTTCATTATTTTATTTCGATGTTGTTATGACGATTCGCATACTTTTTGGGGGGGGGGGGGAGGCTAACATGGCAAAGCAATACTTCTGCAGTAGTTGTGATTCCAAAACTAATGCATTTAGCTCTATGGGACTGACAATCTCTCTTAACAAGGCGAATTATAAAGAAAACACAATTCTACCTCACTCCGGCTTAAAGTAGAACACCCTTAGTGACAAGCGCCATGACACTGGTCACAATACTTCTGAAGAATCATAAATGCCGAAAGCGGGGTCGACTGACGAATCTCAAGAACTGTATCCCCATTTATATAGAATTCTTCTTAAGAAAATAACAGTATTTTCCCCTAAACATTTTTTTCAGTAAAATTAAAAGATTTTTTACAGTGCATGAATATATAACGATTCTTCCAAATCAATATGTTAATCGTGATCAAAACACTGAAATTCTAAAATTTATATTTTAATTTAAACAGGTATATCGGAATATGTTATTTCAGGTCCAGTATCTTTCTTATCTTTAATAACAGCTTAAATAAAGTCTTAAACCATAAATGTTGTCATAACAACGTGAAGCACTAGACTCTTTTATAAGGATTTATAATGTACACCTCATGAATTATAACTGTGTTGAAGCCGACACAACCTGTTCCTTTCGAACATATCTAAAAACCGTAAATCCTTGCCAATGTGCAATTATTCCCGTATATTTATCAGCTGTCTCAGTGTAACACACATTTAAAATATTGTGTTTTCAAAAAATCTAATTTTATTCCTTTCTTGAGTGAGCAATAATCGCTGATACTATTTAACCCTTTCAGTCCCAGTATTGCCACTTGGCATCATCATTTTTCTGATCGTAATTAAAAAATAATAGGGCTGACATCTATTGGGCTTTATACAAATTATTTTCCAATAGAAAAAAAGTTTGAAGAATCGAATGATGTGCTTTTGATATCATAAATTGATATAGACGATCCGAAACAAATTCTAAAATGATGCCAAATTGTCATTGGTACTGAAAGGGTTAACTATGGAAGACATTGTTTTGAAGAGCACGACTAAGACAAGCATTCACTGTAAGACAAAAAAAAACTTATATCTACAAACCTTAAACAAATTAGTAATGATTACAGAAACATTTTTAAAAATCTCCAGTTTGAGAAATTCCTATAGTTCTGAAAGATACAGACCTATAAACCCGTTATACGCAATCAAGTTTTTCAGCAAGACACATAATTTTTCAAAAATTATAATATCTCGTTGCGGATTCTACTCCAACGCTTTCATTACTTTGAATATTTACATTTTGCGTAAAACATACCCAATCCCATCACCATTTCCGTAATCCAATTCAGTGTATTAATTGAGCAGGTATATTCGAAATTCATAATATCCCGTTCTTTTGAATTTCGAGAAACTATACCAAACTGTTTATTCTGGAATACTTCTCAAGTTATTGGAAGCGACTTGGTCCGTCGAATAAAATATTATGTCTCGAATAGTTGGTGCCCTCAATGTCAACAGCATTTATCTTCGACATAGGGCAAGTGTCGCATGCTTACTCTACTAAACAATCTGCTTTTGAGATAGAGGAAGCACGTTATTGATTTTATAGACTAAAATTCGAATAATTAATGGCTACACTATTAATTGAGAACAACTGCTATGTACTTCTTTGATGTCATATTACCAGGAATGTAATGGATTCCGGCAGTCTATTTCTAGCCTCCTTTTGGAGCTTTAACACAGCCAATAACGCCTCGTAATTTAGAACCCTGGTCAAGTGACTAGGTCGACACATGAGCGGGCACCCAACGGAACTTCGAGCAATTTGTACGCTAACGCCGTTAGGACTTTGGACTCCACAGATTTAGTACGTCTATCCCAGTATACTGGGCCCATCCGTGATTGAGAATTTTTCTACTATTTCCAGTACCGAGATCCGATTTATAGGATGACTGGCGGTAGGTGGGATTCCAACCCCCGCGCTCCTGAGAAGGTTGAATCGCTAGGCTGTTGCCCTAACCACTCGGCCACGGACGTGCTTTATTATCAGGTACTTTTTTTAGAAAAGTTTATACTATGACAAAAAAAATGACAAACGACAGTGATTGCGCCCTCTAAAAAAGAAGAGTATAGGCTTTTTCGCCCATTACCCCACTCGCCAGAAGAGACAGTCACAAGAACACAAAGAAGGACGCCACAAACACGTTGACAAATCACAACATTTAATCGGCAAACACAAATATCCATGCCATGACCGGGATTTGAACCCGAGCCCAGCAGCTCCAAAAGCTAGCATTCTAGCCATTGCGCTGGCGTTCCGGCAAAGTTTTGACTAAATAAGGGACGTAAATAAATTGCTTGATTCATTTGAGGGGAGTAGGGCGTCGAGCTGAATATCATCTAATATCTCAAAGTGGGGAGGAGGGGCCTCGTCAAACATCGCATTATTTTAATGACGAAGAAAAATCAATGTGAAATAGCAAGAAAATATAGTAAAATTCTAGTCAAATGTGTTTTTCCGACTTAAATTTTACATGATAATATTTATCGTGGCTTTACGAACCATATTCCAAAACATTGCTGAGCTTTAAAAGAAAACTATTTAAAATTCACTTAAACAGAAATCAAATAAAAAAAAAACACGAAATTTGAAAAACGTCACGTGAGAATACGAGGGAGGGGGTCGAACCAAATATCATTTAGTCTCACCAGTGGGAGAGGGGATCAGAAAATCATCAAATTCGCATCACATGATTAATGGTTGGTTACCTTATTGGTTATACCTTGGCTCGTTACTTGTTCGAAATGCCATACATTAGTAATAATATACTTTTTTTATTAAAAAATGTCAAACTTAGCTTGGAAGGATAAACCAAATATCATAAAATGTAACGAAAGTTATTGTATGATAAGCAAATGAGAAGAATTTTAGTTAATTCATGAAATATGTATGTAAAAATAATAATTATATGCTGTCATCCAATATTTAGGATGTCTGTAATTTTGGTGTAAAGTAATGAAAATATATAGCTAACGCTACGAACAATTATTTAGTATATACTTATAATACTCTTTTTAGTACATGCTTAGTATTTAATTATGTTTAGAAGAAACTTAAAGTTACCTTCAAATTTTCTAATATAAAATAAACACCATTAAATATGCCAGAAATATCAACATTAATAATAATAAAGTATATCTCCAAAATGCAAATGCAATCGCTTAATATAAATTACGCGAAAAATATATTCAAACGAAGCACCTTCTTTGTAATTTAAATGCAGATGGATCCACCACAAAAACCATTGCCAGACTAAGAACCAGTCACCACAGAGGCATAAAAATAGACAAAGAGGGCAGGGAGGTGTATAGAAACTGTGACAACTGCTCCCCCAGATAGATACATACACTCTTAAAACAAAGGAGTGAAATCCACTCCTGTAGGAGAAGTGCATTTTCGACACTGGAAAGGAGTGAATATTATCTCAGACTGAGTTAAAACCACTCGTTTGGAGTGATCTTGTCGCAGATTCAACATACAAAAGATCCACTCCTGTAAGGGAAGCACATTTTCGACACTGGAGAAGTGAAAATTAACTCAGACTGTGTTAAAATCTCTCGTTTGTTTTAAGAGTGTAGCTTACACCAAACCACATCTTTTACGGCCCGGCAATAAAAGTGCCAATTTGAGAGACATTGGAGTTCTGCCATCATTAATAGATCTTTGACATTAATATCCAAAAAATTGCTGACGCGGTTATCAAAACACATGGTTTCATTAAGCTTAACATTCTCATTTCGGTAACGTCATACACTCTTAAAACAAGAGTGAAATCCACTCCAGTTGGAGAAGTGCATTTTCGACACCGTAAAGGCATGCATGTTTACTCAGACTGAGTTAAAATCACTCGTTTGGAGTGATCCTGTCGGAGGTTTAACACACAAAGGATCCACTCCAAAAGGAGAAGTGCATTTTCCAGTCTGGAGGAGTGAAATCCACTCAGACTGAGTTAAATTAGGAGTGTTTGTTTTAAGAGTGTAGACACGATAAAAAAAACACCATTAATTATGAATAAGTAACTAAATTCAGTGTAAAACTACAACTAAAGCAATAGAGTAGACTAAAGCACAAAACACCCTTATTTAAAACCACCAAAACCCATTCTCATTTAAAACTCTCATGGGCTTTCTTATCATGTGCTAACATTTATTATTAAATATTTCCCTTTATGTAACCAATATTCCAGTTTCCTTATTATCTAATAAAAATTTATTTCGAATTTTAAGTTAATAAATGCGCGGGAGAAATTGAACAAGTAAATTTCGAAAACCTATGAATAATTTAAAGCCACTTAATGTGGTAGAATTCTCCTAATATATTCAGTCTACAATATTCGGAATATTGAAATTAAATAACGTTGAGGAAATGCAGGTAATCTGCGGTAACCATAGCAGTGAATTGGACCACTTTTGTTCTGAAATAATTAGTCTTTCAGTATACTTTCTTAGGGGTTGGAATTAATTAATTGTATGCAACAAAGGTATAAGTAATTAGTTTATTTACTGCAGTTTACCTGTTCACTGCAGAATGATTGAGTGCATTTTGGTGTCTGTATTTTTCCTGAAGTGTAATTGCATTATATTGAAAAACGGAAGGAAAGTTATCAATTATAATTAGATTATAGTGTAAATTTATTTTGCAAGATTCTTCTTTTAATATAGATAATTTGGAATTGGATACTTCTTAAACAAGATCGTACATTTTAAAACACATTAAAAAGAACTTTAGCTAAATGTGAGTGATGATAACATTGAAATATTAATATCTTAGCTTTTGAAGTGGTAAATGACATAAAAATATGTTATGTATATGTGAGAAATCTATATATGTAATGATAAAGCCGCCATGCAACCGATTTTTTTTTATTTTACTGTTACCTCGTCTGGGGAAAGTTTTCTTCTACTGAGTTAACTATACGTTATCCTGCGTTCTTACATCAGAAATAAGGTAACCATATAGATATTTTTTTAACTTTTAAATCAGATCTAACAATGCCTCAAACACTATTAGAAGATAATTGTTGACAAAATGCTCGATTTGTTTTCAACGTAGACTTTTTTTGTTCCAATGGGGCTACGTAATTAGCGGTCAAGCCTTTGTAGATTCGGCATATTCCCCAGAACTGAGGGTCATTTTTTGTGGCGCCATCTAGGCGGCTCTCGCTACCAATGGCGCACAGATTACAATGAATCTGAGCTCTCTGTGGATGTTAAAGTATGCCGAGATTCAATTTGCCGAGAGAACCAAAGACAAATAGGCCCTCCAGGGATCTTTTACATTCTACATAATCATATGACATGCGTGTCCAGGATTTTCCCATCTAGAAAATAATACGAATCAACCGGGGCTCGAACCCTCGATCTTTTGCTTACGAGGCGGACACGTTTAATCTCTCAGCCACTGAGCTGTAAGTAAACTATAGGAGACAAACTCTTGCAATCAATTGAAATATGGATCCTGATGTCCTATTGACTAATTTTTAAGGGAAAAAAGATAATTGTACTTAAAACTATTTTTATTTAAGACTATAATTAAAGGTAGTTTAATTTTTACTGACGGCTAAATGTTGTTTGGTACTTACTAAGAAATAAAGATTTAGTAAGTAAGGATATGGTAAAATTACAATATTAAATATCCATTACCATATTAAATATCCAAAACTGAATTTCCAAGAAAAGTTATGGAGATATTTCCAACCACATATTTGAGAAAGCCTCTTTGGAAAATTAAAAGGTTTATTATGATTTTAAAAAAATATGCACAAAACAACATTGCCCCTTAAACTCAACTTTAATTTTGTTTTTCCTTAACGTATGAAATTTTATTGTGTTTCTTAAAAAAAAAAGAGAAAAACGGTCTCCATACATAAAACACTTTTCGAAAGTACTGTCCACTTTTAATTTAGAGAGAGGGTATAGTAGAAGAGTACTCTTTCTTTTAAAATAACAGCTGTACTTTATTCCAGTTTTTTGACCAAGTTTTGCTACGTGTTGCAAAGATAAAAATTATTTAGAAATAGGGTAAGGTGGGGTAAGTGGGCCACCTTTTTGGCATAATTCAACTTTAGACCCTCATACCACTGGATATAATCGGCCTAACAACTTATTTTTTTTTGTGGTCCATTCTTTCATATGTTATTACTGTACCCATGACAACCTTAACACAAATTGGCAAAAAATAAATATAAAAAATATGTGTTTCATTTTGGTCATCCGAGTGGCCCACTTGCCCCACAAGGTGGGGTAAGTGGGCCACCCCCCTAATATATTTTTACACATAACTGGTAGAGATAAGGCTGGGCAAGTGGAATAATCTACATGATTTTTTGAGTGTTTGAAAAAAAAAGTAATGATGTATCCTTAATAGTTGACCCATAGCAACTTTTTCTGGCTTGCAAGCTTACTACAAGAAAAAATACATTAATTTTCATCTTGTCATTTTTGCATGTAGTGTAAAAAAAGTGTTAGGGCTGCAGATTTTAAACTGGCCTATGTCAATGAATAGGTCTATGAATAGTGTATATGACTAACCCTATGAATCAGTAAATATGACTTTTTTTAAGTATATTAAAGAGTTGTGGCTAGTGGGCCAGGGGTGGCCCACTTACCCCGCCATTGTGGTGGCCCACTTACCCCAAACGTGGGGCAACTGGGCCACCCCAATTTTCTTTTAACTTTATCAACATCACAAGTACATGACACTACAAAAAGATACTATGTTTTATACACTTTCAAAATATATAACATTTTGTTTTGTATCATGAACCGTTTGGAAATAAATTTAAAAATAGTATGATGGCGTGAATTACGAAAAGATGCAATTTTAAAAATTTTCACAAAAAGGATTGTACCTTGTTACATACTTAAGTGAAAATGATGCCATAATGTTTCCTGCATCTTTTGGGGTAAATACGTAAAAATATTGCAACAGATTTTTTTTTACGTCCATAATTCGGGAAATGCCAGGGGGGTGGCCCACTTGCCCCAATGGCCCACTTACCCCACCTTACCCTACAGTAAAATCGCATTAAATGTACTAATATTGGAACTATAATGTAAAAACTTCATTTAATATGTCGTGTTCTAAACAGAGAAACGCTGAAAATTGTTTGGTCCTGTTTTTTTTTTAAATAAAAATGGTCACAATGCTAGCTAGTAATCATAACAATCAATAGCCCTCTCGCAGCTCTGGGGTGACGATAATGCAACCTTACCATAAAAATCAAACCTTAACTAAATGCATACAATAACGTTAAAAGTAACATTTAAAATCCTTATGAACGGAAAATGTAGAAACAATTACTAATTCATGTCGTGTACACTGCTCAAACCAATTAGAAGAGCGTATGGTTTAAACCCTTTCGCCCCTAATGATTCCAATTGGAATCATCAGCTTGCTAGTTTTTTTTTCTCGCAAGTTACTCTCGCACTTATTTATCGTGCGATGGAATCGTATTTTAAAGAATTAAATAATTTTGTCTTAATTAAATGAAAATATTAAACATCAAAATAAATTTCACTTTGAAGCAATTTTAGCAAATATAATTGACCTCAAAATCTTCACGCTTATATTCTTCTTCAAACTCATTTTAACTTATTTTAACAAATAAAGTTTTGAAAAACTATTATTTTAATTCATTAAAAAGTTAGGTTTCTATTTTTCTCCTTCCATTTTAGTTTAAAAAATTAAGATCCCCCCCCCCCCCCCCCCTGTTTTTTACCATGTCAATGGGGATACATGATGAATCTATGTCACAAATTTTAGATTTGTAGAATAAAAAATAGAAATTTGGAATTGAAAGGGTTAACAAAAGTACGCTAAGTGCCCCCCTAATTGCTCTGAGCAGTGTACTTCAATCTACAAATATCTCAAGTTGGCATTTTTCCTTGAAATTGACATTTTTCCTTCTTCATGGAATTCACCGTAAAATAATATACAGGGTGTCCGCAAGAGAATGTTCGAGTTTTAATGGTATTTTACAGGAGTTTATTTTATGCTAAATATAACAAATCATACATGAAATTGAAGGAAAACTAAGGTAGTTTTTCCTGTAAGCGCTCAATGTGTGTGCCTTTAGTGATACGGCACACATCCAAAAGAAAATGAAATTCTTTCCGTACTGTCTGCTGCAAGTCCGTAGTAAAGGAAGCAACAGCAGGTGAAATTCTACCTTTTAAGGTTGGTAAATCGTGGGGTATCGCTTATCTGAAACTGTTGGAGTTATTTTTTATTCGTCACCTTCAACCACAACTGTCAAACGATTTCAGCTGATACTATTACAATTTGAAACTCGGACATTCGTTTACGGACACCCTGTACTTTCACACACCTTTTGAACGTGGCTGTACACTCTTAAAACAAACGAGTGAAATCCACTCCAGTAGGAGAAGTGCATTTTCGACACTGGAACGGAGTGAATATTGAATCAGACTGAGCTAAAATCACTCGTTTGGAGTGATCATGTCGGAGGTTTAACACACAAAGGATCCACTCCAAGAGGAGACTTGCATTTTTGAGACTGGAATAGTGAAAATTACTCAGACTGAGTTAAAATCGCTCGTTTGTTTTAAGAGTGTAGCTGCTCTTCTCTTACTTTTGAGAACAATTTTTTTTACTTCTTAAATTCTATAAGCCTGAAAGTTTGTAAGCTCTATATAATGGATAATTCTATTTACAAATTATGAAAAAAACTGTTTCCATAGATTGTCAGAAACTAGAAACGTCACCAAAAGCAACTTATCCTTCGCCATCATTACTTTATTTGGCAATATTCAATAAAACTTGATGTAATAAGTATAGCAATTTCAAATATGGCTTCCATGTTTTGATTAGAATAAAAGACATCAATTAAGAGACAGGTTACACCTAAAGATCCATAGTGAACGTTGCGTGACATATTGCAAGATCCATTAAAAAGAATTACCCATAATAGTACTACAGTAGAGAGGAAATGAAATTAGTAAGCATA
This sequence comes from Hylyphantes graminicola, assembly GCA_023701765.1. NCBI lineage: Eukaryota > Metazoa > Arthropoda > Arachnida > Araneae > Linyphiidae > Hylyphantes > Hylyphantes graminicola. Next base: position 5,586,731 of record CM043122.1, read on the forward strand.
TCTATTTTACTTAATTTTCTCGAAAGTAGTAGGTTTACCTAGAAGACTTCAATGATGAATTCAGACAATATTATATACACATACTCGGCTTTGAGGTACGGACAATGGAATAATTTTTCCTTGAACTTCAGATAACAATAAAAAGCCTTTTTTTAAATATTTCATATGAACATTTACATTTAACCTATAAATGATGATGGTACAAAAATTGAAGAGTTCAGTGGAAGAACGTGCTAAGTGACAAAAAGGTGAAAACGAGAAATAAGTCGAGAGAAGTTTATCTTTTCCACTTAAATACGTTAAAAACTGTACTTTGAAACCGTAAAATATATACTAAACACAAAGTTTGTGAAAAATAGGGAAGTTGTTGTTGTTTAATAAGTTAGTAATATGTTCATTGACACAAAAATCGCCATTTTTTTTTCAAAAATGTCCAAAGCACTTTCTTCCACTAAACTCTTTAATTGTTATCTGAGCTTCGAATTTGATAAACAATAGCCTATTTGGATGGTGCCACAAAAAAAAATAGGTCTCGGTTTTCAGTTGATTTGACGAGTCTGCAAATTCTTACTAATCTTACAGAGCATATTTCCTCGGAAGAAAAAATTCCTTTGACAAGCGAATATCAAGATTGGGTTGTTCTTTTAGGCCTGCCAAAGTGGTATACCGATAAGTGTTCTCTCTTCTTCCTGTAGAATTTCCAAGGCAAGATTCAAGGTTGAATTCGGATTTACGACGATCTATAAAACTCGAAATCCTACACAAGAAAAAGGAAATTTCGGTTGTTTTAAGGGGCGTATTTATTTTTCTTTAAACTTTGCGGACTAAGTTTTTTACAACGCTGTAAAACGGATAAAATTATAGCCTGTCAACTGTGCGCCATACATCGCGGTTACCAATAAGACGTTAAAGCTCTAGGTCCATTCAGCTTTGGACGATTCTTTCTGTATTGATTTTTCGTGTATCAGCTTGGAAAAATCAACAATTGGTAAGACAATATGTCTGTGCAAAGTTTGACGATGCTATCAGGTTTCAGCCATTATTTATTTGTTAGTGGGTAAATCCTAACTTCCGTAAAGTTATTGATTCGTTATATAAATACTTTTACACCGGGTATAAAAGTCGTAAAAACAGCAAAATATAAAACATATTAAGGAAAAATTTATCTGGTAATTAAGAATTAAATTCTTGAAATTTTTTTGAAAAATTATTGACAGATTGCTAAGCTATTTTATCAATTAATAATAAATAATTATATTTTTCATAAATTTGTGTAGCTCTAGTGAGTTGTTAATTTCACCAAACCTCAATTTTTTTTATCTTATTACTATTTTCAAACTTGGTGAAAAAATGTTTTTTTTTCAAAGGAATATACTTTTGCAGTAGTTTGGATTTCAAAACCAATGCATTAGCACAAAGGAAAGACGATATTCCAATAATGTACACACCTATAACTTTAATTATACTTACTGAGATCCCAAATAATTTATTAAGGTAAAAGTATCGTGCTTTTTGTGTGCAGTACAAAGTAAAGGGTGTTTTCTCCAAACGCCCATTAATATTTTATCTCATTTCACTCATACTGTCTAGACTTTTCTTATTAGTGATATCCTCATCTACTTGATCCAATACATTGGTAAGGTTTTTTTTTACTTTCTAATGTTTTTTTTTTTTTTTTGGTATATTCATTTACAGTACAAAAATGAAACTGAATGATTCTTTTGATGAAAGCAATAAATCATTTGAATTTTTGATAAGTTTTACTAATTCATTTCTATCTCGTATAGCTCTCTTTCTCTCTCTTTCTCTCTCTCTCTTTCTCTCTCTCTCTTTCTCTCTCTCTCTGTCTATTTATCGGAAAGCTCAAAATTTTCTCTTTGAAAAAAATATTAACATGCAAGAATTTTAATAATTTTTATGGCTCAGTTATCTTCCACGAAAAGACCCCTAAATGATTTCTATTAACACATGAACTAAAAAAAATAGCAAACAAAGTTTTAAAAGAATTGAAATATAGAAATGTATGTAAATGAATGCAGGAATATAAAAGCAAAATTTTGCATTAGCATTTTAATGTAGTTTCATAACATTTTCTTGGACAACTTTATATGTTTTTAAACTATTCCTCCTATGTTTGTAAAAATCTTAAGCAACAGTTGAGAATTTAATATTTATCTTTACCTGAGGGGGAAAGAAAATTTTTTACCATTTTGCAGTACTAAAAATTGAAATATTAAATAATTTATTTAAGTCAAAATATTAAATTAATTTATTTATCAACTAAAAAATTAACATTTATTATTGGTGTTAAAACATCGATATTATGAATTAAAGGGGATTTGTCTGTTGACATAAAGCATTAGTTTTGAAACCTTTAACTTGTGTGAAAGTAGAACTTTGATCTAAGCATATTTTTCCCTTCAGAAATAAAAATACTAGTGATAACAACAAAATAAAACTTTTTCAATTACTAATTTTTCTTTTAAAGTTTAAAATTAGTGTTACCATCTATCTTTAGTTTTCTGCCATTTATAACTTCAAATATTAATAATTAAATAACCATTGGATTTTTTTTCTTCAGATTTGTTTTGCTGTTATTGCGACTTTCATCCTGAAAAAAACCCTTATGTGCCAAGATAATATTTTGGCAGATCTTATAATTTCAAAATACGTGTTACATTGGGTCTATTGAACAAGATAAACTTTTAATCCTTTTTGCACAAGCATAGCTTCAATAAGTGCCGCCATCTACTTGTAGTTACTATAACTATAGTTTAAACTTTTTCTCAACTATGATACTAGATGTCGACACTGAAACTTTAAGATAGCTCGTACTGTAAAAAACACCATTAGTATTGGAAAAATTTTATGCTTAGTATAATTTATTCGTAAAATAGGAATCGGAAAACTTTTACATTTCGATCTTAGCGATTTTGAATGCTGTACTTTTCTTGCATTTTAAAAATTATCTTATTATTGTTTAAAACCGATTTTTTTTATCATCTCAAAAATAGATACTCATAAGAGTAAGACTTCTTCGAAAATAGTCAAGCATAATACACTTTTACATACATTTTGAAAGTGTAAAGGTTCATAAAGAAGTCCTTACATCTTAGTCTATAGTTACTCTCATTCATCGTCAAAAGTTTCCCGGTGCATGACCAAGAATTAAATATATCTTAAAAAGTATTGAACTTATATTAAAACAAATGGTGCAAAATATTCATCAAAATATATAAAAATAATCGTTTAGAGTTTTTTATTAAGATATTTTCAATATTTTTCTAATGTTAAGGATAAAAGTTGGAAGAAATACATTTTTGTCATTAAATACTTTTAAGAAAACAAACGTTATTTGTGGTAAATTAGAATGAGAATTTTTTTGCATGAAATGAAAGGCAATGTTTCCACCTTTCCAAAAATGCAAAACAGGTATTGATGGGATCATTTCATGAACAGAAATTAAGAAATATTTTTTCGACGCGTGGACCAAAGTTACCCGCTTCGATTGCAATTGTTATATAATCAATATATTAGCAGTCATATTCTTAAGACTAATTGCTGAAATGCCATCACTCAAGATGCTATTTAGGCAAAATACAGTCCCGAATATGCTAATCGCAGACAGAACCTACCTTGAGAATCAATTTGAAGTGTTGAAAATGAAACCTCATAAAAAAAATTATATCAATTACAGTTCGCCGCGCAATAGTACTAAATGAGAATAGTGAATAAGCGGTGTTTTATTCAACATTGATTGGAGCATCATTCCCCCATTATTAGATAATTTTATCAGGGAAATATTTAAGGATATTGCGTAATGTTACATAAGATGATATAGTTAATCTAACGCTAAGAAGGAATATGGAGGAAAATAAGTATTTGCTATTTATCCTACTATACTGAAATACATTGTTGTTTTTTTTACTTTTACGTGAGTCTATATGATTTAAAAATTTATCCTACAATATTAATTTTTTATCTTTTAGTACATTTAAATTAAATGCAAAAGTAGAAATTTTATTTCCTACCAACAACATATATTAGTTACTAGTGTATATAATTGTTCTAATATTTAGAGTGAAATTAAGCAAGAAAGCAAGACTGGAATAACTGAAACTTTAAAATAACTGGTTACTACGAAACCCTTTTTCAAAAAACACCCATCCCTTATAAAATTTTGTTTTTCAACAAATGATCTTTGCTAAACATTTTTTATTATTATTTTGAAACACCAATAAGCATTTTGACAAACATTTGAAGTTGAATTTCAAGGTTGTATTTTTACAAGTTTCTTATAAAAGAAATTAAAAGTTTTGGTTGAACTGCCTGTACACGCGGTCTATGACGTCTTTAGGTAAAGCGCGCTTTGCCTGGATTACCCGACTTAAATGTGTTAACGAAGAATAGCTGCAAATAATCCAATTTTAAACTCCTCCCCGGTAGCGATAGAGCTGGGATAAGAAAGGGGCTTTAATTCGTAGTTTTGTAAGGGGCAGAAAAAAAAATTGGGAGCCCCATGTTTTCAACCATAGTTCGGGATATTTTTGCGACAAATATATACTCTGGGATTTAAACACCACTGGATAAATTTTTTCTAACGATAAGGGCGATAAATCTTCTATATCCTTTAAGAGGTTCTTGTTTTATAACTGGATAAAATTGAAAACATAGTATCAATCCCTGATGTTCTACACCGCGTTGCAAACTGATAGCACCTGAGTTCTTCTGAGTAAAAACTGTGTAATATTTTATTGAATAAGTTTGTAATACTTCTAGAAACTAGAATAGTATAATTAAGTAGAATGCGGGATATCAAGCTGTGAGAAATTTTGAGTTTGGCTTAATAAGCAAATGTTAAAAACAAATGGAGATTTACTGTTACAAAATGATAGCACCACTCTTACTTTTAAGTAAACAGGCGAAATTGCATGTGTTAAAGCTCCTCATGGAGGATAGAAATAGGCAACCGGAAACATTTCTAGTCTTAAAAGCTTTGTTTTATCTAGTAAAACTAACCTTGTTTGCATTTATTGTGAATAAATCAAATCAATAGATTTGAAAAGGTGTTAATTAAGTATGGGTAGGAAAAAAGCAGTTATCAGGTTTTGAAATGGGGCAAATTGCAGCTTTAAACCAAGCAGGATTGTCGTCACGGAATATAGCAAGACATATTGGACGTTCACCGCACGTGGTTAATAACTTTCTCCATCTTAGATCAAAATATGGGAAGAAGAAATCAACTTTACGACCTCGAAAGCTAACTATTCGGCAAGAAAAATTAGTTGTTAAGAAACTAAAAGTTGAGGAAACATTGACCAGCTTTTCACGAGACCCCATCATCAACGTTGACAAGTCTACTTTATCAAGAGTGGTTAGGCGGAACGAACATCTTGTGTTCAAGTAAAAGAAAACACAACCGAGACCTACAGAGCTTCACCAGCGAAATATTATGAAATGGGCTAAAAAACATATGATGACTTGGAAAGAACAGTAGCTTCAATAGTATTCAGTGACGAAAAAAAATTCAACTTGGATGGCCCTGATGGATGGGAGTACTATTAGAGGGATCTCCGAAATGAAGAAAGTATTTTCTCTAGTCCAGGGGGACGATCGTTAATGGTTTGGGCTGGTTTTGGAAGCGCAGGGCAGACCAATATTGTTGTTCCCCTCTGGTCGAATGAAAACAGAAGACTACCAATACATGTTGAAAGACAATTTGTTGCCGTTTGGAGAAAAAATTGGGGGGTCCATTTTGGAAATTCCAGCATCATAATGCCAGTATTCATGTTACCAACTCGTCTTGGCATTGTTTCCTGGATAACGGAGTGCAGGTTATTTACTGACCAGCTTGTTACATTGATTTGAACAAAATGGAGAACGTTTGGGGTAACCTATAAGCATGGCCGTATACGCCAGCGGAAAGCAATATTAATGTACAACTGTTCAAGAATTGAAAGACACTATTATACCAGAATGCGAAAATATTAATGTAGATATACTTAAACGTCTAGTCAAAAGCATGCCTGAACGAATTTTTGAAGTTATAGCCAAAAAGGGTTCTGTTATTAAGTACAACTGTTCAAGAATTGAAAGACACTATTATACCAGAATGCGAAAATATTAATGTAGATATACTTAAACGTCTAGTCAAAAGCATGCCTGAACGAATTTTTGAAGTTATAGCCAAAAAGGGTTCTGTTAATTATGACTGGTCCTATCATTTTGCAACATAATATTTGCATTTTTATTTCATTACACGAAAAGTTAAACAAGTGTTATGTTTTTATTATGCTATTTTCATTCTTATTACGTATATTTCCAATAAAAGTATTAATTTCAATGATTTCTTTCAATTATTTTATGCTATGTTAAAAATACATGGTGGTTCTATCATCATGCAACACAGTGTATTAGAAGTAACTTGATTTTTGAATTTAGCATGTTCACGTTGGTGTGACCCACCGGTGGGTCACACTTGACTGTTCCGTGGGGTGACCCACTAATGGGTCACGCTTAACTATGCCGTGAGGCGGCGTGCATCACAGGTGAGTCACTTGTTTTCAGAAAAGAAGTCGTTCAAGAATAAGTTTATTTTTTCTCAACATTATATATAAAAATATTGAGTATTATATACATTAACATTCAATATCTTCAAATTTAATTGCATTAAGTGCTTTCGAACTCGCAAAGTGTTGTTCCCTCCCCACAAAGCGTAAGGATATAAGGCAGTCTCGGCTCTCGAGGAAAAACGTAGATATTTTTTCAGATCTTTTCTTTATTAAAGTTTTAATTTAATTCTGTAGAACTATGAAATAAAAATGCATATTTCGTTACAAAAGTAGTTCATTAAATAATAGTTTAGTATTCCTGTAAATTAAATAATTTTACAGGACATTTAATAATTATTCACACACAAAAAAAGACATTACAGAAAGAATATTCAAAGATTTTATAACTAACGTTTACCCTACAAAAGCAATATCAGTAATAGTAAAACTATCCTCGTGTTTTGAATCACTATTTTACATAGATAAGCTTTGGTGCAGGGGTTACATAACTTTTTATCTTTATTGCACTTGCACGTAATTTTACATGAAATTCGCGGGGCGATATTTTCAATCTGCAGCATTGTCAAGCAAGGTTTATTCGTTAGTCAGAAAATTCTACCAAATTTATTTTTAAAAAAAATAGAAGACAGAAGCCATTTGGTTTCGTCTTAGTTTTAGATCCACGGTATAAAAGCATAAAAGTATAGCAGAAGACAACAAAAATGGGCACGATTCAGTTAAGATTTATTTTGTTTTGATATTTTTATGTCCTTGCTATAGTACAAATAATGCAGTTGCGAATAAAATCTAATGTCTTTGTATCCGCACTAGACTGTTAAAAAAAAAAAATCTGAAATCTATCACGCCAGCTAATATTGGTAAAAATATAAATTAAAGAACCAGCAAACTATTTAATATTTTATAATATTAATTGACAGGTCAAAAGTTTTGGAAATTCATAAAGAATTGCTGCAATTTTTGATGATTTGTTTCTGCTCTAACATTTCATCCAGTTAACTTCACAACGTGTTCAATTGAAGCAGCGAAATTGAACTAACAGACTAACTGGATAGATATGTCTGTGGTCTTTTATAAACGAAGTCAATAAAAATACAACAGATTAAAAAAAATACTACTATTATTAATACTATTGTACTTAGGGACAAAATTTTGCATTTATACACGCAAACAACTGATGCACTTTACTATTAATGCAACTTTCATGCAGCTACTAGGCATCCCTAGTAGCAATTTTTCATCGCCCGATAATCGAATACTCATCGTTCGCCGGTGAGCCGATGAGAATTCGAACATCGGATTTCAATCGAAAAGTGCCCGTTTCCTCGATAACTGCTCGGTTATGTCCGCTCGATCGAGGATCCATCGATGAGTTTTTTTCGATTAGATTCCGATCAAATGTCAATAAGAAATCGATAAGAATCCGATGAGCAGCAATCGAAATCTCATCGTCCGATGGAATTTCGAACACTTTCCGATAAAATTCCGATCAGTTTACGACGTGTTAGTACAAAATTCTTAAACTAGAGGGCGACACTAATTTTTTTGTTGGTATTATTATTTGGAATATCGGATATCAGGGGGATCGAACCACCGATCTGAAGCCGCGCGTTGATCTTGCATCGGGGAACCGTGCTCTAACCCACTCGGCCATTGAAGCTTGCAGTGGGAATGCGTGTAAATAAAGAGGTGAAAAGGATGTTTGTTAATAAAGTTGTATGTTATTGATTAAGAAATTTTGATTTTTCTTTTGCAAGTTGCAAATTCTATTTAAATATTACTTTATTTAAGTCAACAACAGTAATAGAAATATGTTAAATTTAAAAATAACACTTGGTAACTTACGTATTTAAGTTTTTTGGTTCATAATATTTATTCAAAAATCTGTTTTACTTTATGTTAAGTTTATCGAAAATTAATCATGGCAAAAAAAGTTACAAATTAATTTCGAAGTAAATAAAAGAAATAAGTTCACAGTAAAAATATTTATCTATTTGCACGTAATTAAACGGTGTGTGTAAGTGAATGAAAAAAAAACTATTACCAGTTGGAACATGATATTTTTCGGATGTGAAGTTTTCGAAATAATGTAACGCGATTTGTATGTACTAAAATAAAAAAAAGTCTAATTTTTAGGATTCTTATCGTTGCGATATCGATTCGAAATAATTTTCCGATGAAACGTACGTTGATTGAATTTTCCCCTTTGACCGATATCGTATCGATGACTTTATTCGATGGGATTTCGATCACCGATTGCCGATCTCGTCTCGAGCACTTTTGGATAACGGGTGCTATCACCGGTGAGTTCTCGCTAAACCGATGATCGATCGATGACCGATCGAGCAAATTTCGAGAAGCAATGCTACTAGGGATACTAACGAATTCATAAGTGATCAAATGAAAACTGTCACAACCATACCTAGTCTTCCTTACATTAAAACTTTAAAAGAACAAAATTTGCATTTCCTTTTTCCACAGTTTTTGTTCCGCTGGTCTTGTACATGACTGTCCAACAGTAAACCAGTCTGTGTTCATACTAAAAAAAGATGTCCTTCCAGGTATATATTACCTAGACAGCATTTGCAAATGTTGTGTGAATTTAAGTGGAAAATCTGTTTCCAAGAAGAAAAAAAATCCCATGTAAATTTATTTTATTTTCTTTAAGGCTGGGGTAGGTCTTTTTGTCTTTCTTTCTAAGAAAAACAAGATATTGGCTTCCTATGATCCAGAAAAACCTTGAGACTGTATCGTCGCGGTCCAAAAGGTATAATTTTATGAGTAATGCAGTAGAGAATCGAAAATTCTCAGAGCCCATCCCGTGCGGTATCTTCTTTAATTATAGGACCAGTTCCCTATATTCCAGTGGTACATTCGTATTTAAGTACAGGTCTAGAAAGGTTTCTATGAAGCGTTTGGTTATTAGCTTTTTTGTCTGAGACACTCAGAGAAAATTTAAGAGGACTTCCTTGGGAATTTCATATCTTGAAAATCGTAATGTTATTCCTATGGAGAATATTCGCAAGTCAATTACCTCCACAATTTTATTAGCTTTATTAGCTTTTTGTATCATTGTAAAGAAAGAAAGAAGTAGATTTCATGAAATTAAGTTGTTTCGTGAAAATCACATATTTAGTATTTTTAATAATTTTTTGAAGTTAGTAAAAATTGGAGCACGGATTAAGTTCTAACTTCAAAAAAATATATAAAATACTAAATATGTGATTTTTACAAAACAAATACATTTTATGAAATCTACTCCTTTTGTTCTTTACAATGATACAAAACACTAGTAACCTTTTATTTAAATTGTGGCGGTAATTGACTTGCGAATGTTTTCTATAGGAATAACATTACGATTTCAAGATGTGAAATTCCCAAGGCATTCCTCTTAAGGGGGAGGCGTTACATGCAAAAATCGTTTTTTTTTATTTCATAAATGGTAAAAATAAAATCTAAAAATAGGCCTGCAAATTTTTAAAATGAAATTCGCATTGCTTATTGATTAAAATCTCATTTTAAAGCTTCACCTCAACCCGGCGCGCTTGAGGGCTTTGTCAAAACTTTAAGCACATTTATCTCAAAACTACTTTTTTTAATTGGCGGGCAAGATAACTTAAAAAGTTCCAAATCGAGCCCTATAAAATTTGGTATACGTCTTGTCTATTGTATTATCTTCAAGTTGACCTTAAAAAATGCCCCAAAAAATTTAAAATTACAGCTTTTTTTTTCCTGATCATCTTTGAAAAGGGGTTAAAAAGTTGAACTTTCTTATTCAGAGCCTTGCCGATTTGCAAGTTTTCATTTTTTTTATTGGTTTAACAAGAAGATGTAAATTTTATGAACATTTTTATTCAAAAATTTTGATTTCAGAACAATTTTGGAGTTGTTAATTCCCAAAAATTGATACTTTTATTTGCGAGGGTCTCGGAAGATTAGTTACTACGGCGGCCATTTTGAAAAAACTCAAACAAAAAAAAATCTGATTTTTGTATTTTAATGCATAAAAATGCTGAATTCTAAACGAAACAGGGATTTCTTCAATTAAAATAACATCTTTGAAAACGATCACAATGCAGCGTGTTTACATGTATCGCCCCCCTCCCCCCACTTAAAATATAAATATAGTGACATGACAAATGATGTTAAATTATTATTTTTTAAAAAATATTGTTCAATGCATCTTTCGAAAAAATAGTTTTGGGAATTTAAGACTTGAATTATAACTTTAGATGAATATTTGTCAAAAAACAATAAATGTCCAAAATATCAGTTAGCACGTTCTCAAACAAGCTCTTCAATTGATAAAATTCTTAACTTAATCGGTACAATTGTTACATTGTTAACAATTGTACCGATCAACATTGTAAATAAACAAATCAATCTTTTTGTCGAATATAAGCCCAACTTCTAAAAATCGTGAGTCATCACATAATTTTTCAGCGCGGTAATATTTGAAGAGCTTAAGTGGAAGAACGTGCTAAGTGACAAAAAGGTGAAATTGAGAAAATTATCTTTATAGTTTTCGTTTGCACTCAGATCTGTTGAAAACGGAACTTGTAAAGCGTAAAAAATATACCAAACTTAAACTTAAAGTTGATGAAAAAAGGGGTAACTTTTTATCGTCAAAGAAGTTAGTAATTATGTTCATTGACCACAAACTTCTTAATTTTTTTTCAAAAATGTCACTTTGCACGTTCTTCCACTAAGCTCTTCATTTCTCTTCATCCTTCTATGAAAAAAATACTTGACATGGATCAAAGCACGCTCTAGTGCGAAGCAAAGCAACCAACCTATAGATATGCAACGAAGGGAAAAGCGAAGTAGGAAATACGTCACAAATGCTAAACTCGTTTCGTATCGGAAAAAGAGTGCGCGGGTAACTCTTCCTTTGCATAGCCGTCCTTGCAACGGCTCGGTGGTCTAGGGGTATGATTCTCGCTTTGGGTGCGAGAGGTCCCGGGTTCAAATCCCGGTCGAGCCCAATTTTTTTTTTAATTTTTAATCAATGAAATTTTAGTTAGACTTCTTTTTACAACATGTAATTGTGAGATTCACACCAAAAACTGAAAAATGGCAAAAATAACGTTAATGTACAAAATTGATAGAAAGATTGTCCTTATTGTTTAAATTTATTTACGTATCTAAACTTGCCGAGGTTTATTAGCTGACAAAAACTTTTAAGTAAACTATTATACAAACTTTGAAATTATAAAAATATATATAATGAAAACTAAATCTCTTTTAATTACAAAGATGGTTTACTATGAAAATTAAACGATTTTAAAATAAAATATAAACATGTTTAAAATATTATTTATGTTTATTTTTATTATTATTTCTACAACTTAAAGACTATATTAAAACCCAAATATTTTTGCACTCGCTCTCTCCAAAATAAAGAATATTGGAAGTAATAAAAAACAATAACTTCTAAATCTAAAGGGTTTCCATACAATATTTTCTTTTGACGGTACTTCAAAGACAAATTTCAATATTATTGTAAATCGTAGACAACTAAGAAATCTACCATATCCATCATTCTCGTATCCCATTATTATATCTGTCCCCCACATAACCGGTATAAGCGGTAACTTTACACTTGCTTTTTCAGAGTAACTATTCAAGCTCCAGTTCGTATTTTTTAGCTGAAATATACACTGATAAAGCAAATTAGGGGAACACTTTGCGTACTTTTGTTAACAATTTCAGTTCCAACTTTTAATTTTTTTATTCTAAAAATCTAAAATGTATTGAATAGATTCATTATGCATCCAGAATGAAATGGTAAAAAACGGGAGAAAAATCTTAATTTTTTTTTTACTAAAATTTAAGGGGGAAATATGGAATCGTAACTTTTGAATAAATTATTTAAAAAAAATCAAAATTTTATTTGTTAAAAAGGTTAAAATCAGTTTTTGAACATCTAGGAATGCAAGCGTGAAGAATTAAGGGTCAATTTATTTCAGAATTTTTTTTTAGAAGTGATTTTTGTTTTACAATGTTTTGCATATTTTCACATTAAAACAAACATTATTTTTAAAAAAATATACCAAAGTAATATTCCATTCGAAAGAAAGTGGTATTTGACAGATGGTCTCCAAGCTGGGTTGAGACATCTTCCAAAATGTACATTTTAAAAAAAATTAATAACTCATTCACTTTTGTTTTTAAAAAAGGATAGTTAAAAAAATTGTTAATTTGCCCTGGTCCCCGCAACTCAACAGTGGTTTAGAATTCCTCTTAAATTGTCTTTTTATTGAAAAATTATTTCAATAAGAAAATTCAAGTTTAACTGAAATATTGTAATTTTTTACTAAGAGAACTCATACAAGATCAACCATTTTGAGAAAACACATTATCATTAAAATGTTTTTTTTTTAAATTATATATCTTGAACCGGCTAAAACACAGGGCGGCTTGTGGTAATTGGTAAGCAATTGGTATTTGGGGAAAAAAAATATAACTATACTTTTGTATCACAACTTTTATGGAAGACGAACCAAACTTGGTCTGCAGAAAAGTTCAATTTTTCTATTGTTTTACATTTACACTATTATTCAAAAACATAATAAACAGAGCAACGGAAACACAAAGGCGATTAAATTCCGATGATAACTCGGAAAAAGAACGGAGACATATTATAGGTGGTCTCCAAGAACTTCCATCTGTCTGCAAGGGGTTAGAAATAAGTATAGCATGTCCTACACCGTTTCGCTTCGATAAGCAAAGAATCCGCCGCAGTATTAAATACTAGGCTAACCAAGAGTCAAAAGGGGAGAAAATATCCAAATTAAAAGTAAGCAGTCGGTGAATTTTTGGTTTTCAGACTACGATTGGAAATAGATATTTGAAGAAAATTTGAGGTAAATCTCAGAAAATGTAGTTTTTCAATGGATGCCCTTTTTACGGGAAAATAAATTTGAATGTTCGTTTTATATTATTAAAACAGATATTTTGAGTTTGTATGATTTCTCTACGTAATATTACAATATATTTTTTTTAAACTTAGACTTGCTTATTGAATGAAATTTTTCAGAAATTGCTGAAATTTGTTTGTATGAACAACTTAAATTGTATTTTTTAAGTACAATGTTTTGTAGTTTGGTTTCAAAAGATGTTAGTTTTCTAAAAAAAATCAATGAAAATTAAAAATATGTAATAATTTTTATATTTAATTATTAACAGTAGCCCTCCATACAACCGAGTATATATGAGTGTAACTTGAATTCATAGTTATTAAATAGTTAATCTGATTAATGAAACTTGGAGAGTGAGAAACTATTATCGTTTAGAAAATTGATCTTTTCTATCATGACTCGCATTGCGAAACGGGAATCCTAGAAGCAGCGATTGAGTCCTCATTATTTGAACTCAGCGTTAAATATGACATTAATAAACATGTTATTTAATAGTTTACTTATTAAAATATTAAGTATAATTATTAGCTACAATTCGTTTGTTCAATTTTTAAAACAATTATTTAAAGTCATATTTTATAACTAAATTGCTGTTCGTACACTCTTAAAACAAACGAGCGATTTTAACTCAGTCTGAGTTAATTTTCACTCCTATCGGCGAGGAAAATGCACTTCCCCTATAGGAGTAGATTTCACTCTTTTGTTTTGTTAAACCTCCAATAATCTTAACAACAAACGAGCGATTTTAAGGCGATTACGAGCGATTTAGGAGTTAATTTTCACTCCTTTTCAGTGTCGAAAATGCACTTCTCCTAAAGGAGTGGATTTCACTCTTTTGTTTTAAGAGTGTATATGTATTTTGAACACTGTAAAATTTTTTTGTAATGTTACTTTATAAAACTGGTGTAAGTGTAGCCGTCTCTATCTTTATGGAAATACTAGGCTACAATTACCCACGGGTACAGGTCGCTGGAGACTATTTCCCTCTCCTTCAGGGACATGTCTAAATTGCGGTGGTGGTGATAGATGTCAGCATCTGTCACTTATGTGTGTGTTGTGTCTGTCTTACTTCAAGAAGACTTATAAGTGAGTCTCTGACCAAGCACACAAGCCTGAAAATATGTCTACCAACCGACATGTGCTACTTTCATCCACTTTTCATAAATGCTTTGCGGGAAATTTCATTAAGGTAGGCGAATACCCAAAATTCTAAAATTTGTACTATTACTTTAATCTTTTCCAAATTTGGCATAGTGATTTCAAATATAATGAACAATGCTTTTGGGGCATTTGTTTTTATTTAAATATAATTGATTAATTTAAACGGTGTTTTTCAACTAAAAAAATGGGTTTACGCCAACACTTCTAGCATAAAAAGTTTTACATTAATTTACATGAAATTTTTCACAGATGCTATTTCAATATATATCTGTGCCATGAACCTCTAAAATCTGGTGTAAGTATACAAGTTTTTTTTTTAAAAAATGTCCAAGTGTAAGTTAATCAAAAAAAATCCTTTTTTTGTGGTTAATTTATTTATTTATTTATTTGTTTGTTTCAGATGCACATAACAGAAAAAATCCAATTGCAATGCACATCATGACAGACAATGTAAACAACAAGAACACACAAAAAGAAGACATTAAAATGACGGACATGTTAAAAAAGACAGTGTTACAAAGAAAATAACCTCCGACAATTAGCTTTAAAAACATTAAAAGGCATAAAAAATATATCCAGTTCCTCAGACACACCGTTATAAGTTTTATAAAATTTATACAGACAAAAATTTTGAACACAGTTATTCCGATTTGAATTCAAATAAAAAACACAACGATTACGTGTAACTCTAGAAGGCACGTTAAATTTTATAGTACTAGTAATGTAATTAGCATCAATCATATTATGAAGAACTTTATAAAAAAACAAAAGACAATAAACTTGACGTCTAGACTTAAGGGTACAGATGTTGAATATATTACGGAGTTCACTGGAAGGCATTTCACGAGAAGCAGCGTTGAAACTCTTAAAATACAAAAAACGTAAAAAATTATTCTGTACACGCTCAATGACACTATTGCTATTCTCGTAGTAAGGATCCCATATAGGGGTGCAATATTCAAGATTAGGGCGGACCAGGCCAAAATACAGAACCCTCAAGGCCTTAAGATTGGTGAAATTAGTAGTTTTGCGTTTTAAGAAACCCAGAATTTTGTAAGCCTTCGCAGTAATATTTTGAATGTGTTCAGAAAAATCAAGTTTACTATTAAAAGTCACACCAAGATCCTTAACAGAAAAATTACGCAACAGGGAAGTATTATTAATATTATAAGAAACAAGGAGAGGTTTAAATTTACGAGTATAACTTAAAACACTACATTTAGATATATTCAACTCTAACTTATTTCTAATGCACCAATTAAATATATTGTCAATATCGTTTTGCAAGAGATCAGTTTCTTAATTTTAAAAAAAAAAAATTTCTTAATAACTTCTTTTCTTGTAATTTGTATGTAACTCTAGAGGGTCATTGCATGTATCAGTTCAAAACGAAGAATTTAACACATAATAAATGTTCATAGGATGAAAATTCAATGTGGTAGACTTGTTGGCGTAAACCTCTTTTTTTAGTAGAAAAACACCGTTTAAAATAAATAAATTGTGTTTAAATAAAAACAAAAGCCTACATAGTATTATTCATTATATTTGAAATCGCTATGCCAAATTTGGAAAAGATTAAAGGAATAGTAAAAAATTTTGAATTTGGGGAAATTTAGGGTATTCGCGCCTACCTTAAGCTATATTTTTAATGAGTAATTAAGCATTGCCATAATTAGTGATTCTACTGAATAGATCTGTGGAAAACGGTAAAGCGTAAATAATATACTAAATATAAAGTTTATGAAAAAAGGGAAGCTTGTTATCGTTAAAGAAATTAGTAATATGATCATTGATGCAAGAATCTCAATTTTTTCAAAAATGTCACTTAGCACGTTGTTTCACTAAGCCCTTCAATTAAGAAACATATTTGAAAATGAGTGTCAAAAATACTATTGGTTACACGGATAAACCTTATTAACTTAAAAATACTAAATGAAATATTGGTTCTGTAATTTTACCCGAAAATGTTCAATTTATCGCAGTCGCAAAATGACTCGGAACCAACTTCCCGTTCCAGACATCATTAATATAAAATACACTGCCTGTCAATTGATCCCAGGCTAACATCTAAACCACAGATGTATTATATTTCAAAAATTGTTTGCCAAATAGACGAATTTACTGGATAAATCGTATGGAGTAAGGCTTGAAAATCTTTTTAATTTTTTTTTAAAGTTTTTTATTTGAAAAGTTGACGTCATTAGAAAGTATTTTTGTTTTACAAATGTCGAAGTACTGTTATTCAATCATCAAGAAAACTACAAATACAGCAGTAAATGTAAAGGTCAAACTTATTTATTGAGCTAAACATTCCATTTTTAGGACATTTTGAGAAAAAAGGCTTATTTGAAAAAATTTAATAGCTTAACCATTTCAGTCCCAATGACAATTTGGCATCATTTTAGATTTTTTTTTCTTATCGTCTATAGATATTTATGATATCAAAAAGCACATCCTTCGGTTCTTCAAACTCTTTTTCTATTCGAAAATATTTTGTATTAATCCCAATCGATATCAGCTCTATTATTTTTTTTAATTATGATCAGAAAAATGATGATGCCAAATGGCATCACTGGGACAAGGGTTATTCATTTCATAGTTTGACATAACGAAGAATTGTTTGTTCAGTTTTGCACCCAGGTGCATTTATATTTTATTTGAGGGCTTTTGGAGTACCATATGCATTTTTGGAAATAGTAGATAGAAAATACTAAAGTTTAGTTAAAGCTGCTAAAGTAAGTTCAAAATTAATACAGCATTATTCGCTATTTATAAATTATTTACTATATTAGCAGTCATTAAAGTTATAAGGCTTCTGCAAACTCTAATTTAATAAAACTGTAAGATTAATCAGTGTGCCCACACAAAACTAATTGCTTTTCTGAGAAAACTCACACGAAATGAGCTTTAGCAGTTTAGAGAGGATCATTTTACATCTATTTTTCCACTAGCCCTTGCGCAACAGCATTTCACACCCTATTTGTTTTAGAATTCCAAAATATATTTCCTAGAACTTCGCTGGGAGATTACTTTTAAGTCTTCTTTGTCAAAAGGGTTCGTTCAGAGTGTAAGTGATTTATAAAACTTTTCAAATGGAGAGAGTATGGGTAGGGGAGACCGGGGTTAGTTGGCACACTTTTCTCTTCAAAATTTTTCTAATTTTTTGGTTTGACGATATTTGAAACGTAAAAAGTTGGTAATGTAGGTAAGCATTTTGGCTACAAATCACACATACAATTGAATAAATATATTGTTGCCACTTTGTGTGAAAAATGTTTTTCCTTGTCCAGTCAAACTATGCCAACCTACCCCGGTATCGGGGTTTGTTGGCATAGGTAGTGGGGTAAGTTGGCATAAGTGAGGCAAGCATTTTTACTCGTCTTTATGTAAGGTGTGATTATAATAAATGTTAATCAGCTTAAAATTAAACATTCCATATGCCCTGGGCGGTAAATGAATGTTGGTTCCTTACTGATTATAGGAGGTTGAAAAATCTTTGAACATTATGTGAGTTGAGGCTGGACGTTCGAGCCAAACTCGTTGCCGCGGGGGTACGTATTGAAAGTTGTGGGTGACATTTTAGGAAAAAGGAAAACCAGTCAACACCCGCTGATTCTTTTGAGTCCCAACTACTAAGATGCGCAGTGCCATTAGCAACTGCATATTGATATGCCAACTTTCTTGCCTCTTTTGGGCTCAGGCCGAAGTATATGTCCCTTGCCTTCACAAGGTATTCATTCAAAGCAAATTCTTGTTCAGGAGTGAACACCTGCCGCACTATCCCATATCCTCCAATACCCTCTGGTACCCTCTAGGCAGAGAGAATTCATTTTTAATTTTGCGATCTTAAAATACCATGCGAGACTTCTAGCAGAGATCTTAAATTCATCCGCTACTTTTCTCAAACTTTTTTTTAAGTAAGTGTGCCTCAACAATTCTCTTTCGATGATCTGCTGTCATTGTAGCCCTCTCAGTTTTTCGTTTATAGGTACTCATAATCTGAACAAAAAATATTTACATTATCATAGACAGGTAAGGCAGAAAAAGTGAACTTGCAGTTTCCGTTTATTACATAATAATAACTAGATAACCGTTTGCTTGAAATCGAGCTGAAATTTGTATAGTCTTAAACTATGCCATTTTTAAAACTCTGAGAATGACAAATCTACGTAAAAGTATCTAAAGTAAAAGTTAATATCTGTCCAGCCGTTATTGAGCTATGACTGCGAAAAGAAAACGCCTTCCGCATTTATATATGTATAGATAAAAATAATAATAATTTATTATTATGAAGTAGCCTATACCTAACTAAAATTAGGTCGCTATGAATGTTGGCATACTTTTGTCAACTTACCCGTTGTTGCGGGGTTAGTTGGCATACCCAGACAGCTTATGTCAACTAGCCCCCGAGTCCCTATGCCAACTAACCCCAATCGAGCAAGTAAAATAAACATGGCGACCAAAAAAATTGTTTATGAACTTCAGCAGAAATGGACTTATAAACTTTTAGCTAAATGTCCAAAGATACTAAAAACTTGTGAATGTTATTCCTGAATTACTGTACTATACAAAACGACAAATACTGAATAATCAAAATTTTACTTTCTTATATGAAAATCACGTTTTCCATCCTTCCTCTAAAGGCAATGCCTGGATCCAACTGGCGTTCTCATGCAAGTTGGACGTTTAAATGACGATCATGTGACAGGCTCAGTAGCACTCTTAATAAACAGTGAATTTTTTTAAAGGCACAATGCCAACTAACCCCTTATGCCAACTAACCCCGGTCTCCCCTATATTATCCACGGCAGTGTTGGGCAAAGTTTAATTGCAAGAACAATTAATTGGTAACACAGCAACTAACAATTCATCAATTGTAATTCTCGAAGAAAACAATTATTTAATTGTTAAAGTTAATTGTTAGTTTTGATTGTTTCATAAAACAACTAAAAAAAGTTCATTGCAATTATTTTAATTGTGAGTTACAATTGACATACCTTAATCAAGTTACAATTATTTAATTGTTAACTGTAGTAATAACAATTATTTAATTAACTGTAGCAATAACAATCAACAATGAATTAATTTTAAATTGTTTTGTTAATTTTAATTAAAAATAACAACTAACCACTTTTTTTATTCGTCTTAAGTCTAAAACTTATAGCTTAATTTTCCTAAATCTTTACTCATTTCGTTTTAACACATATAAAGTAAAAAGTTAGTTTTGATTGTTTTCATAAAACAAATAAAAAAGTTCATTGCAATTATTTTAATTGTGAGTTACAATTGACATACGTTAATAAAGTAAATTTAATTGTAATTAATTTAATTGCAATTACTTTTTTAGAATCAATTAGCAAGACAAATTAATTGATTGATGTCCAACACTGATCTAGGATAAGTTTTGTCTATTATTAAATTTGCAATTTATTTTGAATCATCAAAATTTACATAATACACTCATTAACAACTCGATTCTCTAATTCATGTGAGCGTTTTTAACGAAAAAAAACTAGAAAACTAGAAAAAACTAGAAAAAAACTAGGCAATTCTGAAAAACTTACAGTGACAGCATACAATGAAGAAATGATGATCACATTATCAAAAAATTATAAATTTATTGGTTTCCATTTTTACATAGAAAAATTTCATTTTAAGGAAGTATCGAGGTATTTACAGCACCATTAATGCTTTGAAAATGTACAACGAAATCCAAAATATCACATTTAGCAAAAAACAGCCTTTAGCATTACATAAATATATGTTAATCTGTAAACTTTTGTAAACTTAACTCAGAATAAAATTCATCTTAATTTAAGCTCAATAGCCCTCGTGCAGCTCTAGTTGTATTTTTTTTTTCAATCAAACCATTACATATTCCAATTCATAAATCATTACAAACTCTTACTGTTCGAATTTTATCCGGTTTTCTGTTCTCAGATCATAAAAAACATAAGTAGATAATATTGGCAAATTGGAGTTGTAAATTTTTAATCGTACATCAATAAACCATTTTTAATAGTAAACCATGCTGTTTAATAAAGAAAAAAAGCATGTTTAAGTGAATCAAAATATCTAAAAAAAATTTAACCAAACTTATTTGCGCCGTGCCATAGCATTGCAAGAGATTCCTTTTCAAATCTTATATTTTAATAATTATAATGAAATTTTAACAAGACTAATGAACTTATAATATTTTTTTACTCTTTTCTCAGAATCTAATATCTATTCATAATTTTTTGTGTTTATGATAAAAATTTTAATATTTGAAGAGTACACGAAAAGAACCACTTGATTTAGTAGAAGGCTTTCCTCAATATGCCTCTTTTGCATTGATAGCGAGAAATCGCCTAAACTGGTATAAAGAAACCGCTTACTCGCTTTGTTTTTCTTTTGCGGCAACCCTGATTAACGCCAGAGATCAGTGGACCGTTTGTACCACAAATGAAGAACTGAAAGCAAAACCGTTTTCCTGTTGCCAATGTCCGCCAAGCAGACACATAAGGTAAGACTTCTAAAAAATCAAGTGGTTCTTCCCGTGTACTCTTCATTTGTAGTCGTCTGTAATGTGGTATATTTCCGGTTATCTTAAATATATAAATGTATATATATTTTTTTTAATTATTTGTGCTATTATTAGTTTTAAATTTAACTTTTGTTTCTACAAACGTGCTTTGTGTTCGGAAAATAATCAAACAAAATTGATAGGTGGGTATGACAAATGACAGTGATTGAGCCCTCTAGAAGGGAAGGGCGTAGGCTATATAGCCCATTACCTCGCTTACCAGAAGAGACAGTCACAAGAGACACACAAAGAAGGACGCCACAAACACTTAGACAAATAACAACATTTATTGACAAACACAAACATCCATGTCTTTACCGGGATTCGAACCCGAGCCCAGCAGCTCCAAAGGCTAGTACACTAACCATTGCGCCAATGGACCGGCGGGCGATAGGTGGGTAACTTTTCAATGACTTTTAAAAATGTTTTATACTGATATCCATGCAGGAGGGGTCCAAATTGGAAGCATGCTTTTAATATAGAAATCTAAGGTATTTTGAAAATATAATGATAAACAATATAATGATTTTAAATTTCCTTTTAAATTTAATCATAAATAGTAGAATTTAGTGATTTTGTCTATATGTCTTAAGGTAGGCGAATACCCAAAATTCTAAAATGTTTACTATTGCTTTAATCTTTTCCAAATTTGGCATACTGATTTCAAATATAATGAATAATACTATTTAGGCATTATTTTAAATTTAAATATAATTTATTTATTTTAAACTGTGTTTTTCTACTAAAAAAGGATATTTACGCTAACAAGTCTACCACATTGAATTTTTATCATATAAACATTAATTATGTGCAAAATTCTTCGTTTTGAACTGATGCATGCAATGGCCCTCTAGAGTTGCATACAAATTACAAAAAAAGAAGTTATTAAGAAAAATGTTATAAATTAACCACAAAAAAATGATTTTTTTTTTGATTAACTTACATTTGGACATTTTTAAAAAAAAAAAAACTTATGTATTTACACCGGATGTTAGAAGTTCATGGCACAGATTTATATTGAAATAGCATCTGTAAAATATTTCAGGTAAATTAATGTAAAACTTTTTATACTAGAAGTGTTGGCGCAAACCCCTTTTTTAGGTGAAAAACACCGTTTAAAATAAATCTATTATATTTAAATAAAAAAAATTGCCTGAAAAGCATTGCTCATTATATTTGAAATCACTATGCAAAATTTGGAAAAGATTAAACTAATAGTAAAAATTTTAGAATTTTGGGTATTCGCCTACCTTAACATCATTTGCGTGGCCGTTCAAATTCTACATTGTGAGTTCGTATATCATTATTTATTTGCAATCAGTTCTCTTTAAAGGGAATGGAACCAAAACAAGTGCTCTAATTTTGAATAAAAAATTATAAATGCGCTTAGACAATTATAAACGTTATTTTTGATAGTTTGAATATAAGTTTTAAAATAAAGTTTAATTATACAGTTATGTTCATAAAAATGACTAATACTATAGTGGTTAATAAGATGCTAAGTTGCATTGTTAAATAACTGACAATGCATTTTGTTCAGGCTAAAGAATTTAAGTTCAATTTATTTAATAAAATTGTTTTCGAGTGAATTTTATTTTACCATTTTTTCATATTTTCATTTGATTAAAACAAACATTATTTAATTCTTCAAAAGACAAGGAACTTCCCTCTAACGATAATTAAATACAAGCTCAACTTGGTGGAGAAAAATCGCAAGCTGACGATTCCAAATGGAATTATTGGGGGTGAAAGAGTTTGAACCATGCGCTCCCCTAATTGTTTTGAGCAGTGTACAACCACATAACATATTTCAAATCAATTAATAAAGAATTTACGGAAAGCCAAGTTAAATCCATAATAAGGAAGCAATTTTTTTTTGTAAAAAAAAAGTTAAGGATGTAATTCTGCAATGCCGAATGCTGTAATTGGCTCTAAACTGACCGACATTTACCATGTTGTTTCTTGGAAAAGTTTCGTAATTTTTGAGAAAGTTAGGATAATAAAACTTTTGAAGAAGAATCAAATTTCAGATTTATTAATGGCTTAATAGAGCGAGAGCCCAGGTCCCCCAGACCTAAGTTATTTTGTCATGAATGAAATGTATCGGATTTGGCTTAGTTTTCATAAACTTTTTAGTGTTTGCATACCTGCTATAGTAGACCGACTTTGTTTTCAATAGCCATTTTCAGCAATTATTAAAATCCCGATTTCCTTAATTAATATTCCTTATAAAAACCTTGCATTGCACTGGTAATGTCTAGTGTGACGATAATAAAACCTAACCTAATTTTAGATCTTCGATACTGCCTTCCTAGAAGCCGATTTCGTTGTTACACTCTTAAAACAAAAGAGTGAAATCCACTCCAGTTGGAGAAGTGCATTTTCGACACCCTAAAGGCATGCATATTTTCTCAGACTGAGTTAAAATCACTCGTTTGGAGTGATCCTGTCGGAGGTTTAACACACAAAGGATCCACTCCAAAAGAAGAAGTGCATTTTCCAGTCTGGAGGAGTGAAATCCACTCAGACTGAGTTAAATTAGGAGTGTTTGTTTTAAGAGTGTATATTGTGCAATCCAACGAAAAAATCCTGGTTTAGAGAGAGCCTGGTGCACGTTAAATCTTTCTTGATCCTGGTGGGTTGCTTTGGGAAGAATGAACAAAGTGTGAATCAGGAGACGTCACGCTTCATTTTAATTTCAAACATTGCAGTTATTTGAAATTAAAGATTTTCGTTTGTTAAGACAATT
This sequence comes from Hylyphantes graminicola, assembly GCA_023701765.1. NCBI lineage: Eukaryota > Metazoa > Arthropoda > Arachnida > Araneae > Linyphiidae > Hylyphantes > Hylyphantes graminicola. The sequence goes on from CM043122.1 coordinate 5,610,695, forward strand.
TTTGAATTAAAGTGTTCAATAAGAATACAGAATCTACAAAATAAATTTTACCTAAACTATATAAAATGTATTTACTTAAATAACAATTGAAGTGCGTAATGGAAGAACGTTCTAAGTGCCAAACAGCACGAGAAAATGGGCTTTTAACTTTTTCTTTTACACTTAGATACTTTAAAAACGGCACTTTCAAAAGATGTGAAATGTACTAAACTAGATTTCTCTTTTCATAAACTTTTTGTTATCTTTGAAGGAGGTACTAACATGTTCATTGGCACAAAAATCTTAATTTTTTCAAAAATGTCACTTAGCACGTTCTTCCACTAAGATCTCAATTATGTGTTTGACCACGTCAAGTACGCTAAACACAAGAATGGGAACCGATTTTTTTTTACAAAGCTAAGTTGAAAAATTAAAAGGTGTCGATTATAATGGTGAAAATGTATTTAAATAATTAAAAGAATGTAACGAATTTTAACAAAGTTTTACAGATTTTTGCAGGATATATGAGAAAGGACCAGCGTGATGTGGTGGTTTGAGACGTCATTCTACGGAGTGTGCCTTCGAAGGTTCTGTCCTCACTTCATCCATCCTGTAGGACGAAAAGGAGTAAAAAAACAAATGAATAAAGCCATACAGGATCAAAACTCCTGACTATGTCACTGAAAAGTCTAAGCGAAAGAGCTCGAACGACTACTGGTCTCTATACCGAAATACCTCCGTGTTAATACAATGCAAAAAAAATGATTTTCTGAGCCACATTTCTTCGGGTGAATTGAATAGTTTTATAAACGATTTTATATGATAAATGTAGTGGACTTGCAGCTCTTCATCAGCGGTTCCCTACCTTTTCTGGACCATCGCCTCATTCTTTAGGTTGATTAACATCCATCGCCCAATTTTAATATCCATGTTATGTCAAATCATAATTTGAGTTAAAGTGTAATTTTAAAACGGTTTTATAACACTTTCTACCGTTTATAAAAACGACCAAAGCTTTATCCGGTCGCTTTTAGAAAAAACTTAAAAAACATATTTTTGACATATTTTTAAAGAACAAACGTGACAATATTTACCAAGATATTTTTACTGATTTCTAGAAAGAGTTAAAAGTAAAAATTTGGCTGGTTTAGTTATGGTTGGAGAATGGCTTTGCTGTACAAGGTACAACATAAATTTTAATTTCCCCCCTTTTTATACTCATCGCCCCCTGATCGCCCCTCAAGCATTTTTTGTCCCCTTGATAACACAAATCGCCCACTTGGAGGCGATCGCCCCCAGGTTGAGAACCGCTGCTCTAAATATTACCACCTTCTGAAATTGATTCAAATATTTTATTTTAACTTTCAATAAATAATTTTACACAAAATATCCGAACCAATTTGAAAAAGTGGGATAATAGAGACCTGTAAGTCATCCACATTTATCATATAAAAAAGACATTTGCAAAAACATTCAATACAGCCGGAGAAATGCGGCTTAGAAAATAATCGTTTCCATTGCATTAAGAAGCATTTGGGTTTGGAGACCCACGGTAGTTAGGTCTCATTCCCCATTCCCTTTCAGGTATCGAGTTCACTAGACTGCGGCAACAAAATATTTTCGTCGTCAATCAATTTTGAATCAGTTAACATGATAGTAGGATTTGGTGAGATATATTAATATTTTGTAATTTTGTATTTTTATTGACGTTTTATAATTCCAAAGTATTATTCGTAGTACTTTTGGAAACTAAAATTTATGTGAAATAATTATATAACTGAGGAGCGTAGAGGAAGAAGTAACATTTTTTTTAATTGAGCTTTTTGTATCAATGAACATATTTCTAACTTCTTTAACGATAACAAATTTCCCCTTTTAGATAAACTTTAACTTAGTATATTTATAGTATATTTTTTTACGTTTTACAAGTTCCTTTTTCAGCAGATCTGAGTGCAAACGAAAACTTAAATGCTCGTTTTCACTTAACACGTTCTTTTACTAAGCTATTCATAGTCAACGCATGTTATTGAAAAATATCGAAAATTAAATTTTGCCAAATATCATTTTTGTTATGAATATTAATTTCCCCGTTGAGTGAATGGTCTTTTCGTTGATTTCTTCAACATGCAATTAATTTAAGAATTTCAGAAGCAAAAAAAGGATTAAAGTTTTGAATCATTCTGTTATTTAATATAACTAAGCTAAATTTCTAAAATCCCGATGTTGCTACATTTAAAATTCATCTAAATAGAAATCAACTAAAAAATTCATTAGAAAGGAAATAATTTTTCCAGTATCTATGGCAAAAACAATAGGCAACAAAAGAGCGATTAATATTTCTACTTGATAAATTTGAATCAAACAGCAACCCTATTATTAAAAAAAAACTTTATTAAATATCACTATGAGATCTGTGATTGGTTGGAATCATCTATTGTTTTTAATCTGAATTTGCAGAGTCCAATCAGATACAAGCAACAGGCTGATGCTCCCTCCACCACGCATGCGCCAACTCGCCTCTAATAATCGCCAAAACTTGGCAGAAACTTTCAAGAAACTCTTTCTCTTTTGCGCTCTTGAAACCATCGGACTCGCTTTCTTATCCATCGTCGAAAATGGCTTAGAAGTCGATATTTAACCGATATGAAGCCGGCAACTGTTAGCTGAAAAAACAGGTGAGTTCAAAATATTGTTTAATTATATTAATTTTTAAATTATATTTATTTTTAATTATATTTATTTTTAATTAGATTTATTTTTAATTTAATTTATTTTTAATTATATTTTCAATTATATTAATTTTTATAACATAAATTTTTAATTATATTATTTTTTGTTTATATTATTTTTTGTTTATATCAATTTTTAATTATATATTTTAGTTCATTTTGAATTCTTACTTGTCAGTAACATAAGGTAGTTAGAATTTGTTTGAGCGAGCAAACAAAGTCTAATTACATAAAGTATAGATATTTAAATAGTTGGTCTTGTTCATATGAAATCAATTATTTAAGATTGTTTAACTGCAAAACTTTATTTAAATGATGTAAAACAAAATCCATAAATGTTCGTTGCGAAAATTATTACTACAGAGTAATGAATGTTGAAAGTGTGTAAGTTTCTTAAAAAAATTTTAATTATTCAGTCAAATATCTTAATGTAAATAAATTGACAATGCTGTGTGAGTGAACTAAAATTACTCTTTGTTGATATAAAATGGTGTTTGAGTAGATATACATATTTTAATAGTTTTAGAAATGAATGACTAAGTGACGAATGTTGAAGATAGTTTTATGTAACTGTTGTTTGTTTTATTGTATTCTAAAGAGAATTTGGTCCTTTTGTGATAAAATTTAAATAGTTGGCCTTATCTTCTTGCGACCTGGCGTCCCCATTTGGGGACATTTTTTAAAACCTCCCCACAAACAATTAACACGTTAATTACTTTCGAAATTGACCTTGTCCTATAGAAGAAGGTCCAAATATCATTTTTCAGCCTTTGATTACAGGTATCATTCATTTATTTCTATAAAAAAAATGAAGTTGGACGAGGGTCAATATGACATTGGAGTTCTTAAAAAATAATTTTAATTTTAATTCAAACTTGCCAAAAAATAATTTTAATTCAAACTTGCCAAAGGGTTATTTTAGTAGTTAATTTTCAAGGCTCTTTACATTAAAAACAATGTTAAAATTATCTGTTAACTACAAATAAGTGATACGGCCTTTTTTGTTGCATGTATAGCACAAAAATTTGTATTTAAGTATACTATACAAGTATACTTTTTTACGTTTAAACAATCCTTACAAATACAATTACATATGTTTTCGCGTAAGGTTCGTGTTTCGTTTCGTATAACCTAATACCCTCACACCCCCCCCCCCTTCTTCCAGTAATAAGTTAAAATAATTAAATTGGTTTGAATATTAATGGACTTTTCCCGTGTTAAACTCTCCAATTATAATGATTCCATTTACTAACCTGTTGCACATAGAAAGGGAAGACGAGTAGAAAACCAACCATGTCAATATCTATTACAAAGCAGCGTTTGAATATAAATTTTAATATTCTCGCAGCGCAGTAGACCCAAAAGTTATGCGATATTAACTTCAAACTCTGTACAATCCACAAGAATTTTTTTATGTAGATGTACGGATAAAATATTTATTTTTTAATGCATAAAAATGCTTATAATAGCATTGCTTTAACTAATTAAACACATTCGCGGCCATATTAAACAAAAGTTATTGCGTTATGATGTTTACTGAAAGAATTTTCGGGCTGGGGAGCCCAATCGGTTGCGGTGTTCGCCTTGCATGCGGAAGGTCCCTGGTTCGGGTCCGGGCATCGCCAAAAAAACTGCCGACCTATAAACGGCCCGTGCAGTTGAAAAATGCCCGATGAATAACACCCCGTACAGAGGAAGTGCACATTAAATACTTCCAACGCTGCATACGATGTCGCTTGACGATGTGTGTATTATGAGTGTGTAACATATTTTTAATTATTGTCTCATCCGACATAGGCGGCTGGGGAGCCCAGTCAGTTAAGGCGTCCGCCTTGCAAGCGGAAGGTCCCGGGTTCGAGTCCGGGTATATCTAAAATAACTGCCGACTTATAGATTTCTTGTTATTGGTAATAATGAAATTCTCTAAATCCAGTTTGGCCTGAGGGGACCAGCCTGTTAAAGCTTCACTTTATTGATACAATAAATATAATAACTAAATAGAATTCCTTTATCTTTTATAGAAACCGTGACATCTAATTGAATCAACTTCAACCACCTGACTCATTGAGAGAACTGATTGCAATTACCTCCATCCAATGAAAACTTCTCTTGAAAGCTTCTCATAGCAAAAAGGTTAGTTTATATTTATCATAATTATTCTGTAGGTGCTAGGGAGCCCAGTCGGTTAGGCATTCGCCTAACATGCGGAAGGTCCCAGGTTCGGGTCCGGGCCTCGCCAAAATAACTGACGACCTATAAAAGGCCCGTGCAGCCAAAGTGTCCGACGAATAATACCCCGTGTAGAGGGAGTGCACGTTAAATATAATTTAAAGTCCTAACGCTGCGTACGAAGTCGCCCTTAACCGTTGCGTTGGGTGCCGACTCAGGTGTCGGCTCGTCACTTGACTGGTTCTAAAATACGACGCCCGTCGCCAATAGCACCGATAGAAATAAGAATCCAAGTTGCAAATATTTGTTAGAAAATGAAGTAGTTTACTTTAGAATGTGGTGCAATTGTTAATATTAGTACACTCTTAAAACAAACACTCCCAATTTACCTCAGTCTGAGTGGATTTCACTCCTCCAGACTGGAAAATGCACTTCTCCTTTTGGAGTGGATCCTTTGTGTGTTAAACCTCCGACAGGATCACTCCAAACGAGTGATTTTAACTCAGTCTGAGAAAATATGCATGCCTTTAGGGTGTCGAAAATGCACTTCTCCAACAGGAGTGGATTTCACTCTTTTGTTTTAAGAGTGTATATCGATGAAAATTCTTGGTGCAACTCATGATTTGAAATTGTTTATTTGACGAAGCATTACAAAGGCCTATTAAGCTTTTGCTTAAATAGCTTTTAGCTGTATGTTAGGTAAGAGTTGCGCAACCAACTTTTCTGTATGTAATTGATGCGCTGATTATAAATATATTGTTTCGCAATCCTAATTTTAGCGTTTAGGGTCTCAACTCACCAAAAAATAAAATGGCGGAATAAATCACTAAAATTGGAAGTACTTAAAATAGATATCAACTTATTAAAGATATTGGGGGTTAACATTAAGTAATGATATACGTTGGTTTAGAAATATTCTGTTACAGTGTTCTCTTTTGGTGGTTAAGGGGATACGGTACCCAGAACATTATTTCTAGAAATAATAACATAAACTTTTAAATTATAGCGGTTTTTTTATGTAATGTTCGCTCTAAACAAACATTTTTTAGCAATTAACACGAATATTTACAAGTAGTTTCTCATTTTTTTAATTAAAATTTTTAACTTTTTAAAACGCTACTCCTCTTTCAATTTTGATAATAACTCCGCCAAACTAACTAAAACCGCTCCACCAACTGATAGTAACTTCCAGGGAATACATGTTTAAAGATCTTAATCTATTATCATAATCGATACCCGATAAACCTTTAATCATTTTTGTAGCCCTATGCTGAACTTTTTCAAGCAACTCTATATCTTTTCTGAGGAAGAGAGACCAAAACTGAGCAGCATAATTCCAGATGTGGCCTTACCTTGTGATTATTTGAAGTTAATGCCCTAACCCCCAAACTAATGGTCAGTGACAAAACATTAATGAATACTACACATAAAATTCTTAATAAGTGTACATGAAATCGCAATATATCTCCATTTATGATAATGGCTGCCATATTGTAACTAGGTGATTTCAAACATAAAGCCGAAAATTGGAAAGGACAAACAAATTATTCATGATGGATATACAAATTATATCATAGAAATCCAAATACATTCTAAAATAATTAAATTCCAATACTTTATGATTTATATAGTATCTACAATATATCAATATTTTATTCTAAATTAATCTCGTATCTCAATTAGCATACGTGAAATCACAGTAATTATAATAAATACGTATACTGCCTGTTATTTTGTTCTTTGGTGTATCTTTCTTATCAAAATTAAATTTAATTTACATGACTGAAGTAATTGATCCTTATAATAATATGTAAGGTTTCATAAAGAGACTTTATCAATACCTTTTTTTTTTTTTTTTTTTTTTGAAGTAATTAACAACTCTTTTGATTTTTTTTTCTTAAAAAAATCTTGCATTACTTTATTTTCATAAATACGCCTACATTGATTTTTTTTTAATTTTTCTATTAACACTTTGAAAGAGCACTTCTAAAAGCCGATTTTATTTAGATATGTATTTGGTTTTATATTTATAACTTAATTCATCAGTTTCGAGCTTTATTATATCCGCTTCTTCAGTATTATTTTTTTCTGTCGATTTATGATACATCAAAAGGAGTGATTTTTTTAGTATATACAAAAGCAACTCGCTATTTCTAACGTTAATTACAAATAAGCAAATATGAAATTTGGGGATGAGAATATTTCCCTCAATAGCATCGAATTTTTTAAATAAAAAAAAGTAATTCTTGGGTGCGGTTGTACCTATGAACGATGAATAGGTTTTCATTATCATGTTAATTAAATAACTAAATACGTCAACACATATACAAAAATAAAAAATTTCGGGAATATTTCAATTTCAAACATATCACACAATAATATTAAGTTAAAGTTAGATATTTCTGGTTTTTCGTTCTTAATCTTATGCATTTAACGTACTTTTATATTCGAGAGAATTTTTTTTAAAAAAACGGGATTACGGTGTTGACACTGTCGATATTTCCTTCTGTCTGTCCGCCCGTACACGAATTTCAACTTTCGTTCGAAATATTCGATTTTAAAATGTATTTTTATTTGATAGGTACGACATCGGAGACGTAAATTTATTTATTTGTTGTCTTTGTTCTGCCAGTACTATAAGAATTGATTATTGAAGTAGCATATATCTTTGAGTATTTAAAATATATATTTTAGTTCTTTCATAAGTTCTTGTTTCCAATTATACTTGGACGCTTCTTCTTTATTGGCTCGACAACCTTTTGTGGGCCAGAGCCTTCTTCAGAATCTTCTTCCATTCTGATCTTGTTTTGGAAAACCTCCAGTTTTGTAATTTTAGCGTTCTAAAATCCTCATCGACACAGTCAATCCATCTAAGTTTGGGCCTCCCTCTTGCCCTGGTGCCGATTAGTTTATAGTGGAAGACTCTTGATGTTAAGGTAGGCGAATACCCAAAATTCTAAAATTTTTACTATTGCTTTAATCTTTTACAAATTTGGCATACTGATTTCAAATATAATGAATAATACTATTTAGGCATTTTTTTAAATTTAAATATAATTTATTTATTTTAAACGGTGTTTTTCTACTAAAAAGGGAGGTTTACGCTAACAAGTCTACCGCATTGAATTTTCATCCTATAAACATTAATTATGTGTTTAATTCTTCGTTTTGAACTGATGCATGCAATGACCCTCTAGAGTTGCATACAAATTACAAGAAAAGAAGTTATTAAGAAAAATGTTGTAAATTAACCACAAAAAAAGGATTTTTTTCGATTAACTTACACTTGGAAATTTTTTTTTAAAAAAACCATATATTTACACCGGATGTTAGAGGTTCATGGCACAGATATATATTGAAATAGCATCTGTAAAAAATTTCAGGTAAATTAATGTAAAACTTTTTATACTAGAAGTGTTGGCGCAAACCCCTTTTTTAGGTGAAAAACACCGTTTAAAAAATCAATTATATTTAAATTAAAAAATTGCCTAAAAAGCATTGCTCATTATATTTGAAATCACTATGCCAAATTTGGAAAAGATTAAAGTAATAGTAAAAATTTTTGAATTTTGGGTTTTTCGCCTACCTTAAAGAGTCACGGTTCATTCTGCACAGATGATGTCCAGCAAATTTCATTCGGTTTGACTTTCATTTAGTTGATATCTTCCTCCCGATATATTTTATACAGTTAACTGTTATAGCTGTGCCTCTGTATACCATTGATGTTCACTGCACCCATAATTTTCCTCAAAACCTTTCTTTCAAAGATAGCCAGTCTATTTTCATGCGATTTTGTCATAGCCCAGGTTTCTGAGCCATAAATAAGTACTGGACTTGATATACTAGGACACAGAGTAAATAAAAAAAATGCTTATTTTGGCATATGTTTTGAAGTAATTCTTTGTAAGCATTGATTAAAAATTTTAGGTAAAAAATTAAATTTTGTTTTCATGCCGTGAAAAAAAGTTCACACTTCAGAAAATTTGCTTATCTATCAATGGTTTATAAAATAAACTAAACTACTTTTTTAATAGCGTCCTTCAAACTTGAATGAAAAATAGTTAAAATGAAAGTTGAATATATGATTCGAAAGTTTTTTTTACTGGTTTTTCTTTCATCCAAAAGAAACATTTGGGTATGTCGACTATTACTTACTAGGGTGCATTTTTTTCGGAAATACTGCTGTAAAAGTCATGACTTAAACAAACATTCCCTCTAATTTTGTCACTTTCTGTGGATATATCTTAAAACATCTTATATTCTGTCAAAACTAGTATTTAAACTCAATATTTTGTGGGAAGATTCACTAAGGAAACAAGGTAGATTATATATTGGCGCAAATAATTTATTTGTTGGTACAAATTTTCAAAGTTTCAGCTAGTCTCTCAAAACGCTCGCCTTCATAAAAAAAAATCGCTGAAAATCGTAAAATTCGTACCAACAAATTAACCATTTACGCCAATAACCTACGTTGTCTACTTCGCGAATACTCTCGTGTTACACCTGCAAAGTTAGATATTTTCTGAATCTCGATATTTTGTTTTATATTCAAAATTTTTACTATGCATTTTAATCATTAAAGTTTCGTATTTTTAATTATGGTCCGCTGTTTTACACACATAAAGTACTTTTTCCAAACACTGAAGCGTTTCTTCCCAAAATAGTTCGTTACGAGACAAAAGTCTGATGATCTTACGCAACTCCTTTTACTGATTACCTAGTACATGAAATCAAAAACCTCAAAGTAATTTCGATGACATCATCGATTGAGAAATTTTCAATATTCATTAGTTGTACTCTTTTAAATTGTGTCCCTAAGTATAAGTTTAGATCAGCGATGAAAATAATCTTTATCATTATTAATTATTCAATAGGATAAGAGATATTTAACTGTTTTTAAGTGGTTCAAGAGGTTGATCTTTATTTTAAGCATTGACTTTATAATTACGTTTTCGAAAGCGAAAGAGTTACTCATAATTTCATATTCCATTCAAATATGAAGTCATACTTAAGCGAGAAAGGTTCCGATTAACCGCTTACTTGACCAAGGGGTGCCAGGCATTTGTCCTTGTTAACCTCACGCGGGACCCTTAGTGTTTAGTTTCCAAGATGCTTGGTACTCATTTTATTGACCCACTTAAGAGATGAAAGGCTAAGTTAACATCGCACAGTCCGAGACTCGATCCCCGGACCTGTGGCGTAGCAATGCGAAGCAGTACCACTAGGCCACTGAGCCTCACAAACATACTAAATAGCATTCAATTTAGCAATCAAGTAGCATAACATACAAATAACTGAAAAGTTTGTCGTAGATTCTTTAACTCCTTCAGTCCCAGCGATGCCATTTGATATCATTATGTTTTCGTAATTTTTTCAAAAATATTAGGGCTGACATCTATTGGGACTAATAAAAAATATTTTCTAATAGAAAAAAGTTTGAAGAATCGAATGATATGCTTTTTGATAACACAAATGAAGAGTACACGGGAAGAACCGCTTTATTCCGTACAAGGGTTTCCTTAATAGCCTATTTGGGGATGATAGCGAGAAATAGCCTAAACTGGCGTAAAGAAACCGGTAACTCGCTTTGTTTACCTTTCGCGGCAACCCTGATTCACGCCAGAGATAAGTGGATAAGACACACACGTTTGTACCGCAAATGAAGAACCGAAAGAGAAACCGGTTTTCGGTCGCCAATGTCCACCAAGCAGACACAATTATAGAAAGACTCTAAAGAAATCAGGCGGTTCCTCCCGTGTACTCTTCAAATGGCTATAGACGATCGGGAAAAAAATTCTAAAATGATGATGCCAAATTGTCATTGGGACTGAAAGGGTTAGAGGTGAAATATAGAATTAATGTAGGATACACTCTTAAAACGAACGAGCGATTTTAACTCAGTCTGATTAATTTTCACTCCTCCAGTCTGGAAAATGCACTTCTCCTTTAGGAGTGGATCCTTTGTGTGTTAAACCTCCGACAGGATCACTCCAAACTAGTGTGATTTTAATTCAGTCTGAGTTAATATTCACTCCTTTCCAGTGTCGAAAATGCACTTCTCCCACTGGAGTGGATTTCACTCTTTTGTTTTAAGAATGTATCCAAACTAATTTCAAATTCGTCTGCCTTTATTGCAGGCCCATCACATGAACCAATTGTGAGATCCGTTCCATTCCCATATGCCAAAAAGGCCGACTTCCCTTCCTATCAGTAACATCAATCGTGAGTAATATAACGGAACATGTACCTGTTTAAGAAACATTCCTTGAATTTTATTTAGAAACACACAGTTAAAATTTTTGGTGCAAGATTTCACCGGAACTTTCTTGCTTTCACCACTATTTAGAGCGTAAATTTGCCAATTTTGTGGTGAAACTTTAATTTTGATGCACCTCGACGTTTCAAATAGTGATGGCAGCTTGAAAGTTCCAGGAGTCCTTTGCAATCCTGCACCTATCTTTTTAAACATTGTATAATTTTGTGTACTTCTGTTATCTAGGTCCATTGCAGCATCCTGCAACTCAATCTGCTTCTGAAATGCAGGATAACGGTAAGTGTTATAACAAATGAAAAGCTTAGTGAAAAACCGTGCTGTGACAAAAAGATAAAAGCAAGAAAATGAGTTTTAAAATTTTCAGTTTGCACTCGGATCTGTTGAGAACCTGCACTTTCAAACCGTAAAATAGATACCAAACTTAAAATTTATGAAAAAAGGGAAACTTGTTATCGTTATAGATGTTAGTAATATGTTAATTGACACAAAAATCATAAATTTTTCAAAAATGTCCCTTAGCGCGTTCTTCCACTAAGTTCTTCAAATATAAACTCGTGCACTTTTTAAATCAGACGCTAAAATATGTAAAAATAAAAATATGACTTAACCAAGCAAAGAAGGCGCAATAGGTATTTTATACCCAAATGATAGTTTTAGACCTAAATGTATCTGATTTTTCTCAAAGAGTGTCAAACCTTTACTTTTGATTAGATGGTCTCTCGATCAACTTAAGTCCTAAATTTGTCTACGGCAGAGATAATCATTATTGAAATCTGTCCGTCATATACCCCAGTAGCACACAATATCGCATGATATCTTTCTGGTGTTAATCCGACATCTTTATAACATTGTGATATTAATTTGACATCGTAGAAATTCGTATGCTGCTAGAGTTTAGAAGCATAATTAGCCCTTTCAGTCCCAATGAAAATTTTGCATTATCCTGTTATTAAAAAAATTCTGATCGTCTATAGCCATTTAGGATATCAAAAAGCACATCATTCAATTCTTCAAACTTTTTTCTAATAGAAAATATTTTTATTAATCCCAATAGATGTCAGCCCTATTATTTTTTTTATTATGATCAGAAACATGATGATGCCAAATCGCATCACTGGGACTGAAAAGGTTAACAAAGTCATTGACAAGTTAACTAGTTTTTGGATCATTTTGGCCAAATTTTTGGGCAATTATCTTATCATGATTAAAATACTAATTACATTGTCTGATTGCAAGGTCATTTGCCATATACAGTAAAGAAAACCGTAATATAAGTAGGTAATATTGTACATTATAATGGCCATAAGCACATTTTAATTAAAAAATAACGTTAACATTTAATATGTGAAAAAAAATTACTGTTACAGACACTAGGAAAATCATCATCATCTTGTAAAAAAAAGTAATAACTTAAAGATCTAACTCAATTTAATTGTACCTTGATTCATTTATAATATGCTATTTCATATAGGGTCAAGTGGGGTAAGTGTGATTGGGGGTAAGTGTGTTACCCCCAATAACATTGGGGGTAACACAACATTAAACATTAAACAGCTCTTGTAACTTTGGAAATCATTCTAAAAATCTGAAAGTTTGCAATATATAACATTAGACCACTTATAATTAAACTAAAAAGAAATATTGACCTTATTTTTTGTTTAAAGAAAGTTTTGAGCTTTTGAATTTAAGTGCAACTGTCTTTTTATGTGGGTTTTCCTATGCGGGGTAAGTGTGATAAAACAGCAATGGATTTTGAAATGCAAATTTTGTACACTTAAAATTGTAATTCAAACATATAATTTTTTTTCTACATATGTATGTTTCGTATAATAATTCACTACCAATTTTAGGATTTGGAATTTACTTGAAGCAGAGAGCGAATTTTCTTAATGAAAAATGCAGAAACCCTATCACACTTACCCCACTTGACCCTATTCATTATGTTTCGTAACAGAAAAATTTTGTACTAGTAATTTTTATCAATGCTATTTTTGATAGCGGAAAGGCTTAACCGGTGGACCGAAGATGCTGGATCCTTCAACCGACGATTTTTAATTAGATCAAGGTAAGTACGATTTTGAAAAATGTGTCTAGCCTTAATAAATAATGCTTTATACATGTGTATAACACTTGTGCTACTTTAAGTCATAATTATTACATTTGTTATATCTTGAAATGTTTTAAATAATCAAGTTGTTAAGCATTTAAAACATGGAGAAAGGTTAAAAATTATTACTTTATTAAATGGTATGAAATGTAAGCAAAATTCTTCATCTTTTAAGTATATCTGAAATGCTAGGAAATCTAGTTTTAACGGCATAAATTTTCAAGTTAGTCACATTGTCATTCATTATCTAATAATTTCTATTTTAATCGCATCTTTGAAAATAAGGTAAATTTTATTAACTAGTTATTAATAAGTATCTAGGATAAAACACCTGTATGTAAAATTGTTCATTTATATATATTTTTTTTTCACTTCGAAATGTTAGTTATTAGATCTTAGTAAGTGCCTGAGTAATGGGATAGAACACTTGCTGTAAGTTGTTGATACTACTTTTTTTAATAGTAAAATTTTCTAAATTGCTATTAAAAATAGTCTGAATTAAGGTATCCATATACCTTAGACAACTTTTTCTTTAATTTTTTAGATAGACTTTTAAAATTTTGAGGAGATCAGGTACATAAAAACTAATATAAAATTCTTTACTGCAATAAAAAAATTAATTAGCAATTAATTAATGTGTGCCAAACTGTGAACTACTTAACGACATTTCAAATGAGTTGTTTTCCATAATTTTTGCTGAAAAGCAAACACTAAATATCTAGGAATGTGATCAGGTAGAATCTAAGCTCTAAGCATTAACCCTTTCAGTCCCAAAAATTTACTACACTACAGAAACATCTGATATTCACAAAATAAGCTTATTTTAGGTCAAATATACGAATTCCATAAGAAAAAAAATCCATTTAAATTTTTTATATGGTTTTTGAAATAATGCCAAAATTCTTTAACTGTAGAAAACAACAAAATAAATATATATATATTACCTAAAAACACTTCGAGTTATATATTTTAAGGTATCTGACCATATTATTAAAAAAAATTAGCAATTATTTTAACCGAAATAGTTTAAATTGTGTTTTAAATATGTGGAACTGAAGTGAACTTATCAAAAATCAGGAGAAACGCTTGTTGACTATTTTCTAAATAAAAAAATAGTAGTTCTGACTTCTATTGAGATTAAAGTAAAATTTTGTCTGATAGAGCAAAGTGTGAAGAATCGAATGATGTGTGTTTGAATGTCATACCTTGACATAAACATTTTGAAAAAAATATTGAAAGTGATGATGCCAAATGGCATCACTGGGACTCAAAGGGTTAAATTATGATAGTTTGAAATGGCTACACTCTTAAAACAAAAGAGTGAAATCCACTCTAGTTGGAGAAGTGCATATTCGACTCTGGAAAGGATTGAATATTAACTCAGACTGAGTTAAAATCACTCGTTTGGAGTGATCCTGTCGGAGGCTTAACACACAAAGAATCCACTCCTTCCGGGTAAATGCATTTTCCAGACTGGAGGAGTGAAATTAACTCAGACTGAGTTAAAATCACTCGTTCGTTTTAAGAGTGTAGCTTTGTAAAATATGATTTTATTTTAAATAATTTTATTTTTTAAAAGTCTGTAACAAGTTTGATACTTTTTACAATTATTATAAAAAGTGTGGCCACATACCCTGATTCATAATCTTTAAAATGCACTTTAAATTTATAATCAAATGATATTAATTTGAAATATTGCGCTCGGAGTACGAGCGTATTAAAAAAAAATTCGTTCTTCAGAAAATGATTTCAAGGTTTTTCATTGTAAGATTGATGACAATAGAATTGCCTTTAAAAGACTACCTGTAAATTAAAAACAAGTACAAGAAATCTACTTGCACAATTGGGAAGAAAAGAAGCAGATAATAGTTTAAATCAAAAGTATAAAAACACATATTTTGATTAGATTTTGATAAATTTTTCCTTTTTCTATGGTATATGGATACCTTAAAGGATAAAACACCGATTGTAAGTTGTTTATACTATAAATAAGTATCTTGAAAAGGATTGGTTGAGGAATAGAACTCCTGTTGTAAGTTTTCTCATTGGAAAATTTTAATTAATAGATGATAATAAGTATTTGAATAATGGGATAAAATAAGTAAGTTGTTTATTCTAATTTAATGTTTGTTTAACTGGGAAGTTTTAGTAAAATGGCAATAGTAAGTTTTCTGGAAAAGGGATATAACAAATTCACATAAGTGCTGTGTACTTATTTTTTGTAATAGTTAAATAGTTTATGATTGAATGAAATATAATTTTATAGAAAAATGGGTAAGAATTTGTGGAGAATTTAATAAAAGTTATTTGAAATAAGTGCGAGCTTAACTTAGGGAGAGAAAATTCGAAAGTTTAAGGATTCCAATTGGAATCATTGAGAGGGAAAGGGTTAAATATAGAAAGAATGGTTAATCCTAAACCATGATTATGTTGCAAAGAAGGATTTTCTGAATTCAAGTATAATGACATACAGCTATGCTTGTTTAAAAGAACATTTTAGAAATTCTCTTGTTCACTTGTCGGTAAATTGTTGAATTGTTGTCGTCGAACGGTAAATTGTTGAATTGTTGTCGTCGAACAGTTAAAGTTCTCTAATCGCACCTTCTTGGAGAATGAAGAACCAAGAAATCACACTGAAGAAAAGTAAGTTTTCTTGTTTCATAATTTTGCTTTTCATTATTTCAAGTTATGTTTTATTATATTTTTTTTATCTTTACACTGCGTTTAATTATTTTAAGTTACGTTCCGTTGTTCTTTTATCCTTACACTGCGTTTAATTATTTTAAGTTTTGTTTCTTTATGCTTTTACCTTTACACTGCGTTTAATTATTTTGAGTTATGTTTTATTATTATTTTTTCTTTACACTGCGTTTAATTATTTTAAGTTATGTTTCATTATTCTTTTACCTTTACAATGCGTTTAATTATTTTAGGTTATGTTTGTTGTTCTTTTATCCTTTCGTTCAACTATTTTAAGTTATTTTTTATTATTATTATTTTATCTTACACTATTTTTTTTTTAGTTATCAAACGTTATTCATATTTTTATGTAAGGTATGCAAGCCTTTCAATTTATCACTTTAGCTCATTTTGAAGAGAAGATATGTGTATTCTAAAAGGTATTTGTAGTTTAGTGAAGAAATTAAGTTAATAAATTAGCCTGAGGCGCAACTAGAAAAATTGCAAAATTGGTATTTCTCCATGGATTTTTTTTTCACTTTTCAATTATTTTTTGTTAACAAAAAAATATTATTATGCGGGTTATGTTACCGTGGCTAAGCGCCACAAATTAGCTGAGCATATTTAGACGAATGCTATGACTTGGTAGATTAAAGAATGTAAGTAGTTTGTAGTTTAGTTTAAGTAAGATATTTCTTTAAGAAGTTTTTAGTTTAGTTAAGTTGGGCTGTAATAAAAAGTTATATAATATCATATATTAAAAAAATTATTATCTTATTGTGTGTTTTATTAAGCTTCTTATAATATGCAATAGGCAAACAAGTGAAATTTAGTTAATATAAAATGTTTAAAAAAAATTATTTACTGGGCTGCATCTTACAGACCTCCTTTGGATATGTTATTTCATTTTGAAAGAATAAAAAAGAAAGCATTGCTAGTTTTAAAATCTATAGCTTCTTACCTATAGCTTATTATATTATTTACTTCTTTTTTAATATAACTTTTTTGTTTTTTAGGATGATTAGAAGAAAATTTAAGTGAATATTTTTAGATTATAACACGATGGCAATACCAAAAACAGTTGAATAGTGAAAAGAAGTGAAAATAAAAGCGTAATAAAAGAAAATATAAGTAAAACAACAATTGGAAAAGAAAAAATTTGGTAATATCAGAAGGATACTTCGATCCCTTGAGATTATGTATGCCATCAAGTCATAAGTCATTGCTACCTCCAAATGCAAAGAAATTTCAAGGAAGCCAAACCGAGCAGCATTTTTACACAACATAAAAGCTACCATCTGGACACAGATGAAATGTCTTATAATAATTATTTTATCACTGCCAAGAAAAAGCACAAACGTTTAAAAGATCTATAAAATTATTACAGTTTAGAAAATATCTTTCAGAAAGAAAAATTTTCTTTTGGTAGAAAGTTAGCAAAAGTAGATCTCAAGAAATTTTGTTAGATCCAAAAAATAGAAACATTTGAACTTCCATTATCAAGTAGAAAGAAGTGTAAACTACGAGAATGAAAGTTATTTGTTGATTTAGCAGGAAACTTATTCAGTTTTGGCACAGTTGAAGAAATGACAAGTGAACATTTTTGGACCGAAACTATACACAATTTAGCAGAACTTAAAATACACAAAACGAAAGAAAAATTTTAGTAACAACAGAAAGCTTCTTTTATCCATTAATATATAGCTTTGAGAACTTTTATTCAAGGTCGTTCATCCGATGACTAAATGTTGACTTATATAACATGCACAAATTCGTCTATGAATTTTGAAAGAAGACTGGTTTAAAATATTCTCATCTCATGGAATTTTGATTATTTAATATTTATTAATATTTTTATAGTTATCAATCTTGTACATAAAAATAAGATATTTGCCAAATTTAGGACTGACAACTAAATTGGAAATTAATTTTTCATTAGATATGTTTGAGAAATGTTCTAAATATATTTATATACAAATGTAATAAAAAGTGTTATTGTAAAACTATTGCACATTTTCCGTTTGTTTAAAAGTTGCTATGCTACAAGAAGTTATTCTTAATTCGAATTTTTGTACCCCATACAAAATATTTTATAAAAATTTCCTATTTTGTAAATAAGTTACCTAAAATAGTGAACATAACAATAAATATTTGCTCGGGTTTTTTTGCTTACAAATTCTTTTAAATTATGAACATTACAAAATATGCATAAAAATCTATTTAAACTAGTGAAAAGTATTAATACATAAAACATAAATGAATAAAAAGATTTAAAATTCAAAAGAGCAATTTTGCTGAAAATAATAACAAAAAATAAAAAATAGTAATAAAAAAGTTATGAAAATAATAATAACTAATAACTAAACTAGGAATGTTCATGAGCACTGAGAAACCTTTCTTTTTTTTTTAACAATACAGCAATGTAGCTTCGGAAGACTTTTAACATGTATCATGTAGCATTTTATTTTAGTTAATATTTTAGCATGTTATTTGTATACTACTATATATATGTGTAATCCTTATTAATCACTTTTGCAGAAAAATGAATCAATTAAATTTCCCTGTCAAAACCGAAAGCATTGAAGGTAAACAGTTTTACAATATTATTTAATTCTAATTTTTAAAAAATGTGCTTTTAGCTCAACAATTAAAGTATAATAAATTCAAAGACGTGTGTAAAATGTATTTTTATAGTAAAAAGTAACAATAATGACTATTTTATTTACTTGATTTTGTATTTATGTACTAATTGAATGAAAGATGATAATACCAACATTTTTAAACTTTTCTCAGATGAACAGATAAACTTAACAGATGAAGAACAAAGCCAAAATTTTTCACTAAACGGGATTTATGAACAGGTAAGAAAACTTAAGAAATAATTTTACTGTGAAACTCTTTTATTGCGTCATTGAAGGGACTTCTGTTATGATCACATTTTGAACAAGAGACGCTATTTAGTATTTGCGATTAGAAAGTCTGAGAATACATCCTTATGGTGGGACGTGTAGCTCTAGTGCGACGATATTCAAATCTAACCTTATTGTAGGATGGTAGGTAAGTTATAGTCGTTTCACATTGACCATTTCTAGCCTCCGGGGAGGTGGGGCACTCGCCTAGCATGCGAAAGGTCCCAAGTTCGGGTCCGGGCATCGCCTAAATAACTGGCGACCTATAAACTGCCCGTTGCAGCCAAAAATGTCCGACGAATAATATCCCGTGTAAGGGAGTGCACGTTAAATATCCTTCAAAGTCCTAACGCTGCGTACTATGTCGCCATTAACGGTTGCGTTGGGTGCCTATTCAGATGTCGGTTCGTCGCTTGACTGTGGTTCTAAAAGACGACGCCCGTCGCCAATAGCCCTCGTGTAGCTCTAGTGCGACGATATTTCAAACCTAACCTAATCTGAACTTCGGAGAGGAGCTTACACACATCCATTGCCACCTCGAAATTAGTACCCTAGTCAAGTACCAGGTCGACACCTGAGTGAGTTCTCAACGGTACTTCGAGCGACATCGTACGATAACTTTCGACTCCACTTATTTAACGACCACGTATATCGCAATGTACTCGGACATCCCAGTGATTTTTTAGGCGGTTAGGTTAGATTGAATTATCGTCGGACTTGCTGTTTGCAATAATTAAAAAAGTTCTTTATACTTCTAAATTGTATTTTATACTTCTAAGTTCTCTATACTTCTTAGTTTCATTGGAATTAAAAATAAGTCTCTATTATTCTAAGAATATCATACAAAAGATTGTTTTATTGGTTTTGAAAGTAGTAAAAATATTTAAAGACTGTATTTCGAGCGGAAACTCATTGAAAAATGTTGGTGCAAAAATAACTTTTTAAAATCAATGACACCTTTTTTTTCTTCAATAGGATGCCAGAATCAGCAGAGACCGCCCGGAGAAGATTCCCAAATATTCCGTACATTTCATTTTGGTTGGAGCTCCGGAACAGGGAGCAATGATGCCAAGAGGATTTGCAGTAAGCTCCAACGAGTAAGTTAACCCTTTCAGTCCCAGTGATGCCATTTGACATCATCACTTTCAATATTTTTTTTTTTAATGTTTGTGTCCCGTTACGACATCCAAACACATATCATTCGATTCTTCACACTTTGTTCTATTAGACAATAATTTACACTAATCTCAATAGAAGTCAGAACTATTATTTTTTTATTTAGAAAATAGCTAACAGGCG
Organism: Hylyphantes graminicola; assembly: GCA_023701765.1. NCBI lineage: Eukaryota > Metazoa > Arthropoda > Arachnida > Araneae > Linyphiidae > Hylyphantes > Hylyphantes graminicola. Next base: position 5,630,840 of record CM043122.1, read on the forward strand.
TTTCACCTGATTTTTGAAAAGTTCACTTCAGTTCCACATATTTAAAACACAATTTAAACTATTTCGGTTAAAATAATTACTAATTTTTTTAATAATATGGTCAGATACCTTAAAATATATAACTGGAAGTGTTTTTAGGTAATACATATATTGTTATTTTGTTTTTTTCCACATTTAAACAATTTTGGCATTATTTCAAAAACCATATAAAAAATTAAAATGAATTTTGTTTTCTTGCGGAACTCTTATTTTTGAACTAAAATAAGCTTATTTTGTGAATATCAGATGTTCCTGTAGTGTAGTAAATTTTTGGGACTGAAAGGGTTAAGGGGCTCCAGTACCCAAAAATTCTTAAAAAATTCATTTTTTATTGGTTTTTTAAAATATTATTTGAACTTTTCTTAACATTTTGCAAAAAAACACTTAAAATTTTATGCATTAGTTTTTGAGTTATTAATTTTTAAATGAGACGCACTCTATAGGTATCCTACCACAGATGTATACTTTAAATGCTCGTATCTCTGTTCGTGTTTTTTAAATTTAAGGATAGTGAAAAATACTTCTCCTCTTTTAATATTGTACATAAAAAGTTTCTGTAAATTTCTATAGCATCCTAAAAGTATAATGAACAAAACTATGCATTAAAACTTTTCATTTATGTTGTCAGTATTTTTGGAAAAAAATGTCAAAGCTTAACTTTTACTTTTTTCGTAAAAATTTTTGATCAAATTTCGAAAAATATTTTATTTTTAAAGTTAAATCTAGATTAAAACTTGGATGCATAGTTTTGCTAAAATGTTATTAGGGAAGTTATATAAAAAATTTGGTGATAAGAAGTCGAAAAATGAGGGAGGAGTAGGGATTTTTAAATTGCTAAAAAACTTAAAATTTTTTAAATACTAAGGCATTTTTAATAGCCCTCGTGTAGCTCTAGTGCGACAATAATTCAAAGCTAACCTAACCTAACTAAGGCATTTTCAAAAAAAATTTTGCTAATAAGTTTTACAAGATGCACCAGTGTATAAAATCTGAATAGTATAAGTTCATAAATAAATAAAAAGTTGGGGAAGGTACTGGACCCCCTACACATGCATTTATTTATTAGGCACGTCAAACAAATGCAAAAGATTCATATTATATCTGTATACTGTAATTTAGATATTACAAAATCACCATTAAGCGCAGTTTATGTTCCACCAAATGCCATTATTAATCGCGCAAATAGTTTTAAAGTAGGAAATTGCAAATACTTAAAATTAAACATTAATTCAGTGCATAAAGAGTTAATACATTAGTTTGTATTCCATTTTCAGTGATAATAACGGATACAGAGTAACGATAGTTATTGAATCATGCGACCCTCTATGGGCAACTTGTTGGTCTTTGCCTGAAGAAGAGGTAAGTAAAAATAATTAAACATTCTTAACTATTAATTGGTACTAAATTCAATGATTTATTTTCTATTATTTAGATAAACAATTATGACTATATCGAGAGTAAAAGTAATTAAAAGCCTCAACCGAAAAGCATAATAAGATCTATGAGTAACTGTATTGTTTAAGTAAACTATCTAAGGACCGCAAATAAAACATCTTTTAACTAACTGCATTAATTGTTTTATTAAACCCAACTGCATTAATTGTTTTATTAAACCCAAAAAATCCGAACACATATGAAGAATCCAGCCGAAGATACCCTTGCTTGCACAGGAATCTTCCCGTCATCAGATCTGCTTTGCGAACGTAGGCGACAGGACACCAGTTTCTTCCTTGCTTCTTCTCTCACGGTACAAGCATGAGACTTGTGTCTGGTGGGAATCAGGGTTGCCGCGAAAGAAGAATCAAGTAAAAAAAATGGTTTCTTTACACCAGTTTAGGCGATGACTCGCTATCTGAGGCCTGATGCAGACAAAATGCAAGGCAATGACGGAGATTTTCCCCTGTACTCTTCATATTTGCCCCCTATAAATAGGGCTGCAATTTTGGCGGTCTAGACTCTGAAGACGCGACGTATTCCCCGGAACTGAGAGCCATTTTTTGTGGCACCATCTACACTCTTAAAACAAACGAGTGATTTTAAGTTAGTCTGAGTTAATATTAACTCCTTTCCAGTGTCGAAAATGCACTTCTCCTACTGGAGTGGATTTCACTCTTTTGTTTTAAAAGTGTAGGCGACTCTCGCTACCAATTTTAACGCCCACACTCTCAGAAATACTACTCTCACTTTTGACGATTCATGAATCCTCAAGCCTCATTTCGTTAATTTTGAGGATTATCTCGTCAAACTATCACGTGACTTTTGAATAAACGCGAATCCTCACTTCGATCTTGATTTGACGATTCTGTATCTTGATTTTGAGGAAACTGAATCTCATTGTCGTACTCACATGCCCAAAAAGACGAAATATTTCTTTAGATTAGACGAAATTCGAATCCTCGTAAAAATGACGAATCAAACTTCTTCACTTTGAGGAAAAGAAAACTCGGAGCATTTACCAGTAAACGGCATTGTCAAAATTAAGGAAAATTTCGTCATTTTTGAGTATTCATTTCTGAGAGTGCTGTTCTTCATATATTTTAACAATCCAACTAATCCTTCGCTTTGGTTTTAGCGAGATGAATACCGATTCAACACTTTCATCTGGGACACAGAACTGCGGATGTTCCCAAGCATTCGAGAGCTTATCTCCGACCCCAACGAGAGCCACCATCCACAGATTTCCCGATGGCACAAAGTAGTATCCAACTTTGCTCTGCAGTCTGCCGAGGCAGGCTGCAAACGGCCTGGATTAGCCAGGATTGACGGATGCTTCGTCAGTCTGCAGATGACCGAAATGCAGGTCCGCATGGAGTTTGACGAAGAAGATGCCCCTCTGTTAAGGCTGAGAACAACGGGTAAGAAATTGTGTTTTTTTGTCATGCATTTTGCTGTGCTGGAGAAATTAAGGATTGCCAGTCCCATAGAGCTGATGCGTTTGTTTTGGAATCGCTAATTTTTCAGAAGTATTACTTTCGCCATGTTAGCCCTTTATCCCCAGGTATTAGAATCAACCAACATAACATCTAATTGAAATAAATTTGAAACGAAAATGTGTTCTAGTTATTGAATTATAATCGCCAAATATAGTAACTCTTGCCTATATCAAAAACTTCCTCACCTTTTTTCAAAGTGGACTGTTCCATAATCAAAATATTTGAGATGCTAAGAAGTAACAGGCGGAGTATATTTAAACCTGCATTTTTTGTTATTTTTTGTCCAGATCTCAGATCCCCATATTGGCAGGCGAATCTTGAGAGTCCCCGCAGAATCGGGGAACTTCTAAGACAAATCTCCGGTAAGTACTCATTTGAAGCGTACACGGGAAGAACCGATTGTTTTCTTTAGAGTCTTTCGTAATTGTCTCTGCTTGGCGGACATTGGCTACCGGAAACCGGTTTTTCTTATGGTTCTTCATTTGCGGTACAAACGTGTGACTCGTTCCACTCAACTCTGGCGTGAATTAGGGTTGCTGCGAAAGATAAACAAAGCGAGTAACTGGCTTCTTTACACCAGTTTAGGGGATTTCTCGCTATCATCCCTAAAGAGACTATTAAGGAAAGCCTTGTACGAAATCAATCGGTTTTTCCCGTGTACTCTTCATTTTTGAGATTGTCAATTGACAATTCAAAAAATAGATCACTGGTTGTCGATTGATTGTCTATTGATTGATTGTCAGTTGATTGACTGTCAATTGATTCGATTTGAGATCAGTGTTATATACCTAAACCCTCATCTTCATATCAATCAAAGTATTGAGAAATCATCTTCATAACAATCAAAGTATTAAAGAAATCATAGTATCAATTAAAGTATTGTTCCAAAATGTATGCATTTTCGCACCATATATGAAAATATTAATAACTGGTAATTTAATTATTAATTATTCAACAGTCATTAGACGTTCACCCTCACGGGTGCTCAAGGCCTTGTTCAAATGGAGACTACTACACCCCTCCTACCGCCTGGTATATTCTGTGGAGGCACACGACAACAACAGGACTGAGCCTTAGCATTTGAAATAACTACAAATCCCTTTAACAATTTTTTAGATTCCAAAAAAATTAAACAAAGAAATTTACAATAAAACGTTTCCTCGTATTACGTTTATAAACGTCAAATTAAAGTCTATGTCGAAATTGGTATTTATAACAAATTTCAACCGAAAATTTCAGAATGAAAGATGCTCGAATTCGAAACATATTGCAAAATTAAATTATTTTTTTCATATTAAAGTACTATTATTAGAAAGCGGTAGAAACAAAACTTTTTTTTTCAGACCACAGAGCTGGAAGTATGCAAAATAGGTGTCTGGTAAGGATCGGGACAGTACTAAGAGGCCTTGCTGGTAAGTATACGTATTTTTGTTCCTAGGTGTTTGAGTGGTTTGAGGTTAATTATTTGAGAATATTTCTGTTAAAACTGTTTGTTTTATGTCAGATCAGACTGCTGTGCGAAGCTGGCCCCAGCTTGTGCTTCGTAGTTTTCAAGAGCTTCTAAGGCGACTAGCAGGTTAAGTATGCAGTGATGAACATGTTTTCGTCTTGTCAGTTACTGTAATATATCGCTTTGGGCTCACATTTTTGTACTACAGAGTTACAAAATGTAAAAGAACGCTACTTTTCTTCAAGGAAACGAAACCCTTTTCGATAAAATGTTGTTTGAAAGTTTCCCGCTGTCTTTTTTCTAGCCTCCTTGAGGAGCTTTAGCACAGCCAAATACGCCTTGTTATTTAAAACCATGGTCAAGTGACTAGGTCGACACCTGAGTTGGGCACTCAAAGGGGCTTCGAGAAACATCTTACGCTAACGCCTTCAAGACTTAGCAGTCATATTTTACGAGCACGTCCATTCAAGTGCACTTAGGCGCCCCCGTAATTTTTAACCCGAGCAAAATCCTACACTCATATTTTTAATCTAACCATAATTTTAATACAAATATATGCTAAAAAGTATGTTTTTCAAAAAAAAATAAAACAATTATGTTAAATAGTTGACTTTTATGACTTTCTTGGTGGGGGGCAAGTTCGCCGAACACTGCGACCTCAGGTCTATTGTATTTAACCCCAGAAATGACACAATCACAAGAGACACACAAAGAAAGAGACGACACAAACACTTAGACAAATAACAACATTTATTGACGGACACAAACATCCATGCCGTGACCGGGACTCGAACCCGAGCCCACCAGCTCCAAGGGCTACCACGTTAACCATTGCGCCAGCGGGCCGGCATGTTAAATAGTTAGTAGGGACACCTCCTAAACTCTAAAAATACATATTTTTTGTCTATAAATGCAACAAAAAAGGGCCGTCTAACTTATTCGTAGCTAACAGATTGTTTTTAATGCAAAATGCCTTTAAAATTAACTACGAAAAGAACTTAGTGAAAAAATTGAGAGAAAAAAATTAAATATTTAAAAAAAAACTAATATCGTATTGACCCTCATTCAACTTTATTTTTTATAGAAATAAATGACTGATACCTGTAATCAAAGGCTGAAAATTGATATTTGAATCTTCTGCTATCGGACCAGGCCAATTTCAGAACTAATTAACGTGTTAATTGTTTGTGGGGAGGTTTTAAAAAATGTCCCCAAATGGGGCGCCAGGTTGCAAGAGGTTAAAAAATTGTGTTTTCGAGCACGAATACGTTTATAATATAGTTGCGTTTAGAACTCACTCAGGTGTCAACTCGTCGGTTTTCCATGGTACTAAATTACGAGGCATACTTGGCTGTGTTAAAGCTTCTCTCGGAGGCTTGAAATAGACAGTCGAAAGCATTCATTTACACAAACAAATCAAGTGGTTTATGCTGTATTATAGATCGAAAGTAGAAGATCATCAAACGTCTAGGTGCTAATTAAAGTGAAAAACGCAGTTTTTACGAACAGTCAAGTCTCTTATGGGAAAACACAAGTTCACTTGAAATCTAAAAATTTAATTCAAAGTTACTGCGGTAAAAATTTCGAAAGTTTTTCTGTGTGAATTTCAACTTGTATAAACTTGGACAGCTCTTAAAGATTATACATGTTTCATGTTTTAAGTTGTTAAACATGTGGTTATGCATTTTATTTCTTTTAACTATAAACATAATGCAGGTCTGTTTTTCATATCCAAAATATTTTTCGCTTAAGATGTGTTTCCTTGTATTTCATATTATTTTAGGTGTTTATTTTTGTTCATATATGAATGCAAGTCATTCATAACAGTGATTCTATTTCATTCTTGATATTTAAAATGAAATGTTAGCTTTTCTAGTATCTGTACAAACATGTTTTGCGTGGTTCAAAATTTTTACTCATAAATTAGTCTTAAGTTGGTTTCTGAACAAAAATTTATTGAAAATTGGATTTAGTTTTTCTCTATGGATAAGCTTGACAAATTTGTAAATACTATAATTTATTGCACCACATTAGTTAAAGAGAAATAAAAAAAGTAAATATCTTTTTTGTAGTTTAAAAAAAAAGAAAAAGCAAAATTAAAAATAAATTAACTCATTAAAATCATTTACAATTTTCTTATTAGAAGAATAAAAACAAAGATATCGGAATAATTTTAAATGTTTTTTTTTATTTCTTAATAGTTAAAGAGTATAATTAAAAAAAATCAACCACTATTCGTGGCTGCACTATTCATGGAAATGGCGTACGGATGCGATCAACGCCCGATGACATGCTGAATTTAGGAGACAAAAGCAGTACGCTCTTTTGGTTTGTTAGGACAAAAAAGTAAATTAACGGTACGCTTTGAAACCGAAAACGAACTGCTGGATATGGAATTTTGTAATACATTGTTAAAATCGAAAACAATTTAATATTTTCCTCAAAATTTCAACAGGTGGCTAAAATTTCCTCCAATCTAGAATCGCCGGATCGGACATATTCTGCATCAATGATGTACTCCCGTACAGTGTTTTAGTTTAAGTCAGGAATATAATTTTTCATTTAAAATGACTAAAGATAACATGAAAACTTGTGTGTAAAAGCAAATTCTTACATTTAGTACATATAATATAAAAGTTTATAGTCTATATTAAAGAACTACAGAGTAAGATTAACTTAAATAAGAACGGGTTTGTCAAATTAAAAAAAAAAGGTGTGGCCCTTGTTTTATTATTAATAATGAAATTATATATTATTTTAGCATTATTAATGAATTAAAATTTGTCATTTATAAATCAACATATGTTACAGAGCTTAAAATTGATGGTAGATCATGTGGTAGATGGGTAGATCCTGTTGTAGATAGGTAGTTTTGTTACTAAATCAGTGGATACATCAAGCCAACAAGTTACGAAAACCTATAAAGTGGCTTTATCTTAGCAATTCTAAGAAAGTGTGCTCAAGTACCTGGTTTTAATCCTTACTTGTTGTAAAGGCTCACTATTGAAATAAAATGAGTAGTATAAACGTAAAAAAGTATAAGTTTTTTTTTCTGCAAATTTCCTAGATAGTTTTGTGGTAACGCTTTCTTAGCTTGTAAGTAGGTTTTTCTTGCAAATTATGTTCATTTTTAGAAATATATTTATAAAAATCTATGCTTGTGGAGTAACTAAACGTATTAATGACTCAAAATATACTGACATTTTTAGAGATATTTTACGTTTAGTGCATTTCTCATTGCGGCTCTTTGAAATAGTAAAACGGCTCTGTTTTAATTTAATTTTTTTTATATTAACTCATTATATTAGGCTAAGTATATAAGCATTCGTAAATGTTATATTACGTTATTATTTTGTGATTTAAATTATTTACAATTTATAATCGAAACCGTATGCACCTTCAGAAGTATAAGATTATAAAATACTATATTCCAACACACTATTGATTGATAAATGGTGCAAACTTATTCATTTCATTTCAAGGTAGTCATTTAAAATTATGTAGTATTTGTCCTTATGTTGAGAATTGTTAAATCCGTTGGTTTAACCAAAAAAAAAATTAAGTGATAATAAAAACGTACGCCATTGAAGAACAATTACAGCCTGTTACAAAATTATAAGACTATGACCATTAAATTGTTTGCGTTCATCAACAAGAACATTTTATCGTGAATTTAAATGTGTAGCTAGCCTCAGTAACCCACAGTCTACCAAAAAGATCCTCAAGGTGGAGATGAATTACCTCGGCTTATATAATACTACATTCGTTGTTATTTGGAATAGTGGTTGGAACGCGGAGATAAATCTGTGCCCTCTAGCGTGAGGATGATGAATTGGAGGTGCACTTGCGGTAATCGCCACAAATGTATCAAAGGAAAGAAAAAAATCATGAATATAGACAAAGAAGTGAATTTAGTCAGTTTTATTTATTTAAACTTGTCTGATGAAAGTTACAAATAAATTTCGGAAATCTGCTCAAGTGAAATGTTTAAGTAGTCTTATAATCATGTAACCCTTTTAGCACCATTATTTTATACCTTCATTTGGCAAAAAATCAATTTTATGCATATTTTCTCTGCAAATAATTTCCTAAGTTGTGTTTTTTCATTTGCCACAGTTAAATTTATGATAACAGGTTATTTTTGTTGAGAAACAGAAAAAAATAGGGTGTTATAATTTTGAAACAGATTTGTTGCATTCCTTGATACTTATTTCTCCTTGATACTTATTTCTCATTGATACTTATTTCTCCTTGATACTTATTTCCTTATTATTCCTTGATACTTATTTCATTATTATTCCTCGCTACTTATTTTATTCATTTCTTGCTTATCTACTCCACTAATATAGATGCAAATGAATTCGTAACTATTAAGATAGATACTAGTATAAATGCTAAATATGTTAGTATAATCTCATACAGTTATTCCATGTTTCGTGGTAGTAATTAATATGTAAAAAAGGGCTATATGGTTAGTGTTATATTTGTAGTAATATAGTTGTGTACGTGTATTAAGGTAGTTACATGGTAGACATACGCTTTTTTTCTCAAGTAGCATCTATTTTTAAATTGATTGAAAACCGTGAAAAAATTTATTTACAGCAAATTCTAAATCAAATTATATATTTTTTTATTCATAAAATTGAAAAATTAAGCTTTGACTGATATTTAATTTTAACAATTTTGTGACTTTTTATAATTGCGCTTAACATATTAACTACTCTTAACATATAACTACTTTCAACATATTAATGCAATGCATTTAACACAGTAGTTAAACAAATTTATTGCATTTATACGTAATTTGCCCAATTTCTTTATTTATTAGTTTATTGACATTTTAAGGCCAACGTTGAAATACCCATTTTGGATCAAAAAATGAATGTATATAATAGTATTTGTAACCATTGCATGTTAAATGTTATTGATGAGAAAAGTTCTCTTTGGAAATTTCTTTATATTGAAGTAAGAATGTGTAGCATGGTATTTTAAGTTCCTGTGTGTTGTAGGATAGTAAATGTTTAATAGCCCTTCCTCGTATTCCCATTATTTATTGTCGAATCATAATTGTCATCATATTATTCCCACTGTTTAGATCGAATCATAAACCACTTTTTATAAATTCTTAATATTTTAATTTATTTGTCAGAAGATCAAAAATTTCACCTACGTAACCTCAGAAAAAAAATTATAAGAAATTCAATGTCTACTTCATGTTTTATTTATAGCAATATTTTTTTTAATTTGACTTATTTTAGGTTAAGGTATAATTTTTAACACATTTAAAATACATGTCCATTCGACCCAACTGCAAAAAAAGTTATAAATTGATCCCTTTCAATTTTCCAGTATTAAATACGGTACATTAAAATTGTTTGCATTGTGTTTCGATTATTAATATTTTTGCTTCCTTATAATGATCCTTAGATTTTAGTTCACAGGTTTTAAATGCGATAGAACTGTACCAAGTTAAAAGGAAATTTAAGTATTTTAATTATAATTCTATTAATCAGGTACTTTTTGTCCTAATTTATCAATAAAATGACTAAAAAGAATATTTTTTAAAAATTTGCTATGCAAATTTTTCCAGACTTATTCCATTTATTTTATTTGTAAATAAGTCAAAAATCTATATCAATGGTTTAAAACCGAACTTTACCTTAAACTTAAAAACTTGAACAAAAAAAATATGTCTTTGAACGTCCGAACCTTATCCGATAATTTTGAGAAAAAATTCTTATTGATGACCATTGGAATTGTATCGTCGAATAATGCTGTATTATAATTGCTTTGTTTGTTACCTTTTAGTAGTGTAGTGTAATCGTTTCCGGCTGCCTATTTCTATCCTCCATTAGGAGCTTTAACACAGCCAATAACGCCTCGTAATTTTACCTTGAAGTAGTTGTAGAGCAATTTCTTGAAATTGTGTTCGTTTTTAATTATTTTTTGTCTTAATAGACAAAATACACACCCGATCACTTGCTCAATCGCTTCGTGCGAGTAACCCCACATAACCCAAAATACGTTAAGTATATGTAGATTAGTTCGGCCAACTGAATGGCCCAATGATTGGCTTGCTTACCTTTGGGCCACGACGTTGCGGGTTCGAGTCCCGCTTAGGCATGGGCGTTTGTCTCTGTCCGTAGAATAGTGCTGTTCGGAAGATATTTGTTATACTTTACTATTGTAGTTGTAGTACTTTAATGTGAGATAGTTATATAGGAAAAATGCACTGCTCAAAACTATTAAGGGTGCACTTTGCGTACTTTTGTTAACCTTTCAGTCCCAACTTTTTATTTTTTATCCTCAAAATCTCAAATTTGTGAAATAGATTCATTATGCATTCAGAATAAAATGGCAAAACAGGGGAAAATATCTTTTTTAAACTAAAATTTAGAGTAAAAAAATTGGAATCGTAACTTTAGAATAACTTATAACAATAATTTTTAAAAATTTATTTGTTAAAAATAGTTAAATTCAAATTTTAAACATCTAAAAATGCAAGTATTAAGAATTTAGGGTCAATTTGTTTAATAAGATTGTTTCAGAATAAATTTTATTTTACTATGTTCTTTATATTTTCTCTCATTTAATTAAAACTAACATTATTTAATACTTCAAAAATAGATGATTCTTCCATGTAACGATACAATAGTGTGATCTTAACTTAGTCAGAAAATGTTTTTCAAGCTAATGATTTCAAATGGAACCATTGGGAGGGAGGGTTTAAACCAAGCGCTCTCCTAAATGTTGTGAGCAGTGTATTTGTTGTATTTTATATCATTGTAGTTGTAGTGCTTTAATGTTAAATAGTTATATAGAAAAAAATATATGTAAATACAATTCTTTGTTACATTGCATAAATGAATGTATAGTAGGGTATTTGTACAAATTGTATCTTAAATTATAGTAATTAGTTTGTAGAATAATAATGAACAGTGAGTAAGTCCAAGAGCGAATAGTAAGGCGTGGTCAGTAAAATTGCTTGAAACAGTAGCAATTAATGTATATAATATTATTTGTAGCAATTTTGCATGTTAAATGTTGTTGATAAATATTAAGAAAAGTTCTCTTTGGTTAATTTCTTTATGTTGTATTAAGAATGGGTAGTATATGGTATTTTTTAGTTGCTGCGTGTTAACACATTCGCTGGCACTAAATCATCGATAGAGGCTGATGAAGTAGAAAAACATCATGTTTTTTTAACCTGTTCATTTCAATAGAAATAAACTAACTGTTCATTTTTGAACAAGTACAAATCTTAGTTCGAGATCGTAAAATAGCAAGGTTAGGTTGATATAACGTCACTAACTAAAGCTACACGATAGCTACCTAGTCGTAAAAATACAAGGAAATGTTCCTGGCCTTTTCCAACCGGATAACTCATCATCTGGCACTAATAATTGAATTGAAAGCCAATTACCAGATTTGCTTCAGTGATTAACTTTTCGACTAAGAAATCCTCATAAAATTTTCCTAATTCTTATTTTTTGGGTTGTTTTTGTTTTTAAAAAAAATACAAAAAAATAATAAATAAAACAGACTATTTGCATTTTTTTTATAGTTAGATTGTTGAATAACAAACTGAATCACTTTACGAAATGCGGTATGTCAGGTGTCTGGTCGCCCTACTCTTGAGACGAAGGATTTAATTTCCTCGTAATTTTAAATAGAAGGCCCTCTTTCAAATCACCAAGTATTATTCCAAGCACAGAATGATCGGTTGCAAAAGTTAAAAACGAACTTGAACTCATAAGAACGGTTGATGAAATGGTACTATGAATTTCATCCGTATGTGCTGTTATCGGTGAATTAGAACCACGCGACTCCTTAAGGAGTCAGTGGCATCCAACGTGTTAAAGGGTATGTTTTATGAACAAGTCGCATTCCAGTCGGGTATTGTAGAGATGATTTGAGTAATAAACCTTTTTTAAGTTAAAAAAAATGTATATTTGCATCGTGCGTTTTGAAACTTTGTCTCCAGCTTAGCTGTTTTAAATCGAATCATAAATCACTTCTTATAAACTCTAAATATATTTAATTTAATTGTCAGAAGATCAAAAATTTCACCTACGTAATCTCAGTAAAAAAATATTAGAAATTTATAGATTACTTCAGGTTTTATTTATAACAAAAATACTTATGCTTTTACCTTACATATGTCACATAAAACTTTAAACGCCTTAACTTAGTTGCAAAAAATATATCAATTAATCCCTTGCAATTTTCCAATTGTAAATTTGGTGCGTTACAGTTACGTGTATTACAGTTCGCATGGTTTTAACAGGGTTAGCACTGTACCCAGTTAAAAGGAAATTTAAGTATTTTAATTATTTTTATTAATCAGTTACTTTTTGTCCAAAATTATCAAAAAATGACTCAAAAATTATATAAAAGTTTTTGTATGTATATTTTTCTTTACTTATTGGGTTCTATTATTCTTTACTTATTATCTATAAATTTCTAAACTTTTATAAACTCTAAATATTTATCTTAGTTGTCAGAAGATCAAAAATTTTACCTATGTAATCTTAGTGAAAAAATTAATTCAATGTTTGCTTCAGGTTTTATTTAAAACAATGATACTTTTTTATTTTACTTATTTAAGTTTAAAGTATAATTTTTAAAGCATTTGAAACGCCTTTAAAGTGCAAGCTTATTTAATTATTGCAAAAAAATCTTAATTAATATCTCTTAATTTTCTATAGTTACGAATGAATTTCTTGAATTTTTCCCTCACTTTTCTGTACATAAATAAGCTAAGTACTTTCCTGTACATAAATAAGCTAAGCACCTTTCTGTTAAAATATTATATATATTCGCTTATGCGTGCATATGCATAACATTAGTATAGTGTATGTAGACAATATTAGATTTAGTGTATTTGTAGTAAATAGTGTATAATTATGTATAGCATATACTTCCAGATAATTTATTACAATTAGGTATAGCCTATCTTCTGTTTCTATTGTGATTATAAAATCTCATTCCTACATATTTAGTTTTATCTGTAAAAAAATTATTTAAAATAGGATTAATTCTTAAAATTGCCGACTCTGTAGTATACACTCTTAAAACAAAAGAGTGAAATCCACTCCAGTTGGAGAAGTGCATTTTCGACACCCTAAAGGCATGCATATTTTCTCAGACTGAGTTAAAATCACTCGCTTGGAGTGATCCTGTCGGAGGTTTAACACACAAATGATCCGCTCCAAAAGGAGAAGTGCATTTTCCAGTCTGGAGGAGTGAAATCCACTCAGACTGAGGTAAATTGGGAGTGTTTGATTTAAGAGTGTACATTATTCATAAACTTCTCGCTGGTGGGTTTAAGTATGAAAATCATAAGCAGAATTAATAGTTTTTATTTTTAAAAAAATAGGCAAAAATCGGAGCCACGTAATATTTTTTTTATGTTAACGTGGAAGTGTTTAGCTTTCTTTTAACTCTTCACTTCCCACTAGAATACTACATATATGTTCTTATTTAAACACATTTTGATATAAATATATATATTTAAATGACGTTCTGTTAGGATTTTTGAAAAATATCAATTATTGTTTGCTGAGGGGCACGTTAACCCTTTCAGTCCCAAAAATTTACTACACTACAGAAACATCTGATATTCACAAAATAAGCTTATTTTAGGTCAAATATACGAATTTCATAAGGAAAAAAAATCCATATAAATTTTTTTATATGTTTTTTGAAACAATGCCAAAATTCTTTAACTGTGGAAAACAACAAAATAAAAAAGATATATTACCTAAAAACACTTCGAGTTATATATTTTAAGGTATCTGACCATATTATTAAAAAAAAATTAGTTATTATTTTATCCGAAATAGTTTAAATTGCGTTTTAAATATGTGGAACTGAAGTGAACTTATCAAAAATCAGGAGAAACGCTTGTTGACTATTTTCTAAATAAAAAAAAATAGTAGTTCTGACTTCTATTGAGATTAAAGTAAAATTTTGTCTGATAGAACAAAGTGTGAAGAATCGAATGATGTGTGTTTGGATGTCATAGCGGGAAATAAACATTTTGAAACAAATATTGAAAGTGACGATGCCAAATGGCATCACTGGGACTGAAAGGGTTAATTAAATGGAATTTGAGTTATTAAAGTCTAAAAATACTTTCTATATAAATTTACCAAGAAGCTCTGTCATTTTTTTTGTAAATAATATTCTATTCTAACATCTTGATAACATAATTTTTCATAAATTTACCGCTAAAAAAACGTTTTGCAAAACCTACGAAATTCTGCTTCACCCTTTGGCTAAATAATTTTTTATAACCGCGATTACACGCTTCGAGCGTTTGATTCCAGCAGCCATTTGAGCATGACCTTGATTTTATCAAGATAGCAATTTAACAAGCAGATACTTTAAGCTACCTCTAAAACTGGCGCTCAAGGTCACGAATCCATCTCGTTTGGTTTCGTGTACCTTGAGCGCCAGTTTCAGCGGAAGCTTACAGTATCTGCTTGTTAAATTGTTACCTTAATAAAATCAAGGTCACGCTCAAATGGCTGCTGGAATCAAACGCTCGAAGCGTGTAACTGCGGTGTATATAATCCAAGCAGCTTCGGTATCAATATTTTTGGAAAGCTGCAATATTCTCGTTTATGGTAAGAAAGTTTGTATTATGCAAAGTTACAAAATTTATAAAATGAAGTTGTGACGTGAATTTTACAATCACTATGCCTTTGATTTTGAATTTATTAAATAGGGTTTTTTTGCATAAAGAAGTCCAGTTTTCCAGGTGTTTCCCATTAAAGGAAATTTATTTAAAGAAAAGAAACCTAATATGATATTAACCATGTAAAGCAAATATTCTTTCTCCCAACCTTATAAGAATTGAAAAATACGTTCAGAGAAATGAAATGCAAAACCACACGTGATTCAAACTTTATTTATATAAATGAAGAGCATAGTAGGAAGAACGTGCTTTTGTAACAAAAAATAATGAAAACAACAAAATGAGCTTGAAAATATTGAGTTTTTAGTTTGCACTTAACGTTACAAAAGGTACTTACAAACGGCAAAAAAAAAATGTTTAACTAAAAGCTTATGAAAAAGGAGAGACTTGTTTTCTTTAAAGGCTGGTGTAAATGTTCGTCATATTCCATGGTGATGAGAAATTCCAGCTGACCCGAAACCTCAAACATTACGAGGAAGGATTTAGAAGGTTGATTTTATAGCATTTTAAACTTAGTTAAGAATTCAATTAATAAAAACCAAATTACAAAAAAGTGCTCATTAAAAACTATAACATCTTTCGTCTTCCCTAGTTCTTTTTAATACAATCGACACGGTGACGGTTATTTCCGCTTCCCTCCTTCCAGAGTTACTATGCAGATCGTGGCGCCCTCTAGCACTCCCAGATGACAAAATCTGATCTCTGCAGATAGAATAAATGTCCATTGACATAAAAATCTCGATTTTTTTTTCAAAATTTCACTTAGCACCGTTCTTCCACTAAGCTCTTCAAATAATATAATTAAACTTGTTTTTGTGAAATGATTATAATATTCAATAATGATATTCAACCTATGATTATTTGATTTTGAAAATTCAGAATTTTTACCTGTATGCATAACATGTATATGTAGTTTTAATATATAGGCATATGTGTATGTTTAGAGAAAAGATTACTGGGTTCGGATTAATTACTATGTGCAGATCAATATATCTTATGCTATTCTATATAACCTATAAAATATCTTTAAAAATATATAATATTGTGAACATGTGTATACAAAGTTATGTATTTAATGACTTTTGAAAAGTGTTAAATGATTGCCAAAGAAATTCCAAAAACTTATTTTTCTAAAGTAACTAAAATAAACTTAGCAATTTCTATGAATTAGCTAAGAGTTCTATCGAAACTATTCCGACATCCTTCTCTTGAAATACAGAGCTTGTCTCTATAATTTGATGAAATAGAAAGAGACGTGATATCTTCATAAACAAACAAAAAACGTGAATAAAACAATTTAGGTTAAAAAGATCATTGAATAGCATTTTAATTAACGTTTCATTACTATGAAGGACCAATGCATACCTTTTTTCTCATAGATATAGGAAGAGGAGCAGATATGCCCCTATGGTAAAAGGTGAAGCCACTTTTCCACAGTATCCCATAAGACAGTTCACAATGGCCATACGCCACCAAATGGCACCATGAGATAAATTCGACTAATAAAAAAATATATATTAAATATTACCTAGTTAAAACTTTTTGCCAGTTTTGCTAGCATAAGTTTATTACTGGATATATTTTGATAATTTCAGGTAGATATGAGGTATTTATTCATAAAAGCAAAAGCTCTGCTGCAAAAGCAGTTGTTTGCCAACCACTATCCCGTGATGCATTGCGAAAACGACGAAAAACGGCTTCATCACACAATCGCGGGTTCGTATTGCTTTTAACGGAGATTGCGCAATCGATGGCCATACCTGCTACTCTTAATATATCTGTCTTTTTATGACACTTCTGGGCACTATTCGATAAAATAAAAAGATATGTGATGTCTTTAAAAAAAGTGAACGAAACAATTCAGTTTCAAAAGAACTTAAATATATATATATAGGTGTTTTTTAATATGACTTATGAGTATTAAGGGCCAATTCATGCCTTTTTATTACACTTCTAGGCATTATTTGATGAGATAGAAAGATACGTGACAATTTTGTTTCGAAAGACCTTAAATTCAGAGAAATATTTTAATGTTTCATTAGGTATGAAAGACCAATTCATACATTTTTACGAAATATGTGATGAGGTGATGATACCTTTATATAAAAGTACTTAGTTACATTCCATTAAGCCAGCCTCATTTATTAAAAATGCACAGCGTTGGATACCGACCCACTTCGTATTTTACTAAAGCTCTAGATTAGCGGTCGCCAGTCGCCAACTGGAGACTATTACATCGAAAGTGGCTACCTAAAAATCGAACTCCAGTCGCCAAATGTGGCGATCATAATTTTCCTTTTTGTTCAACAAACAATTAATTTAGTACTGAAGCTGCATTTCTAAAATAATAAAACGCTCCGATTCGTTTCTGTCGGGAAGAAAGACTTGATGACAGTTGTTGCTCATCGGTGAAATTTTCCATCATCATTTTTTGTGTGACGTCACTGAATCCTTCGTGTGAAGTAAGTGGAACTGGGCGAGGAAAATCTTAAATGCAAATTTGATTTTTTAATTTTGATTTACGATTTCGGCAATATACAGGTGATTGATTTGCATCTGATTAAGATCTCAACTATTCATTTAAACGATTTTGATATGAGAAAATTTCATGAACAATTGTAGGTCGTGGGCGACGTCAAGAATTCTCCGAAACTAATAGTAGTTGAACTGATTGTACACAAAATAATTTTCTCCTAACAATAATGGTCAATCACATAATACTACATATTTTGTATGATACTTTTTTTACTATCAATCTTTTCATATAAAAAATGTCATTAATAAAATTTTCTTTTGTGGAAAATTGAACTTTCTTTTTGTCGCATATACTTAAATTTAAAACTGGCTACTAAAAATCCAAATGTGGCTACCATTTTTTTTCACTCTGGTAGACTGGCTACTATTAAAAATTCCCAGTCTAGAGCATTATATTTTACACTAGTATTGTTTTAGTACAGTCGAACCTCGTTAACACGAAATCGAAGGGACCATTAAAACATTTCGTGTTAACCGAATTTCATGTTGTTAACCGTTAGGATTTTTTTTACATTGAACCCGTGAATAGTTTTTTAAAAAAAATAACGTCTAAAAATTGTTGCGGGATTTCACCAAAAGCGATTTCACATTAAGAAATTCTTTGGCCCGGGAAATGCTTTCAGGATCCATCTTAAGCGAAATTTCGTGTTAAGCGAGTTAACTTAATCGAGTAGCAACTTTAAAAAAAACTTTTTGCAAGTGTTCTTATAAAATTATCATTGGTTAGGCCTATACATTAATACAACGAATTTAATAAAATTTCAAACGTGAGTTTAGGTAATTTTATTTGTTTGAAAAGAAATATCTTATAATTTAAGGGCGGTTATTTTCATGCAGTCGTTGTTTATAAATTGAATTTTACTATATATATATATGGTTATTCGGGGACTTTTGTATGTATCTTAACTTTTGCACAATCTTAGCCTCAAAATTGGCAACGAGAGTAGCTTCTAGATGGCGCCACCAAATAACTCTTTGGAAGATTATTTGTTGTTGAATATTAATCAATAACTAACAATCTTTATTTAGAGGATTTCCAAGTCTGAAATAATACTCTAACATCTCTACCCCCCCCCCCCCCTAATAAAATGAATAGTTATGAGATCAAAGAAAAATCGCGCTGGTTCACGTTAATTACGACCAAAGTCCAGCTATTAGGTTGCTTTGGGTGTACGCCAACCCGCTAAGGTATCAACCTCATACTTGACCACGGATTAGCTGTAGATTTATGAGGCCCTACGTTAATAGTCTGTGTATACTTTGTGTAGCATTCTAACAAAACTTGTGCCCTGTATGTATATTTTCTATGCTAATGTAAATATCCTCCTAGGCCGTTCAATGTAACAAAATACTTGCTTGCATTGGATGTTTTGTTATTTGACATTAACAATACACTACACATCAATTGTAAAACACTTAGAACTATAATTGATGTCTTTGTTTTGAATGTAATAAATAATGTATATGTGTAATAAATTTGAAATTTAAGTTGAGCTTTGGAAATCATCATTAAACTGTCTTAAATCGATAATCATTAAGTGTTATTAAAAAAGCATGTGAATGTATCTTTAATAAAACTTTTATTCATACATTTCCAATGTAAAAACAGCAACAAATCAACACACATTTAGTGCACTTATAAACTTCACATTGAAACTTTATCTGCATGCATATAGTATCCAAATCTATGGATAATATGAGAAAACTTATAATTAATCAACATTTAGTAAAAATTATAACATTTTTTGAAAATTAGCAACAACAAGAAATAAGACTTATAAAGGCAAACTTTGAAATGTTAATTTAATAATACATTGTCAACTTTTTTTATCAAAAAATCATCTATAAAATGTGGAAAACTCATATATACATTAAATAATATTGGAATTCGAAATGAAATACAGGAACTTTGATATACTTTGGAAAATACAAAATTTAGGACAATAGGTTTTCGCGTGTGTAAATTGCAAGACAGTAACACTTGGGATATATATTATTAAATAATAGTTATACACTGCGATCCAAAAGTTTAGACAATGACGTTTTTTAACTGTAAAATTTCGAATTGTGATAGTAGAATTACAAAACACCCCTAAATATATTAAATAAGTATTTAGAAATGATATAATTGAAACATAATAGCTTGATTTGCTATTAAAATTTTTTTTTTCAAAAACTAAAATTTTGTATGAGCCCAAAAGTTTAGACACAAATACGAGATTATGCTTATTTAAAGTAGATAATGGCCTAATTTCTCATTTTTGTTGATGAATTATATGTTTTTTATATGATAAATTTAAAAAAAAAAACAATATTCGGTGAACTAATCAGATTTAATAACGATATTGGTTAAATTTTACACCAAACAGACAAAAAAGCCATTTTAAAACTTTATTCAAATCATATTTGCTGCAAATATACAATTTAACATCTCTAAATACGAACCGAATGCCTACCAGTCCAACACCTTAAAGTTTTGGCACGAATTCATGGATTTAGAGATATGCATTGACCAATTATCTTGATGAAAAGTGCAGTCTTTCCCATATAAAGTCACAGAAGAGCGACATATTATTCTATTTTGCACTTTAGTCCAATGCAGAGATAGTCACCTCTTCAAAAACGACAAAAAAAAGTAGGAAATTTTAACGTATATTCACTCCACACCATCACGAAAGTTCCTTCTTCATACTGAAGTTCGAAGTTTCTTGAGAAAAACCGGTTTCTTTGAACCGGTTACAATTCAACCGGTCTCTTTAGTGCTATTTAAACACGTTCGGTTTAACCGAATATTGAAAAATAAGCTTCTGGAAACACCGGTTTTCCCCTCAAAAACTCTAGCATCAAGCTGGAAGTTTGTAATGGTGTGGAGTGAATTTACCTTGAAACGACCGACTTTTTTTGGCGGTTTTGAAGAGGTGACTATCCCTGCATTGTACTAAAGTGCAAAGGGCTGGGGAGCCCAGTCGGTTAAGCACTCGCTTAGCATGCGGAAGGTCCCAGGTTCGGGTCCGGGCCTCGCCAAAATAGCTGCCGACCTATAGACGGCCCGTGCAGCCAAAAATGTCCGACGAATAATACCCCGTGTAAGGGAGTGCACGTTAAATATCCTTCAAAGTCCTAACGCTGCGTACGATGTCGCCCTTAACGGTTGCGAGGGTGCCTATTCAGGTGTGGCTCGTCACCTGACTGTGGTTCTAAAATACGACTCCCGTCGCCAATAGCCCTCGTTTAGCTCTAGTGCGACGATAATTCAAACCAAACCCAAACTAAAGTGCAAAAAAGAATAATATGTTGCTATTTTGTGATTTTATACGGGAAAGACTGCACTTTTCATCGAGAAAATCGATCAATACATGCCTTTAAATCTACGAATTCGTGCCAGATCTTTAAGGTGATGGACTGGTAGGCATTCGGTTCGTATTTAGCGATTTTAAAGTGTATGTTTGCTGCAAATATGATTTGAATAAAGTTTTAAAATGGCTTTTTTGTCTGTTTGGTGTAAAATTGAACCAATATATCGTTATTAAATCCGATTAGTTCACCGGATATTGTTTTCTTTTAATTTATCCTATAAAAAACATATAATTCATCAACAAAAATGAGAAATTAGGCCATTATCTACTTTAAATTAGCATAATCTCGTATTTGTGTCAAAACTTTTGGGCTCATACAAAATTTTATTTTTTGAAAAAAAAAATTTTAATAGCAAATCAAGCAATTATGTTTCAATTATATCATTTTAAAATACTTATTTAATATATCTAGGGATGGTTTGTAATTCTACTATCACAATTCGAAATTTTACAGTTAAAAAACGTCATTGTCTAAACTTTTGGATCGCAGTGTATAAACTTACTGAAATGATTTTTTTAAAAAATTATTGGAAACTAAACATAAGGAGAAAAAGTATTCAATTTAGAATTTTGTATGGTAGATTTCAATTTACACAAAGTAAGCCAAAATCTAACATAAATAAGTCAACCAAAAGTAATAGTTTTACATACAGTAGACGCCGCTTCATGTGATCACATCGGGACGAACGTGATTTCATAACAATAACCGATTGATTAAAATACGCGGAAAAAAAAGTTCAAACTAAAAAATGATTTTTTTTTCATACGTATTAAAATGAAAATTATTTTAAATTACGAGTTGTTGCTGCAAAACTCAATAGTATTTAATAGAAATTAATGCACACTAAAGAATTACTAGTTAGTATAATTACTATTACGTATTTAATGATCATGAACTGCAGAAAACAATACAAAATACAAAAGGTTAATTATTAACTGAAAAAGAAATTATCAATTCTTTCGAAGCAAGTCATTAACGAATCGGTCATAATCATAATGTTTATGGAAGTGTTCCGTGCCGGCTTTATTTTGCACACCTAGACGTAAGATTCGAAGTGTCTCCCTCATCTGAGCAGGCTTCGGAATTTTGTCATCGATAGCACTTTTGGGTTCATCATCGGCATCAAAATCTTGTGACGAATCTTGATATTTGACACATACGGCTTCGCAAATGTCCTCATCACTTTAAACAAAAAAAAAAGTTTTCCTTCTTGTTTTTATTGATTTCAGGAAAATAAAATTTACATAAAAACTGATAACAATAAACGAACATTTGATTACAATAAACGATGATTTTTCAATGTATTTTGATATAAGCGGACAGGACTAAGTGATTTTGATAACATTAAACGATTGATTACATTAACCATGATCACATTAAGCGGCGTCTACTTTAACTATCAAGAAAACAAAGATAAATTTTTCTTAAAGATTGTATAGATATCTTACATTTTAATGTTATGTTTTAATGCATTACAGTTGGAAATCCCTACATATATTCCTATTGTCCCTAGATTTCGCTACAAAATGTTAAGAAAAAGTTGAAATCACTTTTTACCATAACCATGTTAAAAATTGCTACAAAAATAGTAATTTCTTCAGATTTTCACACCACTTCAATTTGGCATCTTAGGCTAAAACCCTGTGCTTATTAGAACAGCTTATTTTTTATAAACATTTTATGATAAGAGAATGTCTCGGTTATGTTACCACCCTGTCTTACAACGTTCTTAGCACAAAATAATTTAACCCTTTCAGTCCCAGTGATGATATTTGGAATCATCACTTTCAATATTTATTTTCCAAATGTCTGTGTCCCGTTATGACATCCAAACACACATAATTCGATTCTTCAAACTTTGTTCTATCAGACAATATTTTACATTAATCTCAATAGAAGTCAGAACTTTTTTTTTTTTTTTGAAAATAGCTAACAAGCGTTTCACTTGATTTTTGACAAGTTCACTTCAGTTCCACATATTTAAACACAATTTAAACTATTTTGGTTAAAATAATTACTAAAATTTTTTTAATACTATGATCAAATACCTTAAAATATATAACTCGAAGTGATTTTAGGTAATAGATATTTTTTATTTTGTTATATATTAATATATTGTTGTTTTCAACTTTTAAAAAATTTTGGCATTATTTCAAAAACCATATAAAGAATTTAAATGATTTTTTTTTTTGCTATGGAACTCTTAATTTTGACCAAAAACAAGCTTATTTTGGGAATATCAGATGTTTCTGTAGTGTAGTAAATTTTTGGGACTGAAAGGGTTAATAGAAAATTAATACATTGATACGACATACAAAAGTAAAAAAATGTGACTGAATTCAATTAGTTTTGTGAGTATGTAATTTAAAAGGAAGTATCACAAGCTTATTTCCCACACAAAGTGTTAGATATTATATTTTGCACAGGTGCTAATAACACCTTCAACTCAAGTAACATCACTTTCCAGAAGAAAAATGAAGTTTAGTTGCGTACTTCATTTAAAAAAACCTGTTACACACGCACAATTTGTAAATAAAAAATCATCTAAAGACATGAAAATTTTTCTATAAGTTTCAGGTACGATTTGGGCTAGCTTTTAGTTAAAACTTCATTTATCTTCTGCAGTATAATAATCACATTTTAAGTTTGTAGTTGTTTAATAGTAACACAAGCATTGTCCTATAAAACATAACTTCACACACATTGCTTCAATAATAGAGATACACAGTAATTGGGAGACATAGAAAGCACAATACATTTTTACTAGTAAGTAATAAAAAAAAACTAACATAAGTTTGGCATTGAAAACATTTCATAGGCATATTCAAAAAAGCAATTTTTTTTAGAGTTTATGCGGTGCCTTTTTTTTTTAATCTATAAATGTCACAATATATACACATATTTACATGACAAATGTAAGAATGCATCTTGTAAAAAATAAATAATATAACTAATGTTTATTCATAAATGTTTGTACCTAATAAAAAAATAATTGGAAACATAGCACTTGCCAAATACTTTAACTATATAATTTTTATATTTGTATCATAAAATATGTATACTCAAAAAAAAAAGTAGAAATTACTATACTTTTGTTTATTAAACAAAAAAAAAGGCTTGCATATAAGTGAATGCTTTAAAACTGAAGTGTACAGTCTGCTTTGAAAGTTAACACATTTACAGGTACAAAATCTCACTTAAAAGGCTTGGATAAAAAAATAGTGATCATGGAGTTGAGACAGGTATAAATAATTTTTAAAAAATAAATAACAAAAAAAGTAATGTTAAGTGTTATTTGTAGAAAAAATAAAAATTACAAAACAAATCTACTTTAAATAACTTAATTGTATTTCCTTAAAAAACTAATTAACGATTTCTATTAAATTTACACGATTTTATAATAGAAAATCTTGCACACTTATGGTTCGATTTCATACCAAGCAGCCAATATAAGTAATTATAAAAAATAGTGTAAATATAAATTTAATACTTACTTTAGAAAAATTTAAATGATAAAAATATACTAAATAATATAAACTATTTAAAAAAAACTAGTATATACAATGAATTTTGAAGCAAGTGTTAGCAAAATATTTTTCTCTAGCACAAATTCTCGAGGATGCGAAGGACACCATGAAATCCTGAATTCATGGTGAAACTTCAAGGTGATCAGTTAATCATTCAGCATATAGATTTATAATTATTGAGTTATTAACCCGTAAAGTTTAGATAAATGGGCAACATCAAATTACTATTTAAAATTGAAAATTAATACATTAAGTTGATTTTCTTTGAACTTTTGCACAGATATTTTTCACGATTTCTAAAAATAAATATTACTTATCATTACTTTTTATTTTGTTATTTATTTAATCATTGATACCAGCCTGACCCTAATGTTTAAATTATGTTTTATCATAATTAGGCAGTCATGTTAAATTTGTATTGAAATTGCTGCAGATAATTGTTCAAATTAAGCTTTGGCAAATCAAATTTCAGTCCGAGATATTCATTTAAATTCAAAAATTGTTAAAATTATATGTTTCAATTTTAGCAAGTGCAGAGAATAGTTCAATACAAGCCTTACATATGTGTAATGCAAAGATAAAATCATTTCAAGATCGAGATTTTACTTTTAGATGCTTAATCTTTTTTTTTTTTTTTTTTTTTTTGCTCTTGGTCCAAGCTACCTTAAATGAGTAATTCAAATAATTTTTAAATTGTTTTACTATAATTTTAAAGCATTTTTTTTACTATGGTCGTAGTAAATAAGTTAAAAAATATGATTTAAGTAATATGCCATAATTAAGAACAAAAAAAGTTCTAAAATTTTTTTTATACAATTAAATTAAGTTTATACTATTATAACTGTTCACCAATGTATACTTGACTAGCAAACAAATTTACTGGCAAAATAATATTAAATGGGTTGCTAATCTTTGGTTAAGAAAAGTCATAAGAAGAAAAAGTACTTTTAAAATATTTTGGTAATAATTTTGGGGAAATATCTTTGTTCAATTTTTAGAATATACAATGCTGAAATTCATATCAAATGTTTCTTCGAAAAATATAAAATAGCTTTTAAATGTAAAAAACTATCAATAATACAAAATATGCTTGTACATGAAATATATATACATAAAATGTGATGTAAAGAGTAATATACAAAAGTAATTCTGAAAAAAGTGAGTCACAATTTTTTCAGTTGACTAACATTTCAAACTAAATTCATAAAATATAAAAAAGTACTGACCTTAGATTGTATTAATAGTTATATACATCGACTACAAATAACATGTGTATAATAAAAGTGGATATGCCAAATAGGATTTACGTAAAATCCATTTATCAAAACCATCACAGCCTTGAAAGCCCATAAATTGTACTTTGACACATTGGAAGCTCATGAATATATAATTCATAACACTATAACAAACCTTACCAGTCGAAAAGACGAAATGTAACTGCTTAATGAAACTTAAATATATTTTAACATAACTAAATGAACATGATAAGTACCAAAACACAAATAATAAGTTATATACAAAAACCTTTCAGGAAAATAAAATCAAAACTAAACACTATTTTAAGAAAGGGGTATACATATAAAATATTATACTCCCCACTATATGTATCCGTCTTTTACGTATTATAACACTTTTTGTTCAGTGGAATGTAATAAAAACTGTTTATTAGTTATAAAATCAAAAACCAGATGTATGTAGAATATATGAAACAAGAAATAAATTGTAAAACACTTGTGTTTTTAAATGTTGAATATAACGGCTTTAAATAACTTTATCTTTGAAATGCAATTGTTAAAAAAAATAAATGTATAATGTAAAAAAGAAATAAAACTATAGTGTAAAAAGCAATAAATATTCTATAATGCAAGATCTGTTTATAAGGTTGAGTGGAACTTTTAATGGTTATACTTTAAATTGGACTAGAAAAACAGTTATGCATTTTTAAGGTACAACCATAAATGCACAATACATTTATGTGCAAAACTAAAGCAATAATACAATTAAATTGGAATAAATATTGTAAATATAAAAGATCATAACAATAAGAAAATAACAATATAATAAATAAAAGTCTTTTTTGTATAAACTTGAGTATTTGCTATTCTTTAGTAATTTTAGCCTCTTAAGCAGACAATCTTTTTTTCTAACTAATAATTAAACTCCTATTTACGGTTTGTCGCCAAGTAGGCATGGAGTGCCAAATATGAAAATCGCCAAATCTTATGCCAGGAATATAAATTAAAATAGCAAGGCAGAATTTAAATGGACATTGAACTGAGTGGTGTTTGAGAAGAGTGAGCTGTGATCTTGGCATAAAACCAAATTAAAAATATGTGGCAGTCATTTGGACAGATTTAGGCAGCGAGAAGTACCCAGTAAAGATCAACCATCTGAATGGGGGTGCTATAATCGGATACTTTGACATGTAGTACCGTAGAGACAGTTTGGTCTAAGTAGTTTGAAATTTTAGTTGGTTTATTGTGTTCTATTTTGTGGTTAAAAAGAAAACTACAGTAGACGCCGCTTAATGTGATCACATCGGGACGAACATGATTCGATAACAATAACCGATTGATTACAATACACGAAAAAAAGTTTAAACTAAAAAATGATTTTTTTACATACGTATTAAAATAAAAATTAATTTTAAATTTAGAGTTATTGCTGTAAAACTCTTTCGTATTTAATAGAAATTAATGCACACTAAAGAAAAATAATTACTAGTTGGTATACTTGCATATTTAATGATGAACTGCAGAAAACAATACAATACAAGAGGTTAATTATTAACTGAAAAGGAAATAACCAATTTTCGATTGCTTAGCATTCTTTCGAAGCAAGTCATTTTGAATCATGTGATCGGTTTTGAAAAGGCGTGTCCGAAAAGAGAAGGGTCTTTGTGTGCTGACTTCACCGAGCACAAAATTGCCCGATATAGGGATTGGAGTTCTTTTAGACAATTTACAAGAAAGCCCTTTGCACATGCAGTTTGGAAAAGTCATTCATTCCCAACGCCAGAGGATAGAAAGTCTACTGACATAATGGCCCTACCTTGTTAACAAAAAAAAAGTTTTTCTTCTTGTTTTCTTGATTTCAGGAAAAGAAAATTTACATAAAAACTGATAACAATAAACAAACATTTGATTACAATAAACGAAGATTTTTCAATGTATTTTGATATAAGCGGACGGGACTAAGTGATTTTGATAACATTAAACGATTGATTGATTTTGATAACATTAAACGATTGATTGATTTTGATAACATTAACGATTAAACGTTAATAATTAACCGTGATCACATTAAGCGGCGTCTTCAGTAGTTCTAAACTCAATGAAAAAATAACATATGGATTTTACACTTAGAAAATTAATAATCTCTTATGAAAATTTTAGTTACCTGGTTGATGGTAATTGCATGGTGAGTTAGTTAATATTTTAGTTAATATTTAGTTATTTAATCAAACATACTATCTTCTTAACTACTGCATATTTAATTTAGTAAATTCAACTCATGCAAGAGTTTTATGATAAAATTTTGTACAGCTATCACAATAATTAACTTATTTGAACTTCAATTGACTTTTAAAATGCTTATACAGCTATTTAATTCGGTCAGACAATAAAAAAAATTAAACAGTCACATAACACAGTTAATAAATAAGTTCCTTTGTAAATATTTATCACAGTTAAAGTACAAATGTACAGGTCTAGCACTCAGAGGAACATTTGAATTTTAAAATAAATAGAGTAATAAATAAAAAATTTTGTTCACAATTCATGAAATTACGTGAAAACAGAATAACGATGTAAATTTCTTAACCTAAAATACAACTCATTGCGTGCAGCAGAAGTTATTTTAGATACTAGGCAAATTATAGCTGTAACTGTAAAGACTATATTGTGAAACAACACAATGTAAAAGTTTCCCAACCAGTTGATGCGGCCAAAGTCATCTAATAAGTCAAAGTTGGTTATACCTAGAATATCACCAAAAATAAAATTACATTTGTTAAACTTAGATGTAAATTAATATAAATGAGTTATTCTCTGTCAAATCGCCCAGCTTAAAATCTTCACATCACAGAATTTCGATATTGATTTTTTTTTCCAAAAACTAGACAAAACATTTTTAGGCCTGTATATATATTTTAATTTTTCCAAATTCCGAAAATTAAGGAAGTCATGGTTTTTTTTTAAACAAAACGGTAAGCCAAACTTTTTCTCATTTCGCATTAGTGTGGGAGAATGTTTTTCCAAACGTGTATACCATAAAAGGGGGACAAGTTTGAAACAACTAATTTTTCTTTGGAATACTATTACATAATAATGATAATATTTTGGCATAATTGTTAATTTTTCAAAAAACTCATTGATTTTATTTTTCAAATTCAGATTAGCAATTTCCTTAACAAACTATTTCAAGAGATCAAGGTTCCAAATACTATATTGCTTTGCAAAAATATAGCGATTTTTATTTAAGGATCAATTTTTTTTTTAATTCCAGCATTTCTCATTAATTGAAATTGAGAAGGAAAACTTTAAATAATTTTTTTTTTTAATTACATTTTATCTCAACACATATGTTACATACAATAATAATTTCTACCATTTAATAACAAAAACATTTGAACATATTCATAAATACGACTCAATGTCAACTCAATATACTAATTTATAACAATAATTTACCTTGACATTGAAAGTTAATACATTAAATCTCACTAAATTTAACGAATTGATAATAAATAACAAGATTTACCTAGACTTCGAGCAAGCACAGGTAATGCAGAACTCAAAACAAGTAGTACAGCACAATTCCCAATAACTTGAGTCATAGATGTGTTGTGTAACGTTGGCCGCAAACATCGAAATAAGGGTAATGAGTATAACCCAATAATTGAAGTACACCAAAGATATCTGCTAGTTGAGGTCCAATATTGAAACTAACTTTATCATTAAAAAATGGTTTTATTTTAAATTTTATAGTTTTTTTCACCATTATCTAAAAATCATCAAAAGACAGATTTAGTATTTTATTTAAAACTCTAAAAACAACAACTTTTATAACAAAATAATTATGCAAAAAGAATCAACATTCGATTTTAAAATGTGTTGCAATGGCAATTTTAAAATAACAAACCTAAGTTTTCAATTTTCTACTCTTTAGAAAAAGGTAAAAAAAAATTTCAGCTAATTTGCATTTAAACTAAATCGACTTCACACAGATATATGTTTTTTTATTTTTTAATAAAATTATAATTAAATTAGCAATAAGATAATATAACATTTAAGAGACTTTTAAAAAAAGTAATAGTATAAATAATCAGATTAAAAAAAGGATACAATATTAAAATGATTTGTATTGCTGCACCAATAAGACCAAGTGAAGAAAGTGAAGTTATCCCCAGGGAAATATTCTTAAAATAAACATGAATTATTATCATCAAGCAAACATTATTTCTGTAACAACTTCAAAAAACAACATAAAAAAAATCTGTGTCAATTAAATTACTTCGTCTAATTTTGATAAAACAGTAGAACATTGTACATGCTGGAAAATTATATATATATATATATATATATATATATATATATATATATATATATATATATATATATATATATATATATATATATATATATATATGAAACGAAATTCCATTCCCAATAATTATCCCATATTTCCTTAATCCCTGATACAACTTTGTCTCATTAGTTTTTCTGCGCTCCGAACCCACACATAATCCTTGACCTCGCGTTTAATGCGCAGTTAATAAAGGGTCGACCAACGTAACATTACTTCCCGAGCCCCATCCACTTTCTCGAATGTTCGATGACCACGTGACCTTCCACTTTAACAATAGTCTCGAAGAATTCTTCTGCGCACTTGTACTCCTGCTCCAAATAAAAAGGGTTTGAACTGTCTTGTCGACTTTCTCTTGGCTGTGTTTATCACATATATATATATATATATATATATATATATATATATATATATATATATATATATATTATATATATATATATATATATATATATATATATATATATATATATATATATATATATATATATATATAGTTAATATTTCTTTCAGTTCTGAGATAAATAAAGTATTATAAGAAATCAAGAATCGATTATCTGGTTATCTGGACACTATCTAGCATTGATTATCTGGACCTATTCACTTTAAGTTCAGAGGAAATTTTTACTTTGACAAGGCCCCTGTCATTAAAAGGAATTTTTCCTAAAGGTATCTTCCCCTACTTATTCAGATGATATAAAACCTGTTGATGATAATAGTTTTCAGTAGTAGTTTGGTTTATTAGTTCATTTCTCAGAATATGCAAGCCTTTTGTCTGAAAATTGACTGCCCGGTCTAAACTTTTCAAGTGATGGCTTAATTTCAATTTGACATTAAGAGGTTTTAAAGATAATATTTTGGAGCTACATGTGTAAAATGCTTTAATTTCAGCTAGCAAATGCAGGATATTTTGAAACTTTTGAAACAAAGTTTTTGGGAAATAAGTTTAAAAAACGGGTTTGACTGTATTACAATGTAAAATTAACCGAAAATAGGTTTAAGAATTTTAATAAAAAAGAATTTAAATAAAATAAATGTATTTAAAAATTACCTACCTGAGAATAAGTTGGCAAAGCTTTTATACCAAAACATAATTCCAAAGAGTTTTGAATCACTATTAGTACAGACCAGACCTATAAACAATGAGATATAAACTAAAATATTTTTCAATTGTAACAACAGCAGGACAAGGTGTATGATATACTTAGAGTCTATAAAAAAAAGTATCAAGATTTATAGCATTTTTGACAGAGTAGAATATATTAAACTTTTTTTTGGTAGAAAAAAAAAGCATTTAGTTTTTAAACTAAAGAAAAAGGTAAAGAAAATCACAGTAAACAACCAACTTCTTTTTGAAAAGAAGCGCCAAACAAAAGTAAATAAAAAAATATACCAGATTATTTAATTTCGTAATAGAAATTTGTAGGTCGGGTTAAGATGTGTATTTTAACATAAATAGACTGAAATAAAATACATTCAGCTAAATGTATGAGCAGGTAAAAGGAAGAACCGATAAAGATGATTAAAACCCTCAATGTTCTGAATCACTTATGATTGCTACTTAGTTTAAAGATGAAATCATTAAGCATTTTTAAAGAAAAAAGATCAGCCCTATTTGTAAATACTTATATGTTTGTTGACTCGCTTAGGACAAAATAGGAAATTTTAAGGCAAAATGTAAAAGAAAAAATTCAACACATTTTTTATAATAACAATAGAAAAAGAAAAAAAATTCTTAAGTCATACTGTCAAAACTAGTGGAAACAACATCATCAAAGGGTATACACAATTCCTTTTAAAAGCTGCATATCTCAATCCAGACTCTAAAAAGGAAAAAAGCCCAGCAAAACAAAACATTACAAACAATAAAATAGCATTATATTACAAAATTAGCTATTCAGACTGCTTAAAGTCAACTCTTTCCAGGATTTAAAAAATATATATATTTGGGGATTTCATATTGCCGCCACCTAACCTCCTAAGACCCCTAAGTACTTATGAATTGTTAGGTGGAAGAATCACGTCTTTTGAAGTATTAAATAATGTGTGTTTTAATTAAATAAAAATATGAAAAAAACATGGTAAAATAAAATTTACCCAAAAAAATTTTATGAAACAAACTTACTCTAAATTCTTCATGCTTGCATTCTTAGATGTTTAAACATTGATTTTAACTTTTTTTTAACAAATAAAGTTTTTTGTAAATTGTGATATTTTATTCAAAGGTTCCGATTCCATTTATTTCCCCCATTAAATTTTAGTTTAAAAAAATTAGGATTTTCAATTTTTTTTTACTTTAATTTTAATTCCCGTTTTTTACTATTTCATTCTACATGCATAACCAATCTATTTCACAAATTTTAGATTTTTAAAATAAAAAAAGTTGGAACTGAAAAGGCTAACAAAAGTACCGAAAGTGCTCCCCTAATTGTGATGAGCAGTGTATAAAAACAGCAAACTACTTTTTAAAAAATTGGTATGTGCGAGAAAAAAAATCACTAAATACTCAGTTTTATCTGAAAAAAAATATTTGGTTAAAAAAAAAACTTCCTTGTGTCTTATATTTAAATATTAAAATAGGAACATAAAATGTCTGACCTTTTGTCCGAAAATATCCAATAATGCTCCTTTTGCCATCTTCTCTGTATTCCTACAAAATATACTTATAACTTTTCCATTTTTTGAATTGATCTTTTTCTTTAATTAATAAAACAGAAATTTTTTGTTACAATGTGAATGCATATTTTTAAAACATGGCTTTTCTTAATTTTCCAAAGCACCTCCAATACAGAAACCACTATGTAGATTCACAACTTATGTTCTACAAAGGTAGATTTCAACAAAATTCAATGATTTTACTAAACTAAGGGAGAGAAACACAAGCCCTACAAATAAGTTATTCTTACATAATTATAATTGGTATGCACATAAAAGTCAGTAATTGATGATAGTTTTCTTATTAAATTTTAATAATTACACGAATTACACTTGTCAGTAATTGTTTAAGTAAATATTTGTTGCTACTTTCTTGTTCACAATATCAACACAAATATGCATTGATTCTGTGGCACAGTCGTTAGTAAGACAAGTAGAACCAGTCTTCCTTAACATCAATTTTTAAATTATTATAAATTTGGGCATAAAAGTCCACACTTGAAAATTTTTCACAATACTGCAGACTACCATTCACCACAATAAAATAACAGAAAGATAAGTGACCACCAGGAAAATTTAAGTTAAAAATTAATTATGTACTTTTAAAGATAATGTTTTTAAAAAAAAACTAAATATAATTATGTGTGCTAAAAAGGTTAACTGCCATAAAACATTAAATATACTCACTTCAAAAGGTATATCTTGAAAAACTTTTCGCCTGTACAATTCCCCAGCTCTAGGAGCCATTCTAGTATGGAATGACTCATTCGATGTTCCATTTTCAGTAGACACTTGTTCCATGTCATCATTATTTTGCCGAGGTTGAGTCTAAAGTATTAATAAGAATTACATATGTAAATTATTTAGACTGACAAAGAATATACATATGTAAAATAAGTAGACAGGGAAAACTTTGATAGAATTATGTCTTTTATTGTATAAGCTACGCATCGGGAGAGGGTAAATTTTAGCGTCTGAAGTCAACAAGAGTGTCTGACCAAACCCAAATTACCAAAAAAATCTCTATTTTTAAATAAATTTCATTCTAAAATGTTGTGAAACTAACTTTTAAAATATTTGGGTAGAAATTTAAAAAGTAGTGCGACAAAGATTGGAAAAAATATTCCAAACTAGATGAACTTCTTGATTATTTAACCCTCTAATGCATAGTGTTACCGTTTGGTAACAAGTAACATCATCCCCTTTATTCTTTTAAATTAGAGCTCCTCCTAGGCAAATCTGCGTTTTTTTCATCTATTACATTTCATTTTAAAGTTTTAGCTACTAATAATCCTTATAGATGACAGTAGTAAAAGTGTATTCAATATTAAAGAGTGAGGTTATTAACTTTTGGGAAATTACGTTTTTGGCAGTATTCAAAGAATAATAATATTAGTACTAAATACTAATAAATTGTTTTGAAAAATTAATCATAGTTAAAAAGGGTTATTTTGAAATAGTTTTAGTAGTTTTCTAGTCATTACTATCAAAATTGAAATTTTGCAGTTGGTTTTTGTCTTATCAAAAAAATTTAAAAAATTGAAATTATTTAAATTCTAATGCAGGTAAATTTTTTTTAGTATTTTTCCCATAATGTGTGAGTATTAAAGATACATATATATTTTGGGGGGGGTGAAAATAAAAATTCATGCATTAGAGGGTTAAATGCTTTAAGAGTTCAACTTTTTAGAAACTAGTATTTTTTTATTTGCTATGATTTCCAAGTTTCTTACACACAATGTTTTTATTGGATTTTTTTTTAAATTTAGGGCTTAAAATTTCTTACTTATACAGTAATATACTTTATTTCCCCCAAAGGTTGTTTTTTTCTTTAGATAAATACATATTCATACTATTATGGTTTGAAAAACCATAACAAGAACCAATAATTGCTCTTTTTTAGACCATTTGTATCATCCGTTTTATTATTGTAAAATATATTAAAAACCGACTGTTTTTATATTTTGGAGATTTGGAAATGTTAACCTATAGACCGTAGTGCCCAAGGATAATGTATTAATGTATTAATTATAATGCTATGATAAATTTTAAAAAAAGAGTTAAAATAAAAAAGCCCAAATGGTACCGAAAAATTGCATTTTATAATATATTTAGTTTAGTTCCTTTAACAAAAAGGGATTTGACACAACATTTTCCTGTACTCAGTGTCCAAAACTACATTGGAATTAGTAAATCAAAAGCAGTTCACATCACCATCACAAGATAGTATTATTGTTAGCAAAACCTTTGAAAATATTTATTGGATTTATTCAATGTAGTAAGCACATAAGGTCATTACCTCAACAGTACATTTAAATTATTAAAAATAAATTAACTAAAATGCCTTAA
Source organism: Hylyphantes graminicola (assembly GCA_023701765.1). Taxonomy (NCBI): domain Eukaryota; kingdom Metazoa; phylum Arthropoda; class Arachnida; order Araneae; family Linyphiidae; genus Hylyphantes; species Hylyphantes graminicola. Next base: position 5,665,973 of record CM043122.1, read on the forward strand.
TCTTGAACTTAGAAAGGATGCTTTAAAAGTTTCAAACAGCAGAAAATTTTAGCATAATTAGTTAATCAAAAAATTAGTTCAGTTAATTTATTATAAAAGCCTTTAGTAATATTAGTTAAAAAACATATTAGTTAAACTAATGACATGAAGGCAATTTTAGTTATCAAAAAATTAAATTAAAGTTCAAGTGTTAACCAGATTTTTCACTGATATAAAAATATATCTTATATATAGTATATAAATATCAAATAACCTTAAGTTTCACTAGAAGTGTACCCGTAACTGTAAATAATCTTCCAAATCCAACAGGAGTGCATACTAGGGAAAATATTAAAATGTTATTTTCACAATTGATTTTGAGATAAAAGGGCATGCTTAAAATAAAAAATGAAGAATTTATTAGTAGTAAAAGACAGAGAAAATTAGTTTTAAAAGAGTAAGAATATAAAGTTGAATATTAGTATGAACTCCATTTGACCCAAAATAAAAAATAACCATTTAGATAAGAATAAAACATTTTGATAAATATTTAGAACTTCTTTTATGCATGCGTTAAAAATTACAAAAACTGAGTAACAGCTTTAATTGTTAAAATTTTTAACTGTTCCCCTTCAAGCAATGAACGTAAAATGAAGCAAGCAAATTTTGCATTAGTAACACTTTAATTATGATTTATTAACTCAAAATAGTGATCAAATATTGATATTAAAATACTACATTGGTCTAATAGAATATACCCTTTCAGGAATAAACAAATTATCTTAAGTGAAAACTTAGAGGACTCCCTTTTCAAGGACTCCCATTTTTTTCCCCAAGAACCCTTAATGGCAATGCATCGATTACTATACCTATTAAATCGACCAAACATTAAAACAAAATAGCGTTGGAAATAACGCAGACGCCAGGTATTATGGCAGCTATATCAGAGGAAAACACAGAAGTATTTGGCAAAAATATAAGTGTCTATATATAAGCAATGTTTTGTACTGAATGCCGAAGTGCTATGTGCGTCATTTATAAATCAAGGACTTTCAACAATTTTTGGTAAAAATCAAGGAGTATTAAAGGGCCCTTGAAATTAAAAATAAAAATCAAGGACCCTTAAGAACTTTCAAGGACCCGTGGGAACTCTGAGTCAGAAGTTGTGGTTAGAATTTCTTTTTAAAAATGGATTTTGACTTTTAGAGAATATTTTGTATTTATGCTGAGCAGCAGCAGTCGATTTTGGATTAAAAAAAAGAAATTGGTGATTAAGCTCATGTTTGGGGGGAAATGACATAAGGTAATCAAATGTATACAGTATCGTGTTCAAATTGAAAACAAATCTCATTTAGTGTTCCAGCCTGATTCACTTGCTATATAACTTATGCAAAATAATAAACAAAACTTTTATTTTAAAAACTTGGCCATAAATTGTAAAACCCTTATTAAATTTATAAATTTATGACACAACAGTCAATACTGATGCACAGCATATCAAACTCACTGTGTTTTTGCATTCATACAAATTAAAAAAATCTATAAAAGAAAAGATGCTTACTTAACAGCATTAAAACACCAATGAAGGAAACACAGGAATACAGGAATGGCAAATAATAGTTTGAGACATCTAAACAATATAATAGAAAATAAATCAGCAAAAGGAAATTGCAATAGAATATGACTACAAATCAGATCAAGTGGACAATTTTTTTTATAAAAACTATTTCAGAAATTCCTAGACTTCAACATAAACCACATATTTTTAATATGCATCTTGCATAATAAATGCAATTAAAAGCAACAAAGACAGTATACTACTGCTCATATAGTACACGAAAAACAAAGAGCACAAAAAAAATATGTTTCGCTACTCAATAAAAAAAGTTTATTTTAAACAAATATATTTATTTAAATTTGACTTGCAACAAAAAAAATGTTACAACAAAATGCTTAAATAAAAAGCTCTTACTAAACACTGATGTAATGCTGTAGTGTCCATCATCAAATACAGCAGATATAATGTAGGTTAATCCCATAAGAATTAAACCAAGCAAAAGAAGAACGATGGCAGCTTCATAAACTCTTCCCATAACACCCTAAAAAAGCGCATAATAAATAGGGGACAATGCAAAATTAGTATAAATAAAAAATACAGATAACTGTTAATTTCATTTCAATTGTATGGTACAATAACAGAAAAATTAAGCTTAAAGGCAATTCGAAATGCTACAATGTTTAAAGTAGCCGTTATAGCATAAAAGCGCGAAATTTGGTCAAACACAAGTTTCACAATATTTTTTTTATTATTTAATTATTTAAAAGTAAATTTATTGGCTTCATAAAAAGCAAGAATTTTGTTTCGAGTGTAAATAGAAAAAATTTATCACTGCTTTAGATAGCATTGACCTTTTTTTATTCACCATATTTCAAAAGAAAATTTTAAAATGTAATATACATATTTTTCACAAGCTCAAAATCTAAACTTTCAATTATTTACAAATCATTCAACAGATGTTAAAAAATTTCCATATTTTAGTTATGGAACACTTTGTAAAAACATGTAAGTGCTAGAAACCTGCTTTATTTTTGCAAGTTATTATGTTTACAAAAAAAGTTCGAAAAGTTAATCCCAATCTTCTGTGTACAAAATAAAGGTGGCTAATGATGCGCAGTTGCCTCATTAGCCACCTTTTAGCTGCACAGACTCCCAATTTTGATAGAAATGTCACATAAAAAATGGGGCTGGCTTGTACAAGGACTGTTCAGAACATCTAGGAAATATACTAAGGGTACACTAAACTGTCTACATAAAAAATAACTTTGAATTTCATTACACATAGATTTATAAATCATCATAAGACCATATTTTAATTACATCTTGCCATGTTGTGACAATAAGTCAAAAACATGTCTACAAATAGTTTTCAAAATAGAATCAAAAAACAAAATTCTATTTGAGCAGAAACATATCTTCAAATATACAACCATTATGAATTTACAAAGATCTTGAGCTGTCTGTTAATAAGAACCAAATTTCAAATAATTTTCAGAATATTTGTAATTCAGCTTTTCTTTTCACATTAACTAGTATGAAATGATTCATTTTATTGGAACAGTCCAATATACACTATATGAGCATTAAGTGGTAGTGAATAATTAAATTAATTTATTCTTACTTTGGATGACCCCGGAAGACCTTCAGATTCAATAAATAAGTGAGCAAATGGTAGCAATATAAAAAGGGCCAGATTTGAAAACAAAAATACAAGACTCCACAAGCCTAAAAAAAATTGAAGTTTACTACACATGATATTATATATGAAAGTTGTAGCACACATATAATTACATATGATAGTTGTAAAGGATGAATTTAATATTAAGGATAAATATAATCAGAAAAAGTAAGACTTTTTCAGGAAAATTTTAAGCAGTTGAGATTTAATTTTATTGTCAAAAAAAGCAATACTGATTTGTTTATCGCAGCCTAACTACTAAGTAAAATTTTTTATCATATATGAAACATTTCCGCTTACAGTGCTCTAAAACTAAAAATTTTATAGTTGTTACTATAAATTGGCGGTAAAGTTGAAAATAGCATGTTGAGTATTTCTAAAAAGTTTCAAATAATGCTAGATATCTTATGATCCAAGAGATCAGTTATCTAACTGTTTATAGCTATGATGCGACTAATACTGCCTTACATTGATTCAAAATGTATGGCAAAAGAGAATCACAAAAATTTGAATTTCAATAGTCATAAAATGCCATAATGAACAGTTTTCAAGAAATTCAAAAAATAGCACTAGGGTAGAAGCACTCCAGTTTTATCTTATTAAACTAAATAAAAATATTTTTTGATTTTTAAATTTATATGCAAGTTTAAATAAACACTAAAACTTAAAATTTAAATGCAGTTTTCTTTATAAATGCTGGAACTAAACAAAAAAACTTACCTTGAATTAGCGAGGAATTTAACCACTGAACATAATAGTGATTTGGATAGACAAGTAAAACTTCATTGCTAACTATTGAGATGGGAAGAAGTAGGGCTGATCCAATAGAAATTCCTAAAGAAAATGTGCATATCCATAACCTGAAAATGAACATACACAAGTTCAAAATACAAGAAATGATTGATGCAGAATCATAATAAACATTATATCCAATATTTAATTTATGTAATTAAGTTGATGCCATACTGCCTATATGTACTAGTACAGTAGAATATCCGAAATCCGGAACCCTAAAATCCGGAAATACCTAAAATCCGGACTTTTTTCATTTTTCTCAATTAAAAAAAATCGATTTTCTTGAAAGGGAATTTAAAACGACTGCTGCAAAATCGTGGGATGCCATGCCGACCACGACCCTCAAGAATGCTTGGCACAATTTGTGGCCGCCGACGATATTTTCAGATGAAGGCGACGACGACAAAGAAAATGATTTCGAAGGATTTCGAATTAGTAACGAGAAAAGGGATATCATGGTTCTCCTCGAATATGTGAAAACATCGGCCAAGCAAATAGCTGAAGAAGATATTTTGGAAGTTTTCCATTGCGACGATGAAGCCCCAACTGTGTGCCAATTAACAGATGAGGAAATCAGCGATATGGTGTTGAAGCCCGGAAGTTCGGCTGTTTCATCGGATAGCGAAGAAGGTGAAATCGAAGTGGAAGAAAAGATTCCTATGGACACCTTGATAGAAGTGCTAAACACTGCAATTAAAGGACTAGAACAGCGTGATTTTATTTCGGAATCAGAAGTAATGGCAGTGCATAAAATTCGAGAAAAATTAATTGCCCAAAAACCTAAATTACTAAAACAATTAACCTTAAGTGAGATGTATTTTAAAAGAAAATAAACTAATAATTAGTCCTATTTCCTTGGTTTATTCTGTTTACATTGTATTTTTGTCATCATTTTTAAAGAATAATTAAATTTTATCTGGAATCCGGAATTTTCCGAAATCCGGAATTTTCCGAAATCCGGAATCGCCAAAGTCCCGGCGATTCCGGATTTGAGATATTCTACTGTATTATGAATACATTTATTAAATTATTGTATCAAGAGCAAACTACCCGACAGTAAGCTAATGGAGTAGGAGAACTAATGTTCCATAGAACTCTAATGGGAAAAATTATTTAAACACTTTTTCTTTTAATTAAAAACACCAACCCCTATATTAAACAACTTACGCTATTCTATAAGCCACTGCATCTTCATAAGTACCTAAAATATACAAACATATAAGTAAATGATATAGTAAAAAATATATTAACAAGTAAGTAATAGGAACAATTAAAGTTGAATGGTTAAAAGCAATAGTGAATGTCACTGAAAAAATTATATCTTGAATAATGGTAAATCAGGAATCATTTGAAACCGAGGCTTGATGATTGGCTTTGGGAATTCTTATCTTCAATGACCAGCTTTTTGTGAACTTTAAAAAAAAACATGTTTCACAAATAAGTAGCCCAGAATACGACTCGAAAATATTTTATCTTCTGTGAACAGCATGGTCTGATTGACCATCATGGCCTGAACTTGATCTATGGAAGAATCAATCACTAGGTGTGTACGATATGTTAGTTACCTAGTTTATGTTATGTGACCTAACGTTTGCCAAACCATACACGTTTTCATAACTTAATTTAATATCTTATAAATTCTTAAATACATGCTCAGTATAAGGGATATTTACTACTTAAATAAAAAATATATTCACCTGAAAAAGAAAAAAAACATTGAAACTATGAAATTCCTTCAAACACAACAACTTGTATTGTTTTTTGTGTCTAAATATTAAGAAATACTTACCAGAAAATAGACCATTGGTCTTCATATGCTTCTTGAAAAGAAAAATTAGGCAATACGAAATGAAATACAATGTCAGAAATATCAGCAGGAACACCTAAAATAAACAAAAATAGATTATAGTATTAATTAAAAAATCATTAAATTACCATAATTATATGGAAAATATTTTTCCCCGAAAATTTAATTGCTTTAGGAAATTATGCTAGAAAAAAAGTTTAAAATTTCCAACAGATTTACTCTAGAGATTTGAATCAATGACCAGATACAATGTCAGAAATATCAGCAGGAACACCTAAAATAAACAAAAATAGATTATAGTATTAATTAAAAAATCATTAAATTACCATAATTATATGGAAAATATTTTTCCCCGAAAATTTAATTGATTTAGGAAATTATGCTAGAAAAAAAGTTTAAAATTTCCAACAGATTTACTCTAGAGATTTGAATCAATGACCAGATACATTAGATTGACTGCTTTATTTACACCTTAAAAAAACCCACCAGACTCTCAAATTCGGGACTATGATATTTTAAATGAGGCAACTTATGGTTATGAATAATTTTGAATAAAGCAGACATTTAAAATGCTTGGTAATTGGCAGATTTTGTAAACATGAAGTAATAAGTAGGGTCAAGTGGGGTAAGTGTGATAGGGTTTCTGCATTTTTAATTAAGAAAATTCGTTCTCTGCTTCAAGTAAATTCCAAATCCTAAAATTGGTAGTAGATTATTATAAGAAACATACATATGTAGAAAAAAAAATTATATGTTTTAATTGCAATTTTAAGTGTACAAAATTTGCATTTCAAAATTCATTGCTGTTTTATCACACTTACCCCACATAGGAAAACCCACATAAAAAGAAGACAGTTCCACTTAAATTCAAAAGCTCAAAACTTTCTTTAAACAAAAAATAAGGTCAATATTTCTTTTTAGTTTAATTATAAGTGGTCTAATGTTATATATTGCAAACTTTCAGATTTTTAGAATGATTTCCAAAGTTACAAGAGCTGTTTATCACACTTACCCCCAATCACACTTACCCCACTTGACCCTATCAAGAAAATCAATTTTAGAAAACAAAATGCTATGCAATGGACAATTTGCATATTTTTCAAAGTGTCATAAAAAAATTGGTTTTCCCAATAAAAAAAAAATTGCTTTGGTTCGAATATCAACTTAAAAAATTTCAAAAAAATATTTCTGTAATAATAAATAAAGAATAAACAAACAAAGCGTACGCCCATTGGCGTGACGTCATCCTTTATGAACCAGGAGGAGGGTCGAATTCGTGTTTTTCTACCTTTTTTTTTTTTTAAATTTTGAATTTTGAATTTTTGTTTTTTTTTTCAATATCATATATTTTAATTTAAAACAAAAGTAAAAAGTAGAAAAGGGAAAAGTAGAAAAAAAAAATTAAAAATGCTCTTTCTTAATTATAAATATGAATTTTAATAATAAAAATATATTTACTATAAAAAAATACAGTTTTGACACATTAACTGACAGAAAAAAAAACTATGTTTATTTGATTAAAAATTAAAATACATCTAATCTCGTTGATGATTGTATTTTAGTAAGTATACATTGGTAAAAATTGTTTGTTTGTTCGAATATGATTGTGTCATAATATGGTATACACTTTGCTGAGAATTGCTGCGTTGATATTGAAATTTAAAACTTTAAAACTTTACTACTATATTTTTTGTTATCAGTTTCTCAATTTTCCGCTAAATATTTTTTAAATTGTTTATGACTCCCCAGTTTCAGTTCAGTTTTTATTTAGTATTTAGCTAAAATGTTGGTTTTTTCCTTCGCCTAAGCCAATACCAAAAAAAAAACTCCTACACTATTTCACTGACACTATTATTGTTTTAAAATTTCTGTTTTTTTTTTTTTTTTTTTTTTTTTAACCTTCACCTCCACCTATTCTAGACCTAAAATAAATTATTTTCAACTATGGCACAAATCAGGCCTGCATTGTTATTTGTACTGACATATTGTGTCTTGATGAATGTTTAAACTGTCATTGACTAAAAGACACATTTACACAAAGAAACTCCTAAACTCTTTTATGGTTTTTGGTGGTTTTGGTATTTTTTTTTTTTTTTTTTTTAAGACCTTTCTTTTTAGTATTTTTTTCCAACCAACAGTGCTAATTTCAACTTTTAATTGCAATTTAATTTTTTTTTTTGTGTTTTTAATAATTTTTACATTGACAAAATTTATTTTTTTTAAAAATGTTTTTTTTTTTTATTTCTCCACTTTTCTTTTTTTTTTTTTTTTGTATTTTTTTTATTCTAGGTACTTCTAGACCAACTTTTTCAACTTGAGGCCTTTGCATTTGTTTTTTTTTTGTGCAATGATGCAATGTTCTAAAAACCATTTGTCGAAGCATTTTGCAATGTTTTTTTTGGAAACTAAAAACTTTTTAGGGAAATTTTTTTGAAAAAATTTTTTTTGATTTCATTTTTCTCCAAAAGACCTTCTTTGTTTGTGTACCACTCTAAACTTTCAGTGAGTATTTAAGTTAACAGCTACCATTTTTGTTTTTTGCCTAAGCATTACCACACTGTTTACATGTACACCAGTCCTCCTATTCTATTTTTTAGCCCTCAAGTTTTTGTTTTTTTTTGTCTCCACCTATTTTATTGGCAACCTTTTCCAACCCAACAGACCATACTTTTACTTCTTTTACTTTTAATGCAGGTTGATGCCTTTTTCTAAATGCAGCCTTTTGCATGCATGAAATGTGCACAACACATTTGCCTAAAATGTTTAAGGAACATTTTTGTTTAACCTTTTTTTGACTTTTTTTTTTGGGAACTTTCTTTATTTTTTTTTATGTATTTATTCAAAACTTCAGTGAACTAATAATTTCACACTAAATTTTCATGATTTGCCTTAACATTGTAATTTTTTTGTTTTTTCATATTCAACCCCTCAACCAACTCACACAAACTCATATTTTCCTATTTTTTTTTGTTTACACCCCACATTTTTTTAGTTCTTTTTTTTCAAACTTCACCTTACACATTTCTATTTCACGCAATATTTCAAAAAATTTTTATTTTTGAATATTTTGCAATATTCATTATTATTTTTCAAGCAGTCAAAAAATTTGGCAGCAATTTTTCAAGCATTTTTTAAAGCAGCAATATTTCAATATGATCATATTTTTAATTCTTTAATATTCAAAATTATGTTTATTTTTTAAGAATAGTTTATAATTAATACTTTTTTTAAACATTTAAAAAAATTAAAAAAAAACTTTTTATTGTGTAAAAAAGTTTAAATTGGTACATGTTGTTACTTTTATTATATGTTGCAAAGTGTTTAAAAACTAAATTTATGAAATAACTTAATCATCAAAATAACGTAAAAATTTTATTTCTTTATTATTTGTTTTTTTATTTCGAAAAAAAATGTATTTTTATTAAATTCAGCTTTAACTCTAAATTCAATTTTTTTGTTTTAATGGCTAATTTACACTTAATTTTTTTTTATGCATTTTTTTTAAGACCCTTGCATTTTATTTTTTTTTTAATGTAGGTATAAACTTGCAAACATCATACGTTTTTAACACCCATACTTAAACGTACACATTTAACCATACCTGCGACATAATGACACAACAATAACAGGATTGTCATTTTGTAACAATAACGACAACAAAACGACATCGCCATTTTCGTAACAAATACGTCACAAATCGGAGTCGCTGTTTTCGCCGCAAAAAACTTAAATATGTAATTAAAAAATAGTTTGCTGCATTGTGTATATCACTATATAATTGTGTATATAGGTTACTATGATTATCACTGGAACACTTATTTGGTGATTTTTAATTAGTGGCATGCATTAAAGAAAAAAGTAATGAAAAATAAATATTAAAAAAAATTCTAAAGTACTGATATTATGATCAAATAAAAAAGTGTTGTGTACCTGACAATTCACTGCGTAATTATAAGTCTTCATTCTTATTATAATCATCAATTTTCAGCTTTTTCAATTATCTTAATAATATATTTGAAGCTATTTGCTTTGTACCTTGCTTTTATTCTTGAAATTACTTCAAACTTTGCGGCTTGGTTAAAAAAACAATTTTGCAGCTGGATAGTTGAATGTTTTAATTATCGGAGGTAACTTGTTTTTTAAAATAAAAATGCTGCATTTTGTATGCTATTATCGTTGGTTAATTATCAATGTGGCTGAAGTTAACCTCACATTTGAAACTGTTGTTGTCATATGCAGAAGCGTAGCGTGCCTTGGCGGGGCCCTGTATAAAAAATTTTTGGGGGGCCCTTAGGAAGGGTAAAGATTTCTCACAAAGGAAAAAATGCATAAAATTAAAAGAAATATTTGGGCAGTTTTACCATAATCTTTAATTTCAGGTATAAAAAAAATATTAAAATTTATTTTTTCAAAATCACTTTAAATGTTTGTCAAAAGGTTTATAACGGTTCTATAAAAATGAAAAAAAAGTTCAGCAAAGCTCATTTGTAAAAAACAAAAAATAATAACAAGAGATGGCCATTTTTTAAAAACACCAATGCCAAAGAAAATGGTTTAAATTGGCCTTACCAAAATAACTGTTTTTCGATGAAACCGAAATAAAAAAAAACTGTTAATCTTAAAACCGGTTTCACTTTTCCATCCCTAGATCATTACGACGGCAAGGACCGGGAAGTAAGGACATTCAGGCTTTTTTTATGTTGAAATCAACTCCAGTTTAATAAAAAAGGATCTTTTTACTTCTTGTACTCCACTTAAACATATTTATAGTAAAAAAATCAATTATCAAGCAAAAATTAGCCTTACCTGGGAGACTGTAAGGAAAGCAATAAAGCCTCGCAGCCAATTTTACTGAGGGTTTTTTTTTTTTGTTAATGTTGGGCTGATTGGTGAATTTTCCATCGAATTCTTAGGTAATTTTTTTTATCAGTTTAAATTCTGAATAACTTCTTCAAGCAGTTGTGGTTGTAACTGGAAACGTCAAGAATAAAAAGCATGCTGTTATTACCTCTGGAAAACTGGATGCAAGACTATTGAATATTATCAGCAATAATTCAAAGAGATCCTTAATGGAATGAATTTTTTTAATTTCAGATTTTATGCATGTTTTTCGAGCCTTTAATTGATCATAAGTTTAACTGAGATGTCTTTACTGTAAAAAGCCGACAGTTTTGTGCTCCTGAAGTGTTTAATATCTCTTCGTTTGAAGGAGACAGGAGTTTCTCCGGTTTAGTTGTAATATTTTGAAGATACTACTCAGGTCGCAAAGGCTCTGAAATCTTTGTTCCCGCGTATATCTATGTTCCTGCAGCCCGCAATAGCCGATGTAGGGTGTTGACAACTTTTGAACGCACGCTTTACGCGGGGGAAAAAATACATTTTTTTTTTTACTTTTGTCATTTGTGAAAAAAAATTGGGAAGTATTTAATAATTTTTGATTGCGCACGTAGGGGCCCCCGTATAATTGATACGGCGGTATCTACGCCCCTGGTCATATGTAATGCTACGGATTTTGAAAACGGCGGACATTTTTTTTCCAAAACACTTCTGAAACAGCATCACGTGATCCACTGTTCTTTGACTTGGTGTTTTAAGAGTATCATCGTCTAATCACAAGTCACTATGCATTGTTTTCTCGCCAACAAGTTTGGCGATAAATAAAAAGTCGTCGTACACCGAAATACGAATTTTACCACACTGTCTTAAGTCACAATTTAGTTAATTTCAGTTACATCTAAATCAAAAATATGAAGTTATTCTTGTTTATTGAGATCCAAAATAAACAAGAATCCCTGTCACCTTAACAACTAAAAGAATGCTGTAAATGCAAATTGTCAAGAGCTTAATATAATAATTTTCTAAAAACCGCTTAGTTTGAATTATTGTCGCACTAGAGCTACACAAGGGCTATTGACGATGGGTGTCGTTATTTAGAACCACAGTCAAGTGGCGAGCCGACACCCGAGTAAGCACCCAACGCAATCGTTAAGAGCAACAACATACACAGCAATCGGACTTTGGAGCATATTTAATGTGACCCTCTCTACGCAGGGTATTATTCGTCAGACATTTTGGGATGAACTGGCCGTTTATAGGTCGGCATTTATTTTGGCAATATTTGTCCAGACCTGAACCCGGGACCTTCAGCATGCAACGCGAACCCCTAAACCAACTGGGCTCCCCAGCCGTTTTAAAAGCTGTAATGGAGCGAGTATTAGGGTCTCTCAAAAGAACAAGTTTTTTTTCTTGATATCGAACATGACTTAGAAGCATTTTACACAATGTTTTTAAATTAGTTCACATTTTAAAAAACACCAATTCGAACGATAAACCTATAATAACCAGAGAAGAGGGAGCATCTGATATTAAAGTGAAGTTTAACAATTTATAATTTGTATATCAGATAAAGAGCTCCCATTTTTTCAACTTTGCATGTTGTCATATCAGAATAATGATTTTAAAAGAACAGTTTTTTGTCTTTTGCACCACACAAAATAATTTGAAAAAAAACTAATACAAATTCTAAAAAACGTAAAATAGATCAAAATAGGAATCTAATATTTAGTAAAAAGCGCTGAGTAATCTTTGTTTATAAAGACGTTACGTTGTTACGATATCGATAACCGCTTTTCGTCACTCATTACAAATAATTTTGAAGAACAGATCGCGACCCTAAAAACGTTAGATTTGTTGATTGAGCCTTCAAAGCAACTGTAAAACCCTAAAAAACACTTATAAATCAGAAATTTTATAAACTTTATTTACTTAGTATAGTAATCGTGCTCTTACCACGTACTCCCTTATTTTGTTGTAAAAAATCTTCCAATCCTCCGGATCGTCCTCGTTTTCCATTATGAGGAAAATAAGTAATCCTACAAACTTTCTAAGAAGACATCAAGGTTTTAGGCGTTTAATTGTCTTCAAGCAGAGGATTGAAGATAAGAAATGGGAGAAAAAGTTTTCTAATTTCATGTGTCAAAGCTAAAATCAAAAAGTAAACTGCTACTAAAGAACAAGACGTAGATATAGAAAGTAGCAGATATGCCCATCAACTGCGCAATCCCGTACAACGCAATGCAAACTCGCGATCGAGTGATGAAGCCACATTTTACCGGTTTTGCAATGCATCACGGGATATTAGTTCGCAAAAAATGCTTTTGCCGAAGAGTTACATGCAATGAAACCTGCATTTTTAAACTGGTAAAAAATTTAATTAGTTAATATTAAATATACACTGCTCAAAACAATTAGGGGAGAACTTTGAGTACTTTTGTTAATCCGTCCAGTTCCAACTTCTAATTTTTTATTATAAAAATCTAAAATTTGTGAAATAGATTCCTTATGGATCCTGATTGAAATGGTAAAAAACAGGGAAACAAATCTTAATTTTTTAACTAAAATTTGAGGAGCAAAAAATTAGAATCATAACCTTCGAATAAATTATAACAATAATTTTTTCAAGATTTTAATTGTAAAAAAAAAAGGTAAAACCAAATTTTAGACTTCTAAGAATGCAAGCTTGGAGAATTTAGGGTCAATTTATTTCATAAAAGTTTTTGGAAGTGAATTTTATTTTACTATTTTTTCCTATTTTATTCAATTAAAACAAACATTATTTAGTTCTTCAAAAGACATGATTCTTCCATCTGACGATAAATAAGTATGATTTCGACCTAATGAGAAAAAAATCGGAAGCTGATGACACCAAACGGAATCATTGGCGGCGAAATGGCTTAACCATGCATTCCCCTAATTGTTTTGAGCAGTGTATAGATTTTATTAGTCGAATTATCTCATAGTGCCATCTGGTGGCGTATGGCATGCCCTGTGTGAGGGCTTGCGAACTGCCTTATGGGATACTGGTTCAAAAGTGGCTTCACCTTTCCCCCAGGGGCAGATCTGCTACTTTCTAAATCTATGGAACAAGAAATATGGAACAACTTTTGACTTTACTTCGTTTCAATGCTTCAAAGGAAATCGTTTGGTGACGAAAATTTCGCATGTTAAAGGTCTTGAGTAGCATAAGAAATGCCGAAAAAATCCATTATGTTTTGAACCTCGATTTGATTAGTGAATCTCCCGATTGAATGTCAATCGGATCACTGATCCAAATGCACTATAGTTAGCAAACTACATACGTCATCTGAAACAGGCCAATTATGCAATTTGTAAATTGGAATATTTCTTATGATGTAACGCTCCCCCTTGCGATTTCGTTAGTTGTTTAGTTTCTTTGACAAAGTGTTGAAACAAGCCTAATGAAAAATAATGATGTTTTTAAATAATGTGACTCACTTGTTTTATTTTTTGCCCTCTCAGGAATTTTATTGGTTTGGCTGTTTCATTTTCACTCTCAAAATTAGCGATTTTCGCCTGCTTCAATTGAGAGAATATTTCTATTTCACAGTTATTTACGTGAACCTGACTTTATCCCTGCTTTTTATTAAACTTTATAGGATTGTTTTTATTCGTTTAAATTTCAAGCATGCAAAGCATTACCAAACGTCAAGTTGTTGGAAAACTTGCGTTAGTTCAACTGAAAAAAAAAAAAGTTTGTGCACAACATTCGTTTTAGTACGGTAATAAAATATTGTATATTATTTAAAATAAATGCAATTTAAAAAACTAAAACTGAAAACAATACCGCTGAAACTGTAGTCAGTCACGACGTGACACATGTCCATTGACAGTTTTAAGATGTATGTATAAGCTGCAAAATAAAAAATTATATACAAGATTTTAAAAAAATCTGTTGTTTATACTTGATTGTAATAAAATTTAAATATGAAATACTTTCATATAGACCAAAATGTCATTATAGACTTTTAATTTATGATTGTTGATCATTTTAATTTTTCATTCGATTGCGGTGTTGATAAGATAGAATGCCTTAATATTTCTTCAAACCAAATTTTGGAAAATAAAACAAACTTTTAGTTCTCAGTCTTTCTTTCCCTCGACCATGGGATGAAACTCATTCCATATAGTTTAGGTGAATGGTTATTACCAACCCTTTATCAAGAACTAAACTTTAATGTTTCATATTAATACATGAATAAAATCCTACAGTTGGATTGTTTCACAGTTCAAAAGGTCTTGTTTTATTTTTTGTTCTGGAATTATTTTTGATTCTGTATTCTCGAAAGTGAGTTTTCTAAGGATATTTCACTCATTAAATTTTCAAAATGCCAACTTCCTTGCTGTGGTGACGAATGTTCAAATCGTTTGTTAAAAAAAACGCCATTGAAATAAAAGTTCCATTAGTTTCTACTTTTACGAATACAGCACCGAGTTCATAGATTGCCAAATTTTATGAGCCGTTCAGTCCTCGGAGCGCCTACTATATCAGAAGCCTACAGAGTGACATTATCAATCGTCCTGCCAACAGTCAAACCACGCGGGACCCTAGATAGAAGATTGCACCTACACTCCGTGCCAACCTAACTTGGGTAAAATTAAAGAGGAAAAAGGCAGAGGGAAAAGCTCGATTGGTCAGTTGGTTGGAAACTGTTGTTAGGTAATATTTACATACAAAATGATCTGAATGCAATTTTTAAAAAAAATCACTTTTCTCTTTTCTTTTTGATAAAATTGCATAATTTTCTCAAATATATTCAAATCTTTAGACCTTAAACGAAAAAGGAGTGTATTTTCTATTGTTTTCCAGTAAAATGTAAGGTGCGCTTTTGTTTCTGTCTTTGCATACTAGAGGACGCCACTAAATGTTTATATTATTAATAAATATGAATTCATTTGAATAGGGAATTTTTAACCTTGTAATGCATGAATTTTGTTTTCATCCCAAAAAAATATATTAGTATCTTTTATACTCACACATTATGGGAAAAATACTAAAAAAAATTAACTGCATTGGAATTTAAATAATTTCAATTTTTAAAATTTTTGCCTATGACAAAAACCACCTACAAAATTAGAATTTGATAAGAATGAGTAGAAAAAAATATATTTTAAAATATTTGTAATGCTAATATATAATAAATAAATAGTAAATATATTTTAAAATAACCCTCTTGAACTGTAACTATTTTTAAAAGCAATTTTGTATTTAGTACTAATATTATTATACTTTGAATACTGCCAAAGACGTAACTACACAACAGTTAATAACTTCACTTTTTAATTTTGAATACACTTTTACTACTGTCATCCACGTGGGTCATTAGTAACTAAAACTTCAAAATGGAATGTAATAGATGGGAAAACACAGAATAGTCGAGAGGGAGCTCATAGAATAAAGTGGATTATGCTACTTGTTGCCATATGGCAACAGTATGCATTAGAGGGTTAAAATCATGTTACATGTTTCAATATGACTATAATTCATGATAATATTTATTTTAATTAATTTTTTTTATTTTAAATAGTCACAAGGAATAAAATGTATGATAATTATCACATAATTGTAATAAAACTATATTTAAAAAAATTAGGTGGAATGCCATTTCAGTGTCATTTAGTGAATTTAAAACTTAAACTTTGTTGCATATTATGGGACTTAACAATAAACTTTTAAACTGATAACGAACTAAGCATTGTTGCGAGTTTAAGACTCTTTTCGAGGTTCGGTGTACTTTTCTCCTACACCTCACATACAGATTAGTTTATTATTAATGGTTTTACATAGTAAATTTAAAATTGTCAGTGCAGAAATTATTGAATTTAATTTCTGTAAAATTTTGAATTAATTTTCTTTTAAATGGATTTCTATTGACCTTTTGTGGGAAATTGTAGGAAACACTTTGACATGCACAATGAAATTTTGAAATTTTTTATAATAAAAGGCTAATTCTGATGTAAATGATGTAATGCACAGAAAATTTCCATTCATATACTCTAAAAAAACCTACAAAAGGCCATCACGTCTGACACCCCCAACCCTCTTACTTAGGTTCCCTCCGAATTTCGGATTTCTCTTATTTATTACTTAGGGAGACTGAGAGCTTTAGGTTCGCCATCAAGGTCTGACGGGGGCTAAAGAGGTTGTACGTTGTGGTACAATCTTAAAACAAACGAGCGATTTTAACTCAGTCTCGTTGTCTAGAGTTAATTTTCACTCCTTTCAGTGTCGAAAATGCACTTCACCTATAGGAGTGGATTTCATTCTTTTGTTAAACCTCCGACAGGACCTCTACCAAGTCCCCTATGCTTTGAAATTTAAACTGCGGACAAGTGGCGCAGATGATACCAGAGCTTTCAAACAATGAAAATTCGAGCTATTTGAAAATACAAAGTTAGTTGTTGTAAAGAGTTAGGTGTATGTAAGTTGTATCAAATCTATTTTCTTCTAATAAATATCATTCGTACACTCTTAAAACAAACGAGCGAGTTTAACTCAGTCGGAGTTAATTTTCACTCCTTTCCAGTGTCGAAAATGCACTTCTCTTATAGTAGTGGATTTTACTCTTTTGTTTCAAGAGTGTAGAATACGGCCCAGGTCGACAAAGAAATGTGCAAGTCATGTAAAAACTACAATGCTCCCGAGATTACTGTCAAAAAGGCTGAAAATACAGCTATTTAGCATTTGATCGTGCTATCAAAATAAACCTATTTCATTTCCTCTAAATGCCGCTTGCAATTGTACAAAGACTATCTGAAACTCCAAAAGAGGAAAGTCTTTCAAAGAAGAGAGATTTACTAGAAAATAAGAGTTTGGCAAAAAGAGAGTTCACGCTTTAACCCACTTTCCACGGTCCAAGAAGTATGACTCGGAATGTCCCAATCTGCGGAATGAAATCAAAAGTTCGGAGGGCCAGGAGATTTGTTGACGTCAGAACAATATCCTCTTGCGACCTGGCGTCCCCATGTGGGGACTTTTTTTAAAACCTCCCCACAAACAATTAACACGTTAATTAGTTCCGGATTTGGCCTGGTCCGATAGAAGAAGATCCAAATATCAGTTTACAGTCATTGATTACAGATACAGCAACCCCTCGTTATATCGCGCTTCCCGGGAGACAAGCAAAATACCGCGATATAACGAGCAACTTGATAAATACTATATATGTATTGGAAAAAATATGGGAGACATGATGTAAGGCGCGATATATCCGAATGCGCGATGTACCGAGGCGCGATATAGCGAGGGATTACTGTATCTATCATTTATTTCTATAAACAAAATTAAGTTGAACGTGGGTCAATTACAATATTAGAGTTCTTAAAAAACTTTTTTAATTTTTTTCAAACGTTTCACAAAGTTTTTTTAGTAGTTAATTTTAAAGGCATTTTGCATTAACAACAATGTTAAAACAATCAGTTAACTATAAATAAGTGATACGGTCTTTTATGTTGCATTTATAACGCAAAAAGTGTGTATTTTTAGAGTTTAAGGCGTGTCCTATACCCTTAGAAACTATAAACATAATTTTTTTTAAAAAAAATTCATTGCAAAACATAGGCGAGAGTGTTGTACCTTGGGACAATTTTTACATTTTAATTTTTTTCTTCGATAATTATTGTCAAAATAAAAATTTCAAAGCAGCATTTCAACACACCAATATATTCCTCTATAATATATTTTTTAAAATTCTGGCAGCTTGAAATTAAAAAAGTGCCACTCATTTAAAGAAGAGAGGATAAACTGTTCCAAGGTACAACATGATGTTGTACCTTGGGACATGCTTTATAATTCAGTCAATAGTCATACACTTGAACTAATTTGTGTCAGGAAACAAACTTTATTTCAAAATACATCAGAAAATGTGCTCTTTAGAACATTTCATCACACGGGAGGAAAAAAATTTATCAGATGTTGCCAGAATTATATTTTCAAACTTCAATCATTATAAAATATATCCAAAACAAAGCTGAGTTGTATTTTACATGTTTTGTGGAATTGCTCTTAAAATAAATAATAAAGATATTTTTATTTATCTAAATTATTAAGAATTTAATCAAATTATTAATACTGTCCCAAGGTACAACACACTACATGGTTTAAATAAAAGCAAGATAGTGGCCAATCCAAATGCATTATCATTATTTTCTCATAACCAAAATATTTTAAAATCTTCTCTTTTATGAAGAAAATAAAATGCAGTTGTCTTTTTGTAAGAGTACTAAGGTAAAAAATTGTATTCGAATGAGAAAAATATTTACTTTGGGGTAATGAAATATTATTTTTTGTCACCATTTCATCAATTCAATGATGCTAGTGTTAAATTTTATTATGATGATGTCTGTTGGTTAAGGCTACTATTAGAAATAAACAATGTATGAATATTGCCAATAGATTCTTAGAAATTGTCAGTGTCCCTAGGTACAAGCGTCCCAAGGTACAACACTCTCCCCTACTTTTAGCATATAATTGTATGAAAAGTATGTTTAGATTAAGAATATACATGTAGGATTTTTCTCGGGTTTTAAGAGGTTATTTATCAACATGGTATGTATTCATTTTTTTTCACATTCAACAATAAATGAAACAAAAAGAAAAGTTGCTGTTGCAAATTTAATTACATTGATAAGTCAAGAATCTGCAGTATTGGGATTACTTCAGTTTCATGTAGTCATTAACACGAAATACCTAGTTTCAAAAACTTTTCTTTATTATTTGTTAAATTATAGATAAGATATAGAAAGTTTAGCCACCAAAATGTTGAACGAGTTGCACTTTAAAAAAATAATATTTTACCATAATAATAAAGATATTAAAAGAATAATCTAAACAAAAAACCCTTAACACACTGAAATATCGACCGTCGGCGTCGTTTGAAGACGCATCTAGATTTAACAGTTAATGTTTTTGAGATAAGTCCTGATAAGTTAGTTCAAAATTAGTGCTTTAACAGCTCAGAAAATATGTTATGAACGTTAATAAAACTTTTATTTGGGGCTATTACAATTTAGTGACAAAAAAAATTCGGTGTTGTCTTTAGAATTTTTAAAGTTGGTGTTCATTTTAATATGTAGACAACCCAATACGTTACTTTTGATCCTGGAAATTAATTATAAACATTTTGCTTGAAAAATGACATCTATCTCCTAAAATCTTCTTTTCAAAAGAAGGCGAGAATCATGGGGTGGAAAGGTTTTTCCGCAGCTGATATGTTGATGCTGTCAAAACTAGTAATTACACAAATTCTGTACGAAAAATTAAGTTACTGTATGGAAAGTATAGGAAAGAAAATGCTTTATAAATTCAGATTTTTGGATGATAGCTTAAGTGAGTTTGTTTTGTCTAATCTCATGTAATGAAAGACAAAATGCATTAAATATATCATATAAATAGAGAACGAGATTGTTTTCGAAGACTATAATAATATTGTATTTTTGAATAGCAACTGTTTGAAATGAATGGCCGCTGAAAATGTTACGTAATTCCCTTTTAACAAGAGGAACCCCGTAATTGAATCAGTGAGTGCAGAAACCACTTCAGTCAAAAATATCCGAAAACTCGTTTTCAATGAAAATAAGCGTAGAAAGGCAAGATGCGTGCTGGGTGCAAAAACTACGTTAGTCTGTTGAGTAGTTCCGCAAATACAGGACGTTTTTTCTCCCTCCTGAAAAATTTGAAATTTGTGACTGACGTTGTTTCTGCACTCACTGATACAATTATTATTATTTGACCTACACAAATTGAATTCGTTAACTGCAATTTATCCTCCCACGATATTTGGATCTCTAGGTTTATAAACGCATCAGTAATGTACTGCTCAAAACAATTAGGGGAGCACTACGCGTATTTTTGTTCGCCTTTCAGTCCCAACTTTTTCTTTTTTTTTTATTCTGAAAATTTAAAATTTGTGAAATAGATTCATTATGCATCCAGAATGAAATGGTAAAAAACGGGGAAGAAAATCTTAATTTTTGAAGTAAAATTTAAGGGGAAAATTTGGTATCATAAGTTTTGAATAAATGATAACAATAATTTTTTCAAAACTTTATTTGTTAAAAAAGTTTAAAATCGATTTTTAAGCTTCTTCTTTTTTTTTTTTTTTTTTGGTTTTGAATTATCGTCGCACTAGAGCTACACGAGGGCTATTGGCGACGGGCGTCGTATTTTAGAACCACAGTCAGGTGACGAGCCAACACCTGAATAGGCACCCAACGCAACCGATTTTTAAGCTTCTAAAAAATGCAAGTATGAAGAAATTAAGGTCAGTTTATTTGCTAAAAATGTCTCAGAGTGAATTTTATTTTACCATGTTTTTCATTAAGTTAAAACAAACATTATTTAATTCTTTAACAGACATTATTTTTCCATTTAACGATAAGCATAAATGCGAGTTTAACTTAGTCAGAAAAAAAGCGCAAGCTGATGATTCCAAATGGAATCATTTGGGGGTGAACGGGTAAGCTTTAATCCATGCGGTCTCCTAATTGTTTTGAGTAGTGTGAGTTAGAGGCGTAATTTTTTTTTTGTATAATGTGTCACAGGGAATCTTTATTCATTACAAACTGGCATCATGGCAGCCTTGTATTTATTATTTTAATTTAATGCAACAGAACTTCAATTATCTGAGCTCTGGCTACAATGATATATATAATTATATGGTCCATTCCTGCGCTTACCATGTAAATGAGTTACCTTTGCAAATAATTAAGAGCTCTTTTTGTTTAAAATAGTTTTTGCCCATTTTTAGAATAAACCAGTAACCAATTAAAATATACCCTTTTAATAACAATCCGATTATCCAAATCTTTGATTTTCCGATGTGCCTTGAATTTTCTATTAAATCAGCTTTGCCATTTCTTTTGAAATTCTCAATGATTACAACCAATAACAGTGTAAACGAAAAATTAAATTCAAAAGTAATTTTTTCAAGTTTTCTAGTCATTTTACATATCAACTTGCGTTTTCCTTGCAAACTGCTTGAAATATAATTAAACGTATCATTTTGACGAACTCTGTTGACAGCCGATACAAACAACTGTAACAATACTTTGCAGGTAGCGATGTGGAACTCGATTATTTCCCATTCAGATCTCCTGTCATTGTAAAGCGAGTGGGATATTTCTGGAGTCAGGCCATTCAGCCATGTAATGACGACTTTTTATAACTTCTTTCAGCAGATTGTGACGGTGCGCGCTGCGATTGTAATGCCGCGAGGGGTTGGCTTGTTGAAGATAAGTGCTTTGGATCTGTCAGGAGCCGTTAGACTATAGATGCAAAGGAAACACCAACCACTTCTTTATGGTCTGTTGTTTAAGAGGGATTGTCAGTCCCATAGAGCTAATGCATTAGTTTTGGAATCAGTACTTCCGCAGAAGTATTGCTTTGCCAAGTTATCCCTTTTCCCCCAGGTATGGGAAACAATATGAAATCGAAATGAAGCAAGTTTGAAACAAAAATGTTATATAAATATTTAATTATATATTTTTGAAGTTTTGAATTGCCGAAAATATACAGCAGATGACGACTCTATTTCAAAACTTTATCAATTAATGATTAAACAACCGAATATTATTTTCTTTTCAATTTTGTTTTAAATTGATGCTATGATGATTCCCATACCTGGTGAAAATGGGATAACATGGCCAAGCAATTCTTTTGCAAAAGTTGTGATTTCGAAACTAATGCATTAGCTCTGTTGGACTGACAGTAATTCTTCAAGTAAACACTTGTTGGCTTGTGGATCGTGGTTCCAAAAGGCATCTTAATATCATGAAATTTTCTTGTGGAGTAACCCCCCTCCCTCCGTTGCACCAACCACGTGAAGGCCCTGTCCAAAGATAACATCAAACACGGAGATTTCTATCTCTTTAATTTACCTAGATGAACTTGCGCATAGCATATTGTAATAAGTATAATTAGTTTCTTAAACAAAATTATGTGTGGTTAAAATGGTTTGGAGTAATATGTGTGTCATTAAATAGTTTAAAATTGCTGGTCTTGCTGTCGGTATATATTAGGTACCTTAATGTTGAATACGAATCAATTATGAGTCATATGAATTATTTTTTAATCCAAGCAAACACTCTAAAATTCACAAATTAGAAATTAAAACACAATACATTTTTTTAAGTTGAAAATAAAAAATAAACCAAGAAAGTACAAGCTTTAGACCAAACTCATTTATCAAATACTACCCGATAAAACTTAATCACAAAGAACAATAAAGAGCCTGGACAATAAAAAAAAATGTTGTTCTGTTCTTTCTATGCACAAAACTAACGAGGGGCTGGGGAGCCCAGTCGGTTAGGCACTCGCCTAGCATGCGAAAGGACCCAGGTTCGGGTCCGGGCATCTCCAAAGTAACTGCCAACCTATAAACGGCTATTGCAGCCAAAAAATGTCCGATGAATAATACCCCGTGTAAGGGAGTGCACGTTAAATATCCTTCAACGTCCTAACGCTGCGTACGATGTCGCCCTTAACGGTTGCATTGGGTGCCTATTCAGGTGTCGGCTCGTCACTTGACTGTGGTTCTAAAATACGACGCCCGTCACCAATAGCCTTCGTGTAGCTCTAGTGCGACGATAATTCAAACCTAACCTAACAATAACGATTCCCCATTTAGAGCGCTACTGCTTCGAGACTATCCGTTACGCGAACTGTACTGATCGGGCTTGAACTTCCATGTCTGAATTGCGAATGGCAATGAACTATGGAATTTTAGAATTGTTTTTTTTACTCACACTCGTACTATGGAGGCTACTGAAGCGAATCTTCGCATTACTACTTCTATTTTTAAAAACTCATTGCAGAAATAATTTGGTGAGGGAAAAGAAACGTCTGAGAATTTCGTTTTGAAGAGAGATTTCTATTCAAATTGAGCTGAGTTTTTGCAAAGAGGTAAGGAAAGGGAAGTAAGTGTCATTGTTATTGATAGATGTGTTGCAAAAACAATGCCAAAAGCGTCGGTAAGATGGAATTAATAAAAACATGTTTTACTTTTTTTGATATTCAAAAATGGTACTTCAATGTTTTCTAATGAGATATTGATTATACATAAGCAAAAAAACAATTTTGATATTCAAAAATGGTACTTCAATGTTTTTCTAATGAGCTAGTGATTATACACATGTAAAAAAAAACAAATATATATAAGGATATCGAAAGAAGGTCATTCCCAGGTATTTAAATTATTTTTGATATGACAAATATATTTGCTTTAAATTTTAAGCATTTTTTTACCAGGATATGCAAACAGTCATAGCAACAAAACAAACAAATTTGAATTGGAAATGCAGATTGGTATTTAGTTAGTAATAAAGGATTTAATTAAGATGTGGACAACAATTTGTAAGTTAGAAAAACTTTAAAAGTTGATGATTGATGAAAAGTTGCTGATTAATAATCAAATGATGTCTCATCAAATTTGTTTTGTGACTATCAATATTTTCATAATTGATGGTAAAATGCTTTAATTTCAAAGTACATTACTCTACAAGTAATGTGATATAAAAACAATGCTGTTTTCTCTTTCTGGCTTTATGTTCTTCAAATTTAACCTCTTAACACCCGAGCAAAATCCTACTCGTATATTCATAATCTAAACATACTTAAAAAGTATTATTTTTTAAAGAATTTTTTAAAAAAAAATTATGTTTATACTAGTAACTTAGGGACTCTCCTTAAACTCTAAAAATTCAAATTTTTTGTGCTTTTAATGCAACAAAAAAGGCCGTATCACTTATTTGTAGTTAACATATGATTTTAACATAGTTTTTAATGCAAAATTCCCTTAAAAGTAACTACCAAAAGGACTTTTTGAAAAGTTTGAAAAAAATTTAATATTTTTTTTAAAGAACTCTAATATCGTATTGACCCTCGTTCAACTTCTTGTTTTCGTAGAAGTAAATTACTGATACCTGTAATCAAAGGCTGAAAACTGATATTAGGATCTTCTTCTATTGACCAGGACAATTTCGAAACTAATTAACCTGTTAATTGTTTGTGGGGAGGTTTTAAAAAATGTCCCCAAATAGGGACGCCAGGTCGCAATAAGTTAAACATAAAAGCACTTGCTCATGTTGAATATCTCCATCCGAAAAACCAACCATGTGTACGATAACTAATTCAATTAAAAGTATCCGTTTGTTATACAATGAGAAGATTATATCCGAAAGTCCCAGATAAAAGAAATGAGGAAGCTTTCCAGATGGGTAATTAAACTAAAACAAACGTTTCGAAGATAATCCTAAAATCAAAGGTGGCGAACTACTTGAAGAGTAAGAGGGGCGGGTGAATAAGAATGAGGAAATGCGGATTTTCACGAAGAAATCCGCTCTGGGATTTCTTCAAGCGCAACTGAAGATGCATAAGCCTGACCTCTTACAACGCGGAACGATATTCGCTAAGCCCTGGATTTTTTTTACAAAGCAGAAAGGGATTCATTATTAACTCTGGATTTTTTCTTATACTGTAAAGCGGGATCGTCAGTCCCATAGAGATAATGCATTAAGTTTTGGAGTCACAACTTAAGTAGAAGTATTTATTTACCATGTTTACAATTTCCACCAGATATGGGAATCATCATAACATCGAAATGAAACAAATATGAAGCAAAAATATTATATAGTTATTTAATAACATATTTTTGAAATTTTTATATGCCGCAAATTTTGATATGCTGCAAAAGAGGTAAAAATCAGTACTTCAAATGGTGAAAATATTATTCTTTAGTTAAATTGAAGAATGCACCCTAAAAGATCATAAAATAGTTACATGATAGCATCAATCCAAAATATGAGGATACGAAGAATAAAAATCCTCACATTTTTAAGTGTACTCTTCATTCAACAAAAAACCTATCCGGAAATATTTTTCTTGTAATTAAAATTTTTGTTGACAAAAATTTATTTTGAAAATTAACTTCTAGTTACCATTTTAGCTACTTAAAATTGTAACTCCAATAACTCACGTTCTAAATAGAGTGATGGAGTGCACAAATTGACGATGTACGAAAATAAACGAATGTACGAGTAATAAAGAGTATGAATGGAGAAATGAGGAGCATCAATGGATCGAAGAACTGCACCAATATAGCATTACAGTATTTGCAGTGCATAAATGGAATAATGGAACAATAGAGTGCATTAATGGATCGAAGAACTACACCAATTGAGCATTGCAGTATTTGCAGTGAGTCAATGGAACGATAGAATGCAACAATGGATCGAAGAACTGCCCCAATTGAGCATTGCAGTGTTTGCAGTGCGTAAATGGAACAATGGAACGATAGAGTGTATCTATGGATTGAAGAACTGCACCAATTGAGCATTGCAGTGTTTGCAGTGCGTAAATGGAACAATGGAACGATAGAGTGTATCTATGGATCGAAGAACTGCCCCAATTGAGCATTGCAGTGTTTGCAGTGCGTAAATGGAACAATGGAACGATAGAGTGTATCTATGGATCGAAGAACTGCACCAATTGAGCATTGCAGTGTTTGCAGTGCGTAAATGGAACAATGGAACGATATAGTGCATCAATGGATCGAAAGCTGCACCAATTGAGCATTGCAGTAGTGCGTAAATGGAGCAATGGAACGATAGAGTGCATTAATGGGGAAGTAGAGGCCAGTGATGTAGAAATAGAGAGAAATAACGCAGATATATGTACAATGGTCATATTGAGGAATCAATTAATTGAGGATTGATCAATGGGGTAATGGAAATATATGAGTGAGTATTTTATGGACAAAAGCGGTATATAGGTTACATGAATTCAAGAAAACATATTGAAACATTTTTAACAAAATGTGACATACACACGTTATTTGCACCTTATTTTAGCTGACATAATTTTTATTCAATTACTATTCTCTACCACAATGTTTATGGTGCTTAACCCTTTCCGCCCGAGCTATCACGATCGTGCGGGTATAAAAGAGAATGTTCAAGCTCTTCAAAAATATCGATACCGAAGCAGCTGACTTGTACCATACGTTATTTGTTATTAAGGAGTTGCTGGCATTGATGCTGTTTAACGCATTTTTTCCCGATACAAATCCAAATTTAGTCTCGTAATTTTAAATCAGCGCCATCTGACCCCCCCGTCTTAAAGGGTTAAAAAGTTAAGAAAAGTCGGCATCTTCAAAAGAACTATGGACTTAAATGGTAGACGTCTTCTACTGCATTATCCTGAAACGAACTTTGCTTTGTTATTATCCTCATTTATCTCTACCATAAATAAATAAGAGCCTCAGTCCACGGGAATCCCTCGCAAAAATTCTCCACGGAAGGCCCGTTCCTTCCCAAGGATTACTGGCAGAAGTCTCCCGATTGATCTAATTAGTCGGAACTAGAGCCACTTAGTCGGAACTACTGCGTGGGTCGCGTTCCGTTAAAGCCCGATTGGAACGCTCAAAGGACGTGACGGTCCACAACGCGTGACCTTCCTTCCCTGGTCACGCTTCGTTGCGCTGGGTTGTAGCGGAGAAGAGATCCAGAAGCTCGGGGATTCAAACGACATGGAATTGCGGGCGGCTCAACAAGAAAGAAATTGCTGGCTGGTGAATTGCACGATGGGGTTGTAAAGAGGTACTCGTTTTGTTTGATTGATATTTAAACTGCTCAAAACAATTTAGGGGAGCACTTTGCGTTCTTTTGTTAACCCTTTCAGTTCCATCTTCATATTTTTTATTTTAAAAATCTAAAATGTGTGAAATCGATTTATTAAGCATCCAGAATTAAATGGTAAAAAACCGGGGAAGAAATCTAATTTTTTTAGCTAAAATTTAAGGGTAAATATTCTATTAATAACTTTTAGATAAATTATAACAATATTTTTTCAAAACTTTATTTGTTAAAAAAAGCTAAAATAAATTTTTAAACATCTAAAAATACAAGCGTGAAGACTTTAGGGACAATTTATTTCATAAATTTTTTTGAGAGTGAATTTTATTTTACCATGTTTTTCATATTTTCATTTAATTAAAACAAACGTTATTTAATTCATTAAAAGAGATTATTCTTCCATCTAACGATAAATAAGTGCGAGCTTAACTTAGTGAGAAAAAAACGCAAGTAGATGATTCTAAATGGCATCATTGGGAGTGAAAGGATTTAAACCATGCGTTCCACTAATTGTTTGGAGCAGTGTATTTTTTGATGATTTGTTTTAATTAGCGTCTCAATAGGGGACGAGAGGTTAACGTATCGACGAGTGTTAAAATATCTTTGTAGTGGGAAAAACCCATAGGCAGTGATTCTTAATTTTAAAGTGCAACACCTGAGCTAGCATCTCATGTCAGTTTGGTATACTTCAATATTATAAGTTAATTGTTGAAAAATGTAACAATTGAAAGGGATGAATCATGTATTTTGAAGAATTAAATAATGTTTGTTTAAATTAAATGAAAATATGAAAAACAGCTTAAAATAAAAGTCACTCTAAAAACATTTATGAAATAAAGTGACACTAAATTATTCACGCTTGCATTCTTATATGCTTAAAAATTGATATTAATTTTTAACAAAAAAGTTTTTTAAAAATTATTGTTATAATTATTCAAGAGTTATGATTCCATTTTTTTACCTTAAATTTTAGTTTTAAAAATTAAGATTTTTAACCCTGTTTTGTACCATTTCATTCTGGATGCATATAGTGAATCTCACAAGTTTTAGATTTTTAGAATTTTTAGAATTTATTCAAAAGTTGTGATTCCAATTTTTTTACCTTAAATTATTGTAAAAATTAAGATTTTCAATTCTGTTTTATTTACCATTCCGTTCTGGATGCATAGTGAATCTATTTCACAAGTTTTAGATTTTTAGAATAAAAAATAAAAAGTGGGGACTGAATAGGCAACAAAAGTACACAAAGTGCTCCCCTAATTGTTTTGAGCAGTGTATGATGCATTAGGTCTCTGGAACTCCTAAGCCATTGTAGGAGTTGCAGGAATGGATCGTTCTGCATGGATTCTCCTATTATTTATCAGTTATAATAAAATAAGACACGGATTTGACTATAGGCATCCTCCGGAAACGTTGTATATGCATGTTCTGTGGAAGTGCATCCTCTATTTGATGTTTAGCTGTCAAGTAAAAATGCGTTTTATTATTTATAATGAAAATATTAAACATTTGCTTCATGTTACATCTAATTGTACGCATTTAAAAAAAACATCATCATGCTTTGAAGGTTTGGAAAAGGCATGTAAAAGAAAAAGAAGAAACCAAAACTTTTACTTCAGTAGGGGCGTGTTTCTTATTTATAACGGCAAGCAAGGAAGTGGTTCAAACTACATAACAAATTTTGAGAATCATCTACACTCTTAAAACGAACGAGCTATTTTAACTCAGTCTGATTGATTTTCACTCCTCCAGTCTGGAAAATGCACTTCTCCTTTTGGAGTGGATCCTTTGTGTGTTAAACCTCTGACAGGATCACTCCAAACGAGTGATTTTAACTCAGTTTGAGATAATATTCACTCCTTTCCAGTGTCGAAAATGCACCTCTCCAACTGGAGTGGAATTCACTCGTTTGTTTTAAGAGTGTAAATGGCTCGTAAAATGCTTCACAGTTTTAACAAATAATAACTATTTTATATGTTCAAGATACAAACGGAGCAGAAAAAAATTCATTTTATCATTGCTATAATAAATCTTTCACACTATTGTCGTATATTTCAGAGAATGTACATGTCACATCATTTGTTTCTAGAGAACAATGTAACAATGAATAACAAGTCACATCTTTCCTCTCTTGAAATAAATAACAATTTTCTTTCTACATTATTGCACAACCCGGTGTTCTATACCTACAGTGGCTTTGAGAAAGGAACTACGCTACAACTTTTACTAATTGCGTCACTTATCTTACACGGGTAAAAAAATACGAAATTGTAATTATATTACTCTTAAATCGGAGAATAAGTTCACAGTATGTTAATTTCGGATAGTATAATTAGGTTGTTTCAGATGACGTAGGCTTCCAGTTTTCATTCTTGCATTTCCGTGATTGCATTAGTTATTTCGGTTTTACTCTCAATACGCGGTAAAAAGTGCGGATATTTAGTATTTAGGATAATTTCTTATTTAGTAATATTTTATTATTTAGATAAAACTGTTCTATAGATTAAAGAACAATAAATTACACAACGTAAAATGGACAGTAACACAACGAACACGGCGATACGAACAATAAGAGAAAAATCAAAAGAAATCGTTATGAAAACATCCGTTATCCAAAATTATTTAGCAATTCTAATGTTTTTCGTTTTAATTAATTCATCAATTAGTTAAAATTATCACCAAAACAAGTGTAAATCCAGAAGGACCAAAAATGAGCACAATACCATTGGAACTGTTGCCACTCATGACGTGAGACATGCCCATTGATGTAGTGCGCAGTTGCTAAACTCATTATAAATATAATGAAAAATATATATATATTCTAACTATTACTCTATTAATTAATACTATAACGTCCAATGGTCTTGGTAAACGGTTGATGTCATATCTCCAAGGTTGCCACAACTCTGTGTATGTTAGAAGAGCCAATATCTAGTGAGTCTAGGTTAGATTGCAGTGACAATAAGATAAATGGGATTTGAACTCTTTCGAAAGAAATTTAAAAATCCAATTCTAAATGGGCCGTGGGGAGCCTAGTGGTTAAGACCTCGGAATCCGGAGGTCCCGCGATCGAGTCCCGGTACCACTGAAGACCCACCGAGTATATGTGGAGTACGTGCTCGTTAAATCTAAGTCCTGTGGGCGGTCATGGTGCAGTTTCCCCCGAGAACAGGTCCCTGGAAGCCGATTCCCTCCCTTTCAGGGACATGTCTAAATTGTGGAGGTGGAGATAGTTGGCAGCATCTGTCACTTATGTGTCTGTCTTACTTGACGAAGGTTTATAAGCGGGTCTCTGACCAGGCACACAAGCCTAATAATGTATGTCTCAACCAACCATACAATTCTAAATATGTACTGTTTAGAGAAAGCTACACTCTTAAAACAAACACTCCCAATTTACCTCAGTCTGAGTGGATTTCACTCCTCCAGACTGGAAAATGCACTTCTCCTTTTGGAGTGGATCCTTTGTGTGTAAAACCTCCGACAGGATCACTCCAAACGACTGATTTTAACTCAGTCTGAGAAAATATGCATGCCTTTAGGGTGTCGAAAATGCACTTCTCCAACTGGAGTGGATTTCACTCTTTTGTTTTAAGAGTGTATTATGCGCTAAATTCCATCACTTTCCAATATCCTGAAACCGCGTACAATGTACGTTAGGATTACTTTGGATGTCCGCTCATCTGTTGTTTGGCTCAGACCATGAAGATTACAGACTCGTCACCACTAGTTCATGAGTATCTCTATTAAGACGCTAATTTTTCAAAACTCTTAAGAAGCTAATGCGATTAGTTCCTTTCGACTTAACACACGATCCAACGGTCCGACAATGAGAATGTAATCACATTTGCATCATAGAAAAATGGCTTTGTTCATTTCGTAATGGAATCTGCTATTTCTTCACAGGTCGTATAAGTCACAGATGGTTAGTTATTGGGAAATCCAAATAAAGCGTTTAAACTTTTTATACGCCGAATTGAGCAATTCAATATAAAAAAACTGTTTTTCGTAGAAATGCAAGATATCAAGAGCTAAATTTTTTAATAATAACAGATAAAAACAGCCGTGACTTTCTTTAAAAGTATATTAATATACATTTTTTTAAAAAAAAACGTGCTTATTAACACTTTTTAGATATTCAAGACGCGCAATACATTTAATGTTTCCTAATTTTCTTGTAAATTTTTAATAATTAATTTTGAAATACTATCGCGATGAAAGCATACTTGAAATAAAATTTTTGTTTAATTTATTACAAAAGGCTAAATAGTTTATATGCTTTCGAAACTATCTTTTCTTTTTAGTGTAATCAAACTCCCGTATCGTTTTATTTGCTTTTATTGATGATCCTTTCAAAGTATAACTTTAATTAATCTCATATCTTTGACTAAACAACTTTATAGCATGTCTAATTTGTTTATTATTTCTCCTTCACAGGAAGACACTATCAGGAAATCATGACAGCTACACAAGGAAGCGTGTCTTCCGCTAACGCTGCCTATCTCTCAGCAGAGGAGCCCGAGCTGAGCAGCATTAACTTCCGCCAGAGCCTGAGATTCTTCCAGGAGCAACTCGTGTCCAGCAAAGGCTTCCGACAAGCATCCAGCACTTTCTGCCTCAACTTCCAACAAGAAGAACCCAGCAAAGTTGAGGAGACCAGCAGGTCTTTATCCAGCAGTCGAATCTCCATTCCGACTGTCGACACCATCCTAGAGAGCGTGAGAGTTCTAAGGGCGATCCAGAAGAGCCAACAACAGAGGGGTTCCAGTTGGTCACTGGATCTAGTTCAGACAATCGACGATGACCCTCTGGAGCCGCAACATTCTACAGTCTTTAAAGACTTCGAAAGAATCGCCAATGAGGATATTTACAGTGGTCTTCTGACCATTTCATCTACTGATTGTGATCGAGAACAAAAAGAATATACGAGTTCACTGGACCGGGTCAAGAACGATAACGAACACCAACATTCTTCGGTTGTAAAGGACGCTGAGAGAATCACGAGTAGGGAACTTCACAGCGGCCTTTTGACAATTTCTGAATCATCTGGTAGTGATTTGGATAAATCCAACGAAAATCGTGCAGAGTGTGCTTTAAATAACCAAATGACATCCTTTTGGCCAAGTAATGTCGTCAGGCATGAGGTTCCAGATGTCATAACTGAGATAAAAAAGAATGTTAATGATATACAAACTGATGTTGAATTTAGCTCACACAATTCATCTAATGTGGCACCAACATATATTGCTGATGAATCGAATGGTTCGGTTGTACTTGAAGTATTACAATTAGTAAATCACAACATTGTAAAAAATCAACTCATTGATACAAGTGAATCTAATAATTCAAGAAAAGACCAGGTTGAAGGAAATAACAGTTTATTGAACTCAATTGCGGTTCCAGAAAAGTTTGACTCTGAAACGTTTCAAATTAATGTACAAGACGAAGTTCAACAAATTAAAGAACTTTATATCGAAACTAGGCATTTTGACGAGGACAGTGAGTACTTTTATGTTACTGAAAACCATCCGGTTCAAAGGAAAATGTGGGCTAGTGAAGGGATTCCAATTCCTGGTGGACGACCAGAGTCCCGTAGTGACACATGCAGTTCCATTTATGTGTCGGCAGAAGGCAGTCCATCTTTTTACAGCGAATTGGATATATCTATGCAAGTTCAAGAACAAATTCAAAGTAAGTTATTAGTTTAAAATAAATTCTCATTGTTTTAAAATTTATCTCTATCATATTGGTACGTGAAGTCACGCTTTGTAACGTCATATACCAAGATGATGCCTCTCTTATTTCCATTTGAAAAAATCTGATGTTACCCTATATTCATTACTTGAAACATACAACATAATTCACAAGTCAATTGATACAGTGACTCTCTCATTAAAAATCGGATATCTTCTAATAGTCCTCATTGCTTTATAATGAAAGCTAATTTTTGGTAATTTGTGTTGTGGCTATTCTTTCATAAAGTTTTTTAACTGTTTTACATATTTTTATAATTCGGTTTTGTTTGTTAATCTTTTTTTATGAGGTATTCAATAAACTACTTTGTTTTTATGTTTACCTTTTCCCATTCTGAATCTCTCAACCCCTTAATGATTTGGCTTTAATATACATTTTAACTTAATAAACCAAGAATTACTAATTAATAATCGAGGAAAGACCGTAAACGGAATGTCAGTTTTCCAACAATACAACTTCTTTATATATAAAACATTGAAATTTTATTAGATTTTAAATTTGAAAATATAGAACGGATTTTTCTGTTTGATTGCAAAAAAGATTTAAAAAATTACCTAATTTGTTCACAAATTAATTATTTTTTACTGATAACAAGTTTACATTTAACCCTTTAAGACCAGCGGTCAGATGGCGCTGATTTAAAATTATGATACTAAATTTGGAGTTTTATTGAAAAAAAAATGCGTTAAACAGCACCAATGCCAGCAACTTCTTAAAAACAAAGTCATTTTTTATACAAATAACGAATGGTACAAGTCAGCTGCTTCGGTATGGATATTTTTGAAGAACTTGAACATTCCCTTTTATACCAGCACGATCGTGATAGCTATCGGTCGGAAAGGGTTACGTGCATTAGCTTATTAGTAATCTAAGGGCTACTACATTAATTTTTTTGACAATTTTTACATGTTACTCATCTAATATTGAATGTCAAAAAAACATATCAAAAGACATACTGGGAACTTTAATAACTCTGCAATCACATGTCAAATCTCCAAAAATAAACAGAAGATGGACACCCGATTATTCGCCTTCTCAAACTCTCTCACCACTTCAAAGATAACACTTGGAATTCTTTTTTCACTATGTTACGCTGATTGGTTCCAATAAATCCTTTAATATCAGTTTCACACGTCGGAGGACTCAAGAAACTGTCGTAAAATAGACAATTTATGTTTTTCTGAGGAATCGAACAATCGCGAGACGCAATATTACGTTTGTTGCGCTGATATAATAGGACCGCTTACTGGGGAGTATGTATGCCATCAACATGAGTGAAGCGTTGCATACGCTGGCAGCTTTTGCAGAGATGCTAGATGTAGCGGAAAGCATCGGAGGATGGTTTGGGAAGAAAGGTAAGGGTTGTGAAGCTGTCGTTGAAATAATCAACTATAGTTAAACGCAAATTTTCATTGCACGGAAACCACGACCACGGGCGGTGCTATAAAACGCGTGGAGCAATCAGATGAAGACGCAATAAAAATAGCTGAAATTTTCTCTTCATCTGATGGCTCCGCGCGTTTTATAGCTTCGCCCATGGAGCCTTCCGTGCAAGGAAACTTTGCGTTTTACTATAGAGGCATTTTAGTTAACAGGATTTTTTTTCAAAAAGAAAGGAAATTTAAAACAGTATGCCTCAAGTATGCGTATTCGAAACATTGAATGTGTGATCAATTTCTACATTTTTATGTAATCTTATAATGAAATTGAAATTGTAAAATTGTTACCTTTAAAATTCCCCAAAATGAGTTCACACTGTTTTCAAAATTAATAATATTATTTTTTTTCTCTAATGGGGCTGTAACATTGGCGGTCAAGATTTTTAAGACTCGGCATATTCCCCAGTATTGAGCGACATTTTTGTGACACCATATAGGCGACTCTCGCTACCAATTTTGATACCCAGGTTACAATGAATCAGAGCTCTCTGGGATGTTAAAGTATTAATAATAATTGAACGTTAAGCTATTGTAAATCGCCAAGTACTCACAATTGAGAACAGCCAAATTCTTTTTTGAAAACTGGTTTTTAACAGCTAGAAATCCATCATTTCAAGAAATTAAATGATTATTAATAATTGAAAATATAAGTCAAGAACGGAGCAAGAAAGATCAAACGACAAAATTGTATGTGTGTACACACTAGGCACATTTACATGAGCCATCGAATCCATGGATTGAGGAGCAAAATCAGCAATTTTCCCTCTTGGGGATTTTCTCCCAGACGGAGACGGGACTGCAGGGTTCATTGAGGGGTTTCGCAAACACTCCAATGAAGGAGGGTTGGATGTTCCCTACCTTGGATAAGGATACAGACTATCATTTTGGTTAGAAATCCTACTCGACCTCTTTTTCCCCTAATGAGAATTTTGGCATTCCATGGATTCTATGGCTCTTGTAAACGCGCCTACTGAGACTAAGAGTGTCGCTTCATTGAAAAACGTGAATATGACCGTCTGAACCTCAAGATCCCCCCTCACAACAAATGCTGAGCTAACTTGGTTACTCCTCAAAGTTCGGGACCTTCACTGAAAAGTTAGCGCCAGTGGAAGTAGAATATACAGGTTTCTCAAAAAGAAACACTGCAACTGCAAACAATTGCCCGAGTTAATGTGATTGCATAACCAACACATTCCCATTAATTGCACACTGCTCATATCCTAATTTAGCAAGTAAAGAATTACCTAAAATTGTTCGAAGTTTTGGTTAAAATCGAAGATTAAACACAACATGAGATCCGAGAAACATGATGCAATAGATTTGACACCGCTCAACATTTTTTACCAAAATTTTGTATCGTAAAAACAATTTAACAATTCAATTTAAAATACTTTATTGTTACCCAGAATCTTGAGCAATAATACTTCAGATTCAATAAATGAAAATTATCCCGTAAAATAGTCATTCATTTAAGGTAGACGAATACCCAAAATTCCCCCTAATTCTAAAATTTTTACTATTACTTTAATCTTTTCCAAATTTGGTATAGTGATTTCAAATATAATGAATAATACTATTTAGGTATTTTTTTAATTTAAATATATTTTATTTATTTTAAACGGTGTTTTTCTACAAAAAAGGAGGTTTACGCTAACAAGTGTACCACATTGAATTTTCATTTTATAAACATTAATTATGTGTTTAATTCTTCGTTTTGAACTGATGCATGCAATGACCCTCTAGAGTTACATACAAATTACAAGAAAAGAAGTTATTAAGAAAAATGTCATAAATTAGCCACAAAAAAAGGATTTTTTTCGATTAACTTACACTTGGACATTTTTTTAAAGAAAACTTATATATTTACACCAGATGTCAGAGGTTCATGGCACAGATATATATTGAAATAGCATCTGTAAAAGATTTCAGGTAAATTAATGTAAAACTTTTTATACTAGAACTGTTGGCGTAAACCCCTTTTTTTAGGTGAAAAACACCGTTTAAAATAAATCAATTATATTTAAATAAAAAAAAATTGCCTAAAAAGCATTGTTCATTTCATTTGAAATCACTATGCCAAATTTGGAAAAGATTAAAGTAATAGTAAAAATTTTAGAATTTTCGGTATTCGCCTACCTTAATCCCTTATAGATTTAAAAATCGTATAACATATATAAAGTTTTTATTTCTTTTTTTTTAATTCAGCATGCAGTTACCATAAATAGAAAATAATATGATTGTGTATTCCATGGTGCTATCTTTTGATAAAATCAAACATTTCTTTTTAATGTGTGCATTTTGCGAAGATAATGGTGATTTTCAATAACATTTTTTAATTCCGATGCTTATGGAAAGTTGCTTTAATCTACTTACTTATTTAATAACTAAATGTAAATTATTTCTTTTATATTTAAATACTAAAAAAAGCCGTTGCTACAAAATTCAAAAGAAATGAAATGCAAGGTTATATATTGGAAATTAAATTTTATTTATCTACTAATCTATCTAAAGTTTATTTATCTACATTGAACTTTAATTTGGACTCGTATTTATACACTCTTAAAACAAACACTCTGAATTTAACTCAGTCTGAGTGGATTTCACTCCTCCAGACTGGAAAATGCACTTCTCCTTTTGGAGTGGATCCTTTGTGTGTTAAACCTCCGACAGGATCACTCCAAGCGAGTGATTTTAACTCAGTCTGAGAAAATATGCATGCCTTTAGGGTGTCGAAAATGCACTTCTCCAACTGGAGTGGATTTCACTCTTTTGTTTTAAGAGTGTATGGTTTTATAAATAAACAAATAAATTACAAATTTAAATGACGCATTCTATGAAGACGAAACTGTCCTTCAAGTCGAATTAAATAGCTCCTACGTCTTTAAACAATTGAAGAGCTTAGTGGAAGAACGTGCTAAGAGCTATTTCGGGAAAAAAAAATTTATATTTTCGTGTCAATGAACATATTATACCATCCTTTAAAGAGAACAAGTTTCCCCTTTATCATTAACATAAAGTCAGTTATATTTTTTACCGTTTGCAAGTACCGTTTTTAACGTATCTAAGTGCAATTGAAAAACTTTAAAACTCATTTTCACCTTTTTGGCACTTAGCACGTTCTTCCACTAAGCTCTTCAATTGTGTGCAAGTTTTATTTCCTGTAATCAGCGAAACAAAACTCTTAATCAGCCGACTCGAGATAAACTTGTGTTTGAAAATAGTAGGAGAGACATAGCAAAGTGATAATTTCACAACGAAAAACCAAACACATAGACAAGATAAAGCGAAATCAGTCTTCTTAAAATGTCATTTGGTGAGTAGTTTTATTTAATAATGAGTTTCATTACAATTGTATGGGTATGTACTCATTAGATTTCCCCATGAGAAACGTTTTTTTTTTTCGGACAACCTCTCTTACTTGAGTTACTGGATTTAACTAATAAGAAATTCACATTTTTTTGTGATAATATGTGTGATGCATAATGTGTTACGCCATCTGAGGTACTTTTGGAATTACATACAGAATTAAAAATTTTATAACTATTAGGATTTGATTTTCAAATGCGTCTTACAAATTACGTTATTTTTTAAGTACAGTGTTAACTGTTTTAGGAACTAATTTTATGCATCCTTATTTATTACATTATCTACATTTAAATACTGCATTTTCTTTTAACACGAGTTATATTATTATGCAAATATCTTTTTAAAAACAACTTTTTATTTGTAAACGAACAGAGAAAAAAAGAGTTATACTAATAAATACCTTACAAATGCCTCAAGTGTAAATTTGCTTGACTGACTTTATAAACTCAATATAGCATGTAATATATAATTTACTTTATTCCTTTCATAAACAACTGTCTTTTCATGCATTGAACATTTGCAGAAAAGGCATAATGTTTATTGTTTAACTTAAGGTTTTTTAATTTTTAGCTGAAACGCCTAATAAATAACTTTGATTGATATAAATAAATATAGATTTATTTGTAAGAGATTACCCTTGAACATTTCATGCACTTTTACCTATGGGTAACTCCATGCAAAATTATCCTGTCCGTAGCATAAATCACGTTTGTAAAAATTGATTATCACTACAACTTTTAACATTAAATGAAAAAAATGTGAAATAGTTGATCTAACTTATTATAACTAAATAATGTAATGTACTTTTTTTAATTTGATTTTTTAATTTAAAAAAGAAAACTATTAAATCGTGACTTACATTACACTTACATGGAATTAGCCCTATACAACATTCAATAATAAAATCTCTGAAGTTATTAAAATAAAACATTGTTATTTATTAGTTTCTTTACGAATAAAATACTTAGTTGTCGTTATCTTTTGCAGCATACTCAAGCCAAAGTGCGAACACCGAATCTAAAAAGGATATCCATTTCGACCCGTGGACAACAGACTCCTCAGGGATCGGAACAGACTTAACAAATGATTCCAGAACAAATGAAAGCGCATCATCCAGGTCATCAACTCCCATCGATAACAACATTTTGGACGATTGTTTAGGAACAGACAAACAAACAAAAGAAGTTTCTCAAACGAGTTGTGCAGACATAAAACCCGTTGAGGAAAATATTACGGAAGAAACAATTTCTAGTTCCGAAGATTCCTACATTGAAGCAACTATCAAACCTAGTCCATTCATTGAAGAACATTCAGTGAATATTCAATGTGAATATTTTAACTATAAAACCAATGACGATAAACCATCAAGTGCAGAAAATTCAGCTCAAATTTATTCTGAAAATTCTATTACTAAAACCGATGAAAGTAAGACAGATGAAACTTCGAATAAAATTAATGTAAATACGTGTGATTCGAATATAGAACAAGCAAATGCAAGTGAAGACATTCATAAAGTGCATGACATCAAAAAGGTAAAATCAAACAAAATAGTTGACGAAAGTGAAGAACATGGTAGAAAGAAGTTTACCACATCCTCTTGGAATCTAGTGAGTTTTTGAAATTATATTTTCTTAAGATTATAAATTTTATATTTATTATATGAAAGGAATTTTTTGATCGAATGAAAAGAGAATTTTCTTTAAAAAATTAATATTTTCCACCTTTCTTCTACCTGCATATTCAATGAGTTTTTGTACCTTTATGTAATCTTTGTATTTAAATAAATCAGATGCAAGTTCATAAAAGGGTTATTATGTGTGCTAAATCAGCAAGGCACACAAGTTTACTATTTTTGATTTGGATAAAACTTGTTCACTAAGTTTTGATCTTCTCAGTTTAAAATAATTTTTATGAATATACTTTCGAAAAATTTAGTTATGATGCAAACAAAAAAAATTCAGTTATAAAATATCATTAAATGAGTTCTATGAAGTTTAAAGAGTTGTGTAAGGTACAATTGGAAAGAAAATTGTATGAATTTACCATTTTTTGTATTTTCTTTAAAAAAGAACTTTTGAGCAATTTTTCTCAGAAAAATTGGGGAAAATATTAAACAAAATTAAAATAGAGTATTTTTTTTAATCTAAAAGATGGATGTTTCAAAATATACTTTACATGTTATACTGTTTGTATAAGATACTTCTTTATGAAAGTAGTATCCTATGAAAACTGGAGTGAGTTCATGGTGAAAATAGAGGTTATAAGATAGATTAAATTAGATAGAATTAAAGATAATCCTTCAAAATTCTGTAATATTGTTTTTTTTATTCATCAAATTTTCTATCTAAATGTTGAAAGAAAATGAATTGTCGATAAACCTTAACTACCGTTTTATTTCATTATATTATTTTTTCAGGAAGCCATTACAGAATCCCTATATGCCATTGCTGAACCAAAGTCATTAAAGGTAATAAAGAACATTTCTATAAAATAAAATTTAACAAATTCAAAATAACTACTAAATAACTTTTGGTTCCAATTTGATCTAAAAGGAGGAAGAAACTGTAGATTTTTTGACTGATAAACTTCAGAATAAAATGTGCACATGGCATTATCAAAAAAAATCTATCAATGGTATATATATATGTTTTCACCCTGGCTTTATATTAGATATGAGATGCCAACTCGTGGCTTAATTTATGAAGCATTAACCACATGTCACCCACAAGACTTTTTGTTCAGTTGGTGTTATCATATTGAATATACAATCAAAAAGAAAAAAACATGGAAAATCTAGACCTAGTCTTCCTTAACTCATTAAGGACGTTAAGGTTGTCAAAATAATTTGCTACCGTTTGAAAATTTTTTATGAAAATGAGCTTTATGCTTAACTCATTAACGACGGTTGGCAAAATTAGGACGCGAAAAAAAGCTTTATGTTTAACTCATTAATGACGGTTGGCAGAATTATGACGCGAAAATGAGCTTTATGTTTAACTCATTAACGATGGTTGGCAAACTTATGACCCGAAAGTGAGCTTTATACTCATTAACGACGGTTGGCAAAATTATGACGCGAAAATGAGCTTTATGCTTAAGTTTATCTAAGTAAATAAAATATAAGACAAATAAAAACGACTTTCCAATGCAATGTATATAGAACACAATAATTTACACAAAAAATGAATTTTAAAAAAACTTTACGTTTTTATACGGAAATAAAGGTGTTAATGACGTTAACAAAATCGTCGTTTACGGGTTTATGCTTTTTAAATACAGATCTTGTAGTCTTATTCAAACTAAGAATTTATGAAGTTTAATAAATTATTTTTTTAATTACCTACAGGTTTCATCAAGCAGTATATTAGTGGACGAAAATGATGGCATATCTCCAAATGTAAGACTTTCTTCAGAGAGTTCTTTCGGAGACAATGGAAGTACTGAATCAGTACTTTTGGAGGAAAATACTACTACCCAAACTGTATTTGTACTGAATGAAGGAATATTTGTGCAATATTCTCCCGGTCACTATATTCTTCAGCTTCAGGAACATAGACTACAAATAAAAGAAGTAATGTATTATGTTTCTCGTAAAATATATTAGTTTAGTATTACATTCAAACTTTTGAAACTAAAAATCATCTTTCTTTTTTTTTTTCAGGAAACAAATACTTTAATATCAATTCCATTAACTTACGCTGAAGTCACTAGATTGCCTAACAATGTGTTAAAAGTAGATAATCGAGTAGGTGTTTTCTTACTTTATATTAGATACTTTCAATACAATTTATGTAAAAATCTCTGTGCAATATGATACGGACGCAATTTCGAGTAAGAATTTATATTCTTTAACATTGCTTGCAAGAGGGAAAAAGATAGGTCAATAACATTTTTGTTCATTCTACAATTATTCTTAATAGATTGTTTGAATTTTATCCCTTTTTGTATACAGACTTTAGAATTCACAGATAGATTGTTTGAATTTTATCCTTTTTGTATACAGACTCTCTTTAGAATTCATAGATATAGTGTTTGAATTTTACAAATTTTGGATACAGACATTAGAGTTCACAGATAAAATATTTCGTAAGATGGTTAATTATTGAATTTTTTAACTATTAAACAGTAATAATTAGTTGAAATCCCATTTAAATACTCGAAGTAAATTTATCATTTAATACAAATAATTTCTGTGTGCTTCTAACCACCCATTTTCAGAAGACCCCAGAAAAATATTTTTTCAATTCAAATATTAAAGGCTTGCATTTAAATAATATACTTTAAAATAGATTTATATTCTATAGTTATTTAATTCTATAGTAACTAGATTTAAAAATTGATATTGCCATGTCCTGTTCCAGATTAACATTTATCATTTTAGTTAGGTAAATGTCTGTTCTTCAAAGCTGATTCACAAAAGGAACTAACAGAGCTATTCCAACTGCTTCAATTTCATTCGTCAAGAGTTTGGACGTCTGAGCCATTGCAATTAGTACATTATCCAATGAAATGCCATAAGGTAAATAATAGAAGATAATGTATTCATCGCTTTTATTTTTATAACTATAGTTAAACTCATAGTTTCGTTGCACAGAAGCCACGACCATGGGTGGAGCTATAAAGCGCGTGGAGCACTCGGATGAGGGGAAAAT
This sequence comes from Hylyphantes graminicola, assembly GCA_023701765.1. NCBI lineage: Eukaryota > Metazoa > Arthropoda > Arachnida > Araneae > Linyphiidae > Hylyphantes > Hylyphantes graminicola. The sequence goes on from CM043122.1 coordinate 5,708,487, forward strand.
TTCAGCCGTTTTATTTTGTCTTCATCTGATTTTTCCGCGCGTTTTATAGCTCCGCACGTGGTAGTGGGCTTCTGTGCAAGGAAATTATGAGTTTAACTATATTCATTTTTATTTGATATACACTGCTTAAGCAATTAGGGAGAGCATGGTTTAAACCCTTTAACCCCTCATTGACTCCATTTGGAATCATCAACTTGAGATTTTTTTCTGACTAAGTTCAGCTTGCACTTATGTATCGTTAGACGAAAGAATAATGTCTTTTGAGGAATTAAATAATGTTTGTTTTAATTAAATGAAAATATTAAAAACATGGTAAATTAAAAGTCACTCTAAAACAATTTTATTCAATAAATTGACCCTAAATTCTTCATGGTTTTATTTTTATATGTTTAAAATTTTATTTTAACTATTTTTAATAAATAAAGTTTTGTCAAAAATATTGTTTAAATTTTTCCCTTTAAATTTTAGTTAAAATTTTGTTTTAAAATTTATAATGTTTTCTACCATTTCATTCCGGATGAATAATTAATTATTTTCCACAAATTTTAGATTTTTAGAATACAAAATAATAAAAAAAAATGGGACTGAAAAGGTAAAAAAGTACTCAAAGTGCTCCCCTAATTGTTTTGAGCAGTATATTTTTATAATTATAATGAGAAATCATAGCAAATTATAATTGTTTCATGCGACACATTATACAATATGTGTTACATACACATTATCTACGATTTGTACGCTTTTCAGTTTATGCCAACTGAGTAATTACAAATTTATAAATTTTATCAATTATTAAAAGTACGGCAGATATATTTTTTGGAATATTAAAGGACATATTAAGTATCTATAATAATAAAAGAAAGAGTCTGTCTGTGTGTCTGTCTGTGGATCGCAAAAGACCTACTTAGACTGCTCTAAAAAATTCGAAATTTTTAATATAGATTCCTTTTAATACCTACGTGTGCACCTGAGGCTTAGATTTTTCATATTTGATTGAAATTTTTAATTAATATAATTAGTTTAAAAAAAAAACGTCATCCACGTGGAATTGCGGGACCATAACAGGGCTTGAAAATACATGGTCCGGGCCGAAACGAGGGCTTGACGCCATCCTCTATTAGTTTGATTGATTGAGTTTGGTTGAGATATGCGCTCGCCCAAAGGCTGCTTCATCCTCTATTAGTGTTCGTTTTTTTAAGTGCGCATGCGCCAACACGATTTTAATTTTGTTTTGAGTGTATTTTCACAAGTAAGCATGCCTCTAAAGGGAAGCAATGCGAAGTTAACGGGTTCCCAGTAAGGCGGGACCATACTGCTAGTTATGAATACAAGCAATAATGTTTGAAAGCTGTAATTTTTTAGTTGTGTGAAGTTTTAAAAATTTAAAGATTCCGCAAATAATTTACGCTTGAGCTATGTTAAATGCAAATAAATTGAAGACTTTAATGATAAGGTAAGTGATGGGGTCACATAAAAGTTTTAAAAGTTGACACTAAAATATTATTGATATTCTGTAAGCTTCAGTATTTTAATAAATATTTAAAGTATCGTCTTCAACGATATTAATACGTTATATAATCATTCGGTATATAACCAAAACATGACAAATGGACAAACAGTTTAAAAATTAAAAGTAAAGAATGTGTTGTTGTATTTGCTTATAAGTAAATATATGCATGACATATTATAACTTAACCCCTCAAAATCTTATATTTTTAACCCCAAACTTAACCCCTCAAAATCTTAAATGTTCAACCCCAATTAAACTTAATAATTTAAATTACCTTTTTCACATATCCTTAATATCACTTAGTATTTTAACATCCCAACCGCACCCTGTCAACGACAAACAGTCGTCTAGATCAGTCGTTCCTACAGAAACTGTTTAGTCATCACATTTTAAGGCTGACCTTTTCAAGCTTTCTCATAAAAATCTTAGCTTCTGATTGATCGGTCGAAGAACATGCAATAGCAATCGGTAGCTGAAAATCACTTTTCAATTAGACTTCAAGTGTGAAGTAGATATTAATTTACTTCATGCATTTTATTTCAGACTGTGGTCATAGTAGACCTTGGAAGCTGTTCTACTAGAGCTGGAATTTTAATGGATCAGCGTGAGTTTATCAGTATTATTTAGTTTTAATACTTTAAAAAGCCATGACATTTAATTGCTTGCGAATAAATGTATGGAATGATTTAATTTATTGTTGCTATTTATGTAGATATCCATCTTTCATAAGATTTTACTAACTTTCGGTCATATTTCTTGCAGCTACATTGCCTTTTCTTTTCTTTCCTAGTATATGTGCAACGGACAGAAAAACGTAAGAAATGGTTGATCTTTTATTTAAAATTATTTAATGACAACAATTATTACAATTGAATTGTGAAGCAATTAAATTTAAATACAATTCTATTTCATAGGGGTAATCATGTTTATGGAAAAGAAGCACTTCAGTCAAAAGTGAGACAAAATTCGAATTTATCGTTTCCCCTTAGACCTTCTGTAAAAATAATAAAGGTAAGCCAAATAACATTTTCCGTTTCATATGGGACGGTTCTTGTAATTTTTGCCGTAATTTAATAACTATATCGCATGATCCCAGGGGCAATGTATAACAAGACCGAATTACCACGATTATCTAAACCGAAGTGAATCTGTGGTAATCCAATGAGAAAAAACGATTTACTAAGCCACATTTCTCCGGCTGTATTAAATATTAACACAAACGGGTTTTTTTAAAGAAACAAATGTAGATAACTTACATGTCTCTAAAATCCCACTTTGTAAAATTGCTTCGAATATTTGATACAAAATTATTTATTGAAAATTAAAAATACCCCAGCGAATTTTTTTTTAAAAAAAATTGCTGGGACATGTAATTCAATATATCACATAAAAATATTCAATATAGTCGGAGAAATTTCGCTTAGAATTTTTTTTTCTATGTTGGATTAACGCTGAAGCACTTTGTTTTGGAGACCCGCGGTCGAGTGGGCTCAGTAACTCTTAATCTAATGGGATAAAATGAGTTTCTAAGACTAAAGCCCATCTTTATTGAATATTTTTAAAAACTTTTTTATTTTATTTAATAAATTTAACTGACTTGCAGGGCTCTTTAATTCCTCTTTTTGAAATTGATTCAAATACTTTATTTTAATTTTCAATAAATAATACACAAAATATTCGAACCAATTTTTAAAAAAAGGGAGATCGTAGAGCCCTGTAAGTTATCTTCATTTTTCATATAAAAAACCATTTGAAAAATATTCAATACAGCCGTTTCCGTAGCGTTTGAAAGCACCAATTGACTTAACATTGCTACTGTGATACTGCAGCAGTAAGTGCGGCAAAAAGGTCTTTTGTTCAGGTTTGTAGGTGCAGGTCTTTTGTTTTCTAATATAATTTCCATCTTTTTTTTTATTCTAGCACAGTATAGATATAGATCTGATTGGAGGCCTCTTTAAAATGATTTTTCAAGAGCTTCGAGTTGATCCTACCCAGTATGTTGTAAGTAACTATAATTTTAAATTGTAAGCTTTATTAATTAAATATAGTTTTAAAAAAACTGATTTGACCTTCGGGAAGGATCTAAACTAACATAAAAGGTCGTGTGCATTTCTCAGCTACGTTGGTGAAAAATTAACATTTTGAAATATTATAAATTACAACATATGGTACATTTGTTAACATTTAACACTTTTCGTGCCCTATTGCGAATACCATTAACACCTTCATTGCACCAAATAAAAACGTTAATTTAAAAATTTGTTTTTCATTTCACTCAATTTGTTATATATAAATTTTTCAGGTCGATAGTCTTATCATTTGTCTTATATTTTATTTATTTTCACATACTTAAACTTTAAAAAAAGCATCCTATATTTAGCTGCAGGATATAAATATGTTGGGATAATATGAACTCAATATGGAATATGCCATTAAAAAATTTAAAATAACGAAAAAGTTGCTATGATATTCCTACGATAGAATAATTGGAGCTTCTACACTCTTAAAACAAAAGAGTGAAATCCCCTCCTATAGGAGAAGTGCGTTTTCGACCCTGGAAAGGAGTGTAATTAACTCCTAAATCGCTCGCAATCGCCCTAAATCTATCCTAATCGCCTTAAAATCGCTAGTTTGTTGTTAAGATTGTTGGAGGTTTAACAAAACAAAAAAGTGAATACCACTAAGGAAGTGCATTTTCGACACCGAAAGGAGTGAAAATTAACTCAGACTGAGTTAAAATCGCTCGTTTGTTTTAAGAGTGTAAGGTTGGAAAAGGTAATTTGGTTCTGTATATAGATACAAGGATTTTTTATTTAATCAATCGATAGTATGACATTATTCGCGCTAATAGTACCCTTTTTAATAATAATAAAACATAAAAGAAAAGCAATATGTTTTTAAAGATATATGACATTTTCCTCATCATCAATATTATTATTTATTTGATATTTTCTAATGTTAAAAGCTTTACAGTCTCCATTATTTGAACTTTAGGTCCAAGTTTGCTTGCCAAGAACTTTAAGCATCAGTTCGCAAGATGCCATAGTAAAGCTTCTACTGGAGGACTTGAAAGTTGAAGCTGTGAGCCTAACTCATCAAGCTCTTTTAACCCTCTATGCTCATAAAGCTAGTACGGGGATAGTTGTCGACATTGGTGATAGATTGGATATTTTACCAGTAGTTGATGGTATGTATTGAAGATTACTTCCAAATAAAAAATTTCAATGTAATGTTTTTTGTAAGAAAAAAGTTAAAGCCTTGTAGCTGAGTGCATGCCACAGATCAGGGGTTCAAATCCTAAATTTGAATCCCAGAATGGATTACACTGGAGCATTGAATATCTTGCCTCATTAAAAGCGCAATTGACAAGGAGGTTTTTTTTAAACTGTTTTACATCGTTTAAATGCAAGAATTTCTCAACAGATTTTTAATTTACTCAAGCTTTTAGGTTAAAAACTACATGCGTTGGTCAAAGATTTTTTGTAATTTTTATATTGGGACTTATTATGTATAGTCTTCAATTATCTGTACATTTATAGCACAAATTATCTTAATTTTTATAGGTTTCATAGTGGATGGTGGAGTCACTAGGCTTACATATGGAGGTCAACGTTTAATTCATCATATGAAGCATGCTCTAGCTCAAAAACATATAAGGTGAGCAAAAAATATTAGAACTACATTTTTAAAAACTTATCACTTTTTACTTTTGCAATTTACACTATTGTTCTATCTTGAAAGACATAGCCTTCTTTGCTACGTTTAAACAAAATGTAAATATAGACCATTCTTAAAGTATTTTATTTTTAAATTAGATTACTAAAAACCTGAAATCTTACATCGCTATCACCAAAAAATAAATACGGCTTAATTAAACATTATGGTTATTTATGGTTAATTTATAACAAATGTATGTTTTTCTAGCTAGGGTGTACCTTATATTAAAACACTAAATATTACACAAGGAAACAATAGTTTTATGGTTTTTATCAAACTGCTTTTTTTATAAAACATTAAACTATATGAATTTTGTATTGCTACACTGTAAAAAAATTCTGTAAAAATACAGTATATTTGCGCATATTTGCATCGCATCCTGCTGTATTTGATTGCAACTGGTGCTGTAAACACAATTATATAGAACTTTACAGCAGTTTCTCAACTTGCACATATTCAGACCATGATCAGTATTTTTCCCTACCAACCAGGGAATTCAAACTAGATCGTGGCTGAGCCACATGTGCTTGAAAATTACAACACACGTGTTACGTTTACCAGTAAGGGTGCTGTATTCTGACTGATTTTTTTCTACATTCCAATTGTACAAATGAACTCTTTTATTCAATTATTGATCTATTTTTTTTATTTTCAGCTTGTCTAATGATATTGATTCATTTGTTGTGCAATATATCTCTGAAAATCTTTCTTATGTTGCTGAGGACTATGACTCTGAACTGCAAATAGCCTCAAAGCATCCAGATATGGTGAAGAAAACCATACCATTAAGCACATTTGCAAAAGATGACAAATGTGCCCAGTAAGTTACGTTTTTAAAAAATGAATAATTCTAATTTAAATTAATTAATAATCATTAAAACTTAATGCGTTTAAGCATTTCGGTAAGCCATAATAAGATGTTTTGATGATGCTTGAAATGGTAAAAAAACAGAAGGAACAAATTGTAATTTTTTAACTAACATTTGAGGGAAAATGTTCTAATAGCTTTTGAATAAATTATAACAATAATTTTTTTAAGACTTTTTTTGGTAAAAAAAAGTTAAAATCAATTTTTAAACATCTGAAAAATGCATGCATGAAGAATTTAGTGTCAATTTATATGCTAAAATTGTTTCAGAGTGAAATTTAATTTAGCATGTTTTTCATGTTTTCATGTAATTAAAACAAACATAATTTAATTCTTCAAAGCCATGATTCTCCCATCTAACGATGCGAGCCAACTTAGTCAGAATAAATCGCAAGCAAATGATTCCAAATGGAATTTTTGGGTTGTGAATGGATTTTAAACATGAGCTCCCCTAATTGCTTTGAGCAGTGTATTATAAATTGAAATTATTCCATATTATGTGCACAGTTGAAGAGTACACGGGAAAAACCGATTGATTTTGTAGAGAAGTTTCCTTAGCAGACCACTTTGGCGATAAAAGCGAGTAATCGCCTAAACTTGTGTAAGGAAATCAGTTCCTAGAGATCATAGTTAAAGTAATAGAGTGGAAGTCACGTGACCTCCAATGCTAACGACGGGACGCGCAAGGAGCTCCCAGAAGAACCCCAATGAAGCCAATGTTGTAGGTCACGTGATCTGTCACTCTTATACTTTAACTACTATCTCTGTGGTTCCTATAGCTACCAAGATTCAGGCGAGTGACGATCCCGAAGCTTGGACTAAGCGAAGAAGAAAGAGAGTAACCGGTTTTCTGCAGCCAATGTCCGCCAAGCAGACAATTGCGGGCGTCCGCCTAATAAATCAATTGGTTCTTCGCATGTACTCTTCAGTTGAATTAGATAGAAAACTATAAATAATTCCTTTAGGTCAGCAACTTTGGATGATGCTCGCTTCAAGACCCCTGAAGGACTCTTCCAACCAGAACTCTGGGGTCTCGACAGCCCAGGAATACATAAACTGGTGCATAAGGCCATTCATGCAACAGGAGTGGATGTGCGGAAAAAAATTGCAGAGCATATCTATGTCAGTGGGGGAGTAACAATGATTCCAGGATTCGTAGAACGATTACTTAAAGAAGTGTCTGATCTCAACAAACCAAAAATTGTTCCGAAAGTAAGTTTCAAAAAATAATTAGGCCCAGGTTTATAAATATAAATGTTAAAAACAAAAAAACTTTTAATGGTGTGTTTTTTAACATAACTGTCACACAGATACAAAGGATCCATTATTTATGACAGGACAACTATACAGTGCAAAATACAAACACAAAGTCTAATAAATATAACAAAAACAGACAAAGCATCAGAAACATAGAACAAGAACCAAAATTACACAAAAAATGAGAAAATATCGTTCTTAAAATTAGAAAATCATTTAAAAATAAATCTTTTTTGGCTGGAAGATTATTTACACTACAATAAATTGTAGTATCGTAACGGTTGGTCTTAAGATAATTTTTAGTTAATAAAGGTTCCTTAAAATATATGCTTTATATTCGTAGTATAAACAATGATATACAGGGCGACAATTGCTGCAGAAAACAAGCCAAAATAAGTATTCGTTTTGCAAATAAAGCTTTAACGAGTGACATGTGGTAAGGTTTTTTTTATTGTTTGTAAGAATGAAAAAATGAACTTATATATGATTACAATTACTTATTTCATTTGCAGGTCATAGCTTCAAATTACAGATATCATTGCACATACATTGGAGCATGCGAATTTGCTAAAATGGACGTTTTTCCAAAAGTGTGTGTTAATTTAGAAGAATATAGTAAGAGTCAAACGTCATCATTAAAAAAATTTGCATTGTGTTTTTAGTGATGTATTTTGTTTGTAATTAATATGTATAAATACTTAATCGGTGATATTTTTGTGCTAATCTGCAACATGTAAGAATGTAAAAAAAAATGAAAATGGAAATATGTTATGAATAAAGTATTTTTAGCAAATGTCCTTGGTTTTTACTCGTTAATAAATATATTTTTTAAATTTTTTTTATCAATCTTCCCTTTTTTTCTCTTTATTTGTTAATTTTTTCTCCGTTTTTTTAAATTTTAAATCTTTTAGTATCTCCTAATCTCTTTCTTCAAAATGAAAAAAGGTTGAATTTGTTCTCTATTTAAAAGAGTTACAATTGGCTTTTCTTCCACTTCTCATGCACTGAAACTTTGCTTTATATGGTATGAAATATAAAAAGTCACAATATAAGTAGCTTCTGAAAAGTTTTAAAAAATAAGAAATTCCGTATCTATAATAATAAAAGAAAGAGTCTGTCTGTCTGTCTGTCTGTCTGTCTGTCTGTCTGTCTGTCTGTCTGTGTGTATGTCTGTGGATCACAACAGACTACTTAGACTGCTCTAAAAAATTCGAAATTTTTAATATAGATTCCTTTTAATACCTACGTGTGCACCTGAGGCTTAGTTTTTTTTATATTTGATTGTGATTTTTAATTAATATAATTAGTTTCAAAAAAACGTCATCCACGTGAGATTGCGGGACCATAACAGGGCTCGAAAATACATGGACTGGGCCGAAACGGGGGCTTGCCGCCATCCTCTATTAGTTTGATTGATTGAGTTTGGTTGAGATATGCGCTCGCCCTAAGGCTGCTTCATCCTCTATTAGTGTTTGCTTTTTTAAGTTCGCATGCGCCAACACGAATTTAATTTTGTTTTGATTTTGAGTGTATTTTCACAAGTAAGTATGCCTCTAAAAGGAAGCAATGCGAAGTTAACGGGTTCCCAGTAAGGCGGGACCATACTGCTAGTATATTCATATAATTTTAAGAAAAGTGTGAGAACAAGCAGTGACAATTGACGAGCTTAGTGGAAGAACGTGCTGAGTGACATTTTTGAAAAAAATTAAGATTTTGTGTGTCAATGAACATATATTTCTAACTTATTTAACATTAACAAATTTCCCTTTTTTATAAAGTTAAGTATATTTTTTTACCTTTCATCTGACACTTTTAACGTAAGTGCAAACGAAAAACTGTAAAGCTCATATTCTCGTTCTCACCTTATTGTCACTTAGCACGTTCTTCCTCTAAGCTCTGCATATTCTAAGCTTAAACTTGCACGCTGAACAAACACCCAGGTAACTTATCTCGCCTATCTCTACTTTGCTTTTCAAATGACGACAAATGTTAGAGATAAGCATATATTATTTCCTTTTAACTCAGTTGTTTTGTCTTATGCAGTTGGGCTTGTATAACGTAGTTTTCAGTCCACTTTTTCACGTTAATGTTTTAAACCACACAATGGGTAAGTAATTTAAATTTTTCGTATTTTTAATTGTAGCTACTATTATTATAGTAATATTCTATAGACCTAGAGTAAATATATAGGTATTTGTTCTTAAAAGGCGCGTTTACATGAGCCAACGAATCCATGGATTGAAGAGAAAACTCAGCAATTTTTCCCTCTTTTGGATTTTCTCCCAGACAAAATAGGAATAGCAGGGCTCATTGGCGGGTTTCGCAAACTCTCCAATTAAAGAGGGTTTGATGTTTCATACCATAGATTCGGCCACAGACTATCATTTGGGTTAGAAATCCTGCTCGACCTCTTTTTCCCCTAATGGGGATGTTGGCATTCCATGGATTCGATGGCTCATGTAAACGCGCCTATTGAGATCATCATTTACTAGTAGTCTAAGAGCTAGCAACGTTTTTGAGAGAGAATTTCAGGTGGGCCAGTTTTAAGATATGCTATCTCTCTCACTCTCCTGGACATCATACGGGCTATCTGGCTGGCGGTAGTGGTTGCGTTCATCAGTGCGCATGCTACTAATACAAGTAAAAAATTGATTTTTCAAATCATTTTAGGACGTTTTATTTTTTTGTTGTTATTTTTAGCGAACTTTTTGCAACATAAATCTATTATTGCCAGACATTTTTATTGCTGTTTAAGCTGTGCCAGACGCTAATTTTGATTTTAAAAGCTCAAGTGTTGCCCAAATTACCAGCTCAGGTGTGAATTCACCGATCTTTGTAATTACGTCATCGTCATTCATTGCGCAATACCATGTGGCAATACTTGTAATGAGCTGATAATTTGGGCAACACTTGAGCTTTTAAAATCAAAATTAGCGTCTGGCACAGCTTAAACAGCAATAAAAATGTCTGGCAATAATAGATTTATGTTGCAAAAAGTTCGCTAAAAATAACAACAAAAAAATAAAACGTCCTAAAATGATTTGAAAAATCAATTTTTTACTTGTATTAGAAGGATGCGCACTGAGGAACGCAACCACTACCGCCAGCCAGATAGCCCTTATGATGTCCGGGAGAGTGAGATAGATAGCATATCTTAAAACTGGCCCACCTGAAATGCTTGTTTTTCAGACGTTGCTAGCTCTCGTACTATAGGGTCTAGTTTCCTTTCGGTGTCTTAGATTGCCGGTTATTGTTTAACATCTCAATCAAACTTACGCCTCTACTAGCTCAGCAAAACGTTAATCTAACTAAACATGACTTTAGAACAACCTATATATACCAGAATATAAATAAAAACACATTTTGCTCCTTTTCAGTGTTTTGCTGATATTCCGGCTGAATGTTGGCCACATATGTTAGATGAAAAAATAAAGATCACAAATGCCCCGTTATTTACAGATCCTCATACCGGTGAAATCAACTTAAAAATCGCTTAAAAATCTCGTATATCTCATTCGGTGTGTTTTTGACGATAATTTGGAGAGATAGAAAGTATATTTGGCGGGAAAAAAATGGGGATTGCGGCAAAAAGCTCAATATAAAGCTCTAGCGTGTTAACCTTCGAATACCAACAAATATTTAAACATAAAAAATCACTGTTACAAGCCACAGTAGCAACTCAAATGCGCATTTGCGTCAACAAAAGTCCATTCGAAGATTTGAAATCAGATATACTCGTATACAAATACAAATCTTGTCGACCAACAACATTCTATAGAGTTTCATCAGCTAGGTTGATCAAAAAAAAAATTCTTTACCAGGCCCCAAAAAATATCGAGATTCGTCTTGAATCTTCGGTCATCGACAACTCTATTGTAAAAATAATGTTTTCTTACCTCCTTGTTGAAGCAGAATTTTTGCAATTTTCTGACCACGCCCTCTTGTTCATCTATGTAAGTTAAAACCTAAGCCCTCCATGTCTCCCTGCTTGATGCATTTGAATAACTGAATTAAATCACCTCTTGTTCTCCTGTTTTCCAGGGAATACATGTTTAAAGATCTGTGATCATAATCAATACCTAATAAACCATTAGTCATTTTTGTAGCCCTATTTTGAACTTTAAGTAACTCATATACGCAACAGAAGTCAATTCGAAGATTTAAAATCAGATATAGTTTTACAATTACCACAAACACACAACCACACACAAACACTCATTTTTCATAAAGATTTAAACTATAAAACAAGATAAATTAAACTGCTAAATGGCAAACCTAAAAGTTGACCATCATCGGCCACGTGACTTTATACCAAGTCTCGTGGGTTGGACGAGGGAAAATTTGCATAATTTTATATTTCATAATTCTTTCACTTTTGACTAATATACACTGCTCAAAACAATAGTTTATACCCTTTCACATGATTCCATTTGGAATCATCAGCTTGCGATTTTTTTCCCCTCGCTAAATTGTGGTCGAACTTATTTATCGTTAGATGGACGAATGATGTCTTTTGAACAATTAAATAATGTTTGTTTTAATTAAATGAAAATAGGAAAAAACATTGTAAAATAAAATTCACGCCCAAAATTTTTTACGAAATATATTTTCCCTACATTCTTTACGCCTGCATTCTTAGATGTTTAAAAAATTGATTATGACTTTTTTTAACAAATAAAATTTCGAAAAAATTATTTTATAATTAATTCAAAAGTTATGATTCTAATTTTCCCTCCTTAAATTTTAATCAAAAATTTAAGATTTTCCTCGGTTTCTGCCAAATGGATGGAATGCAAAAGGAATCTTTTTCACAAATTTAGGATAGTTAAATAAAAAGTAAAAATTTGGAACTGAAAAGGCTAACAAAAGTACTAAAAGAGTGCTCCCTTAAATGTTTTGAACAGCGTATAATAATAATAATAATAATTAATATCCGCGTGTGTGTTTGATATGCACTGTGTATGTCTGGTTATTGAAACTTTTTTTTTATTTCTTCCTGTTATTTTTTCCTGTTTTAAGTTAACATATATTGAGATAATCGAACCGCGTTACGCTATGGCTGAGGCTGACCCAAATGGTATAGATAAGGTTAATTCCATCTAATTGAAGATTTTTTTTCGTGTAAGTCACAAGTAAAAAAGTTTTATTTTAGCTTCCACATTACGTTTATAACGTAAAAAGTGGAAGGTTTTATAATCGTTCAGTCCGTCTGTCTGTCCGTCCGTCCGTCTGTCCGTCCGTCCGTCTGTCCGTCACCCACTTTCACAGAGCGAACCAAAAGTCGCACAAACAATTGGAATACGTCATTTTAAAGCAAAAAATCGGGCTAGGTTACATCCCAAATTTCATTAAAAAATTTAAATTAGAAGTATATTTAAAATTTAAATAACTAAAATTTTAATCTGCATTGAAATAACATGCAAATTCCATTTTCATTCAATGAGCGAACCAAAAGTTGCACAAGCAATTGGAATACGTCATTTTAAAGCAAAAAATCGGGCTAGGTTACATCCCAAATTTCATTAAAAAATTTTAATTAGAAGTATATTTAAAATTTAAATAACTAAAAATTTAATCTACATTGAAATAACATGCAAATTCCATTTTCACTCAATATTTTCACTGTTGCCATTTCGTCAAACGTACAAGAAACTTTATTTAAAATAAAAATAAAACCTTTGAAAGAAAATTTATTTATGTGATATAATTTGGTTTGGATTGTTGAAATATCACAATAGACTTCTTTCGATGGTTCATTATATATGTATGAAGAAAGATGTATAAAGAATTCTAATTATGCATAAAATATATGCAAAGTTTCTGTTTTATTTTTAAAGCATCATTTTTACTAATTATATATTTTTCGAACTGCAAATTAAATTCCGGCGACTAAAAGAATTATATTTATTAAAAATTTGCATCATTATTCCACGAATTCCAAACAAATTTAGCAAACGATAATGAGTAATTTTTAATTTGACAAAGTATATTAATGAAAACAGTTAATTTTGGCCTTTACAATTCTAAATTAGAAGTCTCTGTTAGGCGAATTTCTTTCTGATGTGTTTAATAAGTGTGTTTCCTGTGAGCATAAATATGGTGTGGAAGCGGTTTTAGTGACAGGTTCTGTAACAAACCAACTTGTTTAATTTGAACAAAGATCAAAATAAATAAAATAGGTTATATTATTTAGTTGCAGTAGAGGTGTAGATCATCAACTATTCCTCTATTTTTTTTATTCATTGCGAAAATCACTTTAACACACGCGACTACAGAAAGATTAATTTTGCGTGAATTAACCATATTTGAATGCAATTTTATCAATAATTTTAAGTCCGAGAGTAGAACGGGCATTCAATTGCTTGTCTAAACTATACAGAACAAATTATTTTAACAAATTATTTTATTTTCCATTTCAAACAACATTTTGGACATGCTTTGCACACTTGAAATTTAATCTAATCAAACCAGTAAGCAATAAAGTTTAATAAATAGAAGAAATAAATCAAGTTGTACACAACAGACTAAAAAAAAATAATCATTTTGAGAATGAAATTGAAGCAACCAATGGAATCGCGGGAATAGAAAAAATTCAGGAGGTGTTACACCATCTGGAACAAATGCAAAGTTAAATGCTATGAATAAGGGGGCACCCACAAATTACGTGATGCTATTTTGATGACTTTTTTATCCCCTCGCTGGTGATATAATTTCGTGACATTTGGCCCGACCAAACAAGTCACATAATTATGGACACCCCCTAGTTTCGCTTACATTTTAGCAACTTTATTTAATGAACGATAAAGAAATTCTGTTAAAAAAATTTATTATAACTCGGAAAGAAAATTTATGCAAATTTTAAATTTTTGAATTTAAAAGTTCAGAACTAGGTAAAAGTCGTCTTGGTCGTCGTTGGGCGATTTTCTTTAAAGAACAACTTATTGTTTCAAAAACCTTTTTTACTATTATAGTACATCGGAATTCTATTGTAGTAATAAATTTTAAGTATTCACTGTTCTGGTTTGGAGCTTATTCCTTTGGTTTTTAATATAAATGTGGTATACTATTACTCTCGCTTTTTTTTTTTTTTTGCGACGTAAGGTACTTTTTTTATAAAGCTGAATGATTTCATATATTCACACATGAAATTCATATTAAGTCTCTTATGATATTAATAAAATTTGTTAAATAGTTTGGCATCGTATGATCGGATCATGCGTGTTGCGTAATTTTTTTTAAACCGTTCTGAGTGTTTACATACATTTAAAAATCTTTACTTTATGCGCCACGAATTCAATTTGTTTCTGCTTTTGAATTTCTAATATGAATTTCTTGGGTTTTTCCAAAATACCAATAATGCGGTCGTCTTTTATAAGAGTTAAGGTATGCATGATACTTATTTACTACTTTATTACATAAATAATATTATATAATGAAACCCTACCGAGCAGAAAGAAAGCTGAGCAACGGAAAACCTTTTTTTTTTTTTAATATAAACTCTAAATTAGCTTGCATATTTAATCACAAATAAACAATATTAATTATGCAGTTTTGTTTCTCCAATAAATTCAAAGTGTAATATAATGTATATAAATAAATACGAATTCTTGATTAATACTGTATATATTACTTATTATTGTTATAAAATAATATTTTTAAATTAATAAAAACATTTTTATTTCAGGTAGCTGCATTTCAAACTATTCATTTCCGAAACCTTGTTGGGGTAAACCGCACTTTCAAGGTAATGCATGCCGACATGCAGTTTTTGTCCTTTGTTTGACAACATAGCTAAAAATTTTATAAACACAATGATTTTGTAATAGGCGGGGTAAAGGCTTATTTCAAAATCATGATCTATACAAGCATCTTTTAAAAATTGACCCTTCTAAGGGTTACCACTTTGTATATTTATGATACTGCTAGGATATTATGTCCAGTCTCAATTTGGTGACAAAGCAGTAAAAACTTGCTTAATTTGGCAAAAATTCTGCAGTTAAACTCAATGTTAACGTCAAGCATGTTGCCAATTCATGAGAACTAACATGAGATAGTTTTTTTAGAGTCAAATTAATTAAATTTTTGTTGCCAAAGGTAAGCCTCCAAATTGAGATGCTTTTGAGATAGTTGGTTTGGTTAATATTGAGTACCTACCCTTATTGTGTTTTTTATGCGATGATGATGTTGTTGCTAGGAACACATTAAAATTTGAATCCAGATTTAAATGGCAAAGGCAACACTTGAGAAAAACAAGTGTTTCAATGTTAGACAAGGGCGTTGCCTATTTACAGGAGCTGACTTGCTTTAGAGTTAGTTGCTTCGGTTAGAATTACCATATTTACCTGTTCTTTCTGAGGTGACGTGAACTGTACATTGTCGATGTTAAAAACTCAATACATTTTTAATTAACACCTGTAGAAAGGTGTTAGGCAACACCAATAGAAAGAACAAGTATAGTTTGATGATAATAATGCTATGAAAAGTGGTGTAAAACTATAAAAAAAATTAATTGTGTAACTTGCTAATTGAATAATTAATTGTGTAACTTAGTTATGGTGGAAAAATTCATAATTTTGGTTCATATTTTGAGAGTTTAAGACATTTGATCTTCCGTATTTCATTTAAGTATATGCCTTTCACAGAAGTAAAATTTGATTACCAGTAGTAGACCCGTTGATTATTAACGCCAGTAAGTGTAATGGTGTTTGTTGAAAAACATTAGTGTTCAATTTTATTCAGATTTGTGAAGCTAATGCTTTGCTTATTAATTTTTATTTCCAGTTTTCTGACTTGAAAATAGAAACTGTTGACCCACAAGCTAAAAAAACAGTGTCAGATGATGACTCATTTGTTTTTGGAAAAACTTTTAGCGATCATATGTTTAAAGTTGAGTGGAATGAAGATAAAGGATGGGGTACACCAGTGATCAGTCCATTGCACGAACTAAAACTTCATCCAGCTGCCAAAGTTTTGCACTATGCACAAGAGGTAAGTTTTCGACATATTTTTCGACTATGAAATTTACCTTTTCAATATGACTGTTTTACTTTTTAAAAAAATGCAGCTTTTATTACTTCAATCTTTAGTCGACATAATTAAATCTGAAATTTAAAAAATATTTTTTCAGTTATTTGAAGGCTTGAAAGCATTTCGAAGTGAAAATGGTAAAGTGCACCTTTTCAGACCAGACTTGAATATGACTCGTATGTTACTAACAGCTGAGAGAGCAGCTTTACCAGTAAGTATGTACTGGGAAAATTAACAATTCTGTATCAGCATAATGTCTTTCCAACGGCTTTGCACCTTCCAACAGCTTTGTTTTTTAATCTGTAAATCAAAAGGGACCAGTTTATTAAGATATTGGATGATTGTTTTGCGCTAAATATCCAGAAACAGTTATTTGTAATTTACAACCCTTGTAAATTAAATAATCCTATGAATTTAGCATCCTTTGAAGGAATTTTTTTCTTTCCTAATAGAATATATGTAGTACCTTCTGTATACATTTTTCTATTTATAAATATGGAGAATTTAAAAAAATTCAGACGGTCTTAACCGAATATTCAGCATTTTAAAACTAATCTTTTTTTTTTTGTAACAGACCTAAGTTAATTTTATTATTCATTTATTCTAATTCAATAGAAGCATACACAATGCTTCAAGTACACAATGGTTGTTTTTTTTTTTAAATTCGAGTAACAAACGATACCTGATATTTATTTTTTAGTGAACAAATTTGATTATTTGATTTGATATTTTAAGTTTTTTAAAAATTCATAAAAATTTAAATTTCACTTTGTCCGTACCTAATATTCTGCTTCTCTTGTTCAAATAGTAACCAAATATTTGGTGCTCTCTAATATATAGTAAACCAATTTTTAAATGGATTAAATGCTTAGATATTCCTTTTATTAAAAAACCCTTATTTTTATGTTAATTTCTATATCATTTTAAGGAACCTAATAGTTTCTATATTTTTATATTTGCACTTATAATACAAGAGTTAACAAATGTGTTAACAGTGGGCACTTAAATATTTAAAGCTTTTTTACTCTATGTAGTTCAAATGTTTTTTATTTTTCCGAGTTACTTTGTATAAATTTTTTCCTATTTTTTTAATCATAGAAATTTGATGGTGAGGAACTCTTGAAGTGTATGAAAAAATTAGTTGCCATAGACAAAAATTGGATTCCAAAAAGAGAAGGCTGTGCTTTATATATTCGTCCTACTTTTATTGGAATTGAAGTAAGTTTTTATGCTATTTTGTAACCTTGTATAATGTTTGAACTGAGTGTATGAATAAAATGTTGTGCTCCAAACCATAGGCATACTCAGGGCCTGGTCCTCCATAAAGCCTGTTAGGCCCGGGCCTAGGGCCCTTAAAATTTAGGGGCCCCTAAATTTCAGGTTCTATAATGATAAATGCTGTAAATCCCCAAAATATCAGTAAACTAAAAAAATTCTGATACTCCACTTTGTTTTTCGCTTAATTTTGACTAAGAAATTGTCCTAACGCAATTGTTTTGATCGATGTTTATAAGGAAACCTATAAAATTGTAGCACAAATTTTATACATTGGCCTATAGCATCATCATTACTTGATATCGTACTCAAATTTTTTTTGTAAAGGGGCTCCAAAATAGATTGTGCCTATAGTCTGAGATTTCCTAGAGCAGGCCCTGGGCATACTATTACTGTACCGTTTTACATCTTTCAACCAAATAAATATTAATATATAAATAAAAGATTTAGATTATTAAGTTAATTATGTGATTTTGAACACATGTTTTGTTTTAGAAAAAAGCGTAGTGATTAATTTTAGAACATATTTTTTGACACTCATAATTTTGATAACGATTGTATAATTTTTTTTTAAAATCACTTTTGATAAGCATAATGAGTTAATCTATATTAAGCTATTTTTCTGCTTGTGGAACATTGTTTTTGGTGCTAGTTGCTATTATTAACACCTGTTTTTAGTTTATGCTGATGTACTTAATTATTTTGAAAGCCATCATTAGGTGTTGGATCGGCTAAGAAAGCCTTGCTGTACATAATTACGGGTCCTGTGGGTTCGTATTTTCCATCTGGTCAAGAGAAAGCAGTTTCACTTTTAGCTGATCCCAACCATATACGAGCTTGGCCGGGCGGTGTTGGCAATAAGAAAATGGGATGGTAATTTTTGTTTTTATTTAATTTGCTGGTAAATATTTAATTTTGTTTATGAAATATGTTATTATCTGTGAAGGTTGAATCCAAAAACTTATTTTTATCAGTGATAATTAAGAAAATAAACAATATTTGAAGATTTATGCTTTTAGTGCTTGTCAACTGAATACCAACTGTTTTTTTATGAATTAAAACTGTTTTTTTTATAACAAATATTGTGATTGGCCAATATCAGGGAAATACAATTTATTTTATGCTTTAAAGTTTGTTGATAACTGGTTTTAACTTTAAAAAAACTTGTTTTTCTTTCTTCTTAATATTCATAGTTCTATCAGTCATAGAGAAAGCCGTGAATATGCAACTTTTTTCAGATATTAAAAAAGTCATATGGTAATAAAACCGATAGAGGTAGGAAAAGAAGCACTGAAACCAGATTTGAAAAAAGATTAAAGCCTGAACTGGATTTAAAACTATACAAGAAAGATTTATTATTTTAAAATGTTGTTTTTCTAAGAAAATATATCTTCAAATTAATTTTGAGTGCCCTCTTTGTCAAAAAAAAGTGTCTCAGAAACTAGAACTAAGGAAAAAAATAGTGACATAAGTGTTCAGCACGCTAAATACTTTTAGGAATTTGATGTTTTCATCTCTGCTTTCATCTGATGCTTTCATCTTTTTCACTGTTGTCTGGTCTAAAAAAAAATAAACCCTGAGCAGCAACTGGGCAGTAACTGATGTCGCATTTGAAAAACGGGACACAACGTTCATATGAAATCTTGTCCAAATACCCCAGCACCACAACAACTAGCACTGTACGCAGAAAAGAGACCTATCGCAAAATACTAGTTTTTCAGAAATATTTGAAGTTTGAATACATTTGAAGTTTATTTTTTCCATTACTTGATAGAAAAAACAACGATTTGGTTTAATTTTTGCTCCAATCACTAGATATTTAATTTTTAAGTATTATAGCATTTACAACTCAGTCATATTTGTGCGATAGGTCACTTTTTAGTTTACAGTGCGAGCTGTAGGCCTATGTTATAGCTAACAACAGTTACTATAACTAATAAGTTTTCTACAATATTTTGTTTTAAAGTATTTACTTATATATATATAACTAGAGAAATATACTAAAAAAACAAATGGAAAAGAAACTGTTTTGTCAATTTGAGTTTTTCCTAATATCTATCTGTTTATATACGTTTCAGTAACTATGCTCCCACAATTCTTATTCAGCAAATGGCTGAAAAGCAAAATCTTCAGCAAGTTCTTTGGTTATTTGGAAAAGATCATAATTTATCTGAAGTTGGAACCATGAATATATTTGTGTTCTTGAAGGATTCAAATGGAGGTATGGACCTACCTTAACTAAGCCTTTGGCTGGGTGTTAAGTAATATTTTTCTTAAACATTAGAACACAAACAACTAATAGTACGTAAAAAGTAAAAAAAAAAATTTCACAAGATGTATACTTAGGCCGGCCCAAAAATGATTGGAAAGTTTTGCAGATTTTGCCTAGTTAGTAATTTTTTCTTATTTGTTATTGTAAGTTATAAGCCTTTATTAAAGTTGACAACAGATTATGTTTGTTTTGTAAAGAATGGAATAATTTAGTAAATAGGCCAGTGGTCTCAGTATCTTGCCTCTTTTAAAAAAATCACTCTATTCTTGACATGGAATGGTCACATCAGCTCAAAATAAGGTTACATAGTGTCGCTTAAATTAACTTGTATACAGATATACTATTAGATCAAATGACCCTTCATTTCATTCACCAACTAATCTGATTGGTTGCTTTTGATTCAACATCTGCTAATTACTTCATAAAATTTAAGAGTAGTTTTTTTATTGTATTTATTTGTGATCACTTTTAAGGGTTCAATTATTGCTTTTAGATTTAGAACTTGTTACTCCTCCTTTGGATGGAACTATTCTTCCTGGAGTTACACGTCAGAGTTTATTGGACCTGGCAACTGACTGGGTGAGTGCTTTTACTGCATATTGTACTTTTTGTATTTAAAGTAATGGAAATATCGATATGTTAATTGGACATGATTTTAAATCTTTATTTATTTTACAGAAAGAATTCAAAGTATCTGAAAGATATATAACCATGAAAGAAATTATTGAAGCCAAAACTGATGGAAGAGTATGTTTTGATTCTTGTTTTTTTTTGCATGTAGAAGAAAGTGTCATATTTTTAATCATATATTAAGAATTCTTTTTTATTTCTATGTACTTTTCTAAATATTTAAAACATCTTACCGCTTGTTTTTCCCATCAAAAAGTTGAATTCTATGTTTTTATACACCTAACCATTTTTTTTATATTTGATAAACAAACTGTTTAAGAATTATTCAGTTAAGGTATGCCTCATTGTACAATGTACAAAACAAAGTTGTTTCATACTGTTGTTACTATATTGACTTTTTTTACTTAAATTATTGTGGCATGACTTTCTAAAATATTACATTCAAACAAATTGTATCTAAGGCAACTACAAATATATCAGTGTTTGAAGATATCGGCCATTTTCTGAGTTTTGGAAATCTTTACTGTTTTGTAGTTTGTTGAAATGGTCTGCTTCAAGGCTAAAAAAATTTAATTCCAAAATGTCTCGATATATTTAATTCAGTTCTGACATCAATAACTACTCTAAAAAAATAATTTTCATCTAATCGTATACTATAATTATGTGACTACTTATATTTTTTTTAAGTAAGTTCTAAATATGCTTCTGGGGATTACAATAAGACTGATATAGCTGAGTAATTAGAAATAACATATTTTAGTTTTGTGTTTTTAGTGCTTAACTCTTATAGGACTAGACCACACAAAGAAAAACTCAAAATACTTATCCCTTATCATTTGGAAGAATTGTGCTGGGCAAAAAAAAAAATCCTGCCGATTATGTAGCACTATTTATATTGGCCAAGTGCCTGTATCTATCCTAGTTATCATGTCAGTCCTGTAGTCTGATACAAAATCCTGATGTTGTATTGGGTGTCAGGTTAGTTATTTGACCATGGTTCTAAATTACGGGACTCATTGCCATTGGCTCTCTTTTGTATTTGTAGTGCAAAGTTAACTAAACTAAACCACTATTGATTGGTTTCAAGTAAAATCTAATGACTCAAAACTGTTTTTTCTATCTCCACCGATGTTGTATACCTAGACCTTTTCTAGTGGTCTTTAAAGGTTAAATATATATATAAAACTTGTGTTTGTGTCCATTATTTTTTTTAATCAATCTTTTGTGAGGACTGATTTTAATGATAACTTTATTTTATTTAGTTACTGGAAATATTTGGAGCTGGAACAGCATGTGTAGTTTGTCCTGTAGGCTCAATATCATACATGGGGGAAACTATCAGCATTCCTACCATGGATTCGAAAAATGGTCTCCATCAACGATTTTTACGAACCTTACTGGACATTCAGGTAAAAAATCTGCATACATACTGTTCCTTTTAGTCATGATTCTTTTGCAGTCGTACAAAATAACTTATTTTAATAATAAGAGAGTCATGATGTCAGAATCATTGTCTTGTCTGAATATCGATCAGTAAAAAAATAGTTTAGGCCTTCTTAATTAATTAATCTTAAAATTTCTCTTTATTACCAAATGTCTTTATTGTTAAAGTTTTGCATATTTGCTATTCACGTCATTAAAAAGTTATTTAGGTTAATAAAACATGTGGATCATGATTGAAAATAATTCTAAAATATGGAATATTTTTTATTTAGTGACTTGACTCAATTTTATATTTTCTTTGATTTCTAGTTTTCCTTATTTTTTATAATTGCAAAATTTAATATAACTCTAAATTTTTTCTTAACCATTTTTTTTTAGTATGGAAGGACTTCCTCAGACTGGGCTGTTCCCATTGATGAATTTTAAACTGAATGCATTCCTATCTGAGTTCTGAATCTCAGTAGAGCTTTATATTGACAAGGAAAGGTCATGTTTTACAATTCTCATTCTCTCAAGGAACTGGATACATTCTTGCCTGATTTTTGAATCTCAGTAGAGCTTTATATTGTCGTGTTTCACAATACTCTTTCTTTCAAGAACCTCAGTACAAAGTGATTTTGATATTGAACAAATTCATAAATTCTTGTATATACATTATTTAACTGTTTGTATATACACTATTTATACTCATGTTATGTTGTAAATTTATTTAAGATTAATAAATGTTTTTATTATGTTTATATTTCTTTCAATAAAACTCAACTAATTCAATCAATATATTAGTATCATTACAACACATATTTTTTTGCATAAAAAATAATTGAAGTTTTTGGTGTGTAGTAAAAAGTTGTATCAAACATCTGCATTCTTAATGAGTGTCATCAAGTGCAGGCCTACCTTACCTATCACTAACCTCAACTGGCTTATGTTGTCAATAAGGAAATTTTCTTGTATTTCAGGTAATTAATATTTTAGGGATGTGTTATTTTTATTTATTCTATATAACCAAATTTACACAATCTAACATGCTAATTAAAGCAAATGTAATAAAAAATGTAGATAATCCTTCTCCTCCTTCCCCATATTTACAATGACTACAATCCTTTTATTTTGCCACCTCAAACTTAAGTTGGTATCAGCGTACTGTTAAATCTATTTTTATATGAAGGTCATTAGAATAAAAACAAATCATGAAATGGCAGAAAAGGAAATTCTGACTATTTTGAGTCTGTAAAATGGTGGTTTGATCCAGATATGTAGCAAATTTCTAAAGTAAAAAGTAATTTTTTCAGTTTTACACAATTTAAACCCACTACCTAAGTGACATTTTTTAAAAATTGAGATTTTTTTGTGTAAGGATAAGAGAAGATTCCCCCTTTTCAAAAACTAAGTTTAGACCGTTTTTTGCTGATAGATGTAGAGTCGATGTTTGAAATCGACTTTAGGCAGGAAACCTCGGTTTAATTAACCCTAGTGTATCAATAGATAAATTAAATATCGATTAATTACTTTTCAGCCTCTCCGTTATTTCCACTGTAATAATGCTTGACACTCATCAAGTCCATCATTAAACCTAATGCAACTATAATAAGCATTAAAAAAAAGGCTTTGTTGGAAATTTTAACACTTCACTAGTTTTGTTTTTTTAACACCGTTTTGGCGTCTATCCTGATGGGTGGTTATTGGCTGGGAAGCTCAGTTGGCGAGGCCCTTGCCTCGCATGTGATAGGTCTCAGGTTCACGCCTGGGTATTGCCGAAATAACTGCCGACCTATAAACGGTGTGTGCAGCCAAAAGTCCAACGATTCATACTTCGTGTATAGTGTGTGCATTTTCAATTAGCTTCAAAGCCCGTCGATGCGTACGATGTCGCCCTTAAAAACCACGTGGAGTGCCTACTCAGGTGTTGGCTCGTCACTTGACTGTGGTTCTAAAATATGATGCCCGCCACTAATAGCCCTCGTGAGCTCTAGTGCTGTGATAATTCAACCTGTACCCCTAGGCTATTCACAAGCCCGTGACCCAAACGGATGCCAAGTGTCACATTCAGTTTTAAAATTGTTATTTAAAATGATGGGTGGCTAATGTTTATTACTCAAAACTCAGAAAAGGCCATATTCGCCAAGTCAATATCATAATGAGGAAACCCATTGTCTAACACTTGATCAAGTAAAAGGCATTAAAATACAGGGTAGGTTGCGTAGGTTGGCCGGATAATCGAAAATTCCGGATAATAGAGAATTTCCATCAAATAGTAAAACTTATATATTTGACTGTAATTTCTATTCTATTTTTTTTTTAAATAACTGAGCGGAGTTTTGGGAAACGTGCTTGGTTTTTGTGACATGTTTATATACATTTATTCCGAGACCGAGAGTTTTCAGAAAATATAGGACTATCAGAAATTTGCTTTCACTTTTTGGAGTTGCCGAAGTTTTGCTAAAAAATCACCGCAGTTTCCTGATTTCAGAATCACCCATTAGGTTAGGTTGAATGATCGTCGCACAAGAGCTACACGAGGGCTATAAATCACCCAAGAAGACTCCCGATTCTTGAATTTTGCCGTAGATTTATCAATTTAGAATCACCGTAGATTTCTGTGATAGGTTTCTCTTTTGTGAATAACCGAAAATTACCTTGTTGGAGTTTTTTTTTTATGTTGACTTAGGGCGAGGGCCGATCCGTTAACAGGGTTCAGGATAAAAGAGGGACGTACAATCGAGATTCTACTGTAATTCAGTATCAAGTTATGACATTGAAAATTAGGAATTGCTATTTTAGTAGCCGAATACCGTATAATTCATGCTTCTTTTTTTACCGATAACGAAACAATCTGTAATATCGCAGCAGATTATCAAGTTATTCTTCTTATCTGCAGAAGACAAAGGCTGGAAAGGGTAGGAAATAAATGAAGTTTGTAAACAATGGAGGGGAGACGCCGCCGTTGCTTAGGCCTAAAGACAGTTTTAGCGATTTTGGGGGTGATTTCTGGAGCTTCGATATGCGTGACTTTTGGAGCCAGCAGAAACTTCAATGCTTCAATATGGGGATTTTTAACTGGTAAGACTTTTAGATTTGTAGTTAATTAAATCTAAGTAAAAGATACAGTAAGAAAAAATTGCTGTCATAGAGAAAATTTGCTTATTCATGATTAAATCATTAAAAACGTTGAAAAAACTGTCTTTTTTTTTACAAATAATCATTTTATATAAATACTAATTAAATTTTATGTACTAGTAATATCTGACAAATCCCTGCATTTTAAAGTGTGAGCGTATAGCTTTAAAACACCCCTAAAAAATTCATCTTTTATAAATCCGATCCCACTAAGAGGATTCGTAACCATACTAGTACTGAAAATAATACTGCGCAAGCTTTTGCGTTACAGACATTTGACAAAATATTTAGTACATTTTTACAAATTCATATAAAAAATAGTTATTTATTACTTACCATAGATTAAATTAGTTATTTGCCTTATTTTTTCACGCGCCGTCCCTGAATATTTGCTGCAACGAATTTAACCCTTTCAGTCCCAGTGATGCTATTTGACATCCATCATCATGTTTCTGATCATAATTTAAAAAAAAAAGTATTTTCCAAAAAAGAAATTTTGAAGAATCAAATGATGTACTTTTTATATCATTAATGGCTATAGACGATCAGGAAAAAAAAATCTAAAATGATTGCGAATTGGGTAGTTATTGTGATATTTGCTCGCCAGACAAGGCTGCTTAATCACATTATCTAAAATGATGCCAAATTGTTATTGGGACTAATAGGGTTAAGGTTTCGGCCTGGTCACTTTATCGTAGTTCAAAATTATGAGACCATCCACAAATATAGTCCTCGTGTAGCTCCAAAGCTACATTAATACTAATTATACATCGTCTGGGGGTGATGGATAGACTTAAAATAGCAGGCAATGTGTAAACTTTCTCACTAGTGCAAATTCCATAGAGTTAGGAGAGATAGAAGGCGCGTTTACATGAGCCATCGAATCCATGGGTTGAAGAGCAAACTGAGCATTTTTTTCCCTCTTGGGGATTTTCTCCCTGATAAGACAGAACCAGAATTGCAGGATTCATTGGGGTGTTTCGCAAGCCTTTCAATAAAGGAGGGTTTCATGTTTCATACCATGGATTCGGCCAGACTATAATTTGGGTTATAAATCCTGCTCGATCTTTTTCCCCTAATGGGGATTTTGGCATTCCCATGGATTCGATGGCTCATGTAAACGCGCCTGTAGATGAGTATATCAGTTCAAATGGTTTGAAGCAGAGCTGTCAGGTTTTTCAAGCTACTGCGCATATACTGAGGTATCCCAAGATGCACGTCCCGCTTTAGCATTTTTTTTTTTTGAGCTACTGCGCATAACATAGTACCCGAAAATATGGAAACTGGCACTGAGGTATCCCAAAATGTCCGCTCTAGCCTGCTTCTTGTGTGCGTTGGTGCGCACATGCATGGGCCGCTCTATTCTCTTTCCTAACTCTATGGCAAATTCTGATAAAAATAGTAGGAGAGAAGTATAGTCCCCCTGTCACTTCTTAGCATCTCAAATATTTTGACTGTGGTTGAGTTTACTTTGAAATCAGGTAGGAAACCTAGAGGTTAGATTTTGAATTATCGTCGCACTAGAGCTACACGAGAGCTATTGATGACGGGAGTCGTATTTTAGAACCACAGTCAAGTGACGAGCCGACTTCCTGAATAGGCACCCAACGCAAACCGTTAAGGAAACCCAGAAGAGGCAGGGTTGCCAATGCCATGCTGTTTGGAGAACAAAGATTTTTTATATGGGTTAGTTCGGTTGGAAAGAATGTGTCCCACTAAAACTACATGTGTTATGGTGAAAGAAGGATTTTGGTTAGTTGATGATGGTCGTCATCAATTGCAAGTGCGTTTCTTTTTTATCTTGATCGTCAATAGTATTGCATCTGTAGTATGTATTATTAAACACATATTCAGTATTATCTCGGGGAACGCTATAAGTTAAAATACAGCACCCCCCCCCCTTTATATCGCGCTTCCCGGGAGACAAGCAAAAAAACCGCTATATAACCGAATGCGCGATATAACGGGCGACTTGATAAATCTAGTAGTACATATTGGGAAAAATTGGGAGATATGGTACAAGGCGCGATACATCCGAATGCGCGCATGTAACAAGGCGCGATATAGCGAGGGGCTACTGTATAGCGATGTAGTAAGAGTGCACCTGATGCAAGTTCGAACTGCCCTTCAGTTGAGAAACTGTTTCTAAACCTTAAAGAAATATGCGACCGAAAGAGCAATAAATCACCAATTTCCTAACCTAAAATCGTCCTCACCCTTTTTCAAATTGGACTCTCCCACAATCAAAATATTTGAGATGCTAGAAGTGACAGGCGGACTGTAGCAGGCAAAGTTTAAACTTTCCCACTGTTGCAAATTCTGATTAAAAAAAGAGAAGTGCTGCAATTATTTATACCTATCAATTGAATGACTAGTTTTTTGAAACTTTTTCACCTCGTTCAATTTAATATGCTGCCGTTTGCAGGTAAACTGCAGTAACCACAACGATAAATTGGACCATTTTTGCTCTGAAACAATCAATTTTTTTTTCAGTATACTTTCTAATAGGTAATAGTTATTGAGTGCTTGCAACAAATAGTCCAAGTTTTTAGTCTAGGTACTGCAGTTTACCTGCTGACGGTAGTGTGATCCTTTAAAGGTAGAAGAAACGATTATGATTTAAAATTTATACTTTTTTGTATTTTGATTGAATAATTTATACTTTTTTTGTATTTTGATTGAATAATTTATACTTTTTTGTATTTTGGGGGGGATTGAATAATTTATACTTTTATTTATTGTACTTATTTTTACAAGTTAACATTTTTACAATTAATCTTCTTGACTTCATTATACCAATTAATTAAAAAACATTAAACACATTTTATAGGTGTGTTTGCGGCCATTGTATTGAACCTGCATCTATGCTATAGGAAAAATATTTTGCATTTAAAGTTTACTCCAGAGACTTTAGGACTTGTAAAGCTGTGTGGAATACTGTGCAGTATTATAGCTTTATCGGCCTCAATTATTTACTTCGTTCTTATGTCTGTTTTTAAACAAGGTAAGCTTCATTTTAAAATTCCTACGCATATATTCTTTATTTCAAACAAACGTACATAAATATATATGTTATCAAGCATATTATATACAAGTTTGTTTTGCATGTATTTTTTTAATTTATCTTTTTTATTTGATGATAGGCACTTCTATTTTTATGTTCAAAGCCCTAAAACTGAATTAGTTTTAATGAATGCTCAAACAAGCTCTGTCAGTTCCGTGTAGTTGTAATTAATAGTCTATTATAAAAAAAGGCAAAATTTCTTATACAACTAAAAAGTTTTTTTAAAAATATAATTTTCTCGCATAGGTAATAGAACTCAATAGAATTTCATCATGAATGTAACTAAAACTTTTTTTCTTAAGTAGATAGCTTGTATTGTTTTACCAAAATGAAAAATACTGTGTATGTATTTTATTAATACTTGGTTCTTGTATCTAATTTTTTAAAAAATCGTAGGAAAAATATGGTTTTTAATGAATGTTTAGCATAGTGACTTGACCAGGGTATGCTACTATTTTCTGGACCCAATGTTTAGCATATAAGCATCAAAATTATCTTTCAATGTTACTGAATGTCTTCAATTATAACAGTTGAACAATTATTAAATTTCGTAACACTTTTAATGTGTATTACTAGTAGTATGTTGTAGTTTATAAACTTAAGTAGGTTAACCTCAGCAATTCCGCATGTGTAAGCTTTTCTGGTCTCTGAATCTATTGTGGCATCATTTAACCAAGTGTGTATGGTCCAACCAAGTGTCTCCTAAATTGTAAAGATTTTTTCTCATTTAGGGTATAAGATGGAGGATGATGGTTATGCCCCTGCTGGTATTTTTGCTTTACTATCTCTGAAATGGACAGTGATGATGTTTTTCGAAGGACGTTGGTATGAGCGCTTTCTCAGATCAACACATGAATATGGATCAGAAGATAATATTTCAAATGAACAAAACCTCACCAAAAATGATAGCGGTCTTCTAAATAATTAGTGGTGTATGCATTATGTATCTGTACATATGAGTGGTCTATTTTTGCTACACAAATTTTTACTGTCAAAGACTCTTGTATAAGCTGTAATAACTAAAAGGGATAGAGTGTCAACCATTGTTGCTCTCGGGAGAAAAAAGTGTTCTTCAAAACGAGACATGTTGATTGTGGTAGTGAAGGAAAACTGGACACCCTAAAACATGTTTCAGTTAAACCAACACAAAAGCCGTTTCTAAGGCTGAACGATTTTTTTAGTCGAGAACTGGGCTAGTTTTTTTATATTGCATTAGCTATAAAACAGTGATTGATTGCGTTGTGAAAATTTATTTTATTGATTCAGCAGTTTATGCTGCAAACCTGAGTATGCTATCACTTTTAACCACTCTATATAAGCCACCAATTCATTTCAATAGTTAGCCAGTTATCATGACATATAGCTCCTGCTTTTAAACATCCATTTGAAATCAACATATAGAAATGCCTAGGCTATCTTATATTCTTGTTTTTATATTAAGCAAATCATTTCATTTACTGACAAATTTTAAACTCCATTATCTCGATTTTATAACACAGTGCTTTCAAACGTACCTCTTAGCTCCAGCAAACCCAACAGCTAAATTCTTATTTAATTTTATTATTATCCTTGTCATTTATTAATGTATAGAATTCTTTTTTAAAATTTGTACATTGGTAATAATAAAATACTAAACAATAAACAGCTTTGTGATAAATTTATATATTTAGAATAATTTTACTATTTACCTCATGACTGATTTTCTGTTTTAATAATGTGTACAATAAATAAAAATGAAAGCCTGCACTTTATATTTTGACATAATTGCCACTTAAGCTTAGCTCTCATCACTTCATACAAGATGCTTTCTAATCCGTTCGTCACTGCAATGAAAGCATGAAAGCAACTGTAGTCGATTTAAACTTTTAGTTAAATTTTAGAAAAAATGTTAGAATTTGAGATACTTATTTGATAAAAAAAATACATTGAAAAGGTATTTCTTTCATCTTTCAGTTTTTCTTTAGTCATTCCTATCAAGTGAATTGGGTAATACAAATTACTGGTAGAATATCCTAATTTTCTTTCCTATTTCCAAAACTTTGCTATCAGTATTTGACTCTGACATACTTGTAAACACTGATGAAAGAAAATAAGATTACTTCTGTGTCAGTAACATACACATTAATTTAAAATTTAAAAAAAAAATTGAAATTTGTTATATAAAATATTTCAATAATGCAATGAGTATTTGAATAACAGTGACATGTTTTCTTAAAGAATAACAGTTGAATAGTGGGATAATTTATAAAGTTTATGTATAATAAATAATACAATTCATAACTAAAAGCAAGTAATTAATGTTTTTCTTATAACTTGTCTAATATAATACAACACTAACAGAGATCAACATTTGAGAGACAATATATATTTTTATTAAATAAACTATAAAACAATCATCACGATTTTAAATAACAAAACAGTTACAATTTCAAAAATTGTTAAGTCAAACTTACTATGTACATTAAATAGCCGAGAAAGTTGGGTTCATAGGCACTGATATAAAAGAACACAGTTCTCTAGGTTCTTGACTAAACTCAGAAGCTGCATCATCATTTGTTTTGTTTAGAACAACAATTTTAAAATCTTCATGAAGAGTGATCCGACCAGTTTTGGATGATGCAAATCTAAAAAGTTAGATTTAAAATAATTTAGATGTACAGCTGTAGAAAAAATAGTTCATGTTGATATTAAATATTGACTAGACCTACAAGTCGCAAATTAGGCGATTCTCATCTTTGTCCCAAGAGCCATGGGCTTGAGGTGCCAATTACTAAGGGGTTGTTCTTGTAGCCCTCTACACTTTGAAAAAAACATTTAAAAAAACTTTTTTTGCCCAATTAAAATGTTACAAAGTTATAGTGAGCTGTTTTTCACCATTACACTAAAATCTGTATAGTACGAATTTGGGAAAACAGTTAATGGAAAATAACAAACTCATAATGATTTCAAGTCAAATTATAAGAAAAATTTCAATAATTCGTAATACAAAAGGTTAATCATTAAATTTTACACCAAACTCTACTTTAACAAAATAAATGTTTATTAATTTTTAAACTTACCTTAAGTGAATTATAAAGCGCAGCCATTTTTGGGAAGTAGGATTTTCTTTATTAATTCCAACCGGTAAGAAATATGTTTTTTGCCTGATAAATGTATGGCACAAAGGTGGCATACTACTTAAATCATAATTTAGAACAAACATTTTAACAACTGTTTCTGAAGGATTAAATAATGTCTGAAAAAAAAGTTTGTAATTAGTATTTTAAAGTTTTAACAAGTCACAAATAACAAATTTTTAATAATGTTAGTAATTGCATTTCCTCATATGCGATTCAAGTCATAGCTTTTCTTTTTAAATTTAATGCAAGAACATAATTGAAAAGTACAGGGGAAGACCCTTTAATCAACTGGGAATCTGTCTGCTTTGGTTTTGCTTGGGAAAGATAAGAGTCATAGTCTACACTGATGTGAAGAACCCATTTTTGCCTTTGTTCTTATCACTTGGAGCACAAGTTCACTATCTCTATGATTGAGATTCAGGCCTGACACTTGAACCGCAGAAGAACCAAGGGATAAACAGGTTTTTGATCGCCACTACTCGCCAAGCAGACCTCAATATGGATAGATTCCCAGTCAAGGAATATTTTATTTCCCCTGTACTATTCAATCATCAGTGAGGGGAAAAAATTAGTGTAAAGAGTTATGACCCAGGTTAAAAGCAGTCCTCTCCTACTTTAAAGAGCAGTACATGCTTACCATAGATGAAAAGTAGAGATCAAATTTATGAAATGCTAATATTCACACGTACAAAAATTAGTAAATCACACATATAATATATTTTTCTGAACATTTATATAATTTTAAATATATAAAGTAATGTGTTATGGAATATCAATGCTAGATAAAATATTGAGTATTATAACCAATAACTGTTTACTAACCACTTGCACAGCTCCTTTTTTAGGAAGGTAGTACTCTGCATTTTTTAGAGATACATGTGCCTGAAAAGAAAATTATTTAAATTCAAGCAATGTATATGGTAACCAAAATATTTCTTTTTGTTTTAGAGAAAAAGATAAAAATTCATTCGATATTAGGAGGCATATTTATTCTAGGATAATTGTTATTTTAAGTAATAAGTTCTAGTATCTAGTACTATTTGGATGTATTTGGTTGTACAGACTTTATTGGTTTGTGATAGTATGTTGAATTGAACCTTAACTTAAAAGTGCACCAGCTTCCCCTGCACAGGGTATTGTTTATTGCATTTTAATAAACCAGAAATGTTTAAGACTATATTCAATCCCAAAACTACTGAGATAACTAGATCCTAAAGGCCAACACTGGGTAAGTAACCCAGTGTTGACAGAGTGGCATATCCACTCAATTATTGATTTGAACTTCTGAAGCTATTGTAGGAGAATTCATTTAAAGTGTACACATACCCAAAATAATTATGTAGTATTCCCATAGTAGTAAAAATAGTATCTATATTTACACAGATAAGCTTTTATCTTAAGTTATGTTGCTGATTATAACAATTATTTGTTATAGGTAAGTGCCAAGTACAAGGTGCGTTTGAAAAGTTTGGTAATTGGTCTCATAAAAAAAACGTGTTAGTTAGGATCTTGCACTCACAAAGACACAGTGACATTCTCTAGATGACATTTCTCTCACAGCGTCTGCATGAGTATAAGATCCTAAAAAGCATGGTTTTTTAATTATGAGACCAATCACCTAACTTTCGGAACACACCTTGTATTTAAGTTACCATAATACATAAAAATGTTCAAAAAATTACCACATAAGGAAATGTTCCTTGGGTAGAATGACCCAATTCATAAAAAGAAACATCAGCAGGTAAAGTGAGATGACTCGGACAAAAACTTCCACTAGCTCCAATTTCAGCATGAAAACCTTTCACATTGTTTACAACGGGTAAGCAACCTTTTAGAATAGATTCCTTAAAAAAAAAGATAGATTAAGTAACTTTCATAAATATGTTATAACTTATATTTTTTTAGTAAAAAGTTTAACAGAAAAAACACTTACTTCAAAGTTCACAAGAAGATTTTTTGCTCTAGAAAACTTAGCAGTTCTTTGCACAAGATTTTCATTATTACCTCTATATACATTTCTGTTAAGAAAAACATGTTATTAATATAAATTTGAAAATAATACCCTCCTTAGGATCTATTCAGAGGCAATTTGTAATTATTTGAAAATTTAAGCAATTGTGAACAATTACCTGAATATATTTTTTTCAAATTAAATGTCAAAAATCCACACCCAATCAGATTTCATATGTAATCAATAATTTCAACTTTTATGGCATTTCATAAGCACTTATACAAAGTGTAAAATCTTCTTTATTAATGAAGTCATGCGAAATCATACTGAAATATCAAATACTTATATTTATAAAACAAGCAGATGAAAGCAGTATCTTTAAATTAGATTACTACAAACACACTTACCGAAAAGAAATAGAGGGTATGGAATTTTGAGTATCACTTTGTAGAGTGTTCTGAAATGTTTGAAGCAGTTACATTAATGAAAACTGGTTGTTTATAAAACTACAAGGTTACAGTAACAATCTAAATTCAGGGACTTTTTTGACATCAAATCAAAGGGCTGGACTTCCAAAGATTGCCTAACTAATAGGTTTTAAAAGGTTTATCATTTCAAACTTTGCTAATAACAAAAATTTATTAAAATACATATTAATATTATTCCTTAAACATCTAGGAACAATAGGGCTGATAAAAGTTTAGAACTCACAAAATATTAAAAAAAAATTAAATTGTTTGCTATCAAGAGCCAGAACCAAATGCACTAACACCCCAATGATTACCATTAACCCACCATTAGGTAAGGTGGAATAATCGTCACATCAGAGCTACATGAGGGCTATTGGTAACCATTAGGTAAATTTGTGAAGGCTACAAGTTACACCAGGAATCATTTTTCATGATATCCTAGAGCTTTAACCACTATCTTTTTCAACTAAGTTTAAATGCAAATTAAAATATTTTAACTTTGCAAATAAGTACCTTGAAAAATTTATGGTTTTGAAAATTTAATAAATTTAGTAGTCTTATCTAATTTTTTTTCAAAAAATATTGAAAGTAATTTGTATTTTAAATATATCTATAAGGCTGAACTTTAAACTTTGTCTGATATTGCGAATTGAACTTTATTTTGGATATTTTTGAATTAAACATTTCACAAATTCATGATTTTAATATAAATTATAGAGTACCTACCATTTCAAGAGCATTCATAGTGGATTCAAATTGGCAAGTTGAAATACTATCATTCTTCATATTAATGTCTACTGATGCTTTATAAGAGTTTGGCAAATTTGTTGTAGAACAGTCATTTTTGAGTAAAGGATTTATAATGAGTTTATTCACATTATTTGATGATGAAAAATTGCCCTTGCAATCACGAAATGATGAATTCACAGTGTTTACTAAAGGACTAGAATCTGATACTTTGTGTGAAGGAAGTTGTTTTATAGTAGATGCAATACTATTTTTCCTTTCAAAACTTAGTTGGCTATGAACTTTTTTGAACTTAAATAATTTAGTTAACTTTAAATCCTTATGTACACCTTTTTCTTTCCTTACTTTGATAACAGGATTTTGCTTTGACACATCCACAGATTCTGTGTTTCTTGATAGTTTTTCTTTTGAAGCTATTGAAGACTGTTCCAATTTTGCTTCAAGCATGCATGGTATTTCACAATCAGACTTGCATGAAGAAACATATTTCATTTCAGTAGCATGATCATGATTACTATTTGAAAGTTTTTCTAAACTTTTATCAAATGGTATTTGATCTGAAGCAAGGAGCAATCTATATGATCTTCGTAAATTTGTTTTCTGACATTGAGACTTTTTCTTTGCCAATGAACTTTTACAATAATTCCTTGAGAACAGTTTCCTTTTACGAATATGACTTTTAATAATGCAATCATTTTTTTTATCATTAGAATTTGATTCTTGAATGTTGCTTGATGAAGCAATGTTTACTAGTATATGATTTGAATTGTTGCCTATTGTATTAGATTCTATAGAAGAACTTGAACGTTGTACCTTAGGATCATGCTTTTCTGATTTCTTACCATTCAAGACATTTTTCTCTGAACTTATCTTAAAAGAATCATCTAAATTCAAACATGTTTGATTTATTTCTCTAATATATGCTTCTGAGATATTGCAAGTAGAATCTGAATGAAAGTTTAAACTGTTATTGTATTTATCAAAGGGCTTAATTACCCCCCTCATATTTGTTTGACTATCTAAATGAAAACTACACTTTCTTTTAGATAACTTCAGTTCAGGATTAGCTATAGAAACATTAACTTTTGATTGTTTTTGAATTTGACTTAAAATTAGTCTATCAAATAATTCAGCACTGGTTTGAGAATTTTCAAAATTCCCCAAATGTGGTCTCTTTCTAGTCAATAAACTGTCTGATGAATTTGTGAAAGATGAATATTTTGAGCTTTGCTGATGATTCATATCTAACATTTTGGCATCATTGCTACAGTAGCTAGGAATGGCAAAGGACCTATGTTTTATAAACTCTTTATGTACTTCTTTTAAAGGCTTAACTTTTTCCTTTAGTTGACTAGATTCAATACATTGTGGATGTGAAGTTGTAAGTGTAATGGCAGAAGAGTCTTTTGGAATTTGTAATGAAATATTTATATCACAGGAGAGTTTTGCGTTTGGAAGCACATCAACATTGTCGTCATTTTGACAACTAACCTTTCGCTTTAAGGCTTTATGAGAGTTTCTTAATTTTTTATTCTTGTTAAGAGTATTAGGTAATAAATGTTCCATGCTTACTAGACTAGATTCCATAGAGATTAGGGGACTTGCATTCTTTTTTGCTTTAAGGAAATTTGAAATTTGATGCACATCCATAATTTCTATAGGGGGTTTCATTACATTTTGATTGAGTTTATATACATCAGGTGTCAATATTGGAGTTAAACCCTCAGAATCAAGTGGAGAAGAATCTTTTTTAAGTTTTTTTAATTTCAGCTCTGTTTTACGTAGATGCCTGGCCAATTTCCTTTTATTGCAGCAAAAGTTTTCTTGGCTGACACCTAATGAAAGAGTTTCTGCATAGTTACATACAAAAGAGGATTTCTTTGGAATAATATCTATATTTTTGCTCTTAGTATCAATAGACAAATTAGTTGAATTTGATAAGTTTTCTTGCGAATTAGAATGTTTAAGAACTCGTTTAGCTTTGCTTCCATCTGAAATTGCAGTAGTAAGAGTTTTCAAAAACGTTGATGGAGGTAACATAAGAATGGTTGGCTCTGGCACATAATTTATTGTAGCTAAAGTATTTTGCTCAGTATCACTAGTTTTATGCAGCTGTCTAACCACTTGGGAATCAGATAGGCTTTGACACACTTTTGAATCTTTGTTTATTTCTCTAAGAGAGTGCCTGCAAATTGGTGGATGCTTAGAACATGGAACAATGGGAATATACTGTGTTCTTGCAGGAAATTCAACCTTTACTGTTCCATATAAGTCCTCGCTCATTTTGCAAAGAGGAAATGAATGCACTTCGGGTTCTTCTTTGAATTTCGTACACAAAGTTTCCAAATCAGGATTCACCCTAAAACAAATCGCTAAATTATTTTGTGAACATCTTACTAACACAAAAAAGGGTTCTAATAAATACCTTAAGACGAGTGAACAAAGTTTTAATTTTTTTTAAAGCCATGTTAAAAATAATTTCAATGCACCTACACTCATGCTACTTTCATAGAAATGAAGTGATATATAATGCAAGGGTTCATTTTTTTAAAAAAATTATTAAAAAGGTACCAATTTTATAGATCAATAAATACTTAATATAAACATTATAAAATTTGAAAAGGAAGTTCATAGGTTAATTAATAGTTTTATAAAAAAAAGTATTAGGAAATTAATTAGATAGGTTTTTATTGCAAGCAAAGTTTTAAATTTCAAAATAAGTTCAAAATAAGTTATGAAGGCATAAAATCCCATAAGAATAACAGTTTAAAATTTCCATTTCAACAAAATTACAAATTTGATTTTTTATTTTAAAAACTATTACTGTAATTTGGACGAGTAAAAATTGCTGATTTTGCAAATTGAATCCTTGCAGGGAAAATCGTATCATTAATAATTCATTTATCAGTTTCAATAATTATTTTTTAGATTATATTTTATTTTCACAGAGGTTAAACTGCTATACTTTTTACTAAAAACTATTTATAATAAATCTGTCGACCTAAATTATGTTTTACAAAAACAAATAAACACTTTTCTATATAAGTCTAGTTGAAATTTCCAGCACTAACAAAACCACTATTTTTCACAAAAATACCCATCTTATGCTATACAAAATTGAGTTTAGTTTGAAATACTAAGACTACGTCACACTAGAGCTACACGAGGGCTATCGGCAACAGGCGTCGTATTTTTTACAAAATTGAGAAGACAAAATACTGTAAAGTAGCTTTCAATGCAAAATATAGCGTACCAGCCTTAATACTAAAAGTTATATTAAACGAAATTCCGAAAAATTAGTGTGAAAAAGCTTTTTGGAAGCCTGTGTTGCAGTATAACTTATTAAAAATGCCCAAGAAAATCTGATTATAAATGCCAATTATTATAAAAATTACACTTACCAATAGCAAATATTTGCAGGAGATTTCCCATTGGTTGAGCTAAACCATGCACTTAATTGAGAAAAATGAAGAAAAGAACGAACAGCTCTCAGTAGCTGTGAAATATCAATGTTGGATTCAACTTTCCTGGGAAAAAAAGCATTGTAATCAATAAAAACTCATTACAAAACTATTAGATACATTCATTTAAACGGATTATACAATGTAATTATTTATGAAACAATTATAGTAAAAATTCAATTAATAATTGAGTCTATAATCAGCTTTTGTGTTGTTTAAATTTTACTTCGGAATCTTCAAACAGATCGTAGCTAACTATCATTTGTATGCACTTAATTAGGCCTCTTATTGTTTTTTAACTTTTATTAACGGGTTTATGCAAAGTTGCCTTATTTTAACAAGAAACATTTGTTTACCAACACACCAAAGGCCAACAAAGGATAAACAATGAAAAATAACCAGAAGATTGTGCTTAAAAAAAAGCAAGAGAAAAAACTGCTATAAAGTTTCCACTTATGGAAAATATAATCTTGATTCTTTTTCAATATTGAAATTGATCCTAAAAGTACATTTCAAACTTCAAGAAGATGTTTGATTTCAAAAATTCATAACGTAAACGCTTCTACTTTCTAACCTTGGTTAAAAGCTTCAACACAGTAGAAAAACGATTAGTAATTTGAAATCGGTTACGACAGATAGATATTTCTACGTGACGTCACCCCACGATCTTTTCTGTTGTTACTTGTTGAAAATATCGTCGCCCTAGAGCTACGCGCCGTCTTTTCTCTAACTAGCTATTTTTACACTTCCAATGTTGTTGTAGCTTAAAATGTATCATGAATAATAACAACGAATTTTTAGTTCTTGATGCCTTAAGGCATCATCGCAAAGAAAGTTAACTTCGTGACGTCATCGTAAGCGCGGCCATTCCAGTCGTTCATTAGCCCAATCTGAAAAAATCTTACCCTTGGATGAAGTTCACAGACCACCGTTCCATCAAAATATAATCCTTGTTTTCAATGCGTTCTTTGAGTTTGGATTCCGAACAGCATTCAGGAAGCAGCAAAACTTCAATTTGAAAGATATTGCTGGCAGCTGCTTCGAGTAGATGATGTATAATTGTTTGGTGTTTTTGGCACTATAGAAAAAGGAGAGTAACAATATTCAAATGACAGTTGATTTTTCAATTAAAATGCATTCAAATGACCAGTTGTGTTTTTAGGTTAGTTTTGAATTATCGTCGTAATGGATAGCTACTCGAGGGCTATTTTCGACGGGCGTCGTAATTTAGAACCGCAGTCAAGTGACGAGTCGATACTCGAGTAGGCACCCAACGCAACCGTTAAGGGCGACATCGTACGCAGCGATGGGACTTGAGCATATTTAATGTGCACTACCTCTACACGGGGTATTATTTTTGGCTGAACGGACCGTTTATAGGTCGGCAGTTATTCTGGCGATGCCCGTACCCCTGTTCAAATATTCATAATATTTTTTATTTGCAAATACTCATTTTATTAATTAAAATAAAGCAACGTAGTGTTACCCATCCTTTTTACATTATTCCAACTTCGTATTCGGATTTTTGGGTTGTAAAGTGACTCAATAGATGGCAGCACGTCTGAAACTCTAGTACATGCATTTTCGTAGAGGGAATTACTTTTCTCCGATTTTCAAAAGTTTCAGGGATCGTACTCTTGACCTTCCTTGTCCATATTTTTCTCATGATTTTTTTTGCAAATTAAATGTTATTAGTTATTGAATCAATAGTTTGTAAAAAAAATCTTTCTAATACTGCATAACGAAAGTTCAACCAGAGCGTCAAAATTAGTACCGAGAGCCGTCACAAGATGGCGCTATCAATCAAAAACAGATGTGCTACTAAATCTACAAATGTAATAGTCCCGATGACTTGTGAGTGATGAAGACGAGATATACATTATGAACTTTTTCACATTTTGTCCTTTCATATAGCTCCGATTTAAACAGAGAATATTTCAAAGTAAAAAAATAATTTCAGTGATTTTTTTAAAAAATATGTTTAAAAAACAAAAAAATCTGATTTAAAGTGATCAATTTTTTTAGCAGTGATATTTAAAATTACTCAATTTAAATCAAAGATCTGTAAATGGGAGAAAAAAAATAAACAAAATATGTTGGTATCTTTTATAGTTCCTGAGAAAAATGTTCCTAACTGTTGAAAATCCTTATATTTCAGGAAACGTAAAAGAAATTAGGTTTAAGTAAGAACTAATGTTCAGAGTTTCTCAAAATGATCATAAAAAGAAAACCACTAAACAGAAATCGATAATCTTAGTAAGATTTTAATTTTTCAAATTTAAATAAATTCAACCTTGCTTTAAACTTTATTTAGTTTTTCAGAAATGGCAACATGAATATTTTTTTAGTTCTAATCAGCAGACGATTTTAGTTCTTATTCTGAATCTAAACAGTGAAAATTTCATTATTCTTTTTTTGTGGTCGCTACCATGTCGCTACTTCAATGAAGCTTTTCTATATCTTTCTTTATACTTTTATTGTGTGCTTAACCTCAAAGTTAAAAAATCAAATAATCAATTAAAAACATTTCACTACGTAAAAAAAATATTAGTTGCCTTTTTCTTTTCAACGTAAAAATATAAATTCATTCCAAGGAGTAAAGTCAACTATTGAGGAATTTTAAATCTACTCTGCAGATACAACTGTTTATTTAAAAGGTAAGTTTATTATTTTAGCATTTATATATAAATATTTATCAACATTATTTTAAGAAGTATCTGAAACATTTTTATTATTTTGAATTCTTGCTTTCCTTCACGATTTTTTGTATCTATATGCAGTGCGATATTTTTAAATAGAGTTCGATTGTATTTTTAAATGCAAAGTTTGAAAAACAATTGAAGAGCTTAGTGGAAGAACGTGCTATGTGACAAAAAGATGAAAACGAAAAAATGCGCTCAAATCTGTTGCAAATAGTTATCCGTAAAGAATAAAACATATTATACTAAATTTAAAGTTTATGAAAAAGGCGAAATTTTTTATCGTTAAAGAAGTTAGCAATATGTTCATAACCATAAAAATCTCAACTTTTCAAAATTATTTAACTAATTAGTACATACAACGATGACATTATATTCTATTATTCTGTTCATTGGCGATTTTTGGCGATCTTGAAAATTTAACGTATAGTTGCTATACCAATCGAATTGAATGAAGTATGAAATGGAATGTTTACCGCATTTCGACATTTTCGTTGCTTTTCAACGAAACGCCAATTTATCAATTACATTTTATTTCCTATGACGTTTAAAACTTTAACTTTTTATAGAATAGTTCCCTTTCCAAACTTTAACTTTGTTTTTAATAGTTTACAATGATGCACTTTAACCGGTTATCTTTTCACCAATGGTTTCACAAATTTTCTTATGGCATGTATTGTTTTGATAAATCACAATTGAAAATTTAAATCTTCGAGTTAGCTTCAATACCTCTTTTCTCCGAGCAGAGCTCGGTCACCCGTTGGTTCTATTAAATTAGAACTCCTCCTAGACAAATCTGTGTTTTTTCCATCTATTACATTTCATTTTAAAGTTTTAGTTACTAATAATCCTCATAGATGACAGTAGAAAAAGTGCATTCAAAATTAAAGAGTGAGGTTATTAACTTTTGTGAAATTACGTTTTTGGCAGTATTCAAAGAATAATAATATTGGTACTAAATACTAATAAATTGTTTTGAAAAATTAATCATAGTTAAAAAGGGTTATTTTGAAATAGTTTTAGTAGTTTTCTATTATTATCAAAATTGGAATTTTGCAGTTGCTTTTTGTCATATGGAAAATTTTTTAAAAATTGAAATTATTTAAATTCTAATGCAGTTATTTTTTTAGTATTTTTCCCATAATGTGTGAGTATTAAAGATACATATATTTTTTTTTGGATGAAAATAAAAATTCATGCATTAGAGGGTTAACTGTTTAAAACAACAAAATAAAAAAATATATATATTACCTAAAAACACTTGGAGTTATATATTTTAAGGTATCTGACCATATTATATTAACCGAAATAGTTTAAACTGTTTTTAATATGTGGAACTGAAGTGAACTTTCAAAAATCAGGTGAAACGCTTGTTAGCTATTTTCTAAATATAAAAAATAGTTGTTCTGACTTCTATTGAGATTAATGTAAAATACTTTCGAATCGAACAAAGTGTGAAGAATTGAATGATGCGTGTTTGGATGTCATAACGGGCTATAAACATTTGGAAAAAAATATTGAAAGTGATGATTCCAAATGGCATCACTGGGACTGAAAGGGTTAAAAGTAACTTAAAAATCCTTTGATCGTACCTCTGGTTGTGTGAGGTCGCAGGCGTGCCTCGGGGGCCCGATGAGTGGGGGACAGTGTACCCCGGCCCCGTAGCCCCGCTCGTCGAGCCCGGGTACTCGGGACTCCGCGATCAGGCTGCACAAGTCCACGCACAGAGAACGCACGTCGCCGGGATCCGACATCGGACCTGTCGGGGAAAAAATTAATACTTTATAGAACCTTCTGAGCAAATCCGACACATATTTGTTATATAAACACATTTTTAAACAAATATATCTTCACTTAAGTTCCCGCATGTGCTATCT
Organism: Hylyphantes graminicola; assembly: GCA_023701765.1. NCBI lineage: Eukaryota > Metazoa > Arthropoda > Arachnida > Araneae > Linyphiidae > Hylyphantes > Hylyphantes graminicola. Next base: position 5,750,988 of record CM043122.1, read on the forward strand.
CCCTTTGCAAAACAGTAGAAATTTACTGAAAGGTAACCCTTGGCGAAATCTCCAAAATCGCGCCAAATGTCGGCCGATAACCCTACCGAAATGATAGGATAGGTTTGAAATATCGTCGCATTAGAGCTACACGAGGGAGAACCGACAAATGTGTTTGTTCATTTAACACCGGCTGTTCGGACTTTCTTGTTACATAATATTGGTCTACATAATGTAATGCTGAGATATGTAACAAAAAAGTCCGAACAGCCTGTGTTAAATAAACACGTTTTTCTGCTTTCTCTCGTGTAGCTGTAATGCGACAATATTCAAACCTAACCCATCCTGTCCTATCATTTCGGTTGGGTTTTCGGCCAACTTTTGGCGCGATTTTGGAAAGTTCGCCAAGGGTTACAGTTCAGTATATTTCTGCCGTTTTGGAAAGTTAGATAGCACATGTGGGAACTTAAGAGACGATATGAAGAGTATACGGGAAGAACCGCTTTATTTCGTAGAAGGGTTTCCTTAATAGCCTCTTTATTGATGATAGCGAGAAATAGCCTAAACTGGCGTAAAGAAACCGGTTACTCGCTTTGTTTATCTTTCGCGGCAACCCTGATTCACGCCAGAGATAAGTGGATACAACACACACGTTTGTACCACAATTGAAGAACCGAAAGAGAAACCGGTTTTCGGTCGTCAATGTCCGCCAAGCAGACACAATTACGGAAAGACTCTAAAGAAATCAATCGGTTCTTCCCGTGTACTCTTCATATTCGTTACATAGACATATTTTCAAACAAATATATCGTCACTTAAGTTCCCACATGCGCTTTCTCATTTTGCACAACGGATAAGATTTACTGTACGGTAACCCTTGGCGAACTTTCCAAAATCGCGCTAAAAATCCGTACTCTAGCGACTTTTGACGTCACGCTCTCTATACTGTGCTAATAAATAATGGTCAGATAGGGTTGCCAGAAAACGTCATTTTTACGAAGGCAAAGAATTCGAATCATCAGTCGAAGTCAGACAGGTTGAGGCAAAAAGTATTTATCACCAAATTCGAAAAAATCGCGCCAAGAGTTACCGTACAGTAAATCTGATACGTTGGGCAAAGTGAGACAGCACATGTGGAAACTTAAGTGACGAAATGGCATATCCTGACTTAAACCCCTCGAAAGCAATTTTAAACCCGATTAAATTTAATAATTTAAGTTACGGTTTTCACATATCCTTTAATATCATTTTTTAATATCTTTAACATCCCAACAACAGCGACATCAAGTCACACCACGTAGCAGTTCCCACAGAAACTGTTCAGTAAACGCATTTTAAAAGTTGACCTTAAAAACCTTTCCAATCACTGATTTAATAAGTATAGTTTTAAAGATATTAGTTATAATTTAAATATATTTTTTTAAAGATATTTACAAATCGTTAGTTTTGCCACCTGTTGTATGCGAATAATTACTAAAATTTTGTTTTAATTTAACTAATATATTTAAAATTTTACTTAATTTAATGGCGAAATAGCCTTCCTCTTTATTTTTTTGGGCAAGTTTTCGTGAGTACATGTCGTATACTTTATTTAAAAACAGGGGAAAAAGTTTCCCCATTGGAATTATAGAGATCTGTTACGCTACAGGACCCTGAAACTCGGTTTTTTATAAACCCTGAAATGCATGAGCAGACTAATTTTACAGCTTCAAATATATAACAAAGAAATGTCTACGAAGCATGAAAATTCTCGAGATTCGTAGGGGTTATTTGGATTAGCCTAAGCAGGGCGCAGTCAACAAAGCAATGGACTCTATATCCTTCTTGTATAGATTTTGAAAGATATAACTTGTTGAAACCATTTTGATATTCCTGATGAGTAAAATAAAAATGAATGTCGTCGAAAGAACAGGTAATTCTAAGAGGAAAATCGATTATAAAATTTTAGAACTTTTAATGCGAAACTGCCAACTCAATTTAAAGTTTTCAGAGGAGCATAATTCTCAAGTAATATGTAAATTTTTAACAAGTAATGTAAATTTTTTAAATATTAAATTTACCCTTGAAATTTTAACAATATTTAAAAGCATTAATAATAATAAACCCTTCAACAATTGAATAAAAAATAAACATTCTTCAAGAGTTATTCATAAAAGTAACGAGGTCTTTAACTCGTTAAAGTGCCAAGAGAAAACATGCCATACGAAAATAAGTTTACTGCTTTAGTTTCATTGAAATAAGCAAAATGTAAGGCAAATGAGGACCAGAATACTGAACCATTTATGTAGGACTAATTAAGTTATAATAAATTGAACTTTAAAAACTAAGTTTTTTGTTAAGTAAGAAAGTTATTAATAAAAGTCTTTACTGTAAAACTTTGGTATAGAAAGTTATTCCGAAAACATGTTTGCAGCTCACAATCGTGTTTGGAGTAAAACGCTAAACCAAAATGTTACAGTGTTAAAAATAGTCAAACCGAAAAAAAAAGCTATTTCAGGAACAATAAATTTTATTAAATTCTCTAAAGATTTTTTCTATAAAAATAGAATTTTCCTTTTGTACCGTTAGATGGAAGAATCTTGTTGTTTTAAAGAATGAAATAATGTTTGTCGTAGTTAAATGAAAATATGAAAAACATGGTAAATTGGCCCTAAATTCTTCATGCTTGCATTTTTAACAATTTAAAAATTTAATTTTAACTATTTTTAACAAAAAAAGGTTTGGAAAATTTATATTATAATTTATTCAAAAGTTATTACTCCAATTTTTTCCCTTACATTTTAGTTGAAAAATTTATATTTTCCCCCTCTTTGGTCACCAATTCATTCTGGATGCATAATGAATCTATTACAAACTTTATAGAATAAAAAATATTTTTCGATAAATAAAAAATTTGAGTGAAAGGGTTAATAAATAACATAAATTGCGATAAAGGGTTTTCATGAAATAACATATTCCAATCATCATAGCAGAAAAATCGGAAAGGCCCCCGCCCTTATAAGAGGATTAATGTGACCTGTTGTTCGATTCCATAAAAAGGGCATCCTTTGCTGCCCGAAAGCCAATTTGAGTCATTTGAAGAAAGGCACTGCATGGGTGTCAAATGACATTATTGCTACGTTTTAAGTATTTATCTGTTCCGGTATATTTGTTGTTTTCAAACATCACTTTTTTTTTGTTTCATGGAATGTGACAAAGATAAAAAATTTTATCTTGATAAAGGAAAACTCAGTTTCAAACATAATAAATACACTGCTCTAAACAATTAGGGAAGCACTTTGCGTACTTTTGTTAACAATCTTAGTTCCTACTTTTTTTTATTCTAAAAATTTAAAATTTGTGAAATAGCTTCATTACGCATCCAGAATGAAACGGTAAAAAACAGGGTGGAAATTATAATTTTTTTAAAAACTAAAATGTAAAGGAAAAAAACTGGAATCATTACTTTTCAATAATTAATAATACTTTTTCAAAATTTTATTTGTTAAAAATAGTTTAAATCAATATTTAGCATCTCAAAAATGCATGCATGAAGAATTTAGGGTCAGATTTTTTTTGTGTCTTTAATGCATATTTAAAAAAAAATCACTGTAAAAGTATTTTTTATACTTTGAAATATCCTCAGCTTAAATCAAAAGCTATATGTAATGAACAATATAAAAAGTTCATAATTATATCTCATAGTTTCCGAGAAAATTTTTCCTAAATTTAGGCAAATTAACATGGGCGAGATAAATCCATCCGACTCCCCTCAAATTTCGCTAGAAGCATACTGTGGGTACGGGCTCAGATATCAACCTCATAACTGGATCACCGTTCTAAATTAGGAAATATTTAATAATGGAAACCCATATATAGTCTACGAAAAATATGATATGAATGTTTGGCCTGTGGTTTAATTATGTACAAAACCTATTATTAGATTATTTCAGATAAGATATTGGGTTTCTTTCCATTGCAATCGATCAGTAAAGCCTGATAGAAAATAGAACAGCCGTGGGCAGGTAAACTGCAGTAAAACGACAATGAGTTCCATTATAGCTCTAAATCAATCAGAACGGTATTGAATGTGCGTTTAAATAAATATTTCCCTAGTAATTTAATACTATAAATATCAGGAACGTTATCCTACAACCTGCTCAAATTAAAAAAAAAATCATAAAAAACATTAGTTGATCATATACAGCATTTTTCTAGCCATATTTGGGATACAACGTGTAAACCAATTTTTAGAGACTGACAGTTTTTTCAGCAACTTGTTTTTAAGGAATTTATAATTTTTATAATTTTGTTTAATTTTAAAGTATAGAAATTAATTTTAAAACCTACTTTTAAGGAATCTTAATTAAAAAATTAGGAATATTTAATTCAAAAGTTAAAATTTCAAACCTCGTGCATGAGAAAAAAATTACAATTTTGCCAATTTGCCCGTCCCTCAGAGCTAATATAATTGAAAGGTCTATTTGTAGAACTCTTATTCACCAATTGAACGTTCATTGGCGACATTTGACAATCTAAAATTCAATTGGACGAAGTCGCCAATAAACAGACCGGACCATATATTCGAGTTATACACTTTTAACCTCTTGCGACCTGGCGTTCCCATTTGGGGACATTTTTTAAAACATCCCCACAAACAATTAACACGTTGATTAGTGCCGAAACTGACCTCGTCCGATAGAAGATCCAAATACCAGTTTTCAGTCTTTGATTACAGGTATCAGTCATTTATTTCTATAAAAAAATGAAGTTGAACGAGGTCAATACGATTTTAGAGTTTTTAAATAAATTATTTTCCCCCGAACTTTTCAAAAAGTTCTTTTATATAGTAGTTAATTTTAAAGGCATTTTGCATTAAAAACAATGTTAAAATAATCTGTTAACTACAAATAAGTGATACGGCCTTTTTTGTTGCATTCATAGCGAAAAAAATTTATTTTTAGAGTTTAAGGCGTGTCCCTAAGTAACTATAAACATAATTTTTTAAAAATTTCTTTGCAAAACATACTTATTAGCAATATTTGTATGAAAAGTATGTTTAGATTATAAGAACATACGTGTAGACATTACGTGCATACATTAATTATGTGTTAAATTCTCCGTTTTGAACTGATACGTGCAATGACCCTCTAGAGTTACATACAAATTACAAGAAAAGAAGTTATTAAGAAAGACGTCATGAATTTAACTAAAAAAAATTTCGTTTAACTAACACTTGAAATTAAAAAAAAAACTACTATATTTGCACCAGATGTTAGAGGCTTATAGTACAAAAATGAAATAGCATCTGTAAAAAATTTCAGGTAAATTAATGTAAAACTTTTTATACTAGAAGTGTGGGCGTAAAACCTTTTTTTTTTGTAGGTGAAAAACACCGTCTAAAATAAATTAATTATATTTTTAAAAAAATGCCCAAAAAGCATTGCTCATTATATTTGAAATCACTATGCCAAATTTGGAAAAGATTAAAGTAACAGTAAAATTTTTAGAATTTTGGGTATTCGCCTACCTAAACGGTTATATAAATCAAATGGGCGATACATCGCCATATCTGATTGATAGGGTCATAAGCCTCTATGTCACGATCAGTCCAAATGCATATTAGGTTCGATCTGGTAAGTCTAATGCAGAATATGCCCCATGGTACAGAAAACTCTAAACCCGTTTGTACGGAGAAAATTCCGACGTGGGTCAATGTTCCAGAGCTAACCCAGTTAGGAAGATGTAGTGAGAAGATAGCATCATTGATGAAACACAATGTGTAGAATTAGAGTAATCAGAGTACATTGTCCTTTGCGTAGAGAGGGCTGGCAGAAGGGATGTCGTACTCAGGCTCAGGGCCCGACCATGACCAGTTGGGGCCCAAGGCCCAGATACTTTCAGGGGCCCCTTACCAAATGCATATGCATGACCAACGAAAGGCTAAGGGTTACAAAAAAAAAAAGCATTTTAATGATGGTTTGGTTTATTTGAACAAACACACTCTAAGCTACTAACAATTCAAAATTAATTGTAACTAACAATTCAAAACAAAATTTTGTATTTCCTCAATTATGTATTTTTGAGTCGTCCGGACGGGCCTTGGGGCCCCTGGAAGGCCAACATCATGTGTTCAAATAATGTTCTTCTAAACTATGATTTGAAATTACTTTTATGTAAAAAATATATTTTCATAACTTTTGTAAAACAAAATACATAGGTCTACAGTAATGCTCTAGACTGGGAATTTTTAATAGTAGCCAGTGGCTACCAGAGTGAAAAAAAATGGTAGCCACATTTAGATTTTTGTAGCCAGTTTTAAACTTAAGTATATATGACAAAAATAAAGTGCTATTTAACACAAAACAAAATTTTATTATGGACAGCTTTTATATGAAAATATTGACAGTAAAAAAAGGATCATACCAAATAAAGTAAGTATTATGTGATTGGCCATAAGTGAAAGGAGAACATTATTTTATGTAACTGCAGTTCAACTACAGGGGGCGTAGCTAAAGTTCATTGTAAAAATTAGTCTTTCTTCCCGACAGAAACGAATTGGAGCGTTTTATTATTATTATTTTAGAAATGCAGCTTCAGTATTAATTATTTGTTGAACAAAAAGGAAAAATTATGATCGCCAATTTTGGCGACTAGGGTTCGATTTTTAGGTAGCCACTTTCGATGTAATAGTCAGGGCCGTAACTTATAGGGGGGGAAGGGGGGGAGCCTCCCCCCCCAATAATTTTACAAAGGGCGCCATTTTGGGCGCCGCCAGGCGCCCAAAAAGGCGCCCTTTTTAACTTTTTAACAGTTATTTTACAATTATACGTAATTGTTAATTTATTTTCTTGTTTTCCCCCAATAGCTTTTCAGGGGGGCTATTTTCGCCCAAAATGGCACCATGTGAATGGCGCCCTGCCTAAGATTTTATAATAAGCAACATAAGCTTAAACTGGTATAAAGAACATACTGGTATTTTAAAAAAAAAATAACGAAAATCTTTCCACCCCTCCAAAAAAGCTTTGTCCTGTCTCAACAGACGACTTAGTACTTTTCGCTCGTTCACAATCTACGGGGGGTCCAATTATCTCCCCTTTTATAACCCTCTTTAGCTGGTCAAGCAAGCATTCTGAGTATGGGATTTCGTACGACTTTCTTTGAACGGGGACGATGATTCGAACTAGGGTTCGTCTAGACAGATTGTAGGGTCAGGATGTTTTTAGGTTATAAAATGTGGCTGCGATGTTGTAGCTAGACATGCTTGCTCTTTCATGAACTTCTAAAGAGGTTTCAGTAGCCTTTTTGAAGAGGTTAGATTTTCCTAACGAATGTCCGAACGATGCGGCGGAATACTTATTTTACTTTTTAGAAAACTTGTAAATAGTATTTTAAAGAGCAGACATATTTTATCCACAGTTTTCCAATTTTTATTTTTATTGCTCGTTTTTCTTATATTTCTAATTTTGCAAACCTATAGTTTCATATATTTTTAAATGTTTCTTTCAAAATTGAAACTGCACTGTCCTTTGGAAATAAGGTAAGAAACTATTATTAATGTGTACAAAGTTTATTGATATTATTTTTTCAAACTTTCTTTTCATTTGATTATGTATCAATTTAACGAGTTTCATTCAGAGCATTTTTAATATCAACATAAGTAATTTGAAATCAAGTCACTGGGAAGCAATGGAAGAGAATATATAAAAATAACTTAACATATATAACTCCACTAATTTTTTAAATATTTTTTGAAATTGATATTTTCCCTTTTCTCTGAAAATACCCCTTTATTCGCCTTTTACGCGCGTTTTGAAATATTAGAAGAAAAAATTGTATTTTTTATTTAATGGAATATCCATATGGCAAGCTGATTGTTGCGGTGAAGTATAATGTATAAAAATTACATTTAAAATAAAAGGGAGGCGGATTAGGAAAGTCCAAAATTTTCACTTGCACGTCGAAAAACTACCGAGGGGAAAAGGCGACGTCCTTCTGCGGGGGGTCTCTTGAAGAGTCCTTTTTTTTGGTGGTGGCCACTGATTGCGGACAATGGGCTTTATCTTTGTCTGTCAGCATGCAACGCAAGTGTGTGCTTGTTTTCACATTCCTAGTAAAAGATATCATTTGGGGGGGAAAACTGTATCTTCGAACCAAAAGACCACCCAAAAAGAGGTCATAAACTCACGGGGGTCCAATTTAATTACTCTTCTTGCCCTCTAGTGAGGAAAAAAAAAAAAGAGCCAGCCTATGTCCGATATGGTCAGTTGTAAAATGAAATTGTCGTTGGCTGTTCTTATGCGTAGCGTAGCGATTGAATGTTTACTTTGTTTCCTTTACACATGGATTTGGAGCAGGCTTTTTAACGTATTTAACGTGTTGTTTATGGGAGAAAGCTAATTTTATTTACTTTTATTTTTGCTCTTCAAATGCTTATAATTTTCGAAACCTTCGGCATTTCGTAATAAGTCCATAATCAAAATGTACCTTTTAAAATAATAGTTTTATATTCGTTGGGAATAAAAATTAGGTAAGAAATTATTATTTATTCATTTTATTATCATTATATATCTCGTATATAAGTTACTTATTAAATGTATCATTTTAGGGAGTTAAACTGTATCAATTTTTTTTAAATATGCACTTGTACATAAAAATAATCGAAATGAGAGAGAGAATAAAGAAAGCTAATTTTATTATTATAAATAGGAAATGACAAATGTGACTTTTACAATTAAATTGCGTGCAAAGCTACTTTTCGATAATTTCATGAAGCAATAATAATGTTTTTTTCTTTGCACGATTTTATAGATATTCGCAATGTTACTATAAAAATTGTATAATGGATCAATTAATTTGGAATCTCACTCGTTTCTATCGAATACTCTATTGCAAGTTACTTTTATAAAGCAAATAATTTGTATGTTTAAATTTATCATAACTAATTCAGTGTTGTTATTTTAAATTAGGTTAATTCATTTTTACCTAATTTGCAAATTAACTATTAAGAAATTAAATTAATCATTAATAACTCTTTAATTTGTAATTAAAAATTATTTCGTTAGTAATTAATAATGTTGTAAGCAGTTATTAATAATTATTTAATTATTAAATAAAATGGTTCAATTAGTAATTAATAAAAATTAATTACTTTGATTGATTATGAAGTTAAATTAATGCATAAGTACTAATTAATGTAATTAGTCGTTAATAATGCTTCATAACGGACTCCAAAAAAATGTAAGAGGGCGCCAAAACGTGGTCCTCCCCCCCCAATAAAATGTCCAAGTTACGGCCCTGGTAATAGTCGTCAGTTGGCGACTGGCGACCGCTAATCTAGAGCTTTAGTCTACAGCCAGTTTTGGGGGCCCCCTAAAATCAGGGGCCCAAGGCCCGGGCCTTGTAGGCCTAGGCAATGATCAGGGCCTGCTCAGGCTTACAACTCGGGGTACCAGCAAGGTTGGGCCCAGTGTTGGGCAAATTTAATTGCAAGAACGATGAAAATATTAACAATTAATTGGTAAACGTTACCATAACTAACAATTCATCCCTTTTAATTGTTGAAAATTACAATTAACAATTATTTAATTGTTAACTGTAGTAGTAATGATTAAAAATTGATTAATTTCCAATTAATTTGTTAATTTTAATTAAAAATAACAATTAACCACTTTTTTTATTCGTCTTAAGTCTAAGACTTGCAGCTAAAATCTTAACTCATTTTGTCTTAATACATAAAGTTAATTGTTAGTTTTAATTGTTTCATAAAACTAAAAAAAAGTTAATTTCAATTATTTTGAGAGTTACAAAATTGCAAGGTGCAATTAAAAGTTCAATTGTGAGTAATTTATTGTAATTTAATTTCAATTACTTTTTTAGTCTTTTTACTTTTTTAGGATTTAAAAGTAGTATTTCTAAATTTGAAATGCGATAAAGAATTAAATTGATGAGCATTGATATATAATGCAATTAAGTCTATATTGGTATTACAATGCGTTATGTAAATTTGAACAAAACATCTCCACCCGAACCTGGGACCTTCCGCATGCGAGGCGAGCACCTGACCAATTGGGCTCCTCAGCACCACATCACATGAGGAATCGGAAGAAAGGAGTGGTGAGGGGGAGGGGGGCGTCGAGAGTATCAGGAGCGAGGCCACTGCATTCGAATTATGGAAAGTGCACAAATGTCGCTTATTGCATGCCATCAAGTTGTAATGCAACGTTAATTCGACTACAAATCTATACCCCAAACACAAGAAGCCGTTGCCCCTGTGGTTCAACGGCCGTTAAAGTGAGTTTTGTGTGTATTGATTTCACGGCAATACACGGAGGCTTGGAAGAGTAGCGGCCAAAAGGCACGTGAAGGGGCTTGTGGAAACTATACTGCTCAAAACAATTAGGGGGCGCACTTCTACCCCCATATGATTCCATTTGGACTCACCCGATTGAGATTTTTTTTCACTAAGTTGAGCTCGCACTTATATTTATCGTAAGATGGATCATGCCTTTTGAAGAAATGTTTAGAAAAATTTAAATAAATTAAATAAATGAAAAAAATTTTTTAAAAATGTTAAATAAATGTTTTTTCAACTAAATGAAAATCTGAAAAACATGGTAAAATAAAATTCAGTCCCAAAAAAGTTTGCTAAATAAAGTGACCCTAAATTCTAAACGCTTGCATTCTTAGACGTTTAAAAACTGATTTTACCTTTTTTTTGCAAATAAAGTTTTGAAAAAAATTATAATTTATCCAAAAATTACGATTTCAATTTTTTCCAGTTAAATTTTAGTTAAATTATGATCTCCTACTATTTATTACCATTTCATTCTGGATGCATAATGAATCTATTTCACAAATTTGAGATTTTTAGAATAAAAAGTTTCAAATGAAAGGGTTAACAAAAGTATGCAAACTCTCGGGTCTGTAAACCGAAGTGCCTCTGTGCTAATCCATTGGAAAAAAAAAACCTTATTTTCTAAGCCGTATTTCTCCGGCTGTATTGAAGGGGTCAGGGACATAATACCGACAGCCGAAAATCCGATAGGCCATCATCCTGATAGCCACAAATGTAAAAATATTAATGCAAAAATTAGTAATTAAATAGCCCTTCATTAAGCATAACCTTATTAATTTATTGATTTGTCGGGCTGTCAACCCTGTCGGAATTTCGTCTCTGTCGGGTGTTTTCCAGGACATTTCGAAGCAGTTGCCAAAGATATGAGGAGTGAATCCAACTCACCAACCTGGTTCTAATTACATTCGGAAGAGTTCCCGTGACGTCATAAAAATCAATAATTCTCGGGATTCAGGAGGATGGAGAAAACGTACGTTGGTAGTAGGGATGGAGTATGGAGTAAAATTCATTCATCTATTTGCATACTGGCTTCATTTACAATGGCCGTGCGGTTAAAAGGAATTGTCAGTCCCATAGAGCTAATGCATTAGTTTGGGATCACAGCTTTCACAGAAGTATTGCTTTGTCATGTTAGACCTTTCCCCCGCACCGACATAAAATCAAAATGAAAAAAAAAATTGAAACGAAAATGTTATCTAGTTATTTAATTATATAATTTTGAAGTTTTAAAATGCCCCAAATGCCCAGCAGATGGCGACACTATTTTAAAAAATTTTCAATTAATAATTAAATAACCGGATGTTATTTCCTTTTCAATTTTGTTTTAAATTGATGTTATGATGATTACCACACCTGGTGAAAATGGGATAACATGGCAAAAAAATTCTTTTGCCAGAAATTGTGATTTTGAAACTAATGCATTAGTTCAATGGGACTGACAGTTCCTAATAAACCACCGCACTTCAAAATGACAGCTTGTTGTCAATAGCCTTAGTGCGATTTCAATTTTACAAAAAAATCGAAAAGAAAACAAATTTTTTTATAATTTATTGTTTCTGATTTTCACTTAAAATATACAAGTTTTGGAAGTAGGTAATTTCACAGAAATATCAGTTTTTATTTTCCTAAACAGATAGTTAAATGTTTGTTAAATAAGCTGGAAACTTTAACCTTCATATTGTAAAATATATTTTTGTTATTTTAAACTCTGTTATCAGCCCACAAACCCAGACTTTGCGAATCAGTCTAGACGCCGAAGTCTTTGAAATGAAATTGTAGACTTCTCTACCAAAACTTTCCAAATACACGTATACACAACACACGGCGAATAATATTTATTTGTAGAAAAATTTAACACCATTGGGTTTCCTATAGTATTGTCAATAAATTCAAGGTTATAAAAGTTGATGCTGATGAAAGTATTTTCATTTCTGTAACATCGCCTGTCGTGTACTGCGTTATTTAGTTTGCATTACCATTTTTTTTTAAAATGAAAAAGTTCAGAAAATCAACTGTGATTTTGTAACAATGCTGTGAAAAGAACCTAGTTGACAGTTTTAATGCGATGGCACCTTTTGGGCGAGATCCAAGGGATTAGGCAAAACTGTGTCAATCAACAAAAGTGCTGCACAGCAATATACAAACTACGTTTACTGTAATTAAAGCCGTATTAGAGGTACTACGGGCTATTTGTGACATCAAAATTAAATGCAAAATAAATTGCCAAAAAGTTTTGAATTACGATTGAAGAAAAATAATCTTCATTCTCAAATAAATGTTTTTAACGTAATTGAATTCTGATTAATCCCGTCCATATATTTTTTTAAAGGTTTTTGCAGGAGATAAAAAAAATAAGTTTCCAAACCGTAGGTTATGTAAATGTGTCAGGGCAACACAGATCCAAGTATAATTCGACTTTGAAATTTCTTTTAAAGTACATTGATTTTTTGCACTTCCCTAGCAACCTTTACATTTGAACATGTTCGGAATAAATATCGATTAAGTTAAATTAGAAACCGGTCACTAAGATTCAAGTATATAAGGTGGTTCGTGTTTTTTTTTTTTAAATCTAATCACCTTGTATAAATGAAGTAATCGAAATATGTAACTGTTCATATTAGAAAAAGACAAGAGAAAAATCTTAAGATAACATAATACTTCGGCTATTTTAAGTTAATGATATGGATCAAAAACAACATTTTGTGTTTGTTATCATAACATGTGAGTTTATCTTTCGTGTAGATACACAAGCAACTGAATCCATTCCCAAAGTTTATCTTCAGTTTACAAAAAGCTAGTGGGATTTTTTCTAAATATAATGAAATATATCTTTCAGTGCTTTATCAAAATACACTCAAAACTATCATCACGGTATTTTTGATACCTGATTTATGAGTTATTTTGTATGGTCTGCAAACTAATTAAACTTATAATTCATCATTAAATACATCATGGTTAACTTTTTAGCGGGCCTAAATTTAATTGGTTTCTGTACGTTAACAATAACCATAGCTAGACTGTAAACTAAGCTTGACATCGTTACATTAGCATCTAAGTTACATTAGCAAATATTCATTAAAGCAAAGTATAATAATATTATTAATAAATTATTTTGAAAAAATATTTATAGTTCAAGAGGGTTATTTTAAAATATATTTAGTAGTTTTCTAGTCATTATCAAAATTGGAATTTTGTAGTTAGCTTTTACCTTATGGCAAAAATTTTAAAAATTGAAATTATTTAAATTCCAATGCAGTATGTTCAGTTTTTATCCACAATGTATGAATATTAAAGATAAATATGTTTTTTCGGGATGAAAGAAAAATTCATACATTACAGGACTAACTTTTACTATCGCCCCGTAACAATTTATTTAAATTGCTGTTATTAGGTAAGGAAAGGTTAGTTTACAAACAAATCCGAGACCAATTCTGTTCGGGGAAATATAGTACTATATTTACTTAATTTGACGATCCCCGATTAATTTATTTGTAAAACATATTTTTGGTGATAAAGCATAAATCGGGAGACTTTCAAATAGTATAGGAAGACAGAAATTATAAAGAAGAAATATTGTTGAAAACAAATTAAAATTATATGCTTCTCAACCCAATATAAAAACTAACTTTTAATAATTTCAGAGAAAACTTTATTCAAATAATATTTTAGATTTCGATAAAGCATTTATGCTGATGTTATTTTACATAGAAAAAGCGTTGTTTAAAAGTTCAAACTACAGACGAGTAAATTCGCCGAGTTGTGGATTTTCAGACAGACTAAACACCTACTTGATTAAGTGTTAAGCGAGAACATGCCATGTATATTACAAAAGTAAAAGGATTATTTACAACATCACTTATAGGCATTATCGCTTTTCGTAAAACTGAATCATTAATTTTTTTTAAGTACATAGTTCTTTTATTGGACAGGCCTTTTTGTATGCTAGCATTCCACACTCTTGAAACAAACGAGTGAAATCCACTCCAGTAGAAGTGCATTTTCGACACTGGAAAGGAGTGAATATTAAATCAGACTGAGTTAAAATCACTCGTTTGGAGTGATCCTGTCGGAGGTTTAACACACAAAGGATCCACTCTAACGCCCGTATTCACCGCCTTTTTCACCCGAGAGTTATCTCCCGAAAACCGGTTCTAACACCTCGTTTGGAGAAATCCGTATTCACCGCGCTCAATAACTCCCGAGCGATCGCAACCCTCGGGTAAATAATACACTCGCCGAATTCGGAGCGTTAACGCGGAAATATCTGAGTTACGCATGCGCAGATGTGATTTTTTTTGGTTTGTTTACCTTTAAGTTCAATGATGCTGTCGTTTCGTATACGGATGATTTAAAAAAATTGAAAGTTAGAAATCTGATATATTCTGTGTTTCTTTAAAATTTTGTAAATGTGTGTTTTTCATGCTTGAATGAGATTTAGAATTAGAAAGCATTATGGTTATTCCAGTTATGTTAGTTTTGAGACTTGGAATGACAAGTCCCATTTTATACAACGAATACAATCAAACTTGAATTGAAATTATTAATTTAGTTATCGGAAATATGTTTGGAATCTCTTATTTATTGTTTGTCAATATCTAATGATCGATATCGTTACTGTATCACTTGTTTAAATTTAATATTATGATTATACATTGCAAAATGCAAAGATATACGATAGTAAACACCATACACAATGTTTATCAACTTGTTCAAGCAATACTATATTCTTTCTTGCAATAAATTTAATAATGAATAACTTGCTAATCATATTTCAATATAACATTGAAATTATAGTTACACAATATTTTTGTCACAATTGTGTATGTCCTGCTGTTCTTTCTTACCTTCACAAATAGGATTGGTTAGCTAAATTAGTATTCACACTGAGGAGAGATTTCCCCAAGGGCGTACCCAGGATCTGATTTAGAAGGGGGCAGGTAATGGTAGGGGCCCCTATTTTCTTAGTTGGATGGGGCCCCTTAAGGAATTTTCCTTTAAAAATGTAAAGGGGCCCTCCAAATCAACCCTTTAAATAATCCGTGCTATCATCTGCTGCTTTGCCATACTGGATTAAGAAGGGTATTGGATAACAATGGTATAGCAATTTGATAAAACAATCACGTTGTCTTGTTTAATGTATGGTAAATGTAAACTTTAATTTTACACAAGTCGGTAGCCCATTACAAATCTCTTGGCCCATGAGTTGTCCATGTTTAGACTGAAACGATACGTTAGGGGCCCCAAATTCAAAAAAAGACTTCACTTGCAAAAAGTCTTAATAGGATTTGGAAACCCACAAAGATAGTGGGCCCAATGTTCTATATAGAACCCCTTTTATATATAGAATATACATCAATTGGGGACTTCAGAGGAAAGTGGGCCCAATTACCAACAAATGGCCTGATTTGAAAAATATGTAGGCCGCTTTATGCATAAGGTACTGGACCCCCAGATTCCAACTCAGGACCAATCGCAAAAGTATGGGCCTCAATTCATACAAATACATCATTCGTAGGCCCCTTTTATATCAAATTATATAAAAGGTCCTCTAGGGGCAAAGTGGGCCCCTGGGCCTGACTGGGGAGAAATGGACTCGAATTTTTAAAAAAAAGCATATTCTTCTTTATAGTATAATATTTACAGGGGCCCCAACAAGACCGGGGCCCACTTCCCCCTTTCTAGAGGGGGGCAGCTGCCCCCCCTCTGCCCTATGGTGGGTACGCCCATGGATTTCCCCAAAATGTAATAAACTAAGCAAACTAAAAAAAACCATAGGGTTGCCATAATAAAGGAACGCCTCAAAATATCAGAAATTTGAGTTACCGCCAAATCCAAAAAGCACCGTTTGGAATTATTATAAAAAATGCATTGTGTAACCAAAAAAGTTAAAAAATACACAGGATAGCCATAATAAAGAAACGCCTCAAAATATCAGAAACTTGAGTTACCACCAAATCCAAAAAAGCACCGTTTGGAATTATTACAAAAAATGCATTCTCTAACCAACAATGTTCAAAAATACACAGGATAGCCAAAATATAGAAACGCCTCAAAATATCAGAAACTTGAGTTACCGCTAAATCCAAAAAAGCACCGTTTGGAATTATTATAAAAAATGTATTCTGTAACCGACAATGTTCAAAAATACACAGGGTAGCCATAATAAAGGAACGCCTCGAAATATCAAAAACTTGAGTTACCGCCAAATCCAAAAAGCACCGTTTGGAATTATTATAAAAAATGCATTCTGTAACCGAAAAAGTTCAAAAATACACAGGATAGCCATAATAAAGAAACGCCTCAAAATATCAGAAACTTGAGTTACCACCAAATCCAAAAAAAGCACCGTTTGGAATTATTATAAAAAATGCATTCTCTAACCAACAATGTTCAACAATACACAGGATAGCCATAATATAGAAACGCCTCAAAATATCAGAAACTTGAGTTACCGCCAAATCCAAAAAAGCACCGTTTGGAATTATAAAAAATGCATTCTGAAACCGACAATGTTAAAAAAACAGGGTAGCCATAATAAAGGAACGCCTCAAAATGTCAAAAACTTGAGTTACCGCCAAATCCAAAAAGCACCGTTTGGAATTATAATAAAAAATGTTGCATTGGTGACGGACAAAGTTCAAAAATGCATAAAAAGCCATAATAAAGGAACGCCTCAAAATATCAGAAACTTGAGTTACCGCCAAATTCAAAAAGCACCGTTTGGAATTATAATAAAAAATGTTGCATTGGTGACGGACAAAGTTCAAAAATGCATAAAAAGCCATAATAAAGGAACGCCTCAAAATATCAGAAACTTGAGTTACCGCCAAATTCAAAAAGCACCGTTTGGAATTATAATAAAAAATGTTGCATTCTGTGACCGACAAAGTTCAAAAATGCATAGAAAAGCCATAATAAAGAGACGTCTCAAAATATCAGAAACTTGAGTTACCGCCAAATCCAAAAAAGCACCGTTTGGAATTATTATAACAAATGCATTCTGTAACCGACAATGTTCAAAAATACACAGGGTAGCCATAATAAAGGAACGCTTCAAAATATCAGAAACTTGAGTTACCGCCAAATCCAAAAAGCACCGTTTGGAATTATTATAAAAAATGTTGCATTCTGTGACCGACAAAGTTCAAAAATGCATAGAAGAGCCATAATAATGAGACTTCTCAAAATATCAGAAACTTGATTTACCGCCAAATCTAAAAAAGCACCGTATCAAGGTACCCAGGGCCGGTTCTTCCATAAGACCCAGGCCCAGGGTGTCCAAATTTTAAAGCCTTCAAATCTCAGTTTCTATTTTAGTAAATGTTGTAAATCTCCAAAATATCAGTAACAAAATTCCGATACTCCACTAGATATTTTTTGAATGAGAAATTGACCTAACGTGATTTTTTAAAAAGATGTTTATAAGGAAGCCAATAGAATTGTAGCAAAATTTGATACATTGGTCAAATAGCACCATCATTACTGGAAATCATACACAACAATTTCCGTAAAGGGGCTCTCAAATTAGCTTGTGCCTATAGTCTGAGTCTTCCTTGTATAGGCCCTGAAGGTACCTATTTGGTACTAAGCATTTTTTTTTTATAGTTTCCAGGTATTCCTCAAGCCAAGTGGTTCCTGGAGATGAACCACTCTGTCATTGATAAATATAAAGTAAAGTTTTGGGACAAGGTTGTTGCTTTATTAAGTATTTTTTACTGTAATATGTGAACATTCGAAGGAGGACATCCCAGTTCTTTACTTTAGTGTGCAGTTCGTTTTTTCCCCATGAAAACATTCAATCACCTCAAATCTTTTACACACATTTTTTTTATGATATTCTATTACTGCAAGTTATGTGTTTGACGAAAATATGCATTTTAATTTTCAAATCGAAAACCCATTTTTAAAGATAAGGCTGCCTAAAAAAATAAAGATTGTTAATATACCCAAGAAGAATAAAATAAACGAATAAAGAAAACAAATATTAACGACGAATATAAATATCGAGTATTATAAAAAAAATATAAAGCAAACTGCGATTTGTATTTTGCAATAATTTTGCTGCGCTGAATTCGTAACGCGTAAAAACATTTCAATAACCAAAACAAACGAGAACCACGTTCGACAACTAGTCACGTGTTATTTTCAACCAATCATATGCCGCCCTGAGGAAATAACGTTCTCTAACGTCGCCAACTCCTGAGTTCATACACTCGCTGTTCAAAATGCGTGGTGAATAGCGATTTCGTTAACGCGGGTGAACTCGTGAACCCGAGGGTGTATCAACCGAGGTTTATCGCCATTCACTCGCTGTTGCGGTGAATACGGGCGTTATTTATATAAGTGCATTTTCCAGACTGGAGGAGGAAAAATTACTCAGACTGAGTTAAAATCGCTCGTTCGTTTTAAGAGTGTATACATACAACTAAATGCTTTTTTAAAAGGAAAATGAAAGTTTTTTCATAAATCTTCAAAACTTTATTGCTTTCAACTTATTATTTTGATTATCTTTTTTTACACTTGCTTTCCCCAGTAAAAACACACAAAAAAAGATAAACCATATCAATGTAAGCAAACTACTTCACTCATCGTCAAGTGATATTTTAGGTACATGTACTAATTTATTTTACTATTTTGGGCATTGAAAAATAGTTTCACACAAATTTGTGAGCTATTTTCTTATCGAAACTTTATTCTTTAAAATATAAAAACGTTTAAAAGTTATTTCTCCTTGTAAAAAAAAGTTTTTTAATCACGCCCCTTTCTAACCCCCTTTCACAGCGCCCAGCGGCGTTCGCCCCGGTCACGCGACGGCCCCTTTTTTGTATGCACATTTTCAATTGAAGTTTGAAAACCGGAAACCGGCCCTTAAAAAGAAAAGCGAACTTGAGAAGAGAGTTGGGCCATTGTGTCCAAGGTCAGTCGAAAGCCAAAACAAAACTATGTCATGTGTTTGTTTTCCTCCAAGCTGAAAACCCACTGGAGTTGATAAGAACTCGTATGGTTTCGAAAAAAAAACCGAGATTAGGCGTGCCTACCCAAACAGAAAAACTGACGCTTTTTTTTTCTGACACTTGTTCTGTGATGAAGAGGGTTAGATTTGGTTTGAATTATCATCACACTAGAGCTACACGAGGGCTATTGGAGACGGGCGTCTTATTTTAGAACCACAGTCAGGCGACGAGCCGACACCTGAATAGGCACCCAACGCAACCGTTATGGGCGACATCGTACGCAGGGTTAGGACTTTGAAGGATATTTAACGTGCACTCCCTTACACTGGGTATAATTCGTCGGACATTTTTGGCTGCACGGGACGTTTTATAGGTCGGCAGTTATTTTGGCGATGCCCGGACCCGAACCTGGGACCTTTCGCATGCTAGGCGAGTGCCTAACTGACTGGGCTCCAAAGCCCCGTGATGAAGAGGGACTGTCAATCCCATAGGACTAATGCATTAGTTCTGAAATCACAACTTCTGCAAAAGAATTGCTTTGCCATGTTATCCCATTTTCACCAGGTATGGGGATCATCATAACATCAATTTAAAACGAAATTGAAAAAAAAAATAACACCCGGTTATTTAATTATAAATTAATAAAGTTTTCTATCTGCTGCGTATTTTTGGCATTTTAAAACTTCAAAAATATATAATTAAATAACTAAATAACATTTTCGCTTCAAATTTGTTTCATTTCGATGTTATGTTGATTCCCATAGCCGGGGGAAAAGGCTTACACATGCCAAAGCAATACTTCTGCGGAAGTTGTTATTCCAAAGCTAATGAATTAGCTCTACGGGACTGACAATCCCTCTGAATTTTAAATATATTTCTTAGCAAACAATCGAAAAATCTAAATTAACTTTTCGGGAAAGAAACAGTTTTCTCCAGAATATTTTTTTTAAAAAAAAGCCCAGAAAATAATGAAGAAAAAATTATGCTAAACACAAGAAAATTGTGCTTAATACACACAATAAAAAAAGCTTTGAGAAGTCCCTTAAAAATCGTAAGAAAAGTTTATAAACATGTTACTTGGAAAGAACACTTAATAGAATATTTCAATTCCATCACATGTAGAACATATTGTTTTTAAGTTTAAATATTACAAGAAATAAGAAAAGTAAACATTTTTTATAGCTTAAAAAATTGGCCAATTTGCTACAGTTTGTTATATAGGTTTTAAATACCCCAAATTAGACATTATCTTAAAATACAATGAGAAAATAGTGTTATCTACTCTCGATTTTTCTCCTAAGACCGGATGTTTCGAGTTTGATTCCGGATATTTCAACTCCGGATACGACTTAGGGATAGAACCGGAAACTTGGTACCAGTAAATGAACAAAAATTATTTCTTGGATTTAGAAGGTTTTGTTAGAAAATTATTTTTGGATTTACTATAAAAAGTAACTTAATAGGAAGACACATATTCAGAGAAATATTAAACTCAACATCGAACACTATTTTTATGAATGCTCAAACATAATTGAAGATTACAGGGAAGAACCGCTTGATTTCTCCGTAATTGTGTTTGCTTGGCGGATATTGGTGACCGGAAACCGGTTTTTCTTTCGGTTCTTCATTTGCGGTACAAACGTGGGACTCTTATCCACTGATCTCTGGCGTTAATCAGGGTTGCAGCGAAAGATAAACAAAGCGAGTATAACCGGTTTCTTTACACCAGTTTAGACGATTTCTCGCTAGCATCCCCAAAGAGGCTATTAAGGAAAGCCATCAACGAAATTTAGCGGTTCTTCCCCTGTGCTCTTCAATAATGAATAAAAATTACTGACTTCTCTTTAAGCCGATTTTCTTAACAAAATTACAGGAAAATGGAAAAGCCTCGATAAAGAGTTTATTAAAAACAAATACAATTTCTATGACTTACTAC
This sequence comes from Hylyphantes graminicola, assembly GCA_023701765.1. Lineage (NCBI taxonomy): Eukaryota > Metazoa > Arthropoda > Arachnida > Araneae > Linyphiidae > Hylyphantes > Hylyphantes graminicola. The sequence goes on from CM043122.1 coordinate 5,772,193, forward strand.
TATTTTTTGTTGAGTATAAAAAATGTGTTGCTTAAAAGGGATTTTTTTTTAACTAGTATAAGTAAAATGAGATTAGAAAATACTCAAATTTAAGAACTCTAATCTCGTTTTCGAGTACCCAGGATAACTACTGCCCTTAAGTCTGTTTTTAAATTCAAAATAAAAAATAGTTACCATTAGGGTTTGGAATTTTAAGATATATTTTTTTTCTTTTACAGCTAAATAGGTTAATTTTGTGAAACAAAACCGGTTAACCGGAAAATTACCGGTACTTTTTTACTAATATAATTCAAGTTGAAATGAATTATTGTCGCGCTAGCGCTACACGTTAATATCATTCGATGTTACAAACTGAATGTTTTTTTTTAATTTCATAGAGAATAAAATATGTTTATCTATATAATTTTTAAACAATTTATTATTACTAGTAGGGGATTTTTTTTTTTTGAAAACAAACATAAGAACGTGTATTACATTTGAAAAAAAAAAGAATTTTATTTTATGAAAATGTTGTGTAGTTGTTGGCTAGAAAATGGAATTGCTGAAAAAACACGAACTTTAATTTATTAGTCAAAAGTTTGATACCCATATCGAAACAAAATATTTAAACAAAAATTGTGATCAGAAATTATTATATTTCAAAGTAGTTTAAAATGTCTTGGCTTTTATTTTAAGTTACTACTATGTAAAAATATATCACCATTTAGTACTTGACTTAGCGATTTTCACTGTTCGGATACAAAAAATATGGACGTAGGAAACACGTCTTACTCATACTTTCACTGGAATAAGACGCTTATTTTTTTCAAAAAGAATGATCAAAACAGTTCCACAAAGATGTCTTTATACGTTTCTATAGAACCTGGAGTTTCGAAAAATACCGATTCTTTCCTCAACAATTAATCACAGTATTTGGAAATTTCACCTTCGGCACGTGCACATTAAACGTTGTAAAAAGCGTCAGCAAGAAATTTATTATGACGCTAATGTACTAGACTAACATAAAATAAATATTCGTAAATGTTTTCCTAATTTATTAATTGGTGTTGTAATGGTTGTATCAGCGTAGGCGCCGTGACAGTTGTGTATAGTTTCGGGAAAAAATCGAAACCAATAAATTTTGGTTTTAAAAAGGTTTTCAAACAATAAAGTTAAAATAATGAGTAAGTTCAGCTTTTTTAAAAAATATTATTTAAATTGAATCAGGATGTTGAGAAACATCTAAAATATTTTTTCAAATTGGGAAATACTTACTAAATTTACAGAGAATTCAGCAATCTCAAAAGCCCGCGAAAAACGATGAAAGCTGATGACGTAGCTTGTGCCCTTGTTATTCCGTGGGCCTGTGATTTTTTACAAGCCCGATACGACTTTACAGTTAAGAGGTTATAAATTGACTAATTAACTCTTAATATGCATACAAGGAATCCAAGAATATACAAAAAGCCAACATTCTTCATCGTAGGCACGTGTGACGAAAGCACTAACGTGAGGCCTGGGTAACTGTTTGAGATTGCTTAATTTTTTGACATTTTTGTTTGCTTCACAACTTGACAAATTGTATACTTTAGTTTCCCAATTTTTTACTTTAGATGAGCTTTTTTTTTTCAAAACACCTCTCTCCCTCCAAACAGAAAATCGAAATACTAAAAAATGATGCACTTACTCATCAGCAAATTTCCAAAATGACCAAGTTAAGTCATTTATTTTTAAACATCAAATTCCAAAATTTCTTTTCAGTTGATTGTTAATACAGTTTCCAGTAAACCTGTTTAAGAGGGACTATCAGTCCCATATAGCTAATGCGTTAAGTTTTGGGATCACAACTTCCGCAGAAGTATTGCTTTGCCATGTTAGCCCTTTTATCCCAGGTATGGGAATCAAAATAACATCAAAATGAAGCCAATTTGAAACGAATAGTTATGTAATTATTTAATTATATATTTTTGAAGTTTATAATGCCCAGCATATGGCGACCCTATTTTTAAACTTTATCAATTAATAATTAAATAACCCAACGTTATTTTCTTTTCAATTTTGCCTTAAATTGATGTTATGATGATTCCCATACCTGGTGAAAATGGGATAACATGGCAAAACAATTATTTTGCCAGAAGTTTTAATTTAAAAACTAATGCGTTAGCTATGGAACTGACACTACTGACAGTCCCTCTTTTACCATGGGGCCACAAAGCCCCTATGGTTAGGTTTGAATTATCGTCGCACTAGAGCTACACGAGGGCTATTGGCGACGGGCTTCGTATTTTAGAACCACAGTCAAGTGACGAGCCAACACCTGAATAGGCACCCAACACCTGAATAGGCACCCAACGCAACCGTTAAGGGCGACATCATACGCAGCGTTAGGACTTTGAAGGATATTTAACGTGCACTCCCTTACACCGGGTATAATTCGTCGGACATTTTTTGGCTGCACGGGCCGTTTATAGGTCTGCATAGTTATTTTATCGATGCCCGGACCCGAACCTGGGACCTTCCGCATGCTAGGCGAGTGCCTAACCGACTGGGCTCCCCAGCCCACAAAGTGCCTCTCATATTTTGGGTAAGAATTCTAAAAAATTGGTTGGATTGCCAAATGGGAGAGCCGCTTAAAATAAACTTCTGGTGACCCATATCAGGGAGCGGACTTTTCGCCCCGAAACTATACTTGCTTTTTTGGGAAAGCCGGGGAATAAAAGAGCAGATTTAGAGGAATACGAAACAGTAGGAAATGATTAATTATCCGGAAGGGGAAAAAAGCTTTTTGCTACTATATATAAAAAAACATGGGGAAGTTACTGAACGTGAAATGCAAAAGAAATCATTGGAAAAGCTCAAAATTATGTTTCTAAATATTTGAATCCATTAGTGTTTCAAAAAATATTTTGGAGTTATAAAATATACCATTAAAATAAGAGCATAACTGTATTACATATTGTAATTTGTTTTAATATTTTTAAATATTCTCAGTTTAAATACAAAAGCAATATGTAAGTTACGGAACAGGAAATGCAAAAGACATCATTTGAATATCTTTATCCTATATATCCAAATATTTAAAAGTTCATAATATATAAAATTCATAATGATATATCATATAATGAAAAATGTTCCTGAAGTTAAGAAAATTAACATGGGTTAGATAGAACTATCCGACTCCCCTTAAACCATATGTTGCTTCCATAATCATTGTTTTTTTTTTACTCGAATGTTATAAAAAAAAGTTGAGTAAAAAATGCGACATTCCATTGTGTTTCCCCCTGTTGTGCTGTGAGATGGGGGAAGAGATGCGTTGCTGAGGAGAGGATCGATGGAAAGGGGTCTTCCACAAATTGAAGCAGCTTATATTAAAAGGTTTTCCTTTTTAAAATGGAAAACTTATCCATTTTTAAACTGATCTTTATTTGAAAAATGTGAACTTTGTTTTAAAAATTCAATTGAGGTTTTTTTTTTTTTGAAAAATACAATGAAATATTTCTCACAATAAATTCAAGTGAATGCTTTCTACATTTTTATTTAATATTCCTTATTTTAATTATATATATTTTTTACTCTAATTTAAAATAGATTCCAAATTTTTCATTTGTCAGTATTTTTTTATTTTAATTGAATATCTTAAAATGATTCAAGATAATTTCAAAGTAAATGTCCCTCGGCACTAGGTATGTAGGTAGGTTTGAATTATGCCTATAAGTCATTTAACTGTGGTACTACCATAATAAGAAAAACACAATACTTGGTTTGGTTGAAAAAACGTCACACTAGATACACGAGGGCTATCGATTCCACACTATTGGGCAATTTTAAGAGGGACTGTCAGTCTTATAGAGCTAATGCATTTGTTTTGAAATCACAATTTTGCAGAAGAATTGCTTTGCCATATCTTTCCATTTTCACCAGATATGAGAATTCATCATTCCATTAATTTAAAACAAAATTGAAAAGAAAATAACTATTTAATTAATGTAATTGATAAAGAATGTCAAAATCTGCTGTATATTTTTGGCACTTTAAAACTTCAAAAATATATAATTAAATAACTAGATAACATTTTCATTTTAAATTTGTTTATTTTCGATGTTACGTTGATCCCCATACCTGGGGAAAAAATCTAACATGGCAAAGCAATACTTCATCGGAAGTTGTGATTCTAAAACTAATGCATTAGCTCTTTGGGACTGACAATCCCTCTTAAACAATCATCTAAGTATGGCACTAAGTGAGCGCCCCCTCCCCCTCAGTAAAAGGGGATCTAAAGGGGCGAGGGGTTAGGATATCAACAGAAGGGAATAACTGGGACGGATGTAAAAGAAATAACGTGTTTGTTCATTTCTCCTGTTATGTTAAAGACAAAAAAAACAGCCTTCTGTTTAAAAACATATTTTTAATTTTCCACCTATAAAAATGGTTGGATGTCTTTGTTCTACTGTGCCAATATGACACGAGACATTTCTATTTTGTTAACTTTACAAAATTATTTTTTTTACAAACTTCTAGAAATATTTTTACACCAGTATATTATTTCAATTCATCCCCTCATAAGCCCACGATTGCGGGTTCGAACCTAGGGTGAGTCGACAGATTTTCAGGATGCCACGCATGTCATATGATTATGTGGCAATGGGATGTAAAATATCACTTGAGTACCCATTTGGCTTGGGTTCTCTCGGCAAAATTAAATCTCGGTATGCTTTAACATACACATAGGTCGGATTCATTGTAATCTGAGCGTCGAAATTGGTAGCGAGTGCTGCTTAGATAGTGCCACAAAAAATAAATGGCTCTCATTTCTGAGGAATATGCCCCTCTGTTATAAAACACCTCCGTTGAAAAAAATTAACTAGCTTTTTTATATTGTCTATAAAAATCGTAGGATTCAAACTATTATATTTTGTAGACTTAAATAAAAAAAATTAAAACAATCGACTGAAAAAGGGCTAACAAGTCCAGAAGTCTTCAAACATATGAGGAGGGGGAATTCAGGGCCGGATTTCTAAATAGGCTAAGTAGGCTGTAGCCTAGAGTGGCAATTTTTTGGGGAGGCAAATTTTACGAGCAATTAAAGAGGAATTCGGCATAAAATTTATTTTAAAGATACTAATATTTTTAAGGGGAAAAAAACAAATAATTTACATTAATGTGTAAATCGTAAACGTATAAATAGTACTAATATTTAGTAGTAAACATGGCAGCTGCGGGGGCAATTGCACTCTCTTCCCCTGTTTTGGAAGTTGTTAAACACATATTAGAACAGTTTAAAGAATTCATCTATTATTTCGCTTTCGATTTAGAGTATACATAGATGATTCTAATATGTAGAAAGAAAAAAAATAGTCAAGAAAACTATATCTAGCGGCAAATTGTTCGTAGCCTACAGGCGGAAAATCTTTAAATCCGGCCCCGAGGGAGATAACATGAACATATAACGAGTGTTTACTAGAAATAGCATCTCTTTATTCTAGCATACGCTCTATCAGTAAGTAGAGATTGTCGTAAACCGGTTCAATGTCGTAACTAGGGGCTGGAAACAGGGGCGGCAGTCAAGGGGCGTACCACCAAAAAGCAGTTCACGGTTCAGCCAAGTCAGATATTGGTTGAGGGCTACAGTAAAACTCATTAAGTTTGCAGTATAGAAATGTTCTACGAGAAAAAGGGTAAATAGTTCTCATTTTCGAGTGCGAGAATCGAATAAAAAATGGTATTTCACATTCAATAAACCAATTTATTTGTTATTTCAAAACATTTTTATTAGTCTTTGCTTCATTTAGAATGAAATATTAATTTTTTCCTTCGATTTTGACATAACAGGGCGCACGAATATCAGGGTGAACGTATGGCAAAGGAGCGACCAATCAGAGCAGGCAAAATGTCTGTGCCAGCAGCGTTGTTTACGCCATTTCCCCCACCTAGAATATTTCAATGCTGAAAACTGAAGGTGTGTTTTGGTATAGGTTTAATCATCGTCGTGCTAGAGTTACGCTGGGCTATTCGAAACGTGCGTCTTAGTTAAGGTTCGTTTGAATAATCGTCGTCATTTAGAACCACAGTCAAGTGACGAGCCGACATTTGAATAGGCACCCAACGCAATTGTTAAGGGCTACATCATGCTCGGCATCAGGACTTATGAGGATATTTAACGTGCTCTCGTATTACACGTGGGTATTATTAGTCGGACATTTTTGGCTACACGGAGCGAGGTCAGCAGTTGTTCTGGCGACACCCGGGCCCTTCCGCATCAAAGCCAACGCCTTAACCGACTGGGCTCCCCTCCCCATCCAATAGACTTTAGTGTGAGATACTTATAATTATGAATGTAAAGTGCTGTACCATGAAAAAATGTACGCTATGTCGCTATGTGCGTCATGGTGAAATGTGGTAAAGTTACTCAATAAATAGTAGACGAAAATTTTTTTTGCGGCGCTTAAAGACATTTAGGGCAGCAATCAGAACTATAAGTCATTATTCCCAGTTTTGCTCTTTTCCCAAAGTATGAACAAACATTTAAAGATGTCTGCAAAGTGCAAAAATTATTTTAATTTTGTATTAGTTTTAATAGACTTGTGTCGAAATACGTGAATTCTAAAACACAAGGAGTGATGACGTAAAAATAAAGACTAAATCGAATATGTGACTGATCAGTGGATAAGTTTAAAATATTTTATTTTCATAAAACCCAAAATAAACGAAAATACCAATACACTACTGATCTATCTCGATAAGAACGAAACGATATCATATGATATCGCAATGAGGTAACCATTATGAGATGTGTCGTAACAGTTGTCACTTTTGAATCCACCTTGGCACGTGAATTGTTTTGCTTGTGGATCTGTCTATTGTCAGCTCTCCAAGCCAACACGAGGGACTATTTGGGAAGAGTTGCTTTCCTTCCTTCTATTTTTAGTTATTTAAAGGAGGAAAGAAATAGAAAACTCTCCATATTTTTTTATTATGTATTTCAAAAAATCGATGTTTAGTTTAGTTTGAAGGGCTCCCCAGCCATATTTCGGATAATTAAAACGACTTACTGGAATAAATGCGATTGCAAAGGTATTTTCGTAAATTCGTTGTTAAAACTTGTAGATAGCTATTCTCAGTTGATTTGTATAATATATTAGTTTGAGCGCTTACGAAGAGGTCAAAGGTTCTTAAGGATGCTTGCTTTAACTTGGAACGTTAAATATGCTCCAAAGTCCCAACGCTACTTACGATGTCACCCTTAACAGTTGCGCTGGGTGCCTACTCAGGTGTCGACTCGTCACTTGACTGTGGTAATAAATTACGCCGATAGCTTGTTTAGATCTAGTGCGACAATAATCCAAACTAAACACACTAAAATTCCAGCGTATAAAATACATTACTGTCTATACAAAAAGACGTACTTCATACGCGGAAAAGATACGCATTATGAGTTATCATGGCAAAAACCTTCACTGTTTCCATGTATGGGTAAGGCAGAAGGGGCTCCAAAGGGTAGTCTTTTATTCAGGTTGTATTCAGTAAAGTAATGATAATTCAGTGCGCCAACTCAACATACAGCCCACGTACAAAAAAAAAGTCGGGATAAACTTTAAACATATTGCTGGAGCATAAAATGTTGGGGACTCGATGCGAAGAACAGTATTTCAAAAGAACACATGTTCAGCTTTCCTGTTCTTTATAACACTTTTCTGAATTTATTTGGGCATGTTTTAGATCAAATACTTTGATCCATTTACATATTGAATATGGTGAAACCGCATACTCGTACGGTTTTGATAAGTTTGTCAAGTTAACCCTTTATGCACCGAGTGAAGATTTAATTTGAATTATTTGTCTTTAAATGTTTTAATGAAAGCTATTGCAAATAATTAGAATATTAAAGGGTAAAAAAAATAGTAGATACATATAATGCATTTTATGTCCAGGATTTTTTTTTTCTGTCTACAAAATTCACTAAGTGACAATGACATTTTAAATGGTAAAATTATTTTGAATTACCGTCACACTAGAGCTACACGAGGGCTATTTGCAGTGTGACGAGTCGACACATGATTTAATTAGTCTGTAATTAAAGACAAAATGTTCCGTGTGTTTGAAGTGAAGGATTTTTGAATCAAGACTTTTTTCAATATTCTGAAACTCGTGTGTGTGTGTGGGGGGGGGGATGGGATAACATGACAAAGCAATACTTTCGCAAAAATTGTAATTTCAAAACTAATGCATTAGCTATATGGGACTGACAGCCCCTCTTTAAGAACAAGCAGTTTCCGTTTACAACTGGAGAACAAGTAAAAAATAAAACCTTTGTATCTATCCGATCTTTCTTGTGGTGACGTAATCAACTCCCATTACGTCCCTTGTCACGCTTCGTACACAATGGTGAAAAACGATTTTGGACTGTGGAATAAAATGTTGACACTTCCATATGGTAGTTCGGAGCTGGTTTCGATATCAAAAAGCTTACCAACGAATGCAATTAGGAACATTTTAAAGTGTAAAATAAAATTGAAAACTCGAAAAAATCAGAAAAATAAAAACTCTGCATGGAATGAACATTTTTTGTCGGCGGGTGACATAAATATATTAAAGATTAAAAAAAGCAATTTGTTTCATGGAATGTGACCTTTTTTTTATAAATAGTTTTAGTTCATTATATTTTTAAAAAATACTACATTTTCAACTATCGGTTAATCAATTATCTTACAAAACGAAACAATAATTTTCTAAAAAGGTTTGTATTTAATTTTCCTGAAAATTAAAATTGTTTTCGGACTAACGCCTGGATTTTCAAATAATCTAGAAAATTTTTCAGAACTAAAAGCAAAATTTAAGTTTAAACAAACCTGGAACATAAAATGTTTAACAAATGTTTATTCTAATATAAATCATTTAAAATAAGCACAATACACCATGAGAAACTCAGTTTAAAGATCACAGAAATATTCAGATACGGAGGCGAGATACAAAATCGTGTTATTAAAAGTCCCAATCTTTGAATTTTGTAAGTCAGCCAAAAAGTGTGTCATAATACAGCAAGAACACATTAAACAAGTCTGCCGACCAAAATCGAGTCTATGCATACTAATTGGGGAAAGGTGGTACCGAGTACAGATCAAATTAACACCGAAGGTGACTTTGCTTTGTAAAATAAATGAATTGTCTTTTTTCCAAGTTCAATTAGATCAGGGCGTGATGTAATCCAAGAGTGAATTTCCATGTTCTACTTTAGCTTTCATCAATTAAATCGTTTGCAATCAAGTTTTTGGTCGTCTTCCATCAAATTGTCAGCAAGAAAATTCTGTTTTAATTTAAAATATACTCTTAGATATCCCCAATGTTGGGGTGTTTTTGCTCTGACTAAATTTAATTGGCACGGACAAATTGCTCGATTAAACTCAATTTCCCCTTTTCCAAGTTGTCATCCTGACAAACGTTGCTACAACTTTCGTTGTCGCAATAACAATTTAAAAAAAGTGTGCACTTACCCGGATCGCTGTGCTTCATCCTGGTTTATCACCACTACGTTTTAATCCAGTATAAGAAAAACAATCACAAGAAAAAAAGTAAGATTTTGTTGCATTCACGACCCAAGTTTCGCAGGCACGTCGCTCGCTTATCTGACAGGGCACAGTTTACAACAGAGAGCAACCAGCTGATCAAGTTGCGACGTCACAGGTCACGTGACGACTTGCCCCGCCCTCGTGGTTTCGCCAATGGGTCATAGAAAGATAATAACAATGTATTCCATGGGTCCCTGTTTTTTTAGTTGTTGGTTGGAAAATGTAATTCCGGCTTGTGTGTTTGATCAGAGATCAGAGATACACTTATAAACCTTCGTCAATTAAGACATGCAAAGGCAGAATTTTTACTGACACAGAGAGAGAAATTACACCCAGGGCGAAGGCGGGAATCGAACCCGCACCCGTTACAGCGCGCAGACTGTTAGCGCAATAGTCCGCGATCTTTACCCGTAGATCATCCAGGTCCCTCCTTGTTTTTTATTTACCATACTTTTGCGGTTTCCTTCACACCTTTTTTTCCCGTGTTTCCCCTAGTTGTTACTTAAAAAAATTCGTGCTTTGAAATGTCGTAAATTAATACTTTTCTTCTGATACAACTTAATTTTTTATCAATCATTTATAAAATTGTTTGGTAATCAAAGAAGAATAAATATTAAAAATTTTGCAATTCCCAAAAATAAAAAAATTTCATTTTGCAAACCGCGTAGAATAAATGATTACTGTTTTGTTGACAGGTTACCGGGGCAGAAAACACTTTTGATTAACAGAATTATTCTTACGTGTTGGTTTTTAATTGTGGGTTCAATTTCTCAACCTTAGGTAGATATGAAATCGAGGCAGATAAAAGTCTACAACAAAAACAAATATTTTTTTTTAATTTCACTAAACAAAAGTATAGCAAAAAAAATATACCAGAATGCAAAATTCCTACTGTTCCTAAAAAAAAAATTTATATAATTTTGGAATAAAAAAAAAATTTTTATAGCCGTTTCTATAGAACATTACTTAAAATGTTAATATCTCAAACAAATTTTCTTTTCCACGAAACAACTACATTGTCAGCTAGTATTTCGAAAGAGCCTGGTTCTCCCATCTTTATTGACAAGCTATTCCTGCTCCTTCAAAGCAAGGGCTGCCGATTCAGATCTCGCCCACTTGGAAAATCGCCAAGTCTTTGGGGTCGGTAGAAATGACGTCGCACTAGAGAGCTAAGAAGACGATATGGAGGCTTGGCGCGGAATACAGTGAAGCCCTCGGAAATTAGGTTAGGTAATCTTTGAATTATCGTCACACTAAATACACGTATATAATTTGTGAACCACAGGTTCAAGTGACAACGACACCTGAGTAGGCACCCAACGCAGCTTTAATGCGACATAATTCGCAGCGTTAGGACTTTGGACTCAAAGATAATTAAAGAGCAGTCGTCCCTTACACGGGGTATTATCCGTCGGACATTTTTGGCTGCACGGGCCGTTTATAGGTGGGCAGTTAGTTTTGGTGATGCCCGGACCCGAACCTGGGACCTTTCGAGTGTTAGGCGAATGCCTAACCGACTGGGCTCCCCAGCTCCAGTGAACCTTCAGAAAGTAGACCCAGTGGCCCGGATATCGAATCCCTGAAAGATGATGGCGCGGTTTTCCGATAAATCATTTCATGCTTGAATGGGCAGATAAAAGGCGCCAAGCATGCTGGGAACTAAAATGCAGCACTGGTTTTTCCACTTGATAGGGAGGCTGACCACCTCACCGGCCTAGCCCCCCAGAACCCTCGTGTAGTTCTAGTGCAACGATAATTAAAAACTAACCTAACCAAAGCAGGATAGCATTTTTTTTCCAAAAGCAAATATATTTTTTTAATTAATTAAAATTTTTTTTTGGACCAATTCAACAACTATTCCAAGTATTTTTACTTGTACAGATGGAACTAAATAAATAAAACTATTATTCCCAACTCTGTGCCAAATCTGATACACACTTTGTACCAGGAACTCTAATCCCATTTCTCCATGCGTAAATGTTGAAAATTAAAAATTAATAGCTGTGTGCCAATTTAACACAAAAACGAAACAATGAGAGAGTCATAAGTAGCCAAAAGCGCAAGCACTTGCCAAACCTAGAGACCTTCTACTCTAACCTACTGCGCATTCTTTTTTATCTGTTTAATTTTTTTTCGAGCTTCCTAAATGTTACTGAAGCGAGGAATCATAATTCGCCAGGGTTTTGTCTAAGGTGGCTAATTAGCCCAACAGGAAAAGTATACTTTCTAGCATACGAAATGTACCGTTTTAATTTAGATTAGTTCGAATATCGTCGCACTAGAGCTACACGAGGGCTATTGAGGACATACCGACATCTCTAGTAAGCCACCCCAAACAGAACCGAATAAGCATCAACGTAAGCCGACAAGCCGGAATATATATGAACCAAAACCAACCAACCAGCAACGATGTCGCTCGAAATTCCATTAGGTACCCGCTCAGGTGTCGACCTCGTCACTTGACCAGGGTCCTTAATTACGAGGCGTAATTGGCTGTGTTAAATCTTCTAAAGGAGGCTAGAAATAGGCAACCGGAAACGATTACATTACCATTACCAAGAAAGCTAAACCAAACAATCCTTTGGAGCTTCTGGGTTCGGGTTCGAATCCCGGTAAGGCATGGATGTTTATGTTGGTCCCGAGTAATGCGGAGTACGTGCTCGTTAAATCTGTTGGGTGCGAAAGTCCTGTAGGCGGTCATTGCGCAGTTTCCCACGGGTACAGGTCTCTGGAGATTATTTCCCTCCCCTTCAGGGACATGTCTAAATTGTGGAGGTGGAACGCGATAGATGGCAGCATCTGTCACGTGTGTGTGTTTCTTAGATGACGAAGGTTTATAAACGGGTCTCTGACCAAGCACACAAGCCTGAAAATATATGTCTGCCAACCAACCAACCAAACAATAAATCAATCAGAGACTTTGTGAATGGAATTCGTTTAGTTTGAATTATCGTCGCACTAGAGCTACACGAGGGCTATTGGATGGATGGAATTCATCGTCGCAGCACTAATCCAGGTACAAATATTCCGCCTTATAAAAGAAACTGTTTCTAGATATTTCTTTTGTCCCAGACATTGGATCATCCCCTGTTTTATCACATGCCTAAATGGCGCGGAGGGCGGCGACAGTCAACATCTGTCATGTGGGTTGTTGTTGTCTCATTTGTCCGACTTGAACATTGGTTTATAAGCGGAGTCCGCGACCAGGCGAAAGCAAGCACAAGCCTGAAAATAACCACCCTACCCAACCAACCAAACATTGAATCATCACGATGTCAATAGTCAATAAGCGCGTTTGCATGAGCCATCAAATCCATGGAATGCCAAAATCCCCATTTGGAGAAAAAGAGGTCGAGAAGGATTTCTAACCCAAATGATAGTCTGTGGCCGAATCCATGGTATGAAACATCAAACAGGAGGGTTAGCGAAACCTCCCAATGAACCCTGCAATTCCGGTTCTGTCTGGGAGAAAATCCTCAAGAGAATTGCCGAGTTTGCTCTTCAATCCGTGGATTCGATGGCTCATGTAAACGCGCCTAATGTTTGCTCTAATCAGGGCTGGCTGTAGATGATGGAAACCTATGCACATATTAAACTCATGTCCCTTTATTAAAAAGCATAATTTTTATGTAATTCAATTTTTAAAAAATGCAAACAAGTCAATTGATAACTGATTAATCATGATTCCACGTATTTTTTTGTAGTCAGAGTGGGGCCGATGTCCTGTGCAAAAGCACCTTTAAAAACTTAAAACTAACCTTTACACTTAAGGATGGCCAGACGTTTCGCATTTGCCTGCATTAAATCTCCTAAGCGATGCTATAAATAGACAGCCGAAAACGTTTTATGCCAAACCGATTTCCAAATGTTAATTATGCAATCAGTCATTTGTAGATAGAATTCAATTTAGTTTGTTATTCAATTGAAGAGCTTAGTGGAAGAACGTGCTAAGTGACATTTTTAAAAATTTAAATTTTAAAAATTGTGTCATTGAACATGCTATTATCTCCCTTTAACGATAACAAGATTCCCCTTTTCGCAAACTTTCAGTTAAGTATATTTTTTATGCTTGCCAAGTTCCGTTTTCAACAGATCTGAGTGCAAACAAAAAACTTTAAACCTCATTATTTCGTTTTCACCTTTTTGTCACTTAGTACGTTCTTCCACTAAGCTCTTCAATTATCTATCTCAAAATTGGTACAAATGGTCTCGGTTTAATTTTTTACAGTTTCTTTAAAAAAAAAAAAACTTCAAAAAAGTTAATCACTGAAACAAATCTGGCTATGCTACTCTTATACCAATGTTCAATCCAGTTTATACAAACTCTCATAATTTCTAACCTTAGATAATTCCATATTACGGGGAAAACTAAAATCGCCCAGGGGGATCTTTTTTATGAATACGCGAGTACCGTGCCTTTTCCCTGTATATTTAGCGTCTCGTAAGCATGTGATGCATTTCCTCTATTGTTGGAGCAACAGAGAGTTTAGAAGAAGTTAGAGATGCTACTGGGTAAAAATCATTGCAAAAATTGATTGCCAAATGAAGCCATTGATCGCTTTGTTGTAAGCCCAAACAAACGCTCTTGGCGAAGTATTTGGCGCTTTTCTAGAGTGGAGTTTGCTTAGGCCTTAGGCTTACAACATCGACTTGGCGATTTCTGACTCTCTATTAAAAATACGCTCTTGGCTAAGTGCACTGCTCAAAACAAGTGAATTGGTGAGTGCAGAAACCACTTCAGTCAAAAAAAAATCCGAAAACTCGTTTTCAATGAAAATAAGCGTAGAAAGGCAAGATGCGTGTTGGGTGCAAAAACTACGTTAGTCTGTTGAGTAGTTCCGTAAATACAGGACGTTTGTTTCGAGTGTTAAGTGCAGAAATTATGGAGGAGTTATTACGCTTTTTTCTTCCTCCTGAAAAATTTGAAATTTGTGACTGACGTTGTTTCTGCACTCACCGATTCAATTAGGGGAGCGCATGGTTTAAACCCTTTCACCCCCAATGATTCCATTTGGAATTATCAGCTTGCGATTTTTTTCTCACTAAGTTGAGCTCGTTCGTATTAGCAAGTAAATTGGCCCTGAATTATAAATGCTTGCATTTTTCATATATTTAAAAATATATTTAAAATATTTTTAATATATACAGTTTTGAAAAAACATTGCAAAATTTGTTCAAAAGTTGTGATTCCAATTTTTTTTCCTTACATAAGTATAAAACATTAAGATTTTCACCCCAGTTTTTTACTAGTTCATTCTGGATGCGTAATGAATCTAATTCACAAATTTTAGATAGTTAGAATAAAAATAAGTTGAAAGTTTTCTTACCTGTGTGAATTGAATTACTGCCATTTTGTGTAAATTAAGATCTCGTACTACAGTGTAAATGAAATAGTCATTTTTAGATTTTTAATGAATGCTTTAGGAATAACATGATGCGTTTCAGCATAAAGTGACATGAGCGAGTGGTTTATTTGGACTTACTAGGGTTGCTTGGCGACTTGGCGACGGCTTCACCTTGTTTCTCGCCAAACACCTCCAACTCTATGAGGAGCAATGAAATTGCTACTTTCCCTGGATGAGAGATTTGTGTGATCGACATTATTTTGAAATACTAGCTATTCAGTGTTTCCGTGCAACTCTAGGCTAATGAGTTTCGTACTATTTGTACTTGGGAAATTTCCGGCAACAAAGCTTCGGCAGTTTTTAACATCGATCTGATGACGTCAACCCCACAGCTGGAACTTCGCCGCGTTCCATTGACAGAGTTGTACGATCATGTTTCGAAATAAAGGGTGGGCAAGCATATATTTGAGTAGCTTTCATTTTTTCTGCGTTTTCGTAAAAAAAAATATTATTTTACTGATATCCAACTTTATATATTCTGTTCATTAAAAAAAAAACATCAGATATTAATTTCTGTGAAAATTCTTTGGCATTAACAATTATTTTTTCTTCATAGTTAAGTTTCATTACGATGGACATGTTTTACGTCGTGGGTGGCAACAATTTTCAGTGTTATTTGTTTTCATTTTTGGTCATTCTGTGAATTACGTTAAATTGCTATTCCACACTTTCACTAATTACTCAGCATATCAAAGCATCATCTAAACCGAAGTTTTCTGGTAACATTGACGTTTTGGTGAAGCTTTGCATAGTTGAAATTCAATCGAATTAAAACTGATAAAGTTTAATTAACAACAACAAAAGCAAGTTGCAACTAAAAAAACTCTAAAATAGAAAACAGCAGACGATAAAAGCGATTATTTCCCGAGTAAAAACGGAACAACCACTGAAATCACAGGAAAGTCAACAAAAATGAAAACAAGATAATTGCGTCATATGAAACAACCCCATCCAAAACATACCAATAAAGTGGGGGGTTGTATAACAGGTGCATGAAATAACGGATAAAAATAACGATTCTTCAGTTGACTAACGCAATCTCTATGAGGATCCTGTGTAAAAAGGCCCCGGCCTTGATAGAATTCCTCTTACGGCCAAGCTGTTGCTAGGGAATACATGTAGGCGGAATTTTTGTCCATTAATGGAATGGCTTTTTGAAAGGGGGGTTAGGATGGTTCTATCTCGCCCATGTTAATTATGCTCAAAAAAAATTCTCAGGAACTATATGAAATATCATTGTGCATTTTTTATAGATTGTTTCTTACATATAACTCTTTGATTTAGACTCAGGATGTTTCACAATATAAAAAAAAAGTTCGTGATTTTTTTTAAATATGTGTTAAAAAAAACACAAAAAATCCGATTTAAAGTTATACATTTTTTTTTTCAGCAGAGATTTTTAAAAAATCATTTTAAATCAACGAGCCATTAATGGGGAAGAAATATTGACATAAAACATCTTCATATATTTTATAGTTCCCGAGAAAAATGTTCCTAACGGTTGAAAAACCTTATATTTCAAGAAACTCGAAAGAAAACTAAGGTACAGGTAAGAACTGATATATTTAATTTCTGAAAAAAGCTTATAAAAAGAAAACCACTAAACAGAAATCGATAATCTTGGTTTTATATTAAAGCTATAGATATGCAGATTAAAAATAAAAGAAAAACAGAAAATCGAAATTTTTGACCCAAACACCCATTTCAACTATCCTTAAGCTACTAATTAACCAAAAACGTCGTTAAATAGTTGTAAATGTAGTTAGTGGTCAAATAACTATTTTAATCGAATTAAATATGATGGCTTGTTATTGTGTCGAATTGACGTCTTTGGATGGATAAAAATAGGCGTTGTTATTAAGATGCGAAAATGGCATTAAAATAATCAATACTACTGCTAACAACATATATGCTATATCTGACGTCTAAAAGAACCCAATTAGATGTTATTTTGCCACTACTATTTATGTCGATTTTGTGTATTTTGTTGGAGATTAAACCTCTTACTACATGGCGTTCCCATTTGGGGACATTTTTTTTAAACCTCACCGCAAACAATTAATTAGTTTTGAAATTGACCTGGTCCGATAGAAGAAGATTCAAATATCAGTTTTCAGTCTTTGATTACAGGTATCAGTCATTTATTTCTATAAAAAGGAAATTGAAAGGGGTCAATACGATATAAGAGTTCTTAAAAAAATTATTTTACATTTTTTTCAAACTTTTCAAAAAATTCTTTTAGTAGTTAATTTTAAAGGCATTTTGCATTAAAAACAATGTTAAAATATTCTGTTGACTACAAATAAGTTATATCGGCCTTTTTTGTTGTATTTATAGCACAAAAAATGCGTATTTTTAAAGTTTAAGGTAGGCGAATTACCCAACAAAATATCCCCAAAATTCTAAAATTTACTTTAATACTATTGAATTCTTTTCCCATTATTGCATATAATTCCTTCAAACTAAAATGAATAATACTATTTTTTTTTATTTTTCTTATATACATTTACCAATTTATTTATTTAAAAACCGTGGTTTTTTTTTACTAAAAAAAAAAAAAAAAGAGGTATTAGACTTAACAAGTCTACCAAATGAATTTTTGTGGTTTTATAAACATAAATTAATGATTTTACATACTTACGTTTTGAACTGATCAAAAAACCTTCTATATTACATACACAAACCAGAAAAGAAGTTAATAAAGAAAAATTTTATAATTAAAGCACAAAAAAAAGGATTTATTTCGATTAACTTACACTTGTAAATTTTTTTAGAAAAAAACTTGTATAATTTACACCAGATGTTAGATGTTCAAGGCACAGATATATAATGAATTCGCATAATAAAAAATTTCAGGTAAATTAATGTAAAAGCTTTTTATGCTAGAATGTTTGACGTAAAACCCCCTTTTTTATTTGAAAAAACACCCGTTTTCAAACATAAATCAATTATATTTAAAAATAAAAAATAATGCCCAAAAAAAGCATTGTTCATATATATTTGAAAATCACTATGCCAAATTTGGAAAAGATAAACCTTAAGGCGTGTCCCTAAGTAGCTAGTAAACATAATATTTAAAAAAAATTTCTTTGCAAAACATATTTTTTAGCATATATTTGTATGAAAAGTATGTTTAAATTAAGAATATACGTGTAGGATTTTGCTCGGGTCTTAAGAGGATATGACGTCACACCCCTCACGAACAAATTTGACGTTAGCATTGGGAAAGAGACAGCATAAGGCCATGACAGACTCGCTTAAATGAACAAAGGATAATAAAATAAACATTTCGTACGTGTGTTACGGAGAAACACACTGTTCAAAGACAAACTTTTCGTTTTCCTGACATAATTCTAACTGGACGTTTTTTCTTCTGTTGTTGTTAATTGTCATTAAGATTTTTTGTTTTATTGTATCCAATTGAAGTAGAGTATTTAGCAGTCGGCGATGCACGTGGCTTGTACTCGTTTAGAATAGTTAAAGGTTAAAGAGAGGGAAAATGCGGTAGTTAAGGTAGATATTTGGAACGCGTCGTCTCGGAATTATTATAGTTGTCACGTAACGCCAAATTATAATCTAAAGAGTATAACATATTTTTCAGAAAGAAAAGTATAATTTTAATAATTTATGGATACATAATTAGAACTGAAATAAGAGGTATTAGGCTTTTTGAAATTGAGGTTAAAACATCAGGTAGACCAAGCACACAAGCCTGAAAATCTGTCTACCAACCAACATCAGGTAAATTTTAAAATGAATTTTTTTTCCGATTTTTATTCTTAAAATTTCTTTACTCTCTTATTTTTGATATTTAAAATTGTGAAATCCTATATCCTGCGGGAAAAGTTTAAAATGCGTTTTATTTTTTTTTTTTAAATTAAATAAAATCTATCAATTGCCATGTTTTCTAAATTTAGTAATTTGAAAAAGTTTATAGTTTAAAAAATCCTTCTTTCTAATTATATTTATTTGATATAAATCTGCTGGGAATGATGATATAGTATATATTAAAATGGTGTTATTTTGATGGGTCATTATATATGAAGAGTACAAGGGAAAAACCACTTGATTTCGTAGAAGGCTTTCCTCAATAGGCCTCTTTGGCAATGATAGCGAGAAATCGCCTAAACTGGTGTAAAGAAACCGGTTACTCGCTTTGTTTTTCTTTCGCGGCAACCCTGATTCACGCCAGAGATCAGTGGACACGAGTAACACATTTGTACCGCGAATGAAAAACCGGTTTCCTGTCGCCAATGTCCTCCAAGCAGACACATAAGGTACGACTCCTAAAAAAGCAAGTGGTTCTTCCCGTGTACTCTTCATATAGGTTCTTTTCAAAAAATTTCACTAAATTTATTTGTTGTCCTGATTTTCCACCCTTTCTATTGGCCTTGACCCTTATTTTATTTTTAATACTGATAAAAATATTATTTCAATCGTTGCATCACTCTTTCGGTTCCGGGGAGATTTCACCAAGATTTATTTCTAGAAAAAGGTCCTTTCCTGTTTTCCTGAACATTTTGAATACGAATCCGATCATATTGGATGTGGTCATCCAATAAGATCGGAATCGTATTCAACCATTAAAGTGTTCCAAGAACTCTTCCAAAAATTGACTGCAAATTAAAACCCTTCGTCACTCTAAACCTTTGAGACGCTATACCTCAAAATAATGAGGTAGTACGAGTATCAATAAACAATTAAAATAATGTATAGTTTAACATCGTAATTGGAAAGTAAACTGAGAATGTTCACATGTTTATTATTGCATGGTGACCATGATAAAATGAATATGTTACATGATATAATGAATATTTTTTATAAAATAATGATTAATTACTGGAAAAATCATCCATTTTCTTTGTAAATCTGAGATTTCGCTTTCTGGAGCAACGGAGCTTTCTTAACGATTATTCTGTTATTGATCGTAAGTACGTATAAAAGCCGCTTTGAAATTCAGTGCGGATTTTGATGACATGTGTAAAAATAAGGGCTTATATCAGATTTAAATTTCAACTGCCTTAAAAAGATGTTTCGTTTTATCAAAAGTTTAAGAGATAAGACTTTTTTTTATGATAATGCTTTTCTTAGCGTTACTTTCACAATCAATAATTTTTATAAAAAAGTAAATAACACCTTAAAATATATATTGATTTGTACAGAAGAATTGTGGATGTATCAAGAAATAAGAAAATTGCTACTTCAGAACCAAAAGCACACATAAGAAATGTTTTAAATTTTTCTTACTGTCAAGCTTAAAAACTGCAGATGTTTTACTTGCTGAAAATAGTTTTGTATTATTCGAAATTGTTCGACAAAATAACAGCTGATCTATAAATGGCCCGTACAGCCAAAAAATTTCCGACGAATAATACCCCGTGTAGAGGGAGTACACGTTAAATATGTTTCAAAGTCCCAACGCTGCGTATGATGGCGCCCTTAACAGTTGCGTTGGGTGCCTACTCAGACGTCGGCTCGTCACCTGACTGTGGTTTAAATTATGACGCCCGTCACCAATAGCCCTCTTGTAGCTCTAGTGCGACGATAATTTAAACTAACTTGGCCATGATTATTTGAATTACCATTGATTTTTTTCCATACTGAAAACTGTGGTTTTGATGATTCATGAAATTTTTTCCAATCAAATTTTTAAAAATATTCTAATAAAACTTCATTCTGGCTGTCCCGAAAAGTAAATACATACATAATACACATTTATTAAATTTTATTTATGACAGATAGAAATGACTTAAAATCTCATTTTCCCCGCCTATTGCTACCTCCTTTGCAATCAATAACATTCATGATCGACCAAACCAACCGTTAGGGCCACATTTAGCAAATAAGTGGCCCTTTTAAACATTGTTAGTCTCTAAGTTAGAAATTAGTAATTTTTTTTAACATAAGAAACTAAATACAAAATTTACATATGTTTTGCAAAGAAAAAAATTTAGCAATCAAACTAAATTAAATTATTTAATTACTTTTTTCGTTCTTAATGTTAAATTCATAGTGGAATTATTTTTTTAAAACCTATATTGGTGCCTTTAGCTTGAAGCTTCCTCGAATATTAAGTATAAGAAATAATGTAAAATACATATTATATAATCATTTTATTATTGAAAGTTATAAAATAGTATAAACGAAATAAGTTTTAATCATACTCTGTATAGGTAGTAGCTTAATCAAAATAATTTGTAAATAGTAATTCTAAATAAATATAACAGCCATCACTTTTTGGTTTGGTTTGAATTATCGTCGCACTAGAGCTACGAGAGGCTATGGCGACGGGGCGTCGTATTTTAGAACCACAGTCAGGTGACGAGCCACACCTGAACTGAATATCACTTTTTGAGCAATAAAAAATGTTGAGAAGGTGTTTTGAGTATCGTCGATTAAATGCTATGACTTTGCCAATTCTCGGGATTGGCGTTTTTTGAAAGTGATTGGCTTACCAGTAACTAGTCTCCCATCTTTTTTTTTTTTTTTGTAAATTCGTGGTTTTGTCATTGGATCGAGCATATCATATAACGTATATTTTAAGCGTTATAACCGGGGAATCGATCAAAAACTGTCGTTATAAGCGAGGTATTACAACAATTAAGATTATTGGGCAATTCTAGGTACCGTAAGTTTATGACGGTACATAAGCGATATTTCGTTTTAAACGAGCCCGAGTTTTCCATTATAATTAAAAAAATATAAATTCTAAAATTTTTACTATTACTTTAATCTTTTCCAAATTTGGCATAGTGATTTCAAATATAATTTTTTTTTACTCAACCATAATTGATTTATTTTAAACGGTGTTTTTCAACTAAAAAAATTCTAGCATAAAAAGTTTTGCATTAATTTACCTGAAATTTTTCACAGATGCTATTTCAATATATATCTGTGCCATGAACCTCTAACATTTTTTTTTCAAAAAATGTCCAAGTGTAAGTTAATCGAAAAAAATCCTTTTTTTTTTTGTGGCTAATTTTATAACATTTTTCTTAATAACTTTTTTTCTTGTTATGCATGAATCAGTTCAAAAAGAAGAATTTAGCACATGATGAAAATTCAATGTGGCAGACTTGTTGGCGTAAACCTTTTTTTAGTAGAAAAACGCCGTTTAAAATAAAATTATATTTAAATAAAAACAAAAGCCTAAATAATTATATTTGAAATCACTATGCCAAATTTGGCAAAGATTAAAGCAATAGTAAAAATTTTAGAATTTTGGGTATTCGCCTACCTTAATTCACACACAAAAAAATGTTCGAGCAAAGACGTCCTTTTGCAACGCGAGGCCCTGTGTGAAATGCAATTTAATTTGCAATTCCAGATGATAAGCTAAAAGCTAGAAGGGCATGCAATAAGGATTTGGGCCATGCAACATTGTATCATACCTTTAGAAGAGTCCGCCGCAACTGCCAAATGGGCTGATCTTCAAGGAAGAAACTCACAGCTGATCAAGTGCGTGACGTCAGAGGCCACGTGATCACGCCCTTCCTCTCCACTCTACCTCTACTATTGGGCGGGGGGGCAAAAGGAAATTGTGTTCAAATTGTTTTAGTATTAATTATAATAATAATCGATAATGATGATGATAATAAAAAAAAAAAGTAAGTTATAAATGATGATAAATAAAAATAATGATAATAAATAAAAATAATATAATAATAAGTAATAATAGTAAAAATAATAAGTAAAATAATAATGATAATGAAGGCGATGCTGATGATGATAATCAAAATAATAAATAGTAAAAATAAAGATAATAAAAGACAACATCAACACCACCAACAACACTACCACCAACATAGCAACAACAACATAAACAACACCAACAACAGTAACAACACCAACGCCACCAACAACAAAAACAATAATAATAATAATCTATATAATAATAATTATTTTTATTTGTTAGATGAATGTACAGTTTATTATGTAATTTAGGGGAAAGCTAAACAAAGTTTCTGAAAAAAAGTACTTTTTTTAACTACTAACGCCAACAAATTTGTTTTTAAATAATATTAAAAACTAATTAATCGCTTCTGGTTTATTGGTTATCAATTATTTATATTGCTATTATTTTAGTTTCTCTACAGTAATACACTATTTTTTTTCAGTGAATAGGCTTGAGATTCCCGAAATATTTAGTGCACAATATATCATACAAGTGCTTATAAATTAGCTAAAAAAATAGAAAAATCGTAAATTATTATTATACTGCTAATTAAAAAAGCGAGTTTAAGTATAAAATCGTACGTAAAGTGTATTTATCGTTAGCAGAAACGAGTCATTAGTTTAGATTGTATACAATACAAGTGACTCAATATAGATTTATACTAAAATAGCCTTTTCCACAAATAGCTTTGGGTTAAATTAACGTCACACTAAGGTTATTGGTGACGTGACTCTAATTTCTGAAACACGGTCAATTACGGTCAACACGGTCAGCTGGCACACAACAGCAGGTCTTTCACCACGACAGATTTAACGTGCAGCAGTTCCATATACACGACACCATCAGACGTTAATTATCCTTGTATAATCTCAACTTTCCGAAACAGCTTATAAAAGTTTAAGAAATATAAAAACCTTTAGTTCTACTACATTTTGTTAGATGGCAGCACCACAATTTTGCTCCTCAGGTACCATCAAATAAACATTTTGTAGGATGCGTTTCTATTTCACGTTTACGCCAATAGATGGCAGCATCAAACATCTTTGGTAACCAAGTAGATTTCAAATTAACGATACAGAAAAGGTAACATAACGAAATGCTTTTAAAAATCCTCTTGATCATTAAACGAATAATATATCTTTAAGGTCTTAAAATCTTGGAAACTAACTAAAATATGGTTTCAGGGTTCAGATTAAAATTTAGTTAACTTTACTTGGTAGTAATATCAATTTTAGTTACTACAGTTACTTTTAGGATAATGTATATTTTTATCGGGAATGGAATAGTTTATTAGTAAAAAAAAAACTTAATGAAAAAATATTTTCCTATAAAAGCCCTTCAAATTAATTTAAAAGTAGTTACTTCAATTAACGTTTAATACGGCTTATTTGGACTTACTTTAGAATAGGAAAGAACGATACCATAACTGTACTACAATTTATTATTTATAAATAAAATAACAATTTAAAGCAGTATGTTTGATAAAATCTTTATTGTCAAAAATATATTACATTATCTAAGAACTGTACAAAACACTGAAAATGACACTTCATATGTTAGCCATACACATCTAAAAGAATATAAATAATTTGTATAAAATGCCACCTCAAAATTTAGTTAATACATTGAAAAACTAAAATTAGTATTCCTTAGGAATAAGCACGTCTCGTATTTCTATATCAAACAAATTTTCATATATAGATGGTATGAATTGCAAAGTAGTGTCATACAGTCTTACTGCAGACGTAAAATATATATTTTTTCATATTTTTGAAAACATACGTTATAACATAACGTCTTAAAAGTAGAAAAATTATTGCACAGAGAATAAAGTCTAAGACGTAAAGAATTAGAAAACGAAAATATACACACAAAAATTACACCACAATATTTAAAAACACATCTATACATATTAGAAATTTGTATTTTTTGGTTAAGAATTGCTTGCCACTAATATTATTCTAATGAAATATATTTGTGTATTGATTAGTTAGCATACATCTATTATTTCCATTGTGGGTAGAGCCCGTGTACCATAGTATTCGATGATTGGTTAAAATACTGAAAAATAATTCTACAATGCATATCCATTAATAACTTGAATTTTTCAGTATAAATATAGTGTTCCAATTTGCATAAAACAGTTCGTATACAAAAGCGCTAGTTTCAACACTGTTCCATTTTAGCCAGTACCCTTAAGAGTTTAATTGGTTGTTACTTTATAAAAATTCCAATAAAATACACGATAGAAAAGTTAAAATCCATCCAAAATTATAACTGATGAGATATTTTAAACAGTAAAAGAATGGCGTGTTAAAAACTTGCAGCTGCAAGACCTGCACTTCGCATTTCAAGGGTCAAATGTAGATTATAAAACTTTTATTCACTAAAAACTCGGAAAAAAATTTAAACCTACGGTATTTTTATGCCAATGCTTTTCATTCCCCAACATAGATTCAAAAATCATAATCTTACTTAAGAATCATAATCTTGTTCAAGAAGTCAAAGGTCAAACAACTCAAAGATGGCTTAGCTTCAACTACAACAAGTTTAAGAAAAAGATAAGATTTGCTTAAAGCGATGGCCGAACCTCCTTATTCAGATGACACTTCTCTAAAATGGTTTCACCCAAAGTCAAAATGCTGGAAGTTAAAGATGACTCTGCCTTCGCCTCGAGGACACCTCGTGTTCCTCCCTGTAGCTGGCTAAGCTATTCTTCGAGCCGTAGATCTGCATCCTGAGGTTCCTGCCTCCAGATTCCTCGTCCGAATCTATGGTGGGGTCGTAAGCCTTGTTGCCGAACCCGTTGGGCTTGAGACTTCCATTCTGCTTGGGAAAGATGGTGTTGACGTTCTTGGAGCGACTGCCTCGATGGCCGTTGAACTCGTTCTTGGCGCCCAGAGTCTCCATGCGGCTGTTGTTGCCCAACACATTGTTGCGGCGAAGCTCCAAGGCGCGAATGGTCTCGCGGCTTCGTCCGATGCGATTCAGGCCGTTGAGGACGGGCGTGGCTAGAAAGAGAAGAGATCCAGCATTAATTCCACACTCACACAAACACGAAAATCACCAACCCTCAACATAATCGGATCCTCAAAGCAAAACTCAAAAGTTGAATGCCATTTACTGCGGAAGTTGATGAAGTGTACGCGGCTCGATACCCACAATCATCAAAAAGGATCCTCAAGGAGGAGTGAGTTAGTCTCCTCTTTATACTAACTATTAACGTTGTAAAACTGAAAAATAGTGGTGTAGGAACCATAAATTCTCTGTCACAATGAACACAATTCTTAGGTAAAAATTTAATAAAATTATTTAGTTAACAGATTAGATTATCACAGTATCGTCCACCCCATGCTACCTGGTGGATGCAACCTAATATCTGAACCAATCAGCTGGATACAATATGCCGTCTACTACTTAAAGTTGATGAAGAAACGTCAATATCGTCTACACCAAGCTACCTGGCGGATGCAACCCAATAATCGAACCAATCGGCTTTAGATAACCGCTTTCGTCACAGCAAAGCCACACATAAGGAAGACGGCCGAAATACTTAATTTACTTAAAAATTAACTTTTAATGTCGTTGAATTTTCTTTCTCAACTTTTTCCGATTGTCCCAATTTCTTTCGTCTTGGTTCTCTTTGAAAACCGACAAGGCCAAATTCCAATTTCTTAAAATTTCTAAAAGTAACCGATTTGTTATTTTAGTTGCTCTAACTATTTACTTCATAATAACTGTAACAGAGTTACTCTTTTAAATGAAGGTGATAGAAAAATTAAAACCCATCTCAAATTATAACCGATGAGGTATGTAAACAGTAAAAGAATGGCGTGATAAAAAGCTCTCACCTGTACTTACCTGCACTTAGCATTTTAAGGGTCAAATGTAATCAACTTCAAATCCCTGCTAACAACTCTAATCAACTAATCCCTGCAAAAAGCCACTCTAAAAAATGAATGCTCAAAAACGACGAAATTTTCCTTAATTTTGCCGATTCCGTTACTGGCAAATGCTCCGAGTTTTTGTTCCTCCAAGTAGGAAATTTGAATTGTCATTTATATATTATTTGAATGTGTCGTGTCTCTAATCTAAGAAATATTTTTTTTTTTTTTATCAGTACAGTACAATGAGATTCATCCCCTCAAAATCAAGATACAGAGATATGTAAAATCACGATCGTAAAAAGTGAGAGTGTCGTTTACTTTACGTAGTTATAGACAGTTTGCACGAACAACCCTCAAAACGAAACGAGGTGAAATAGGATTCATGAGGCTTCAAAAAAAATGCAAATTGAAAGTGAGAGTGCAGACATCAGCCTTACCTATATTTCCATGCTCAGCGTCATGCAGATTGATATTCATGAAGCGCTTCCTGAATGCGACATCCAGCGTGCCGATTCTGTTCCTCTGGTTCCGCCTCTTTTCGAGGTTCTGGATGGTCTTCCTGCGGCCCACGTAGAGACACTCGTCGCTCTTCTCGTCGTCGTCGATCCCACGGAGTCGCTGCAGCTGTCGGGCGATCTGCACGGCATTCTTGTCGATGAAGGCGTCGTCGCTGATGTCGTCCACCTTCTGGTTGAAGCACGACAGCTCGATCGACGCCATGATGTGGGATAAGGTGCCAAACCTTAAGAATTGACTCACAATTAGAGTTGAGTTCTTAGAAAGT
This sequence comes from Hylyphantes graminicola, assembly GCA_023701765.1. Classification (NCBI taxonomy): domain Eukaryota; kingdom Metazoa; phylum Arthropoda; class Arachnida; order Araneae; family Linyphiidae; genus Hylyphantes; species Hylyphantes graminicola. The sequence continues at coordinate 5,799,486 of CM043122.1, forward strand.
ATCATTTCTTTAAGTAATTGGGTTTTCTTATACTTTTGTCAAAGCAACAGTTAGTATATAGGACACATATACCGAGTTCAACCTCTCAAGAACTTATTTTTTATTGTCCCAATTAAACTTAATTTAGTTACCCTTTTCACATATCCCATTTCCACAGAAACTGTTAAGACGGCGCATTTTAAAAGTCGACCTCAAACATTTCCCAGCACTGATTTTAACTTCTAATTGGTTGATCAGAGAGCATCGTCATTTCTTGTGAACACTCCGCCCCTCTCTCAACACGAATAGACGTCTAAAAATCTATGTCTTCTACATATAGCTTAGAGAATGGTAAAAGAGATCAACTAATAAAGTCATTTGTTTTATTATTCAAAGCTAATGTCTCAAACCTTCGGCTTTTTTATTCCAATTTTGCAGTCTTAGCTTTAACTATAATCCAAATTTTTGGACGCCCAAAATTGCATAAAATATGTATATTTTATATCTTGTCTGTACCCTAAGAACTGCCGGGGTCAACCACCACATGAAATTTTATTTTTTAATTATTTGTGAACAAGAACTCTTCATGACTATTTCAACTTTGAAAAAAAACCAGATTTTTTAAAATAATATGCTATGTTTGTTCAAAATGCTAGAGTATTTACAAAGGTATATAAAAAAACTTACCTGTGAAATAACATGGCCACAAACTGGATGACCAAAATGAGTGCAAAGAAGACAGCAAACACTAAACCGATAGGTTCCAGTTCAAGGTACTCCTTGTCAATCCGCACTGCACTAGTCTCGGGATTATAAGTGATATTTGTCTTGACACCCAAGGGCCAGTCTAAATGCAGTTGGTCTTTGTTCAGTTGGAGAAGAAACACGATCAGAATGAACAAGGCGTTAAACATGAAGAAAGCGAACACAACCTTGTTTCGGAGTTCTTTGAGTTCTGAAGCAACCCGTGCCTGATGTTCCTTATTCTGCTCGATTGGATACAGGTATTTGTCGATCAAGTCTTTCCAAAAACCGATTTCGGCTGCAGGAAGGTACTCAACCTCTCCTCGTTTTAGATCTTTGTCCTCGATCCAGTAAGGGTTGATCAAGTCGTCCCGTTCTTGTTTGGGCTCTGAAAAATAAGAATCTCGATAAAATTTGAATGCACCCACTTAAAAGTTCATTTTACAAAAAATTGCGATTATAGTTCACATCGCGATTTATAATCACGTAGGTCCTAGTATAAATGGATAAAATATAGAAGCATTGCTTCTAAATGTAAACATTGATTTTGACATTGACTAAATAACCATTCCTTTTTAATAAAAAAGATTTAATTCTAGAAATAATTTTTCTGTAATTAGGTTTAGAGCTCATAGTTAAGCAGGATTTTCTTTGGGTACGTACCTAGTCCCTCACTAGATGGTGCTTCTGATCCAGAATCAAAATCTGCCACGTCATCATTCTCATTGACAACAGAAAGACCAGCTTCCGATGGCGCCCGCACAGATCCCCTTCCAGAAGTCTTTCGGCTGCGAAAGGGTATCGCATGCGTCAACTCCAACTGACGCTCCAGAGAAGTCACCTTTTTATTAATCTGCTCCAACTGATCCCCAATCTTCATGAGATGGAGCTTATCCTCGTTGGACTTTGGATACGTGCAAAGCATGCAGGTGAACAAGTTGGCCAGGCTCAGAACTATGCTACCTTCCTCGTTGTCCTTGTTGCCTATGCCCAAGAAAGACAGGACATCAGGATTTCGATTCTTGATCGCCTCTTCGTGCTCTTTCGTTCTTCTTCAAGTTCCTTCTTCGTTTTCTTGGTCTGGACTTCTCGAGTGCCCCATGTGACGACATTGAGATTGACCAAGGAGTAAATTATGAGGAGGAGGTACATGGATGGAATGCTGAGGAAATAAAGCAATCCCGGAAGGACGCACCAAAACTCTTGCGGGTGAAGTAAAGCTGCTATGAAGAAACTCCCCGATAATGCTATGAGAAATATGGATGATGGAGAGCCTATACCATCTTCAGTTAGCTGGATGGATGTACCAACAAGTACGGCCATCATAAGTAAGGCGTAAGCTGCACTCATCACCTGGGCCACCATTATCTGAAAAATAAGTTTAATGCAAGTTTGTGTTTATTATTGTCTTACTGGTTGTGGCGTGCTCGTGCTTAAAGAGTTTATTAAAATTGCTACTTAGGAAACAATGAATTGTACAGGTTGAATACAAATCAAATACGCTGCTCAAAATAATTAGGGGAGTACTTTGCGTACTTTTTTAACACTTTCAGAGCCAACTTCTTATTTTTATTCTAAAAATCTTGAATTTGTGAAATAGTTTCATGATGCATCCAGAATGAAATGATAAAAAACAGGAGAAAAATCCTTCTAAAACTAAAATTTAAAGGGGAAAAATTGGAATATGAACTCATTAATGTTATAACGATAATTTTTTCAAAGCCTTATTTGTCAAAAAAAAAAGGAAAAATCAATTTTTAAACATGCAAGAACGCAAGCGTGAAGAAACCAGGGTAAATTTATTTCATAAAATTTTTGGGAGTGAATCATATTTTACTATGTTTTTCATATTTTCATTTAATTAAAACAAACGTTATTTAATTCTTGAACAGACTTGGCGAGAAAAAACCGCAAGCTAATAGTTCCAAATGGAATCATCGGGGGTGGAAAGGTTTAAACCATGAGCTCCCTTAATTACTCACCTGAATATCGTTCTTGAAAATGAAGCAGACCAGCATAAAGAGTAGAATGGGGATGATGTTATAAGTGAAGGAGTTCCAGTTCGAGATCTTGAAGGCAGCAACCATGGCCCCCACCAACATAAGGAAAATCGTGCCCGGTCCAAGAACAGTGCCAGTCATCAGCATACCTTGGTATATGATATACGGCACGGATATGTTATCGTTGATTGCCACTGTAGACCTGCAACACGTACAGCTTTATCGAAACCGTCTTATTAAGGAAAGTAGTTAAAGCTGGCAGTAATAGGCTTTTTAGAAACCATAATCAAGTTTCAGATTATCATAAGCAATGGGTTGAATTGAAATTATGTTAAGATTGGAAGTCTTTAAAACTTTTCTAAGTTGGACTAAACAAGAATTTCAGTTGAGGCGAGGTGATCGGTGTTGTTGTAGAGAATAAATGATGTAGAAGATGATCAGAAGGTTTTTTGTAGCATCTAATTCAACTAACCACAGCACGAACTACAGAACAATAAGAAAATCGTGGTTCAATGCATAACAGAACAGGTCCTTTTGGTCTGAGAGTAGGAGCAAATGTGATGTCTTGTTCGGTTCGAATCTCATTGGGAATGAATTTGTCCCGCCTTTAATAAAATATGCAGGGATTGGTTAAAAGAATGTATTACAATGTGTATATTATAGGGTGATAAATTAGAGTGATAGACCTTTGGTTTCAGTTCGTAATTTTACAGGATTCGAGTGCAAAGAGAAATACCATGTGCTAAAATTTTACTTCCCAAAATGGGATGCCGAAACAAAGAAAGTTGAAAGAAATTAATTTAACTAAGATTCACCACACAGGTTCGAAAATACTGACTTGTAGTCCGATAGCAAGTCCATGATGTTAGCCATGGTGGAAGGAGCCCCATCGCCGCCGTTGGGTGTAGAACTCGCCGAAACCTTCAGGACAGTGTGTGTAAGCGTCAGATGCAGCACTGTACTCCACACGGTAGCCACGCTGCAGCAAAAGTGTGCACAACCAACGGTCCTCGCCTGCAAAATGACCAAGTAGGCTCAAGCTTCAACGACGAGAGGGATTGTCAGTCCCATAGAGCTAATGCATTAGTTCTGAAATCACAACTTCCACAGATGTATTGTTTTGCCGTGTTAGCCCTTTTCCCCAGGTATGGGAATCAACATCGAAATGAAACAAATTCGGAACGAAATTGTTATCTAGTTATTTAATAATATATTTTTGAAGTTTGAAATGCCAAAAATATACAGCAAATGGCGACACTACTTAAAAAATTCAAAAATGTATAATTAAATAGCCAGAAAAAAATTTCGTTTCAAATTTGTTTCATTTCGATGTTATGTTGATTCCCACACTAGGAGAAAAGGGCTAACATAGCTAAGCCATACTTCTTCGGAATTTGCGATTTCAAAACTAATGCATTAGCTCTATGGGACTGACAGTCCCTTTTAATGGCTTGCGCATCCAAATTTTAAAAAAAACTTTATTTTATATTGAATTAACTAAGATTCTCTACAAAGCTAACATACCTTGATCATATTGCACGTAATGGCGCGCCTCATCCGATCTTGTTGTGTACTTCCTCATAACGTTGTCATCCATCAGGGCTTTAGCACGGAACAAGGAAAAGCATCCAGGACTGCATAATACGCAGCCAATCATATGCTCAGTCGCTTTCTGGAGCCAGTGACCGATGGCATACTCGAACTTTTGATACCAAACCATTGGACCTGTAAAGGTAGTGAAGAAGTCAGGAGAGGAAATTGCAAAACTTGTGGAAATGGCATAATATTGAAATGCAGTTGCTGAAGTCTAGTCTAGCTTTCATAATAAATGTTAGAACATACACTGCTCAAAACAATTAGGGAACCACTTTGCGTACTTTTGTTGACGTTTCAGTTTTCATTCTAAAAAATCTATTGGTTTCATGTTATGTAGAATACAAGTCGAACGGTAAACTCAATTTAATGTAGGTTTTATTTAATATAAGACATATGGATAAGATTTTTGGCCCTCTTCTCGTGTTAAGATAGTGGCGGAGTTACTCGCAAAAAATGGCGATCGACCAATTAGATGTTAGAATCGGTGATGGGAAAGGTTTAAGGTCAACTTTTTAAATGTGCTGAATTAAGTTTCTGTGGGAAAGGCTACGTTATGCGACTAGATGACGCTATTGTTGAGATTTTAGCGATATTAAAAAAGCGATATTAAGGATACGTAAAAAAGGTAATTTAAATTATTAAGTTTAATCGAGGTTAAAAATATAAGTTTTTAAGGGTCTTAAGTCGGGATCAGTCATGCATAATTGACCTGATCCGACGGGGTGGATTCTCCCACAGGCAGCTCCGAGGTTCCTGTTCTTTTTCATGAGATCCACCAGCAGCTGCACAGCGTGCGGACGGAAGTTGATGTCCCCGTCCAGTGCCAAGACGAACGTATTCTCAGCCATGGTCGCCTTCCGGTTCACGTCAATCGGCAGCTCGATCAGCCGATGGCCCAGCAAATAGTACATGTACATGACCTGGAAAAGACATTGAGATACTTGAAGAATCAACGGCCAAAACTATGGCTTATATTCTCTACAAGATCAGCGTGGTTTTCGTTGCTCAGGTCAGCGCATATTAATTATGAAACGTTGAAAAACCTTACATTTCAGGAAACGCCAAGTAAAATTAAGGTATGTGGCGTCTGCCACTGCTCTTTGTGTTAGTGGTGGTGACGTCACAACAGGCCAGCACATAGGCAAGCCAGTGCCAGGAATCTGGCAGCAGGAAGAGAAGAAGGAGAACAACAACTTGTCTCGAGGCAGATTCTCTCCGGCTCCTTCGAACTTGTGTTGCTGCTACTGCATCTTTATTTTCCTAAACCTTTTTCCAATTTAAAATCTTAATATTGTAAACAACTTGTAAATTATAATCATGTATTAAACAGTTAGTGTTATTAAGGAATTACTCTGGATACAATCATTCCGACAATACTACAGTGGTGACCCGAGGACGTGATCGTCACCCACTCCAACGACGCTCCTGCTACAAATGCGCTCAACCACGGTTGCTGCTCTCTCGCTCTGCTAATGCACTCAACGCTGCACGCAACTCCTCAACTCAACGGTGGCACACTCTCTCTCAACTCAACGCAGCACAACGCACAGCGAAGCAACTTGCGCACGGTCCCTTACCACGTTGTTTCTAGGAGGGGAGTAGTGGTGTGGCGATTACCACACACGCAACCTCAATATTCCATCTCCGGCTCCTTCGAACTTGTGTTGCTGCTACTGCATCTTTATTTTCCTAAACCTTTTTCCAATTTAAAATCTTAATATTGTAAACAACTTGTAAATTATAATCATGTATTAAACAGTTAGTGTTATTAGGGAATTACTCTGGATACAATCATTCCGACAATACTACAGGTATAGGTAAGAACTGATACAGTTTCTGAAAAATGCTTACAAAAAGAAAACTACTAAACTGAAATCAATAATCTTGGTCTTAAATTAAAACTATAAATATGCAAATCAAAAATAAAAGAAAATCGACATTTTTTACCCGAACACTCATCCTACCAATACCACCTAGATTAGAATGCCGAAGAACTAAACACAACGTCACACTAGTAGACCAATTTCGATTTGTTGACCAATAACTTCGTATCTTAAGATGACGTCGCATCTTGATTCATCTTATCTTAAAAAATTTATTCAAATACAAGATCTAGTCACGAATGATGATTGGTCAAAACCACAGAATCGGTCCACTAATTTGACGTCAGGCATTTAGTTTGCCGGCCTTCTAATCTAGGTGGTATTGATCCTCTACTCCCCTTAATATAATTAAAAGATTTAAGTCGTTACCTGGCTCCACCGCTTCCTATGCCTTATCTTAGCCTTGTCTTTGAGATGAGCGATCAGCTTGTTCTTCCCAGGCATAATCCACGTCAGGCGTCCTCCGTACGGTGTCGGGATCTTCACTGGGGGCTTCAGTCTGATGTTGCACTGATGGACATTGCTGAAATTCAAAGCACCAAGAATAAATTGAAAAGGCCTAGTTTAAGTGATTGTTTTGTTCCCGTTTTGTTTGGGTGTAATTTGAAATGTTACTTTTAATTTTCGTTAATGATTTTGATTGTATAATTTTATGTGTTGTCTGGAAGGGCCCGGGGGCCAATTGGCAACCAATATATTCTATATTTGAAATAAATTTTCTTCTAAGTATACTTGGATGCGTCCGATACTAGAGCAGTCTTCATCTGTAAGTATATTCACCGAAACAAGTATCTCTTCTTCAGACAATTGGCAGACATATGGGTCACAACATTCAAGTTTTTAAAAGTCCAATCGGACACGTGTGGCAAATAACAATAAATATTTTGCAAAGATCATAGGCAAATTGACTAAGCTCAGATCAGTAACGCACCACAAACGAAGGATACATTTATTTCAATCAAATCATAGCTCTTGGACGTGAAGGAACCAACGTGGTTTCCAGTTTGACAATTCGAGAAATAATTGAAAACATTTCCTTCATAAATTACATGGATAACGAAAAAATCGATTTGTTACCGAAGTACGCGATTCCGTTACCGATTATTCGTAAACATGTACTTATGACGTTACATAAAAAAAGGTACAAAAACCTTTGCGTTTATTTTTATAAGATTTTAAAAAGCAACGTATAAAACGCAAAAAAAAGTTATTCTTTTAAACTTATTATTTGAATTTTACATGTTGCTTTTTCAACTCGTATGACATTATAGCATAGTAATTTTTCCCTATATTTTGAAGTTTTAATAGACGATTGATATTTTTTATTTAGCAGTCGGATCTATAACGCCTCATCACATCTAAATTTATAGTTTATTTCATAATATTGAGCCATAAGTAATAATTTAATTAACTCTATCAAGAATCATCTTCGCATACATTGGTATAAATAGAAGAAAAAAATGGAGGTACGTTTATATTTTATGGATACGTTCCAGATACACTAATTTAAATAAAGGTTTCAGAAAATGTGCGCTTTTCCGAGCCCTCAACTGATGCTGCTAACAGGGTGTAATATCAATCGATTCTCCGATTATAAAGAAAGAAATTTGTTTTATAAAAATACGCAATACAAATATATTTAATTTTAGTTAAAACTTAAATTTTTATTACTTCATTTAATATCCAAGATTTATTTACATAGTTTGCTGTTTGAGCTTCTACAGGGATAATTTTTTCTTTCAATTAAATTTTAAAAGTGTATAAATGTACCTCCTGTTGACAATGAATTCGGATAACTATTTCTCCCTGGCCGATAATCTTTCGTTGCAAAAACTAATAAACTGAAGTTAGCCCAATAAAACTTTCGCAGCCATTTCTTTTTTCGTAATCCTACTGGCATTGGTATTTCATAAGCCGATTTTCTTTAGTTTTATGCATACAATGCAAAAAAAAAATGCTACCGAAAACTAAAATCAGTTCTTTTACAAAAAAGAGCTTAAGGTAGACCCATACCTTAAAATCGAGGAAAAAACAGCAAAACAATTTCTCTATTACATAAAACAAAAGTAGACATACTGCAGAAAACTTGAACCAGATTACAAAATTCTACGAATTAAAAAAAAGCGATTTACTTTTGCAGTTAAAAAACCTTAACTTCTAAATTTCTATAGTTGACACTATGTGTTAAAGTGCTTTTATTTCAAAATCTTTTTTCGTTTCATCACAAATTTAGATATTTAAGGTTTTTATTAATTTAATTGGATTTTAAATACTTTTGTAAAACGTTTAGTATATTCAACTGAATTAAAAAATGGCGAGTTTTTTGGAATATAAGTAGTCTCTTTTTATAAAAAGCCTTTTTACATTGAAAATTAAATTTTTTGCAATTTTTTTAGCATATGTATATTTTAAAAAAATTATAAAATTGGTATATAATTTTTTAAAGACAACATTTTTTTTATCACTAATGCACAGTTACAGCTTTAAAACTTTTTTATTTTACAACTTAAAAGGAAAAAAGGAGTAGGCTTTTAAAAATCTTAAATGCTTAATTTTATTAAAAAAATAATAAAAAGTATCTGTTATATTTTTTATATTTTAATGAATACACCAATATACTCTAAATTTATAATGAGTTTTCCACTTTTAGCACCAAAATTAAATAATCGAATCTCAGCCATATCGTGTCTAATGAACCGACCCCGGACATTTAATCTATTCCAAAATCTCGATCATCGAAAAGTTTTCCCGCGATCGAGTTCACTGTCAAGTTTATGAATGCATTCGGCATGAGTAACGCTTGAGAACTCTCTGCCTAAAAGAAGTAGAAAAGGCAGCGACCTAGAAAAATTACGACTGGGAAGAACAATCGGAAGAAAAAGAACCTTGGGAAGAGACAAAACTACTTAAGAAACGGCTTCTGACACACTTAGAATTAAGAATATGTTTGTATTGAATATTCCAAAACAAAGTGGCTCTTTTGAACTGTACAAGGCCGACGTAAATGGAGAATGGATTTATGTTTGAAAAAGCAATTAAAATTAATGGATATATTTTAGTGTAAATTGTTTATAAAGTAAACAAATCTAACACAATTCTTATTCAAATAGAGTAGAAAATATTTGTTTACTGACGCCATAAAACAAATGTTTACGTCGTATTTACGATTCATTTGAGTCAATTTGGGAAACTTGGCACATAAAGATAACATTGGTCCGAGCACAAAACCATATGTATAATTTGCAAAATAAGGAACAAATATGCATATAATATATAGCCTTCTTATTTTACTTTAAACTAATCAATCTTTGAATCATATTTAACGAGCACTCTCTACACGGGGTTGTCGTTGGCTGCACAGAACGTTTATAGATCGGCATTTATTTTGCAATGCCCGGGCCCGAACCTGATATTTCGCATGCAAGGAATCGCCTTGCCGACTGGGCTCCCCAGCACCCATACGTTCCAAAAAAAAATGACAACAGCAAATCCTTTGGATTAAATGTCCTACTAGTCTTGAAATTAGACAGTATCATCTGTTGTTTTTTCATTAAATTATGTAATAATATTGATTGCCCTTTGTTTGGCACAGGTAAATCTAAAGGCTCATCCTTCCTCACTGCGTAGTAGACGTTTATTTTTAAACAAGTTTGGATTCTACCGCGTATGTTTTTTATTCTCCTTTTAATTGTTTTTATCGTTCGTACAATTCCTTTATTTACGACCTAGATGTTTTTTTACATGTCACCAAATGTTTTTAAAATCAACTGTTTTGTGTCTGTTTTAACCAATTGTTTTGTGTCCGTTTTAACTTATTTTTGTGTCTCCTAAAATTCGTCAATTAAGTTCCCACACGTGCTATCTCATTATTGCGCAAGGATCGTACGGTAACAATTGGCGCGCTTATTTCAGATTTAACGATAAATAATTTTTTTCGGCAACGGTCCGACTTCGACTTCTTTGATTTCGCAACGATGACGTTTTTCGGCAAACCTATCCGACCGTTATTGGGCTCATTTCGGTTGGGTTTTCGGCCGACTTTTGGAAAATTCGCCAAGGGTTACCGTTCCGTAAATTTCTACCGTTGCCGTTGTGCAAAGTGAGAAGGCACATGTGGGAACTTAAGTGACGAATTGGGAGTTTCTCCTGTAGTTGCTACACGTTAACCCTTTCAGTCCCAGTGATGCCATTTGGCATCACCCCTTTCAATATTTTTTTTCCAAATGTTTATGACCGTTATGACATCCAAACGCATATCATTCGATTCTGCACACTTTGTTCTATTAGCAATATTTTACATTAATCTCAATAGAAGTCAGAACTACTATTTTTTTATTTAGAAAATAGCTAACAAGCGTTTCATCTGATTTTTGAAAAGTTCACTTCAGTTCCCCATATTTAAAACACAATTTAAAATATTTCGGCTAAAATAATTACTAAATTTTTTTAATAATATGGTCAGATACCTTAAACTATATAACTCGAAGTGTTTTTATTTTGTTGTTTTCCACGGTTAAGAAATGTTGGCATTATATCAAAAACCATCTAAAAAATTAAAATGAATTTTTTTCTTATGGAATTCGTATATTTGACCTAAAATAAGCTTATTTTGCGATTATCAGATGTTTCTGTAGCGTAGTAAATTTTTGGGACTGAAAGGGTTAAAATGAATAAGCTATTGGTGTTACCTTGCCGCGACGTCCATCACTTGCACCAGCTGCTTGACGAACCGATTGACGACCATTTCCTCGTCGTCGTCATCACACAGCTCGTACGCGTCGTCGAAGAAGATGTGCACTGAAACACAATTCACTCTAAACACAGCGTTTACTTAAAACCAAACAGACCTATAGAACAAACCACAGTAGGGTAGACTAACCAGTGGATAAACGCTTAAGCACAATTTCTTTTGAGAAAATTCATACATTAAGAAAATATAGCTTCTGTTTCATGAACACATAAGTCATTACATGTAAATTCTACAAAAAAAAGGTGACTTTACATTTCATTGCTTTGTGTCTTTTGGGTATCCAAATTAAAAGTAGTATAAAAGCCAAGTGAATGAACAGCTCTTTTACCAGTGAATGAACACAAAAATGTCCAGTCAATAAACATGATGGGTTTTAAGTAATGATCAATCACAACCAATGAGATGTCAGCTTCCTACGAGATGAGAGGAAGCCAGTGTTGCCAATCTATCCAGTGGAATGATTTTTAATCCTTATTTTTAAATGTATTTACAAACTTCATTCACTGGGGCATGTTCACTCACTGGTCAGTCTACCTTAGAACTTCGATTATCCTATATAATTGGAACCGGAGGTATGTCGGATAAGCGAAAATTGCGGATAATAGAGAATTTTCACTAAATAAAACTTCATAAGAGAAGCGTCCGAAGTCCAATGACCTCGAATCTACTATCGTCCAATTTAGTGCCAGTTTTGAAACTTTTTTTGGTAAAACATTTAATTTTTGAGCTGGAATTGTGGTGAAATTCGATTTTAGAAGATTCCCGGAGTTTCCCACAAATTTAAGATACGATTTCAGTACCACCGAAAATTCCTCATAGGTTAGGTTTGAATTATCGTCGCATTTGAGATACACGCGGGCTATTGGCGACGGGCGTCGTATTTTAGAACCACATTCAAGCGACGAGCCGACACCTGAACAGGCACCCAACGCAACCGTTAAGGGTGACATCGTACGCAGCGTTAAGACTTTGAAGGATATTTAACGTGCACTACTTTACGCGGGGTATTATTCGTTGGACATTTTTGGCTGCACTGGCCTGTCGGCAGATATTTTGGCGATGCCCGGACCCGAACCATTGTCCTTTCGCATGCTAGGCGAGTGCCTAACCGACTGGGCTCCCCAGCCCCCTCCCCACTTTAGAATTGCCGTATATTTCTGAAATGGTTTTATTACCGAAAAGAACTGGAAAAAAGTTTTGATGGCTGATTTCAGATTTTAAAAAATATTATTTTTTGATCGGTTTACAGAGTGTTTCGGATAAAAGGACGGATAGTGGAGGTTGTACTGTATTCCTAAACTCAATTCGTCATAGGGGGCGGCCATAAATTACGCGATGAGTTTTGAGGGGGGGGGGGGTGGAGAGCCGAATATCACGTAATTTTCCAGGCAAAAAACAACGTAAAGTAGTGAAGAAATAGTTAAATTCCCGTAAACTATAATTCTTGACCAAAATCTTACATATTTATTGTGACTTTCGAAACCATGTTTCAAGATGTCGGAGATTTAAAAAAAAAAACTAATATAAAGTTCACCAAAAAAGAAAATCAAAAATGGTTGGTAGAGCTAAATATCACGATATCAAAGAATCGCGCGATTAACGGCCATTTAAGCATATGGTAGGTTTTTTTTTAATGTCACTATTGGTAACTACTGTAGGGCAGTAATTGAAATATATAGTTCAACTGGTTATTTTTGGCTCCGAAACTATAGTTTTTATCTAGCTTATTTTCGCAACTAGCATAGGTTGGTAATGGTAATTTTTTTTATGAGCACCTGGAAAAACAAACATTTCCATAAAAATGCAATGACTGCTTTGATGCCTATTGACATAGATTTTAAAACATACTAACTAGTTTAGTAATAGTTTATGCTTCAGGGATTACCATAAAAATACGATGCCTGCGTTGAAGTCTATAGTTTAAAAATTAACTACTTTTAGGAATGTTTACTAAACCCAAAAGGACAAATCTAATTAGGGAAGTAATTTCACTTTTACTAAATTGAAATGCATTACTCTATTAGAAATCGTGTCGATGTGCATAATTCTTTTTCACGTAAACTAGTTCATTGAACCTTAGAAAGAAAAAAAAACGTTAGAATTCCTTTGAGAAAAAACTAAAATTGACAGCATCTTCTGCGTAATAACACTTTATTTCAACTGTATAGGAATATTTTTTTAAAATTTAAATGCAATACCCCCAGTTAATAAAATATTTTATATTAAAAGAAAAATCAACAAACTACACTCTTAAAACGAACGAGCAATTTTAACTCAGTCCGAGTTAATTTTCACTCCTCCAGTCTAGAAAATGCACTTCTCCTACAGGAGTGGACCCTTTGTGTGTTAAACCTCCGACAGGATCACTCCAAACGAGTGATTTTAACTCAGTCTGAGTTAATATTCACTCCTTTCCAGTGTCGAAAATGCACTTCTCCAACTGGAGTGGATTTCACTCTTGTTTTAAGAGTATTATATTAAAACATCTTAATCGTGAAAAGTTAGAAAATTTAAACTTTATAGTGATTCACGGGGGATGAAAGTTTCGATTTTAGGGAGTTTAGTAGAAAATCATCCAACAAGAGCTACACGAGGGCTATATTGAGCCGGTTTCAGAGAAAGCTGTCTTTTGTAAATATTTAAAAATTTTTAAAGACCCACCTTCAAATTCGTAATAATCAGGATCCACAATTCTTAGGTACTTTTGAGCATTTCTTCTAGCACACTGGTCTTCGTCCATTCTGTAAAATAAAATCACCTTATTAGTATCGAATTTTACCTTACGACACCCGGTACTCCAGCAAAATCTTAGACATGAATATTTTTTCCGCATGTATATATTAAGAAAAGTATAGTTTGCAAGGGATTTAAAAAAATAAAAGTTTAAGATTTGCCGAGAGACATCAAATAATGGATTATTATTGTCTTAAGGGGGTCTGGCACCCCAAAATCATTGAAAAAATTAAAAAAAAAAAATTAGTGGCTTAAAATACTATATCAACCTTTATTAATAATGTCACAAAGTTTTAAGACGGTTAGAAAAATATTTTTGACATTAAAGGCAATTTTATTTTACCCTTTCTTTAGTGAAACTGCCCAGATCGGCCGAACGACTAAGGATCCGATAATGTTATTCCAATCAAATATTACGAGGAAGCAAAAATCCTTCGTAAGGAAATGAGTTAACAATAAAAACTTTAAATTGGTTTTTCTCGGTTTTACAATTTTTGAATCATGTGAATGTTTGGGGGCACATAACTAAAAATGTTATTCATTTAAATACTTGAATTTTTTTATGTGTAATTCACAAGTATATTTAAACATTTTAACGCAGGGAATAGTCTGTAAAGTTTTTACTTTTTTTTAAAAAAAATCTTTTAGGTTAAAAATATTGACATTCTTCAACAATATTTAAAAAAAATTCATATTTAATCTAGTTTTTAGTTTTTCAAAATAATCTTGTGTTAAAATACTTAAAAATGTCTATAGATGAAACTGTGAAAATTTGAAATGGATATATTAATTAGTTAATTCTTGAGATGCCCCCAAAGTTGGACAATTTAACATGGGCTTCTATGGAGGTGCCAGACCCCCTTAAGGTGACGCGGTACCCAAAATTTGGAGCTGCCCAGAAAATAATTAAACATGCTCGAATGCTGGAAGAAAATCCCAAAAAAAGGAGGTTAGGTTTGAATTATCGTTGCACTAGAGCTACACGAGGGGTATTCCAAAAAAGGAGAAATCGTTTATAATGGCGAAGGTTTATGGCAAATGATGCGGTGGTTTGGTAAAATAGTTTTGGATATAGTATGTTGATTCTCATTTTAATTTTTTTATTAATGTATGAATGATTAAATCATAGGGATTTTGGTAAATAAATGGAGAGAAAGGAAAAAAAAACTGTAAAAAAATCTTGTTTTGGGGAAATTTTTATACATAAATTTTTCTTGCCTAACTGGTAGCTCAATATCCATACCAACTTTTATTATTTTAAAACTTCAAAAATATATAAATATCTAGACAACATTTTCGTTTCAAATTTGTTTCATTTTGATATTATGTTGATTCCCATAACTGGGGGAAAAGGGATAACATGGCAAAGCAATTCTTTTGCAAGAGTTGTGATTTCAAAACTAATGCAATTAGCTCTACAAGACTAGCAGTCCCTCATGAAATTTGAAGTTCGGCATTACCTGACGACAGATTTGAGCATTTGCAGCATCTCCTCTGTAGTCTCGTGCCACATTGTCGCGCAGGCGTAAATTCGAGTGATATGGTCCGAGCTGCGAACGGTCACATTCTTGCCCGTGTGGCCACTCGACGTCTCCGTTTGAATGGAGATGGTTTCGTAGTATTGGGAGATGTCGTTCTCATCGGGTTTCTCGAGATCGAGGTCCTGCGGAAAGAAGATCACATCTGAAGAATACAGGGGAAAAGCAGCTTGATTTCGTAGAAAACTCTCCTCGTCAGGCCTCTTTGGCGATGATAGCTAGCTATCGTCTAAACTGGTGCAAGGAAATCAGTTTCTATCACAGAGGATTCACGCGATGCACGATTCCGACGCTTGGACCAAGCGAAGAAGAAAGATAATCCGGTTTCCTGTCGCCAATGTCCGCCCCGCAGACACATTTACGGGAAGACTACTGATAAATCAAGCGGTTCTTTCCCTGTACTCTTCATCTGTCAAGTATAATATGTTATACATGGTGTATTCGAAAAGTTCGGTGATTGGTTTTGTAATTAAAAACTGCACCGGTTAGGATCTTGCACTCACGCAGACGCAGTGAGAGAAATGCCATCTAGATAATGTCACTGCGTCTGGTTGAGTGCAAGATCCTAACCGGCGCGTTTTTTAATTATGATACCAATCACCGAACTTTTCATGCATACCTTGTATATAAAATAACTTCAACTGTAGTATCAACTACAGTTGAATAATAACTTGGTGACTTTAAGTGGAGTATAGTATTAGTAGTTTTTTCTGTGATGTTAATGTTAAGTATTTTCAACTGACAGTAAAAACAGGGGGGCAATCAGTCTGTAAATGGACTCGTTATTGTGAATTAAAAGATAAGAAATAAACGGATAATCCATATTTGCAGAAATTGTATGGTTGATTTTATCATAGAACCATAATTACAAACCGAAAGAAAGTTTCTAATGAAAGTTAATTTACCAACCTTTGTGAACTATCAAACCGAACCCATAGTAGTAACTTTAGTTTTAAAAAAATGGTTATATTCTTTTCGTTTAAGATAATCTGACAGCAGAAATCGAAATTTACATTACTATCTTACCTCACTCTTAATTTCGCCCTCGTCATCTCGTCTACGATTAAGGGCGACTGATTGATCAATAAGAACACCGCAGTACATAGGATTTACAAACAACCTGGAAAAAAAAACATTAAGTAATTGTTATAAAAACGATGCACCAGTAGACTTGCAGTAACTTATCATTGGAAAGATGAACCACTATATTTTTTAAGCAGTTCACTGTGCGCTTATTTTTTAGAGAAAATAATAGTTCAAAAACACATTTTTGAAAGACAGAGCCTCCATTTTTGGTGTAAATAGTTTATAAATACGCAAATTGCTTAATGGGAAGAATTATTAGTCTAATTTTTCATTTGAAAGCAAAAGATCGAAAATACCTATCTTTTCTAAACTTAAATACTCATTTTAAAAGTATCTTCTAAAATGGTATAAGGAAGTTACACAGAATCCTTTATATAATTTTACCTATTTAGTTTTAAAAAACGTTCTAGTAATTTTATGTGATAAAAAGTACTTACTTTTCTGTACTAGCCAGACGCTCACACTTTGGTGTCCAGATATGTACAGCAATCCATGTCTGTGACAGCAACCACAGCAACCAAATCCAAGCATATTGACTAGAAATAAAATCTTGAAAGAAATTGCCTTGAGGGCAAGTCCAGAAAAGGTACTTGGGAACCAAGTCATCAAAGAAGCACACGTCTTCGGTTCTTACTCCACACGAGGCAATCAGCATAGATATACATACAGGTATCGTCAAGCTGATCGGGAATGCAAAGCTAAAGCCTTGAATGCAAATCTTGCAGGCAAACTTTCCAAACACATAACACAATAAAGAGGCCATAATCTGTATCAGAGCCACGAAGATTGGAGCAAACGCTGATGACTGAATTGTCACCTGCTCGTCTAATGGGCTAGCAGTCGGAATGTCTGGCATTACTTCAAGTGGCAAAAGTCTCCTGATTTGTTGTACAGTGATTGGGTGGCTTCGGAAACTCGAGGAAAAACCTCGGAAGATGAATGAAGCGTCGTTCATCGTTATATGCAAGAATCCAAACATGGCACAGAAGATTACTATTATCTTCCACATGGATAGAAATATGTATGTAAAGTATCTACTTTTCCTCAAGTCTTCTTTCACTGCACTCATTTTTCTTATAAAAGATATTGGAGACTTGATATCGATATAGTTCTCCCACCATCGGACAGACACTAGAGTCACAGATATTGGGATGAGCCAAGCTCTTGGGCTGTTTTCTGCCATAGGCCACAAAACGAAGACTGTCCCTTGGATTAAGATGGCCAAAATGTCAAAGATTACTTTCAGAATTCTCTTGGATTCACCCGAATGTCTTGATAAAAGGCCCAGGACGGCTGGAACAAAGCAGACACAATTTGTAAGCATAGCTGCTTTGATAACGTCCAAGTCTGGTAAGACGACAAACACTAAAAGAGTCAAGCCAATCGCGTACATAGTCTCCGCTATAAAAACCTGAAACAAAATAAATAGGTTCGTTGATTTAAGGAACTTTAAATTTATAGTCATTCTGGACAGTGAAACTAATTTATCTGAATGTTTAATGATTTCTGTTAATTTTATATTTAAAAATTATAAATCGCTTAAATATAAAATTTTAAGATAAATTCCATCAAAACTACTTACAGCTATAAAAGTGGATACTTTTGGCTTCTTGTAAGATTTAAATATACATATTCTAGAACTTCTAAAGAGTGCGAATAGTTCTGGTACAGTTAAAATGACGTAGAGAGTCCAAATCCATGGAATTCTTTCAAATTCTTGGAGAAAAACTTCGTAATCCTTATCTCTCTCAACTCCTAAAAAGATTAACAGAAAATGATTAATGAATGTGAACGTCCTTTTCAAATTAATAATTTTTTTCCTAATGTACACTAGAAGATCATGAAAGTGACGAAAATTAAACATTTAAGTCTTAACGGGGAACAGGCGCGCAGCCAGGATTTTTTCAAGGAGGGGGCTTAACTTCAGAAGGGCACTTTTACACAAATTTATGGGGGCCAGGAGAAATTTTTTGAAATGTTGATCTTCCAAAACGCTATGTTTGAAATAACTTTAATATGCTAAATTTACAAACGAGACTACTGGGAAGAACACTTAAGACTGTAGAATGGTTGATAAATTAACTGGAATTCTGATAATTGGTACAAAAATAGTTCTTACATTGGAATTGGAATCCGAGGAAAAATTATTAAACCCCCCCCCCCCAAAAAAAAATAATTCAACTTTGTGAAAGGAGATTAAAAGGAATGAAATGTTTTCAAAAAATTCTGATATCTATGTCGTTTTTTGACATAAGATTATGAAATTTCTAATAACGATTCTTTAATTCGTACATACCAAGAAATCGAATGAACTCCAAAAGCTATAGGAAAAAGCAAAATTTTACACATTGCCATTTCCGTCAATTGTTAAAAACAAACCCTCGTTCAAAAAGATACATTTAAAATTCAAAAGCATCCTTTTTTTCAAATTAAATAATTTATAAAAGATAAACAGTTTCTACTTTTTCTTTTTTTTTATTACTTAATAATCACTAATGATTCAAAATAATAAATCAATTAAATAATTTATAAAAGATAAACAGTTTCTACTTTTTCTTTTTTTATTACTTCATAATCACTAATGATTCAAAATAATAAATATAATTTTTTGCCTGAAAGTGATTTATTTTGTGGGCTTCAAAATAAACAGGGTTATGATACCAGGATTGGAACACTCAAAGTTTTAATCACTGATGTTAACTTTTAAAATTCGTCAATACTTTTCCAAAGATCGACTGCTGATAATAATGAATGAATCGCTGATCCAATCACTAGAAATAAAATTTCACAGCACCATTTCTTTCATCGAAAGTAGCCTTATTGAACTAAATACTGAAATTTTGATGAAATGATCATACTTCTGCAAACCTCCGCTCCAGCTACTTATTACTTGGTCAATGTACGGAATAAATAAAGATATATGATTTGGCAGTTTCAGCAGGTTGGATTTCCCTAAATTTTTGTGTTTCGCCTTTCCGAGAACATTGATTTCAAAATCGTGATAAAAACTAAGCGCTTCTGCCTTTTTAACCCTTTCAGTCCCAATGGCAATTTGGCATCATCATTTTTGATTTTTTTTTCTGATCATCTATAGCCATTTATGATATCAAAAAGCATATCATTCGAATCTTCAAACTTTTTTTCTATTAGAAATTATTTTTTATTAATCCCAATAGATGTCAGCCCGACTATTTTTTAAAATTATAATCTAAAACATGATGATGCAAATGGAGTCGCTGCTACTGAAAGAGTTAAAGATAGAGGGAAAATGTTCTAATGCCTTTTCGCACCCATGCCTAAAAAACACGTTTAAAATCTTTCACTAGTCTATAGTGTGAATAAGTTATAGAACTTCAGTTACAGAAGCCTAGAAACAGGCAAAGGCAACTTTTTAAAGCCGTCGTCCGTTTATTTAGTAGTTTGCATGCAGTGCCAAAATTGGGACTTATGGGGCCAAGGACATTATATTTCATATAAATTTTTATGGCAACTATTTTTGGCACGCATTTCTTTCAATATTATTCTTAAGTAAATTTATGGCAGTGGGTGCCGCGGGCACGTGTCCCATTTGCCCTGCCAGAAATCAGGCTCTGTTTGCATGACAATCCGTTTTAATGCATTTTGGAAAGTTGTTATGAGCAACGTTTCGTTTTTCAGGAATATTATGCAAAATTGTCTTTTTGTCATAAAATACATTTTTGGTTATTTTATTTTTTAAAATTACACAAGTTTGGGCAAATTAATTTGGCAAAAGGGCACTTTGTCACGGTCAGAGGGGGGGCTCAAGCCCCCCGAGCCCCCTCCCTGGCTGCGCGCCTGACGGGGAATAGGGTAAAGCCCTCGATTCTCTCTGACTTAAGTAGCGACACTGTTTTCCCCGGCGCTTTTTGCCGCTTCGTATTTCGATTGGACGTCCAGAGTCACGTGAGAAAGATGCCACATCTTGGTGCTTCGGGAAATGAGGATTCAGTCGGCGGGGTGTTTTGAATGGAGATTTATTTCGGAATTGCGGTCTTGTGAGTGTCATCATTTTTGTTTTAGCGAAAAATATGTTTAGATAATTTTTTACCAAGCTAGTTTTAGACAGATGAAAAATTATTTCACACGAATATGCCGACTTTTTGTGCTTTTGGACGCGCAAACAGTTAAAAAAAGGATTAAAATTATATCGCTATTTTAAAAAATATGCTTTGATATTGATTTCAATAAAGATTAAATTTATTTTTTGAAACTGTAAATGTACATGACAACTTTCAAAAAGTGAAGAAAATGCCCTCTATTATTTATCTGGATTATTGCAAATATTATCTTAAGTAGAAGTAAACTTTGTTCTATTTGCACAAATAATTTATCTAATAATAACTGTGTAACGTCAAAACGATCGTTTTCAAAACATAAAGAATTTTTAAAAAAAGATTTTTTATCACTTAGTTTATGTTTCTGAAGAAGTATACAGCATTTTACTTCATTTAGAAAATCTTTTCAGATCCAATCAAGAGCAAATCCTACATGCAAAATTGAATTTAAAAACTTCTAATATTATCTGTAATGAAGCATTTCAAAGATTTCCCTCAATGTTGCGAATTTGTCACTAAAATTGTAAATTTTTTTGTAAATCATAGAGTGCACTTTTTAATCAAAAAGAAAAATAAAGCTTTGCAACACAATTTTTTTTTAAAAAATGTTATAGCAAGAGCATTTGCATGAGAGTGGCCGCATCAGAGATAATGTGATTGATATATTTTGCTTGCTAATAACTTTATTATTATTTATAAAATGTACACTTCAATTACTGTTATTAAACAAAATATGACATTTTTCGTAATTTCTGTTGCTTTATTGAGAAAATTTAATATTGCATACGCCCTAAATATTTGTTACAGGAGAATGTCTGTTTAGAAATTTAAAATTAATATTAGACAGGGGCTTTAATTTGAATTTAGTTTTAAAGAAACATACAAGTAAAAATGTATGTATTTTAAACAGGATTTTAGCGGACCTCCCACAACCCCCCAAAAACTAGTTGTTTTTTTATATAAGTATATAATATTAATTTTCCATGGTTAAAATAATTTTTTTTAGTTTAAAAATTTCATTATACATGTTAAAAATTTATTACTCCGGATTAAAGAAATGCAGTTAATGCTTAATTTACAAGCAAATCTATCATTTTGGCTGCTAAACGCGGACCCATTTAAGAATCGAAGGTTTAATATTTTAACTTCCTAATAATAAATAAAGAATCAGTCAAAGTCCTTTTTTGCTTTGAAAGAATGAAGTTGTATGAATTTAATTCGTTAAAGATATATTTAATAGTCTTTAAACAATTTGTAAAGAAAAGAAAGAGAGCGAAGTGCTAGGAGAAAAACGAAGCGAAGTCCGTTCCCCGCACTGGGAGAAAGTAACGTTCGGCACCAAGATGGCGGAAAATTGAGCTTGTCGCTACTTAAGTCAGAGAGAATCGAGGGCTTTAGAATAGGGGCGCGTATGTGAATCAGTGTTGATCCAATGGGGGAAAAACAATTTTCTCTTCCACATTTCTCCGGCTGTATTGAATATTTTTTACAAACGTTTCTTTTTTTTTATTAATAAATTAGATAACTTACATGCCTATCCTTCCCACTTATTGAAATCGCTTCGAATATCTTCTGTAACATTATTGAAAATTAAAAAAAATTATTGAAACCAATGGACAATTACAGCATTTTCCAAACATATTTTATTTCGATTAAGCATAGGGAGAAACTCCTTAATCTCGCATATTTCCGCTTTTTAAGCGCAACTTATTTTTTAATTAATTTTTAAAGTTTTTGGCGCGAAAACAGCGATGTCGTCATGTGACGTCATCTGTTACGAATTGGCTACCGCTCGCTACTGTCGTTCCGGTAATCGCAATAATGGCGCTTAGTGTTATTGTAGAGTCCGAAAAATCGCTCCGTTTGATGTTTATTTCTTAATTATGGGTTATAAGTACTGTATTGTGCAAGTGTACGAATACAACTGCACAAAAGCCCAGATAAATACTTCATTACCCAAAAATAAATATGCTAGAAACAAGTGGTGCAAAACCATTAAAACAAGTTTATTGCTTGTACGAAAAGCAAACTTTCTTATTTAAAAATGAGTTTTTCTGAATACAAAACACTTAAATAAGAAATAAAAATATACGTTAAACACTTGCAAGCTAATTTTGTTCATTTAATTGATGATGTTATTTCAATAAACACGGTTTTAAAACATTAATAATCTATTAAGAAAATGTAACAACATGTACCAATTTAAACTTTTTTTACCCATTAAACAGTATTTTGAAAACTTAAATCGCTAAAAATCTCTGTAATTGGTATAATATTGCAGAAATAATGAAAAATAACAGCCCTTCAGTTGCATTTTTGGATTATCATAACTTTCATTGCTGCACACAAGAACTGCTTGAAAAATACAAATGAATTTTGTGCATGGCAATTGAAATATTAATACATATTTAAAAATATGCATAGACCTGTGTAATGTTGGGTTTGAAAAGTTAGGTCTAGAATAGGTGGAGGTGTACAACAAAAAAAGAAACAGTCTTTAAAACAATAAATAGTGTCAGAGGGGTGAATATGAGTTTTTTCATGTGGTAATTCTTAGGCAAAAAATAAAAAACAAAAATTTAGCTGTTAACTTAAATACTCACTGAAAGTTGGAGTGTCATACATCAAAAGAAAGGTCTTGGAGTTTTTGCAAAAAAAAATGTCCCTAAAGAGTTTAGGGTCCAAATGCGTTAACATTGCATGCATCGACAAATGGCAGTTTTCACAAAGATAGAGGCCTGCATTTTAAAAAATATGCAAGTACCTGTGCCAAGTTGGGTTGGAAAAGTTTGGTCTAGAATAGGTGGAGGGCTACAACAAAAAAAAACAGGACTTTAAAACAATAAATAGTGTCAGAAGGGAAAAATTGGGTTTTTTCATGTAGTAATGATTAGGCAAAAAATAAAAACCAGAAATTTGGCTGGTAGTTTAAATACTCACTGAAAGTTGGATTGTTATACATCAAAAGAAAGGTCTTGGCCTCCATAAAAAGAAAATACCAAAAGTTTTGACACCACATGTCCCTAAAGATTTTAGAGTCCAAATGTATCTTTTAACATTGCATGCACCGACCGATGACAGTTTTCACAAAGATAGAGGCCTGCATTTAAAATATGCAAATGCCTGTGCCAAGTTGAGTTTGAAAAGTTAGGTCTAGAATAGGTGGAGGTGTACAATAACAAAAACAGGACTTTAAAACAATAAATAGTGTCAGAGGGGTTACTGAGTTTTTTCATGTGTATTGCTTAGGCGAAGAATAAAAACCAACATTTTAGCTGGTAGCTAAAATACTCACTGAAAGTGGGAGTCTTATACAGCAAAAGAAATGTTTTAGCGTCTAGAAACTGAATACAGGCAAAATAGTAGTAAATTAGAGCAGTACAGTTTTAATCTTCAATATAGCATTCAATGCTCTCAGCAAAGGGTATACCAAATTATGACACAATCATATTCGAAACATACAAGTTTACTTGCAGAAATGTACTAACTACAATAATTTCATTTGGCGAGACAGTAATGTGCATTTTTAATCAAATTTAAACATAGTTTTTCTGTCAGTTAATGTGTCAAAAACTGTATTTTTTTATAGTAAATATATTTTTATTAACAAATTCAGGAATTTAAATTAAGAAAGAGCATTTTTTAACTAAACTAGTTTGCTTTTTCTACTCTTTACTTTCCCATTTTGGTTTAAAATTATAAGATATTGAAAAACAGAAAAAAACAACATTCGAAATTCAAACCTTCGAAAAGGTAAACAAACGTTCACGAATTCGGAAGATTCCTCGGCTCATAACAGATGACGTCACGGCCAATGGCGTACCGGTTTGTGCATTTATTCTTTTATTAAATTACAGAAATATTTTTTTGAAATTTTAAGTTGATATTCGAAACCAGGAGCATTTTTTCTATCGGAACCAATAGTTTTTATAACACTTTGAAAAATATGCAAATTGTCCATTTCCAGAAGTGGGATTGTCGGGACCTTGTAAGTCAGCTACATTTATCACAAAACAAATCCGTTTGAAAAAAATTCAATACAGCCGGAAAAATGTAGCAGCGAAAATATTTTTCTTCCATTGGATTAACGCTGATGCACTTAGCTTTGGAGACCCGCGGTCTAGTGCACCCATTCCCCCTAAATGACAGATCTTCAAGACTAAAAATCTGAAAGTAGACATACCCAGGCCTTTCTTGCAAACATTGAGTGTAGAACCTGCTCTGACATTGGACGTTATGATGAGTAGGGCAGCCTTAGAGACGGTGGCAGAGCCGAGGACGACACAGAACGTGATGACGTAAACCAGGAGCTTTAGAGCTTTCAGAGTGATGTCGACTGTTCGAGAGACGGCTGTCTCGTCCTCCTCGGCTGGAGGAGTCACCACGAAGACATCCCAGCCCTTGACGTCATTGCGGCCACGGCTGGAAGAGAACATCATTGAACATTAATACACTGCTCAAAATAATGAGGTGAGCACTTTGCGTACTTTTTTTTAACCCTTTCAGTTCCAACTCTATTTTTAAATTCTAAAAATCTAAAATTTGTTAAATAGATTATGCATCCAGAATGGAATGGTAAAAAAAAATCTTAATTTTTAACTAAAATTTATGTGAGGAGAGGGGGGGGGGGATTAGAATCGTAACTTGATAAATTATTTTGTTAAAAACAATTTTTAAACATCTGAGAATGCAAGCGTGAAGAATTAAGGCGGTCAATTTATTTCATAAATTTTTTTTGAGTGAATTTTATTCTAACATGTTTTTCGTGTTTCCATTTAATTAAAACAAACATTTAATTCTTTAAAAGACATGATTCTTCCATCTAACGATAAATAACTACGAGTTCTACTTAGCGAGAAAAAATCGCAAGCTGACGATTCCAAATGGAATCATTGAAGGTGAAAGGGTTTCAACCATGGACAAAATAGATATCAAACTTTAAATTTTAGACTCGGTGTGGAAGCAAATTAGCATCATTGTCTTGATTCGATTATCAACGACAAACACCGTATGAAAATTATAATTTAATTAAACGTAATTAAATTGTGTCTACTTTTTCCCCTGTAAAACTAGTTTTATGTTCCTAGGACATTTCTAGAAGGGAAAAAAACATCAAGTCAATTTGCTTACGTTTTTTTTTTTTTTTAGATTTAAACACTGAAAACCTTGTACAGTACTTTAGTGTTATTAATTGAATACAACACTTTGATTAAGCGACAACTGAAGGTAATAGCTTAGAGACTATTGAAGTTAAAATATTTTTTAAACATTTAAACTTGTGACCGTAACTTTACTTTAAAAAAAATTTCTAATTTAAAACGTTTATTTTCTTGAGCAATAATTCACTTAACATTTAAAATAAATTTGTTAAAACTATTTGTCAATGAAATGAAAAAAAGGTATTGTAAAACTATTATTACGATAAGTAAAACTATTTCTTATAGACGTCTACAACAAATTGCCTAACAATAATTGCTGCAAAGTTACCTACTCGTAATCAAAAAATTTACAATAAATCAGCCATTATCCATATTTGTTTAATTGCAATCAAGTTTTCAATTAAAATTACTGAAAAAAGTGATCATAATTGCGTGTTATACTTGTTAACTAAGAATTACAAAATGTAGTTTCTTAATGTAATTTGTAAATACCATTATACGAGAGAATATGAAGACGTTCTAGAGTAGCTCCTTTTATTCTTTAAATTACTTTTACTCGAATGACTGCCTTTTTAAATGCGCTTTGATCATCAATAGAAGAGCCTTCAAGCAACGCCTTATTTGAAGGTTTTCTTTTGTAAAGAAAAACTTTCGCTAGAATTTTATAGAAAATAAACTTGCACACTTTTGATTTCGTAGGAAGATGCAGAAACTTTTGTAAACAAATTACGAAATGCTCGTATGAATCAATGAAAATGAAAATTATGAATGGTATTATGAATATGCATGAAACTTATAATCCAAAATCTTTCATTTGAATGAATTATTGTTTTGAATAGCCGGATGTATTTCATTCCCCCAATATTTTAAGAAAGCCAGAGTTTCTAGATATTATTAATATTAGCCTCATATTATTAATATAGATATATTATTAATATTAGCCTCATATCATGCATTTTCAAAAACCATATATGTGACTAAATGATCGTAATTGTAATTAATACGACACAATAAGACATAAGTTAATAAAAAACGCAAACTAATAAATTTAAATACATAAATATACACAATTTTACCACTGAACGCACCTTTACCACTGAATCTGAATTAGCAAGCATTCGTGGATATGATCGCGAATTTTTGCATAAGGAAACATCTGTTCATTAATGACATTATCTGTAATTTTAAAGGCACAAAAATTTCTCTTTACTAATTACATCATGAATACATTCATTAGCTTGATATATTATAACCTTTAACTCATGCTTTTAAATTAAATAGGATTAAATTGCGTAGTTGAGTTATCCAATTTGCATACGATGTTAATTTCCATAATTTGTAACCATCTTAAGTTTTCTAAAATTAGATAATCTCTTAAGTGTATGCAAACTTATTACATTTAAAATTGTTTTTTTTATGATTACTTCGAAATATATTCTTAAACTTGAATTCGTTTAAATGTAACAGTACGCTGTGTAGAGTTCATATATCAGCCAAGTATGTGACACATAATGTATTAAATACTTACATTTCTCATAAATTTTATACATGCAAATATTTTTCGCTTTTCAGCTTGTTAAATGTTAACCATGAAAAGGCAGTAGTAATATCACTCGAGAACGAAATAACTGGGTTCGAATTAAAGTACCACCAACCGGGGCTTAAAATTAAAGAGTACACGGGAAGAACCGATTGATCTCTTTATAGTCTTTTCGAAATTGTGTCTGCTTGGCGGACATTGGCGACCGAAAACCGGTTTCTCTTTCGGTTCTTCATTTGCTGTACAAACGCGAGTGTCGTAACCACCTCTGGCGTGAATCAGGGTTGCCGCGAAAGATAAACAAAGCGAGTAACCGGCTTCTTTTCGACAGTTTAGGCTATTTCTCGCTATCATCCCCAAAGAGGCTATTAAGGAAACCCTTCTACGAAATAAAGCGGTTCTTCCCGTGTACTCTTCAATTTTGAAGCAATATTATGACAAGTCCATCAGCTGCCACCAAATATGTATGTTTTTGACACTAATATGCTTTTAATTCAAAATTAAATATTTTGTTTAATCGGCCTACAATATGCATCATTTTATTAAAATACATAACTATTTCAACAGATTTTTAACTAACACTTTGTAAATGTTGCTACGGCTATATCCTAATCACTTCGGAAAGATATCCTATTAATATATCCTTCATATTAATATTTTGCCAACAATGTAAGCTTAAAATTATGTTTTGAAATGAGTTTTGAAAAAAAAAAATAACGTTTAACATTTAATGAGAGGCATGTCTTTAGTAGAATTTGAGGTTTGGAGGGTTAAAAATCTACATTTCTGAAGATATATGACAAGCCATGTTTTTCTTGTAATAAATAGCCTATTTGGACATTTGCTTTTATGCAAAATGTTTTATTAATTAGCCTTTGAAACCACTTGCAAGACCTTCGAAATCCGCTCGACCTTCCTGCTCATCATTTTTTAAAAAATACAATAAATAAATCGACTGCCTTGGTATCGGTAGTTTTGGGAAGCTTGAGCAATCCAGTTTATAATAGAAAAGTTACAATTTATAATACGAAGTTGTGAAGTAAAGAATCAAAGAGCTGGAATATAGTCTAAGAATAAAGTTGAATTATAGAAAGATACGGACTCTGGAGTTGAAGAGGGTAAAACTCATCTTCGCATGTTCACAGAATTTCGCCTTGCGGTTTTTTTTTGTCCGCCCGATAGCTTTTCCATTGCCACACCAGCCTACTCGAAATCGTAGGCGTACTTAATGGACTGCAGAGCCTTAGCCGAATCTAAATTAACGGGAATAAACTTCAGGTAGAGGAAACACCGTGCCCTGCCGCACAGCAATCTACACTGCTTTAACCCTTTCAGTCCCAAAAAATTACTACACTACAGAAACATCTGATATTCACAAAATAAGCTTATTTTAGGTCAAATATACGAATTCCATAAGAAAAAAAATCCACTTAAATTTTTTATATGGTTTTTGAAACAATGCCAAAATTT
This sequence comes from Hylyphantes graminicola, assembly GCA_023701765.1. Taxonomy (NCBI): domain Eukaryota; kingdom Metazoa; phylum Arthropoda; class Arachnida; order Araneae; family Linyphiidae; genus Hylyphantes; species Hylyphantes graminicola. The sequence continues at coordinate 5,828,040 of CM043122.1, forward strand.
CTTAACTGTGGAAAACAACAAAATAAAAATATATATTACCTAAAAACACTTCGAGTTATATATTTTAAGGTATCTGACCATATTATTAAAAAAAATTTAGTAATTATTTTAACCGAAATAGTTTAAATTGTGTTTTAAATATGTGGAACTGAAGTGAACTTATCAAAAATCAGGAGAAACGCTTGTTGACTATTTTCTAAATAAAAAAAATAGTTCTGACTTCTATTGAGATTAAAGTAAAATTTTGTCTGATAGAACAAAGTGTGAAGAATCGAATGATATGTGTTTGGATGTCATAGCAGGACATAAACATTTTGAAAAAAATATTGAAGGTGATGATGCCAAATGGCATCACTGGGACTGAAAGGGTTAAACAATTAGGGGAGCACTTTGCGCACTTTTGTTTACCCGTCCAGTTGCAACTTCTTATTTTTTTTTATTATAAAAATCTAAAATTTATGAAATAGATTCCTTATGCATCCAGAATGAAATGGCAAAAAAAGGGAAAAAATCTTAATTTTTTAACTTTAAGGGGAATTTTTTTTTATAACTTTTGAATTGCAACAATAATGCATTAAAAACGTTATTTGTTTAAAAAAAAAAAGTAAGCATCAATTTTTAAACATCCAAGAATGTAAGCGTGAAGAATTTTGGGTTTATTTCATAAGTTTTTAGGAGCGAATTTTATTTTAAATGTTTTTCATATTTTTTTAATTGAAACAATTATTTAATTCTTCAAAGGACATGATTCTTCTATCAAACGATAAATAAGTGCGATCTCAACTTAGTGAGAAAAATCGCAAGCTGATTATTCTAAATTGAATTATTGGGGGTGAAAGGGTTTATGCGCTCCCCTAATTGTTTTGAACAGTGTAGATGAGACACCGTAAGGAAAAAACGCTGGAAATTTGAAGAGCTTATTATTTACGTACACACAACCATCCTTTAAAAGTTTTAAAAAATTAGCCCCTTACTCTTATATCTTCGCTCCAGCAGTACACGTACTTGGACCCTTTATAGAATTCATTTCACAACTTCAGTTTACAATTTTTCTTGGTACTAACTTTTTTATTATAAAATAAGAATGTTCAAGCTTTTCAAAAACACCGATACCGAAGCAGCTGATTTATTACTAGCATTGACGTAAATGAAGTACCAAGAGAGTCAAATAGATTTCGGAAGATTTGGAAAAGCGGTTGATTTATCGGACATAATGGATCAAAACTATAGTTTAAGGACGTTTATTCGTTACTTGTTCAGGAAGATGAATCATGATTTTTCACGCACTATATCCATTGCGTATATACTTAATTTGTTAAACATTAAATCTCTTGCAATTAGAAGACAGTATTAGTTTTTAATTCATGTAATAATATTGATTGCCCTCATTTATTGTCACAGGTTTATTGGTTCTTCCTTTCTCACTGCGTAAAAGACGTTTATTTTTAAACAGTTTGGATTCTACCACGTACGCTTTTTATTCTCTTGTTTTCATCGTTTTATTTACGATCTAGAGCTGTTTATATGTTAGCAAATGTTTTTGAAATCAACTGTTTTGTGTCCGTTTTAACTTTTTTTAATTTATTTTCTATAATTGAGAGATTCTCCAGAAGTTACTACACAATAAAAGTAAAATGGACTATTAATCACAAAAGAGCCGACTGCTTTTCTGAGCAAAACCTCAAATTCTATTAGCTCGACGTGACCTTCAGCAAATGTTAAACGCATTTTTCAAAATTATTTGACTAACACTTCTAAATACAGATACATAATTGTTTGAAAAAGATGTTTATATAAAGAATGTATGTAAATGGATTTTTTCAGGAGTGAAGAGGACAGGAGAACGTTTCGGTAAAAAAAAATAGGACTACACTGCTCAAAACAATTAGGGGAGCACTTTGCTTGCTTTTGTTTAAACTATGCGCTCCCCTAATTGTTTTGAGCGGTATATATAATATATATACACTATATATCCCACTGGTTAGAAACAAGCCAACTTCCCGTTTTTCAACCTTATGCCGAGCCCACACAAAATGAGGGGTCATTCACTTTGAGTCCAAACACTCGATTTAATTGTGACTCCGTGTGTGTTCGTGTGGGGTGGACTGACTTCGTGAGCCCCACCTCAGCTGCGAGTCATACTCAGCTGTCTGCACTTACATAGAAAACTGGGAAGTGGATTGGGGCTAGGTTGAAATATCGTCGCACTACACTCTTAAAACAAACGAGCGAATTTAACTCAATCCGAGTAATTTTCACTCCTCCAGTCTTGAAAATGCACTTCTCCGAAAGGAGTGGATCCGTTGTGTGTTAAACCTCCAACAGGATCACTCCAAACGATTTTAACTCAGTCTGAGTTAATATTCACTCCTTTCCAGTGTCGAAAATGCACTTCAACTGGAGTGGATTTCACTCTTGATTTAAGAGTGTAGAGCTACACGAGGACTATTGGCGCAGTGGTGGTGCTTCGCATTGCAGAGCAACAGGTCCCGGGTTTGAAACCCGAGTTAGGAGATGTTCACTCAACCTTTCATTTCTTAATAGGGTCGATAAAATGAGGACCAAGCATGCTTGGGAACTAAACACTGAGGGTCACTCGTGAGGTTGACCATCTAACTGGGCCTAGCACTTCATCGTCACCATTAAAGTGCAAAAATCTTCTCTGAAGATAACTAACCGAATATATAACAGTTAATTTTTGCAAGGAGCAATTATTTAACTGGTTTTGAACATCAGATAATTAGAAGATAAAATTAGTATCTTTTTGATAGCTTAATATACAACTGAAGCCTCCATAATCTCCATTTTGTGCATGAAAAATTAATAAGAGTAATTCCATTACAAGCATTTGAGTTGCTGTAAATTTAACGAAAAATTCATATTTAGAAACTTAAGAGCTTATCTGTCGTTTTCAAACAATCAAGTATTTAAGGGGTCTAAGGAGTCTTAAAAATGTGCAAAGAAGGAACTACAAAGCATAGTTTGATCTTTCATGTAATTTTTTAACTACTCAATATACAAGTATAATTTTTTTATATGTAGTTCTACAAGATTTATTTAATATGAAACAAATTTTAAAATTTATGAAACTTTAACCAAAACTAAAATAAGTGATATTAAACATAAAGCTATTTGAACACATTGTGATTAGGCTTGCGCGGCAAATTGTGAGGTCAAAATTGAAGACATGACCAAGAAATTGACTTTATATTGTACAAATATGTACAAACTAGAACTTATACCTAAATTCTCAGCTCAATTTTAATTAGAAATAATTTTTAAAAAAATTTTAAATCAAAATTCAAAAAAATTTTATAAATTTTTTTAGAAAAAAGTTCTTAAAATAAATTCTAATTAAAATTGAGCTGAGAATTTAGGTATAAGTTCTAGTTTGTACATATTTGTACAATATAAAGTCATTTTCTTGGTCATGTCTTCAATTTTGACCTCACAATTTGCCGCGCAAGCCTAATCACAATGTGTTCAAATAGCTTTATGTTTAATATCACTTATTTTAGTTTTGGTTAAAGTTTCATAAATTTTAAAATTTGTTTCATATTAAATGAATCTTGTAGAACTACATATAAAAAAATTATACTTGTATATTGAGTAGTTAAAAAATTACATGAAAGATCAAACTATGCTTTGTAGTTCCTTCTTTGCACATTTTTAAGACTCCTTAGACCCCTTAATAAGCCTGAAAACAAACTAGAAAAACATGAAGACCTTGAGAAAGGTTTTATTTTTGTGAGTTGATAAACTCTTCCAAGTCTTCACAATACATTATCTCAAAAAGGTAGCGATAAGCTACATTTTAGAAACTCATAAAAACTATTCTCAACCTCCACAGTCGAGGCTTATCGGGTTTCTTTCATTGAAAGATTCATCATTACATTCAACAGATAAAATGGTTGCAAACATACATTTTAAAGCTACAATCACTTTCGAATGTAGAAACTTCACTGCTCAAAACAATTACGGGAGTATTTTTGAGTACTTTGGTTAGCGCTTTCAGTTCCAACTTTTTATTTTAAAAATCTGAGATTCGTGAACAATATTCATAATGAAATGTTAAAAAACGGGGCGGGGGGTAATGCTCTAGACTGGGAATTTTTAATAGTAGCCAGTGGCTACCAGAGTGAAAAAAAATGGTAGCCACATTTCGATTTTTAGTAGCCAGTTTTAAATTTCAGTATATGCGACAAAAAGAAAGTGCGACTTTCCACAAAAGAAAATTTTATTAATGGCATTTTTTTGATATGATAAGATTGAAAGTAAAAAAAGTATCATACAAAATATGTAGTATTATGTGATTGGCCATTATTGTTATTATGTACAATCAGTTAAAATTAAAAAATTATCGATGAAAATTATTTTTATGTACAATCAGTTCAACTACTATTAGTTTCGGAGAATTCTTGACGTCGTCGCCCACGATCCACGATTGTTCATGAAATTTTCTCATATCAAAATTGTTTAAATGAATAGTTGAGATCTCAGATATAAATCAATCACCTGTAGATTGCCGAAATCGTAAAGCAAAATTTAATAATCAAATTCGCATTTAAGATTTTCACCGCCCAGCATTTACGTCACACGGAGGAGGATGGAAAATTTCACCGATGAGCAACAACTGTCATCAAGTCTTTCTGCCCGACAGAATCGAATCGGAGCGTTTTATTTTTTTAGAAATGCAGCTTCAGTATTAATTATTTGTTAAACAAAAAGGAAAAATTATGATCGCCACATTTGGCGACTGGGATTCGATTTTTAGGTAGCCACTTTCGATGTAATAGTCTCCGGTTGGTGACTGGCGACCGCTAATCTAGAGCTTTAGCGGGGGGTATTAATTTTTTAACTAAAATTTAACCGGGGGATCTGAAATCATAACTTTTGAATAAATAATAACAATAATGGTTTTCCAAACCATTTGTTAAAAATTGTTAAATTCAATCTAAAAGTCTATGCATGAAGAATTTAAAGTCAATTTATTTTCTAAAATTGTTTCCGAGTGAATTTTATTTTACCCCGTTTCTCATATTTTCATTTATTTAAAACAAACATTATTTAATTCTTAAAATTCATTATTCCATCTTTAAACGACATTCTTCCATCTAAATAAGTGCGAGATTAACTTATATAGGCGAGAAAAAAATAGCAAATGGAATCATTGAGGGTGGAAAGAGTTTAAACCATGCGTTCCCCTAAATGTTTTGAGCAGTGTAGAATGAAAGTAGCAGAATGAAAGAAGTTCTACCCGTCACGAGACTTAGTGCCAAGTCATGTGAAGGTCATTCTTTTCAATCACCCTGTATTTGACTTTATACTTAATTGTTTCAAACTAAGAAAGAATAATTAAATCAGTTCTAAAATTTAGTTTTCGGAACAATTAAAAAGATTTGAAGTAATTAAATAGTAGTAGTATAGAGATATTTGCTCTTCCGGTTTGGGCTGCTTGATCTCTATGATCCTGGGTGAGTAGTTAAATATTAATTAGCAATTAAAATGCAGAAAATATTCGTTAGATTTTAACAAAAGTGGTTTTGGTATAACAATATATTAAAAATTACAGCCCATAAATGGGTCCACTTCGGAAAGTATAGCTTTGAACTCGCTTTGTTCAGAGTTCCATTTATTTAGTGGTCACTCATTGAAAGAGTAAAAAAAATAAGCAGTTTACCCAATGAGACCTCAAAATCACACCATTAGACTAGCCAAAAGTGTGATAATGCCTATGGCGATAAAAGACTAGAAACACATATATAAAAGTTATTTGCATGTGTAAAAGAGCGGACAAGAATTTTTCATAAAACAATAGCGGGAATATAAATTTAGCGGGAATGAATAAATAGCGGGATCGAATATTGCCGGGTCAGCATTTTTTGGGTTAACTCCATGTAAAACTGCCCTTTCTGTAGAGTAAGTCCACGTTTGTATGAAGTGTATCACTACAACTTTTAACATAAAATGAAAGAAAATAAGCAGAATAGCTGATATACACTTATTGCAATTAATTGATGTAACTATTTTTATTTAATTTTATTTGTTTTGAAAATTTAAAAAGCTTTGTTGAATTGCGACTTACACCACAGTTACATGGAATTAGCCCTTCGTAGTCATAAATTGACCCTAATTTGATAAAAATGACATTCTTAAAACAAACCAGTGATTTTAACTCAGTCTGAGTTATATATATTCACTCTTTTCCAGTGTCAAAAATGCACTTCACCTACAGGAGTGGATTTCACTCCTTTGTTTTAAGAGTACAGTTATTAAAGACTCACCTGCCATACGAAGTCTCGTTGAGCGGCGTTTTTTCATCGTCTTCATCAACAGAGTCCTCGTCAGTCATTGGGAGGTCAGTTTTCAGTGGAATTGGAGCCATGCCTCTTCTAGGACCTGCCACAAGTAGAAAAGTTTGAGTTAAAAAAAATTAAGTAGATTTTGACTACAACTAGAATTATACAGGGTGAGGCAAACTAAACCGGCCCCGAGATGGAGATTAGAATACGACAGAAATGTTGCCAAGTCTAAAACCAATACAAAAACAGGCTTACTCACTGAAGCTATTGATCGCTTCAATATTAAGCCCAAGCAAACGCTTGGCGACTTATTTGCCGGCAACTACGCTACGCTTTTAAGGGGTCATAGGAGTCTTAAAAATGTGCAAAGAAGGTACTACAAAGCATAGTTTGATCTTTCATGTAATTTTTTAACTACTCAATTTATAAGTATATTTTTGTTATATGTAATTCGATAAGCTTTATTTAATATAAAGCAAATTTTAAAATTTATGAAACTTTAGCCAAAATTAAAATAAATGATATTAAACATAAAGCTATTTGAACACATTGTGATTAGGCTTGCGCGGCAAATTTTGAGGTCAAAATTGAAAAAATGACCTAGAAAAGGACTTTATATTGCACAAATATGTACAAACAAAGACTTATACCTAAATTCTCAGCTCAATTTTAATTGGAAATTATTTTAAAAACTTTTTCTAAAGAAAAGTAATAAAAATTTTAAAATTTTGATTTTAATTTTTTAAAAAATAATCTCTTATTAAAATTGAGCTGAGAATTTAGGTATAAGTCTTTGTTTATACATATTTGTACAATATAAAGTCATTTTCTTGGTCATTTTTTCAATTTTGACCTCAAAATTTGCCGCGCAAGCCTAATCACAATGTGTTCAAATAGCTTTATGTTTAATATCATCTATTTTAGTTTTGGCTGAAGTTTCATAAATTTTAAAATTTGTCTTATATTAAATAAATCTTATAGAATTACATATAAAAAATTATAGTACTTACATATTGAGTAGTTAAAAAATTACATGAAAGATCAAACTATACTTTGTAGTACCTTCTTTGCACATTTTTAAGATTTTAAAATTTTTTTAAACTCCTATGACCCCTGAAAAGCTAGTTGAAATGGAATATAAACAAGGTTAGTAGAGCTGATCAAGATTTAGTGATTATTTGATTGTTTCGATCGTTATTTATCCTAGAGAATCGGACCATTTTGTATTTGGTAATACAAAACATTCTAAATTGATTGCAAGACCCTAAATTTGCATTATGGGACGTCTTCATACAATACGAACTAAGATCTGAATTCGCCACTAGTCTATGAGTAGCTCTAATGTGAAGCTTATCCGATCCAACCAATGCAAAAACAGGTTTCAGGCGGCTTCAAGAGTTTTTCTCGCCAAGGATTTTAACGTATTTCCATCTCTAGCTCGGGGCCGGTTTTGTTTGCCTCACCCTGTACTAGAGCTTAACTACAAGTAGAATTACACTAGAGCTTGCCTACAACTAAAATTACACTAGAGCTAAACAAGGCTCTTTATTGGCGATGTTTCTAATTACGTAATGCTGTTAAAGAGTCCAAGAAAATGAAATCATTTAACATATTTGTATATATACCAGTGATACAAAATCTAATGACACCCGAGAGTTTTCAAATATGGAATATACAACACAGATACAAATATTAACTCAAATTCCCTAACGATTTCAAAATTTAAAAACGTTTGTTAATGTTATAGCAATGATTGATTGACCTAGTAAAAATTAAATTACTTTCAACATTTTATGACTATTTGATTTGGAAACTATGTAGAAAAATGTATTGTCTATGCACAATTACTGAAATGTCATGATTTATAAAAAGCAAATGGTTCCCGAGTGTCGGTTTGAATCTTACTTAAACGACTACTCTGCTGTAATATAAAATAATTTTCACATAAAAACAAGCGAAACGTTAAAACTTGTTTTTATTGCCGTGTGCAAGCGAATAGCCACTCCAATTTTTAAATCATAAAAACAAATAATTGAAATACTATATTGATTGCCAGTAATAAAAACTTAAATGTAACTTAAGTTCTAAATTAATGTTACTGAAATACGTGGCGCAATTGAAATTTGCAAAATTCATAGTACGCCTCAGCAAACGCGTCAAATGCCAATCTAAGAATTTATTCACAATTGCAATGATGCTCAAATTTAATACGATTGCAACAATTTTATGTAACTTTATGTAAATATTAAGGAATTTTTTAAATGTTTCCTGTACTTTCTGCATTTATGCATCAAAATTTCTATAAAACTTCTATTGCACAAGAAACGGAATAAAGCATCAAATTTTAATGTTTTGCAATTCGACAACACTACCTGTTAGCTCCTTCCGAAACTCCTCGAAGTTATGCTGTTTAAAAAGCGTTGACTGATTTTAACATACTTATATAGGTTTTTTTATGTGCAGGTATGTTGGTTGTGTTTAAAAATTAACTAGAGCTTTACTAGTACTAAACTAGAGCTAAACAATTAATGCCTGAGTTTCGACTGCGCCATATAGGCGATGGGTTTCGAAAAGTTCTTTAGTATTGTATAGGAACGACTCGTACTGAAACCCTCCAATGAAGGAGAGTTTGATGTTTCATCACATGGATTCGGCCACAGACTATCATTTGGGTTAGAAATCCTGTTCGACCTCTTTTTTTCCCTAATGGGGATTTTGGCATTCCATGGATTCGATGGCTCATGTAAACGTGCCTTTTGATGGGTTTAGCATGTATGGAAAGGCCTAGAAGCAATGCCTCGTAATTGAAAAAGACTTAAAGAAATGGAAAGAATTTAATATATACTTTATGCACTAATAAACTAAATATAATTTCAATTATGATTTTTCAACTATGGTAATATACAATATTAGGCCTGCAACAACAGCGTTTTAAACGCCGACCCGGCGGCGCAGTGCTTAAGGTGTTACCCTTTGGAGATCCTTGGTCCGGGTTCGAATCCCGATCAGGCATGTATGTTTGTGTTTGTCGAGTATATGCGGAGTACGTGCTCGTTAAATCTGTTGGGTCCGAAAGTCTTGTGGACGGTCATTGCGCAGTTTCCCACGGGTACAGGTTCCTGGAGACTATTTCCGTCCCCTACAGGGACATGTCTAAATTGTGGAGTTGGCGCGCGATAGATGGTAGCATCTGTCGCGTATGTGTGTGTGTTGTGTCTGTTTTACTTGACAAAGGCGGGTATATACACTGCTCAAAACAATTAGGGGAATGCATGGTTTAAACCATTTCGTCCCCAATGATTCCATTTGGTATCATCAGCTACCGATTTTTTCTCTCACTAATTTGAACTCGTACTTATTTATGGTTAGATGGAAGAATCATGTCTTTTTAAGAATTAAATAATGTTTGTTTTAATTGAATGAAAATATGAAATACATGGGAAAATAAAATTCACTCCCAAACACTTTTATGGACATAAATTGACCCTAAATTCTTCACGCCGGCAAGAAGTCTAAAATTTTATTTTACTTTTTTTTTTTTACAATTAAAATTTTGAAAAAAGTATTTTTATAATTTATTCAAAAGTTATGATTTCAATTTTTTGCCCCTTAAATTTTTATTAAAAAATTAAGATTTGTTTCCCTGTTTTTTACCATTTCAATCTGGATGCATAAGGAATCTATTTCACAAATTTTAGATATTTATAATAAACATTAAGAAGTTGGAACTGGACGGGTAAACGAAAGTACGCAAAGTGCTCCCCTAATTGTTTTAAGCAGTGTATAAAAGCGGGTGTCTGACCAAGCACACAAGCCTGAAAATATATGTCTACCAACCAACCAAGGGTTTTAAACGCGTGCAGACAGCAGAGTTTGAAGTGATTTATAGTTTTGATGCCGTAAAAAGAAAAAATAAATCCATTTTTGAGTTTTCAATTTTACTTTTCCAAACAAAAGACATGTATGGAAGAGCGCAGAGATGACATTCCCTTTGTTCTTCGCTTTAAATCAACGAACTCTTACGAAAATGTAAATATTTTTTAACTTATATATATCACTACTTTTATATATATCAATAAAAATAATGAAACGACGGTTTTTTTTTCTATAATAAAACTATCTTTTAAACAAAACTTCTTTAAATATTTTCCTCTTCACGGTTAAGCGTTTTCTAGAATAGTTCGGGGGAAAAAATATCGATTCCACCCAAAACTACCAAAAACCCGACTAATATAAAAAGTATATAATTACAACTTTTGAATGGAAACATGCCAAGCGAAAAATAAAAACAATTCCGAAAGCCGATCCATTTGAAGTAATTGTATCAAAATGAGTTCTAAATACTGTTTATAGGGTAAAAAATGAGGTGGCGATGTTAAGCATTAGAACAACTAGCACTTTTTAACCAGTTATTTCTATTGACTAAGATAGCAGTGTGGCAGATGTTTGACTGATTGCAAATTTTTATTTTTGTATTTTTTTTTCTAAAGTTTTCGTCTTTGCAAAGACCTTTGGAAAAGCTTTGAAATTCTGTACGTGTTGTATTGGTGTATTTTTGTAGTTTGAATTAGTAATGTAGACATGGGTGTCGCCATTATCTGGCAATATCTAAAGCGTCGTCAAGTCAGACAGACACAGACAGGGGGCTGGGGAGCCCAGTCGGTTGCGAAAGGTCCCAGGTTCGGGCATCGCCAAAATAACTGCCGACCTATAAACGGCCCGTGGCCCGTGCAGCCAAAAATGTCCGACGAATACTACCCGTGTAAGGGAGTGCACGTTAAGTATTCTTTAAAGCCCTAGCTCTGCGTACGATGTCGCCCTTAACGGTTGCGTTGGGTGCATATCCAGGTGTCGACTTGTCGCTTGACTGTGGTTCTAAAATACGACGTCCGTCGCCAATAGCACCCTCGTGTAGCTCTAGTGCGCCGATAATTCCCCCTCCCCCGTTTGTCTGACTTGATGAAAGTATTCCAGTCTGCTTTCATTGCTCATTTTTACAAATGTGACGTTCACGTCTCATAACAATAGTCAAAAGATAAAAGGTACAAAAAAGAACTGAAATGACAAACAACTCTTTTCCCCAAACACAAACTCTTCAATCAAAATGAGGTTTGAAGACGAAATGAAGCCGAGAATGGGAATCGTTCCTAAAGGTTGGTGGGCTGACCTTGAAAACACAATCTGGTGGATTTTGGGGTCAGCAGTGGCGTTCGCCATACTCCTTTGATAGAGCGAGATTAACATCGGAAAGGAAGTGAGTCTTTGTCTGTGAAGACCTTTTGCAATGTGTGGACGAATATAGCAGTGGCCTTTGTACGTTCTGACCAGTGGCAGAGGTTGAAAGGGTTAGCACCTCGATTGTCGACGTTTGAATGCGGGAATAGCTGCGGAAACAAGATACTGATTGCCTGCATTTAGAAGGATCGTGTACGAATTTTTAAAAGTATGCATTGCAGTTCTGTTCTGAAAACATAAAATAACTATTGTTGGCTAGTACGATATAATATGAAATATGTGTATGCTACTACGATATAATATGAAATATGTGTATGCTACTACGATATAATATGAAATATAATATGTCAGTCAAATGACAGAACCAGCAATGTGAAAAAACACGGAGATGGAAAACTGGGTATATTCTGTTAAGTTAACGTGCTTTATTTAATTTGATTTATATTTCAAATTTAAAAGGCTTTTAATCTCCTCTTAAATTGTGACTTACATTACATTCACATAGAATTACCCCACTGTCTTAACCGACTTGTTTATTACTCCCCCATTTTATAACTCATTAACTCCTTTTTTTTGTTTTCCAACTAGATCAATTCCAATGGCCACATTCCCCATTGTATCCTAACTCGCATGCAGATAGATCTTTGATGCAAGTGTAACCATAGAGTTGAGAAGAAGTTGGCGATGCGTGGCCGGTAATAAAGTGAAGCCGTCGCCAAGTAAGCCCAAAAAAACTGCTCACTCAACGAGCTCCATGTAAAGCTCTTCCTTTTATTCTTCGAAAAGCGTTGATTGAAAATCTAAAAAATATTCTTCTTGTGCAGTTGTAGACGGTAGCGCGAGATCTGAATTGACCCAAAATAGTTATCTTTACCTGAACGGCACCTGATCGACACCTGAGCGAGCACCCAACGGAACTTCGAGCGACATCGTACGCTAACGCCGTCGAGACTTTCCACTCCACAGATTTAACAAGCACGTATATCGCAGTGTACTCGGGCAGCCTGGTTATTTTTTAGAGGATTTTTTTCCACCAGCACGAATACGCCTATTACGGCTAGAACAAAGACAGAACCAAGAACCTTCTCGGTGAGAGGCTCGCTACTTACACCTCTCGGTCACCGGGGGTCCTCCGAGATAGTTTAGGTTGGGTTGGGTTGGTAGACATATATATATTCAGGTTTGTGTGTTTGGTCAGAGACCCGCTTATAAACTTTTGTCAAGTAAGACAGACACAACACAGAACGCATAAGTGGATCCATCTAATTTTTAGAGACAGAGGCCAACTGGAGGATTCCCAGAATTGACTTGTCTTCCCAGAGGTATTGATTTGGTATGGGAACTTGGAGGACTTTGTGACCACGACGGATTTAAAGGGAACCAGTCACCATTAGCGTTCACGGGGGACTCGAACTCGCAACCTTAGGGATGCCAGTCCAAGACCTTACCGACCACCCCCGATATAGTTTGTATGGGCTTACAACAAAGCGATCAATGGCTTCAATTGGAAAACCGGGTTTTGCGTTGGTTTTGTGCCCGGCAGCCTACTAACTTCTTCTTACCTACGAGTGTAACACTTTTTCGACTTCCTATTCTGTCCATTGAAACACCATGGGCCAGAAGCCACACACACGCCAACTTTCTCTGACCGGTTTCCCTCCTCTTTTCCCACGATGAACCTAATCTAGTTGTAATTATTTTGCTCCATTTTTTTCCTTCGCGATAAATTGTAAGAACTGCCGATAACACGGATAAATTAGCCACATTTGCATCCGACACATCCTGTGCCCGTTCAGAAGTGTCTCGTGTGTCACGCTCTTAAAACACGATTTATCTTGTTGGCCTGGGAAGTTTTTTAGGGCTATTAGCAGTGGCTGGGCTGATTAATGGGGGTGTTAAAAGAAAAGAATTGAATTTTGAACAGTAGAACACCAATTATCCGAAGCTAACTCTCCCCCCCCCCATCGGAAAAAGTTATATTAAATCAATTACATAATGTACTTATAAAATAACGCTCGCTATTCGGAGTGGTCTGTAGCTTGAATGAATAATCCAAATGCATCAAACATTAAGACACTTACTAATCAAGAGGGGGGGGGGAGAGAGAGAATGGAATCATAAAAAATATATAATCATTAAAAATAATGATAAAAAAGAATAATCATAAAAAACTAACTCGTCTCTTGACTAAGTGGATTTCCATGCCAAAGTTTATTTATTTAATTATGGATTTTGATTTAAAAAGTTGAAATGACACCGTAAGCATAAACAAAAATAATTTAACGCAATCATTCAAATGTGATATTCTTTTTTTATTTAACTCAATGTCGACCTAGAAACTGTTGTGGTCAGATTCTAAAATTAAAAGTAAATGATTTTCAAGTTTCAGAAATTGATTTTCTCTCCTACGAGAATTTATTAACCTACAAAATATTTCAATCCGTGTTTATAGAACAGGATTAAAGAGGATTTTAAACAATGAAAGAATTAAATTATAATTTATTTTAAAATATAATTAATTTTTATTTAAATCTTTTTTAAAGCTTTAAAAACAATATTCTGAAAAGTAAATATACTTTATATTGTTTTCAAATAATTACTTTTAATTAAGTTTATTAAATACTTGGCTTATATTTGACTTAAACCATATCGACCATTTACAAGAAAAATGTTTGTTTTTTTTAATGATTTGTAATTTTTTGTGTAGCTTTTATGTAATTTCTCATGTAATGTTTTTCTTTTTTTTTCATTATATACATGTATAAGGTGTCCGTAGAAGAATGTCCAAGTTTCAGATTGTAATAGTATCGGTTGTAATCGTTCGACAGTTGTGGTTGAAGGTGACAAATAAATAATAACTCAAACAGAGTCACACAGTTACCCCGCGATTTACCGACCTTGAAAGGCAGAATTGTACAGGCTGTTGCTTCTATTACTCCGGACTAGTGGCAGAAAGTATGGGAAGAATTGCATTTTCGTTTGAATGTGAGCCGTATCACTAAAGGCGCACACATTGAGCACTTATAGGGAAAACTAGGTTGGTTTTCCCTTCAATTTCATGTATGATTTGTTATATTTAGTGTAAAATAAACTCCTGTAATATATACCATTAAAACTCGGACATTCTCTTACAGACACCCTGTATATTTTTATGCATTAGTAAAAAAAGATTAGCTTGATGACATGCTAGAATATTTTGTGAAAACATTCCTGTCATACGTGACTGTTGACAATGTTTTATTCAATTTTCAGATGCGTCATATGAAGCTTTTGTGAATCGCTAAAATGATATCATTTCCTTTAAATGAGAAGATATGAAGGTAGTATTTTCATGATATGCATTTCGCAGTTGAAAAAAGAAAGGGATAGTTCGTGATAGTAATTTTCTTTCGCAAAAAAACCACAGAAGCTACTCCCGAAGTGAGAACGTGAGTTCGTGGTGGCTTGTGAGTGATTGTCAAAAAGTTCTGCCGTACACGTGAAAAAAGAATGATTTGATGATAAAGATTAATAAGAGAAAACCACTCTCTC
The DNA here is from genome assembly GCA_023701765.1 of Hylyphantes graminicola. NCBI lineage: Eukaryota > Metazoa > Arthropoda > Arachnida > Araneae > Linyphiidae > Hylyphantes > Hylyphantes graminicola. The sequence goes on from CM043122.1 coordinate 5,843,108, forward strand.
ATTCATAACTCGGGTGCTCATCGTTAACCCATTTTGTGATAACAAGGTAAGTGCTTTAAATTGTAACTTATGATATTGGTTGTTAATTTATGACGTTGGTTAACTTATAAAGTTGGTTGTTAACATATGAAGTTGGTTGTCAACTTAGAGGTTGGTCAACTTATGAAGTTGGTCAGCTTATGAAGTTGGTTGTCAACTTATGAAGTTGGTCAACTTATGAAGTTGGTTGTCAACTTATGAAGTTGATTGTCAACTTATGAAGTTGGTTGTCAACTTATAAGATGGTTGTCAATTTATAAGATGGTTGTCAACTTATTAGTTGGCTGTCAACTTATGAAGTTGGTTGTCAACTTATGAAGTTGGTTGTCAACTTATGAAGTTGGTTAACTTATAAAGTTGGTTGTCAACTTATGAAGTTGGTTGTTAACTTATGAAGTTGGTTGTTAACTTATGAAGTTGGTTAACTTATGAAGTTGTAAGTTATGAAGTTGGAATTATAACAGAGTATTGTGAAATTATAGTTTCTGATAAAATAAATCAACTAAAGCATTTTTATATTAAAATATTGTAGGTTTATTTCATATTAGAGATCATATAGGTCTCATTCTTCTTTTAAATAGGTTTGTTAAAAAAAACTACTATGAAGTAATGTAATTTAATAAGAAAACAGTTATAATTTAATTATCATTTGATCTTCAGGTTCCTGGATCTTTTAGGCTACATTCGCAAGAGCTGATTATCTTAACTAATGTGTTTCTACTTCGTACAGAGTTAAGACGTGAATTTAGTTTTTTAAAAGTTCTTAAGCAGTTTTTTTTTTCAAAAACTCGGCTAAATAAAGAAGATTATTGCAATCGCGCATTTAATGTAATTCTAAAATTTAAATTGAGTTTATTGCTGTACCCAACTAACCCTACAAAGATGTCAAAAAAAAATTGTATCGGAAACTGAATTTAAACGTTTCTGCTTCCTGAAAAATTTGTATTTGCAAAAATTACTTTTCAAAAGTAATTATTATATTAGCAAAGATATTTAGAAGGTATCCTGAATCGATTTACTTTTATCAATAGCAAATTTTTATCTCCAGTGAAAATTTCAGTTTGTTGTTAATTTGTTTAAAAAAAATTAAAATATTTATTCGTTATAATTAAAGATTCGTGCAAAAAAAGAAGAAACTGCGAAACACTGTAAACGACTTCTATATTTCAAATAACGGAATTTTCATCGTTTTACTACACATGTTTTTTTCTACGTGCGATAGAATCTATCAAACTCGTAGTTTGATACGTCCGTGACCCTCTTAACCTACGTCACTTCAGTAACTTCCACTACAATTTTCTGCTTTTTCTTGTTTACACACACTTGAAAATGTGGCGTATTTCATTCATAACTTCTATTGTGGCTCACCTTCAATTTGTTCCGAACAAACTGCTGATTAAAAGCCAAGATCATAATTCTGGGATTAAAAAATAAGGCCTTATTTTTGTTTATTTATATTTATTGATTATTTTATTTATTTTAATAAATATCGCAAAAAATGTCCGACATCATGATTATTCACCATAAATTTCCCGAATTTTAAGCATATTTTGATTTAGAAAACCTCCAAAAATAGCATATTTGCTTAATATTTTTAATTCTTAGTTTTTATTATTTTTCTTATTTTTATTTTTAGCTAAATTAGCTTCTACTCTATTATTCTATTAGCCAAATTAGCAACACATCGATAAATAATTTAAAGTATTTCATAACCGTATATTGTTCTGAGATAGTTTAAAGAAGGGTTACGACATTTGGTTATTGCTAGATTGTGGAGGAATCGCTAACTAAGTTTTAACCTCTGCCTCGAATTAATTTGGTTCTCAGTAAGCGACACTACTTTTTCACTACTGCCTCCTAATTTAATCCTTTCAGTCCCAATGACGATTTGGCATAATCATTTAATAATTTTTTTTCTGATCGTCTATAGCCATTTATGATATCAAAAAGCACATCATTCGATTCTTCTAAAATTAGTTTGAAATTTTAATTATTTGCTGGATGGTCTCTGAAGCAAATGGCAAAATTAAATTTTAAAAAAAACTTACTTCTAATCACAAAAAATAACTTTTTATAATCACAATTCTCTGGGCAGTACATGAAAGAGTAGACGAATTTTTTGGAGGGTCACTACTTCTTTGGTATTCAAGATTAAAAAACATAGATATATCAGTTCAATTTGAGAACTAAAAGAGTGTAAATCGTAGGATCTTGCACTCACGCAGACGCAAAATGACATTTCTCTCACTGCGTCTGCGTGAGATCCTTAACGGCGCGGTTTTTTAGTTATGAGACCAATCACCAAACTTTTCGAACACACCTTGTATGTACTTTCATGGCTGTTTACAGATTAAACCATCGTGGTTTCTGCTGTTTACACTCTTAAAACAAACGATTGAAATCCCCTCCAGTAGGAGAAGTGCATTTTCGACACTGGAAAGGAGTGAATATTAAATCAGACTGAGTTAAAATCACTCGTTTGGAGTGATCCTGTCGGAGGTTTAACACCAAAGGATCCACTTCAAGAGGAGAAGTGCATTTTCCAGACTGGAGGAGTGAAAATTACTCAGATTGAGTTAAAACGGCTCGTTCGTTTTAAGAGTGTAGGTCACTCTGATATTAATTATGAAATTGAGATAACCAAATTCCGTTTTCCCAAAAAACAAATATCTAAGAATATGTTGTAAATTATAATGTAACCATTCTGAGTGCATTCCACGTACCACAGCAAGGAAATTCCGTTGTTAAAATATGAATCGTGCTATTACAAAAAAAATTTAAATCCAAAAAATTTTACCGCCCGTTTTTGATGACAGTTCACGCATACCAATTACTACAATGAACCTAAGTATTACTTTCACAATACTATGATATAAGTTTAGATGCTATTTCAGTGTAATACAGAATACATATTTCCACACACGTACGATTTAAACTCTTGTAGTTCTCAAATTAGAACTGATATCTATATTTTTCAATCTTGAATACCAAAGAAGTACACACCGTGCCAACCGAACTTGGGTGAAAACAAATAGTAAAAAGGCAAAAGGAAAAGAGCGATTGGTCCGTTAGTTGGAAACTCTTGTAAGGTAATAAGTAATGTAATAAGTAATTTTATATTTTGTTCCTCACATATTGATATATCATTTAAACTGAGGATATTTCAAAGTATAAAAAAATACTTTTATATGGATTTTTTTAATTAAAAAAACACAAACGAAAAAATTCAGATTTAAAGTTATATAATTTTTTTAGCAGAGTTATTTAAAATTCCTCAATTTAAATCAAAGTTTTTAATGGGGAAGAAATAATAAAACAAATACATTGATAAATTTTGTAGTTCCTGAGAAAAATGTCCCTAACTGTTGGAAAACCTTATATTTCACAGGAAACGCAAAGGAAATGTAAGGTTTAGGTAAGAACTGATGTTCAGAGTTTCTCAAAAGTGCTTATAAAAAGAAAACCAGTAAACAGAAATCAACAGTCTTGGTCTTAAATTAAAGCTTAAGATACATAGAATAAAAAAAGAAAAACGGATAATCAACATTTTTGACTCAAACACTCATCCGACTACCATTAAGGATACATCAGACATTTTTTTTTTTTATTTTTATACTTACACATTTCAAATTTTTTTCACTTGTTAAGCATTTATTAAAAACATAATTCAGCTATTAAAATTTTATATACTTCTGTTAGGTTTTTTTTTAAATTAAAATTTTGTTAAATTTTTAACAATTTTCAAATCCCTACTCCTTTTTCATTTTTCAATATTTTTAAACCCAAATTTTTTTTGAAACATTTGGAAGATAATTCAAACCAAAGTATGCATTTACATTTCGATTAAAATGAACAACTTTTTTAAAAAAAAATATTTGTAGCAATTTTGCCAAAAAAAAAAATGCTGGAAAAAAAAGAAATTTCAACTTTAAGAATTGTTTAAAAAATTTGTGTGACAAATATCAAAAATCCAAATGCAGACTTCTGTTTAAAATATATTCAATTGTCTATGTAAGAAAAAATTATTAATGTACTTATAATATTAAAAAAGCCTTAGCATTTTTAATAATCTTAAAATTGAAAAAACGCGAACAGATATTTTAGCGTTTAAAGTTTACATTTAGTGGAACATTTAGTGGAATGTGTCTTATTAAAAAAAACATTACTCAAAAACTAATGAGTATTTTTTAAAGCAGTTTCTTCTAAAATGCTAAGAAATATCTAAACATTATTTAAATTTAAAAAATGGATTTTTTCGCGATTTTGAGGTATCGGACCCCCTTAAGAACGACATCGCACGCAGCGACCAGCCAGCTCCCTCAAAAGAACAGATGTTCCTGCACCCCGTTAACATCCCTTGCGTGCGATTCCATTGGGCAACATATGCGTTATTTGCTCTTCCAAAACTCATAAACTTTCTAAAAAAAGTCAACGTATTCTTCGGACTGCATTGTCTTTAGAGATCCGACCCCCTAACCTGTATAATACGGCCTTCAATGAGTCTTCTTTGATGTGCCCTGCTTGTGTGTAAATCGGAAGCCATGCGTAAAATTCCCTAAAGAAACACACCATAGAACCGGTTTATGAAGACAATTTATTTAGAAACCGTTACTCCTTTTAATAAAAAAAAATCTTCAGAGTCAGACAATCATGTGTTTTTTTATTACAATTCAGGTGCATTTGATGACCAAACATGGAACAGTAAATACATTTTTAAAGATCCGTAAAACGCGTTAAAATCTATTTTTTTTTTTTTTTTTTTAGATTTTCGAAGTGTGTAAATTTGTATAAATAAATTATTTCATCTCGTTTAAGATGGGTCATTTGATGCATGTGACTAGGATGACATTTTGAAATTGATATCATTTTAAAGGTACCAAAACTTTTGACACATGAGTATAAATTAGAAATGTTTAACCTTTTCTGTCCCAATGACAATTTGGCATCATCGTTTTAGAAAAACAAATTCTGATCGTTTATAGCCATTTCTGATATCAAAAAGCGCATCACTCTTCAAACTTTTTCTATCAGAAAATATTTTTATTAATCCCAATAGAAGTCAGCCATATTATTATTATTTTTTAAAAATTATGATCAGAAACATGAGGGTGCCAAATGGTATCACTGGGACTGAAAGGGTTAAACACTGTATAAATAAGATTTTTGGATATTACTTTTAAATTATTACACAGGGCTACAAAAAAAATGTCTGCAAAATAAGTTTTCGAACAGTGTATATTTGTTTACAAGTTTCACAGGAACTTTATTTACAATCAGATCCATTTATTTTGCCCTATACAACGGAATGAATAGATAAAAAGACCTTATAAAATGCAATATAATACACATATCTTAACATATCTCATAAAACAGATATATTTACATATCTCATAACTTTAATAAATGCACATAAAATGATAAATGTACTAAACTCACGATCTAGTCTCTACAAATAACAGGGTCTAACCTCTTTCTAAGAGCTCTTGCTTCCGCAGATATCTGATTGTTACCATAATTCAAAGATTTCAAATTCAGATTCAAATTGTTACCATAAACCCGCAATTAATTTTAAAATTTGCATCTGTAAACTTCATTTCATTTGAGTGGGGTGTGTTAAAACATAACCCTCTAGACATGCCCTACATTGAAATCAAAACAAACGGTCTACAATTCATTTCCACAAAGTGAATACAGCGAAGATCCTATCTGGAACTATGAGATTAGCATAATTAAGTACTGGCTTATCTTTTGCGCGGTTTTTATAAACGAGGCCTGAGATTCGGTGGTATAATTTCTCATGCATGTGGAAGGTTGGAATTATAAAGTGCGGCGAATCATTCTTCTGAGTTTAATGACTAGAATTTAAGTGGCAAGATTAATTATTGGGGAAAAGGAAGTGGGTTTCGTTAAACAAATACTAACAATGGAGAACTAGCATTGTTACAAATATTCGCAAAAACTCTTTCCTGGAATTTTAATGACAGTTTTGTTATCTGTATCGAGTAGTCAAACAAGCTTACTTATTAGGATAAAAAATGATGTTCATCAATGAAAATTGTCTTAAATCAACTACAAATGCAATCAAGGTTAAAGATTTCATTTACAGCAACCCCTCGTTATATCGCGCTTCCCGGGAGACAAGCAAAAAACCGATATAAAACTGAATGCGCGATATAACGAACGACTTGATTGATATGGTACTTTTGATGTATTTATGTTCAAAACAAAGTTTTTAAACCAAAGCACATTATGTATTTAAAAGGAAACTAAATCATATTAAATAATATAACAACTCTAAAAAAAAATTATAAATATTGCATATGTAATTCTACAAGATGTCGCGATTTTTCTTGTAAAAAATTCATCTAAAGCTAGCTGCTTTGATTTTTCTCGTAAGACCTGTTTTCCGGGAAATATCAACGAAAGAAATTTTATTCTGTATCTCACCAATATTAGATTAATTTAGCCACCAATATTAGAATCGATTCTAAGGAAAGTACAAATTGGGGGAAAAAACGGGGAAAAATTGGGAGACATGACACAAAGCGCGATACATCCGAATGCGCGATATAACGAGGCGTGATATAGCGAGGGGTTACTTATTAGTAACTGAAACCTTATCTTAAAAAAAAACTTAGAAGCCGAATGTAAAAAATAAGCTAATTAAATTATGTTGTTTCTACACTCTCAATAATGAATGCTCAAAAACAACGAAATTTTCCTTAATTTTGACGATTCCGTTACTGGCAAATGCTCCGAGATTTCGTTTCCTCAAAGTGAGGAAATTTGAATCGTCATTTTTATGAGGATTTGAATGTCGTCTAATCTAAAGAAATATTTCGTCATTTTTGAGCATGTGAGTACAACAATGAGATTCAGTTTCCTCAAAATCAAGATACAGAATCGTCAAATCACGATCGTAAAAGTGAGGATTCGCGTTTACTCAAAAGTCACGTAATAGTTTGACGAAACAATCCTCAAAATTTTAACGAAATGAGACTTGAGGATTCACGAATCGTCAAAAATGAAAGTGTTATTTCTGAGAGTGTAGCAAGATGATTGATCGTTTATTGACGATTGGAATATTTATTGAATTGAAATCAGGGTAAAGAGGAACAGTAGGCGAGTCTTTCGACAAAACTCGATACATTAAAAAGTTTTCGTTGAATTAATTTGTTTAAAGTTACAACCTAGTTTCTACTCTAGCCCGTGATTATAGACTGTATCAGAGTCCACGCATTCACTTCTTAATAAGATTGACAAACGAACGAGGTTAAATAGAAGGGTTACAAAAACAAATAGGTCACCAAGGAGTTCAAAACTTTCTCAATTAACTTCTCTTTGATTGTAAGGCTGCATTTCTCTTTGATTCCACGCTGTTAATTAGTTCATATCATGGCGAGATAAACTCCCTTTCAATGGATCGGATACCTACGCTGCAACAAGTGTTTTTAAAGAAAAACTGTCGGCTGGTGTGCCAGAAAAATATCCTTAACCTTTTCAGACCCGAGTAAAATCCTACACGTATATTCTTAATCTAAACATACTTTTCATACAAATATATGCTAAAAAATATGTTTAACAGAGAATTTTTTTTAATAGTTACTTAGGGACACGCCTTAAACTCTAAAAATAATTTTTTTGTGCTATAAATGCAACAAAAAAGGCCAAAACACTGTATAAATAAGATTTTAGGATATTACCTTTTTACCTGTAAATTTTAGGATATTACCTTTAATTTATTACACGAGGCTACAAAAAAAAGATGGATAACTTAATGTATAATCACTTATTTGCAGTTAACAGATTATTTTAACATTATTTTTAATGCAAAATGCCTTTTAAAGTAACTACTAAAAAAGCTTTTTGAAAAGATTTAAAAAAATTAATTTTTTTAAGTACTCTAATATCGTATTGACCCTCATTCAACTTCATTTTTTAATCGAAATAAATGACTGATACCTGTAATCAAAGGCTGAAAACTGATATTTGAATCCTCTTCTATCGGACCAGATCAATTTCGGAACTAATTAACATGTTAATTGTTGTGGAGAGGTTTTAAGAAATGTCCCCAAATGGGCATGCCAGGTCGCAAGAGGTTAAATTTAAAGATATAATCTTGTTGTATTATACGAATAATTTGTAATTTTAACGCAAAATCTGTTTTTTTAACAAATTTATTTATTTTTTAGCTATTTTATTTAGAAAATACACACACTACAGATGGAAGAATCTAATTACAATGGAGCAAAAAAAATCAGACAAATAAAATCGCAAATGCACTGAAAAATACGATAAAAAGACATATAATCAGTTAAAATTTCGAACACACGTAGCTTTAAAAACTTTAAAATACACATTAAAAATATCCAGGGCATTGGAGAACTTAATGTATAATTTATAAAATTTTAATAAAAGTGAAATTTTATATACTTAAATTATATATAACAAAGAAACTTTACCTCCCCTCAGTCATCCCAGAGCCAAGCGAGGACACACAATCCTAACGGGGAATAATACAGATTTTAAATCGGATTCGAACCACGGACCTTTAGATATAAAGCCCAACGCTCTCCCAACTAAACTAATTCGGCATGCAGAGACACCAAAATCAGTTAAGTACCTCTTCAATTTTAGTCTACTGCACTTTACGCCATAAAAAAAATCTGTCAGAAATAACTGATCAAATAAAATGCCATTTTGTTTTGTTTGTATATGGGATCTTTCTGTAAAATTAAATGATTTTTACAGAGTAGCTTTTGGAGACAATTTAGCGCAATTGATTTTTTTCCAACTTTACAAGATAGAACCTAAAAAAATTGCCACCAAGAATCATTGCTTGTTTCTAATATTTAAACTGCCCAGTTAATATTTATTTTAAGTTTTTTTTTTTTTAAAGTATATTTTATTTTGGATATGAAAAATGAGATTAAAAAATTCAATCTCCTAAGGGGAAAGATAAATCTTAAGTCCCATTTCTTGAGTAATGAATCTGTAAGTAGCTTTAAAAAAATGTGCCTCGTAAAAAAATTCAATGTCCTACCAATGCTATACTGAAAGTATGTTTGAGTTTTAACCTACCTATTTAATTTTCTTAAAAATAAATTCTAGTATTTCTTCGTTATATGCAATTTCACATTGTGAAATTCAACGATCGAGAAATCATAGAACCGCTAAAATGTAACAAGTTTTTGCAAACTTTTTGCGGAGTATCAGAACAAACAAACTGCTTCAAAAGGAAATAAATAAGCTACAAAACGGAAAGTCAAATGTGTTATGTATTTGCATCTATGTATTTTGGTAGTACTTTAAAACATTTTTCTCTGAAACTATACGAGATATCATTATGATTTTTTTATAGTTTGTTCCTTGCATATAGATCTTTGATTTAAACTGAGGATATTTCACAATATGAAAAAATATGTTTACGGTGTTTTTTTTATATATGTATTAAACCCTCTCTAAAAAAACCAATTTAAAGAAATGTAACGTTTTTTTTTGCAGAGATATTTAAAATTCTCTGTTTAAATCAAAGATCTATTAATGGGTAAGAAATAATATAGCAAAACATGTTGATATATTTTATAGTATTTAATTTGGTTTTGATTTTGAGTGTATTTTCACAAGTAAGCATGCCTCTAAAAGGAAGCAATGCGAAGTTAACGGGCTCCCAGTAAGGCGGGACCATACTGCTAGTTTTTAATAATGACGCTTGGATGCCAGATTTTAAGGCTCTTTGGCCAGAGGAGAATGGAAATTAGTTGACCCCCATTATATTTTCTACGTATGTATCAATTTAGACTTACATTTAAACTTTAGAAACCTTTTTTTTCCAAATATTGATCTTTTAAATAATCAAAATAGTAAATCTCAATTTTCAATAAATAAAATTATAATTTCTGAGTTTTTTTGCTAAAAATATGTTAGTTGACATTCCATTAACAGTGAAATTTAACATAAATTTATTTGAAACACGAATATTTTTTTTCTTGGTTGTACATACTTCACTTTAGTCGTGCGGGTATAAAAGGGAATGTTCAAGCTCTTCAAAAACATTGATTACGAAGCCGCTGACTTGTACCATTCGTTATTTGTTTTTAAAAAAATGACTGTTTTATTGAGTTGAGCTAGCATTGAGGCTGTTTAACGCATTTTTTTTCGATACAACTCCAAATTTAGTCTCATAATTTTAAATCGGCGCCATCTGTCCACCGGTCTTAAAGGGATATATTTGCAATTTTTTTAATTTAATGGTATGGTCATAGCAATATGAAATAAAAAAAAAAAAGTTTATGAAAAAAAACAAAGACTATGACAAAAAAAAAAATTGTTTAGAAAAAAAAAAAAAAAAAATATAAAAAAAAAAAAAATTTTTTTTTATTTAAAAAAAAAAAAATAAAAATTAAAATTTACAAAACTTTTTATTTTAAAATTTTTTTAATTTAATTTTTTACTGCAAAAATGCATCCTCTCTTTTTTTATTTTACAAATATAATACATTACGAAAGATCTTAACCGCTTATCCTTATCAATTCAAAGTTATCCAATTTAATATAAAATATTTATTATGAATGAATATAATATAATTGATTAGAAAATTATTATTATTAACTTACTTAATGAGCCTTCTCCTTTTTAAAGCAAAAATTTGTAATTTTTTTTTGACATTTAAAACTAATAAAAAACTAAAAATCTTCACTTTTGTAGATGTACCTCTTTGGCTCTGAGGTACGAAAATTGAAAACAAATTAATTTTTAAATATTAGTGCACAGAAAGAAATAGATGCAAGTTTCGAACATTAAATACTATTCCCCGGGTACTAAAAATATTTGCGCTTCTAAATTCACCAATACAAAATTCATGTCTTGACGGTACTTATGAGTATCAATTAAAAGACGTTATTTCACTTTTTATCGCGCGTTAAGGGAAAATAGAAAGATGCTAGTGGATTTTTTTAATGCATTATTCATTTTCAAAGCATGAAGTTCTAAAATGGTAATTCATATTAATTCCAAAAAAAATTCGTGTTGTTCAGTGTAATTTACAAATTATAAGTAAAAATGATGAATAAATTCACCATAAAGTGCATTTTATGATTCCAACTATTTTTATACCGTAGTTTATTATTATTAATCACATAGCTAACTTTAAAATAAGCAAATAATTAAAAGGAAATCTTAATTCAGTGAATAAAGTGTTCAAATTCAATGCATTCATCCTTCCAAGGTCAAAATGTTATTTTATTAATAACATAGCTTACTTTAAAATAGCAACGGCAAATAATTAAAACGAAATCTTCATTCAGTGCATAAAATTAATTGCATAGATAACTTTAAAATAGCAACGGCAAATAATTAAAACGAAATCTTAATTCAGTGCATAAAATTAATTGCATAGCTAACTCTAAAATAGCAACGGCAAATAATTAAAACGAAATCTTAATTCAATGCATAAAGTGTTCAAATTCAATGCATTCATCCTTCCAATGTCAAAATTTTATTTTATTAATAACATAGCTTACTGTAAAATAGCAACGGCAAATAATTGAAATCTTCATTCAGTGCATAAAGTGTTCAATATTCAATGCATTCCAATGTGAAAAATTTTATTAATGTATTTTATTAATTACATGGCTAACTTTAAAATAGCAACGGCAAATAATTAAAACGATATCTTAATTCAATGCACAAAGTGCTAAAATTCAATGCATTCATCCTTTCAATGTCAAAATTTTTATTTTATTAATTGCATAGCTACCTTTAAAATAGCAACGGCGGCAAATAATTAAAATGAAATCTTAATTCAGTGCATAGAGTGTTCAATGCATTCATCCTTCCAATGTCAAAAATTTTATTTTATTAATTACATAGGTAATTTTAAAATAGCAACGGCAAATAATTAAAACGAAATCTTAATTCAGTGCATAAAATTAATTGCATAGCTAATTTAAAATAGCAACGGCAAATAATTAAAATAAAAACTAAATTCAATGCCTTCCGATGTGAAAAAAAATTCAACTCACCAGTGCACGAAATTATCCATGAAGACCCACTATTTCGTTTCTCGCAATGCTAACGGATTCGCGCGCGGTTCGGTCCATGTGAGCACTTAGGATTGAATGAGCGGCCGCCAATTGCCCGTAGTGGGTCGGCCCACTTTCTTACCTTGAAGGCCCTTGGGCCGTGTGACGTCACGCAACAGATGTTCCACAAAGTGTGTGTGGAAGATCAGGTGGAAGAAGGTCTGTTTGCTTTTTAATCAACCCCTTCGGCACCAGATCGTAGAAAGAAGCCAGGGATTATTGGAGTAACGCTTTACTTGTCATCAGGGAATGATCCACCATAAAGAACGTTAGGCCCCTAAAATTTAGTTTCTAAACTATGCTAAATGCTTTAAGACAGTCCATCAATGGCGCTAATTTAAGTTTCTGAGACTAAATTTTAGAGTTTATCGGGAAAATGCCTTAAACAGCATGAATGCCAGCAACTCCTTAAAAACAGTCTTTTTGAATACAAATAACAAATGGTACAAGTATGCTTCGGTATAGATATTTTTGAAAAGCTTGGACATTCTCTTTTATACCAGCACGATCGTGGTATCTCGATTTTAAAGGGTTAGACCCCACCAAAATTTTGTAAATTTTAAAATTTTCTGAGACTCAATATCATTTTTAGCTTACCTTTAACTCGAATATTGACCTAACGTGATTAGTTTAATCGATGTTATAAGGAAGCCGATAAAATTGTGGCTCAAAATTTTAAAAATCGGCAAACGTGCATCATCATTACGAGCATCATTTACGGGTTCCGTTCCAATTTTTTTTTGTGCCCATAGTTTGAGTTATCCTAAGTGATGCCCTGCCTGTTCACTTTTTTTATTTAAAGCTGTTAGATTTTGAAGAAAGTAACTGGAACTTAGTTACTTTAAGCAGTAACGAAACATTTTGTTCCGTTACTGCTCCCGCCGCTCTTTACTGGAATTTTCGGGAGTTCGGCTAAAACTGAACTATTTAACATGGTTGAAGTTTCATTCTTAGCTTCTTTTATATTATCGGTATTGCTTTAAAATTGGTTCTCTTTAAAACAAAATAATAAAAAAATAAATAAAAGCATTAAGATGGTTGGCTAACTTGCTATTTTTTTTATAACTTGAAATTTCTAAAAGTAATTGTAACTTAAGTTACTTTTCATATAAGGTAACTGTAGCCAGTTACAGAAGTAACTTTCCAAAGACTATTAGAAGGCATATCCATTATCCAAGTGAAACTCACCTATATTTGAAAAATGAAACATTAAAAAAATCCGTTATATTCTTTAATAGTTAGTTTCCAAGAATAAACAGTTTTTTCGTCACTTAGTTGGAAGAGCGATGGACTGGAAATCTAAATGTCCATGGCTCTTTTTATTCTTTATACAATTTTTTTCTTTTTATTCTTTTATCCTTATATATGTCTGTTAAAACAGATTGAGTGTTAAAATTACAAATTGTTCGAATTAAATAAACAGATTATCCCTGCAAATTTTAAGTTATTTATCTGACGTATCTTTTTCTGTAAAAACCGCACTTTTTGTTACAGTGCAGTGGCATAGTCAAGGAGGGGTGGGGGGGGGGGGGGGGGCAGACAACCATTCATAATAAATACTGTGAAATTTGTCACTTTTTTGGGGGTGCTTTTCTTTTCGACAATTTTTGTCTATAGAATTAAATGTGAAGAATATAATGGTAAACTGGCTTGAATAGAATGTAGGAAAGAGACAAAGACACTTCTCGATGATCATCATTAACCAAACATTAAGGCGACAACATATTTTTTCAAGAATCATTGACAAATATAATTCCACCCACTGTTAGAAACTAAGAATCCTTTTTTTAATATCTCAATAAAATTAAATCACGCAAATGAATTCGAAAAAATAAATAAGCAAAATAACGGGGGGGGGGGGGGTAATAAAAATGACTAGATAAATGTATTGAGATCATTTATTTGTTAAAGGTACTTTTATTATTACTTTTTTTGTTATAAAACTAATGAACAAAGTATTTTTTTATAAATATTTTTTTCACTATATAGTTTTACAATAAGATGAAAATTCAATTTTAATCACTCTCATCACTAACAACTTTAATCACTAAAGATCATCTCGTGAGAAATTTTTATGCGAAAGTCAGCGCCGCTAAAAAAAATGAAAAATATCATTTTTTATAAAATTTGAAAAATATATATCGAATTTCCAGTTAAGGAACAATTAACATTAAATATATGTTTAATAATGAATCCTGCGACTTATAGTTTTAATGCAAAGTCTGTTGGTAACAATATATTTTATTGATATTTTTTTTATTCGCGTCTCCAATAGCCCTCGTGTATCTCTAGTGTGACGATAATTCAAAATAAACTAAAATTCCGATGCATGACACGAACACTGAAATGATCGAAGGAAATACAGAAATAAAAGCGGGACGTACGTCACTTGAAACAGGCGAATTGTCTACAACTAAAAGTTTGGTTTCATACTTTTGGCAACAAAACAACTGTAGTAAATTATGTTTCGGAATCCGTCGTGAAGGTAAATTTGTTCATTTTTCATCCGGTGTTTCCAAGCCCAAGACCTCTTAATTTCTAATAATGAGAGTAAGTAATGTTCAATTTAACATAAAGTATTAATATTATGTTTATTTTATTTTCAAAAAAGTCTTTTTAAAATATTTTTTTAAAGTGTGGTGTAGGATGAAAACAAGTCGACGGACGACATTTTGACATTCAAATAATGTGAAAATTTCGTATTTCCATTGTGGTTTCATCGTGCTTTTCATTTGAATCAAATTATAATTCCTTTTTAAAATGTAATTCTTATCCAAGGTTCATTTTTGTGTTTGATAAAGTAACTTATATTTCTTTTATTTTTAATTAGTTGATTTTTTGGTTGGAAATGTATGATTGTTGTATTAATCTTAAATTGACTACAAAAATTCAGAAATAATGCAATGTTGGTTATTGATCGCAGAAATGATTTAGCATCTTACTATATTTTTATTGAAAATTGTTCATTTCTTAAGTTGACTACATGAAAGCCTATTCATGTATTCTGACTTATACTAAGTTATGCAGTAATAGCCGTTAATGTGCTCTTGAGCCATTATACCCTTACTTCAATCTGAATTTAAATTCAGATTTATTCTAATTATATTCTAATATCTATTCATAATAGTTATTAATTAAACCAGTAGAATTATTTAGGGTTCATACTTCTCCTGAAAATCCTGAAAAACTTCTTAATTTCAAATATTTTGTCAAATGGCCCTCAAAACTCCTGTAATTTATGTAAGAAATTCTTATTTGCAGTATAGTTTTCTGAAGAATTATCTATTTACAATAAGAAAGTATTTTTTTATAGAATTTGATAGATTCAATTTTTTAAAAAAAAACTTGAAGTTTGGCATTTATTTTAGTTTTGCAAATTGTCAGTTATTAATTTTTTGAGTTTTTGCAAGTCCTTAATTTTGAATTTTTTAATTGTTTTATCTCTTGGCAAATTATTTGACATTTACGTTTTCAGACTTTCAAGGTCAATTTGTTGATCTTGGATGTTTTTCGCTTTGACTATTTACTTTTAATTTCATGATACACATAGTGTCGCAATAAATACTTTAGTGTTTGTTATCAACTGAATTTATGGTATTGTACTCTTAAAATAACTCCTTAAAACCCCTGAATTTCACTATTAAATATAGAGTATGAATCCTGATTATTCCAGAAATGGGATCAGACTTACTGTACGGTAACCATTGGCGCGGGTTTTTTTTGCGATAAATAATTTTTTGTGGCAACCAGTCTGACTGATGATTTGAATTCATTGACTTCCCAACGATGACGTATTCCGGCTACCCTATCTGACCGTTATTTGCTCATTTCCATTGGGTTTTTGGAAAGTCGTTTCAGTTGGTTCTGGATAGTCGCTAGAATACTGACTTTTGGCACGATTTCGGAAAGTTCGCCAATGGTTACCATACAGTAAATTTCTACCCTGAAATGTTTAGCAAAAGTTATTATTTGCTTTTGTTATTATTGACTTTTTTAATTGATGGTTTGGTAAAAAATGACTAAATTAAAAAAAAAGCTGCATTAAGGGAAATTTATTGTATTTTAAAAAATGTTTTATTATGAATTAGGGGATGTCAAGGAAGTTGTACAAAATTGCCCTAGGAGGATGTGGAGGTGCATTAGCTATATATGGTTTGTACAAAACTGCAAACTACACTCAGCATCCGGTAAGACAGTGATTTATTTTACCACTTTTTAAACTAAAACCAAAATTTTATTTTCTATTATGTATTGGTGCAAATCCTTAGCATAAATGTCATTATGCGACCACAAGCAATCACAAAGTAATTTTTTTTGACGCTCAGTCTAATCTATGAAAAGTGTCAGACATATTGTTTCTTTAAAAAAAACCACAACCAGTTCTATTTTACAATTTTATTCATCTTATTGAAGTGTAGGGTTTTTAAAAAAATAATGTACTTCATCCGTCGAAGCCAGAATTATTTTTCACTATGAATTTTAAACAATTACAAGCACAAAAAATTGTTGACTGGTAGCCAAATCTGTTTTGGATCTTTTTATACTATTACAAAACTTTCAAGTGAAAAACCCAAATGGTTTCAGATAACTGAGAAACAAATAAATGCTATTATGGTAACAGCAAAGTTTTTGCTGTGACCACATTGCATCGTGTGTGTAAAAGTGACTCCTCAGACAAATGATTTTTTGAGTAATAAATGCTAAAGTAAAGTACTATGATGAAATGCAATTAAAAAAGTGGTGCCCTGCATGGGTGCAATGTGGTAAAATTACTCTTTAAAGGATTAAAATCATCAATTTCACAAATGGTTGATTCCACCAAAATGCGCCATGGACATCATTTTTTAAATTTCAACTTTTTTATTTTAAACAAAATCTACTCTGCAAAAATTCTTGACACTTAATTTTCTCTTTTTATACCTCAAAATAAACAGTTCGTAAAAAATTCGAACAATAAATTTAAAATTTGAGTTAAGTATAGAACATCAAAACTTTGTCATGTCTGTCACATTTGTCATGTCAGTCACGCTATAATATTTTACTATCTATAAATTTCTTAATTTTTTCTTTCTGGTTGGCGCATCAGAATCTTATATTGATTCCAAAAAAAATTCTAGACTTGAAATGCATACCAGTTTAGAGCAAATGGTAATAATATAAGGTCACTCAAAATCTGTGTCTCAATTTTGTCATGTCAGTCACGGCATGTTTTAACGCAATTAATTTTAAGTATTTGCTCTTGAATGAAAATTTCAGCATTTTTTATGATCAAGACCTTTATTGGCATCACCCCATGGTAATTTTTTAACAGTAAATTAACATTTAGTACTTTTTAAGAACCAAGAAAGTTGTCTTTTGTCATGTCTGTCACGAATGGAATTAGCCAAATAAGAGCTCCCCTTATGGCAATCCTGGATTAAGTTTTTGTAATTACCAATTACAGTACTATACTGTAATTATTATGGATTTCAAAATTACTTACTAGCCTTGTATAACTAAAGTTATTCACTACTTTTAAATTGGACCAAATTAAATATTAAACCTGTTAATCCTTCAAAAAGTAATTTTGTACAAGTGTTTCATAAACATCTTTTTTTTATCAAATTAAAACCTATCTCAAGAGTGAATAGCTCAAGAATTTTTCTTTCCTTTTTCTTCAGAATATTATGTTGTTCTCTTTTTCATCTTTTAAAATATGTATTTAACCTGCTCTTTAATTTAAATTGAAAAAAAAAATCTTATATTTTGATGATAATTATGCATATATTTTTTCTTAGCATGTGGTGATGGCTGATGCTAGTGTAGTTCCAAAGCAGAAAATTAAGCTGTTGAGTCGAGAAGAACAACTAAATGCATTGAAAAACACCCAAGAATATGATATTTTAGTTATTGGTGGTGGTGCTACTGGAGCTGGGGTTGCATTAGATTCTGTTTCTAGAGGTATAACTTAACTTTTTAATGTTCACGAAAGTTTATTTTAAGTATCTTCTATTTCTAAACATTAGTTTTTATTTTTAGGATTAAAAACAGCTTTGGTTGAGTTGGATGACTTTTCTTCTGGTACCAGCAGTCGCAGTACGAAGCTAATTCATGGGGGTGTTCGCTATCTCCAGAAAGCAATTATGCAGCTTGACTTTGAACAAGTATTACACTTTTTGTGTTTAATTTTAGTAATATGTTTTTTAATTAATTACTTACCATATTACATATTAAATGTGTTGTTTAGTATCGGATGGTGAAAGAAGCTCTACATGAAAGGGCTAATCTTTTAGCTATTGCTCCTCATCTTTCTTATCCTTTGCCAATTATGCTACCAATTTACAAGTAAGCAAACTTTAATGTTTGTTTATTTTTCTATTAAGTATGTTTCCTAAAATTTCAACTCTTTTTAAAATCTTCCTTGCCTCAATGTAACATTTATACTTTTTTAACTAATAAATTCTTGTACATTTTACTTCATTGTTTACTCATTTTATTACATATCTCTCTTCCATAAATAATTAATATCCATAAACATTCACCATTTAATTACTTTTGCATATTGAATTTCTACAGACAAGAAATTCTATTTTATGCTTTTTTATGTCAATTACCTTACCTAAATACCAATCAGGTTTAACCTAAGGTTATTAGCAGTTGTTTTGCTGGCCTTTATTTTTCACAAAATTGGCATTCATTGATTCATTGATTTGCCTTGGAAACAACATTGAAAAGATAAGCAAAATGTAAGTTATTGAGAATACCTTGTGGAAATGATTTTCTTGCATATTTGGTATCCTATCATTCATCAAATGTTTATAAGAAATTCTTCAATTATCAGATATTTTTAATCTATTTATTAAAACAAGTTTATTCTTGCTAACTCTCTTCCACTTAAAAGGCGTTTACTATAAAACATTTACAATTGTTCCAGAAATAAACATTTTTATTAATTCAGTGAGAATTCAATTGAACTTAAGCAATACCAATTTTTTTTAACAAAACATTTAAAAATTTATAGAAAGTTCTTTGGGAAAGTTGTGTGTGACTGTCAACTTCATACTTATCTTAAAGTAACATGTGAAAACTTGAAATAATGTTTTTGATAAGATTTAATATTAACTTTATGAAAAAAACTGTTTTCTTCAACCTTTTCATTTTCTTAAAGTAAATATAAATCCTATCATAGCTAAAATAAGGTCAAGTTCTAAATGGTACATTTATAAATTAAAGTGCAATTTCAAACAACAAATTGTTCAGATCATTCAAGTTCTTTGCGTATCAATATTTTAAATTTTAAGTTATAGAAGTATGTATCCATGTTTTGCAATCAAAACTTGTATTCTATATGTACAATTAAATCTGGAACTAAATTTTTTTTTAAATTTATTTTATCTATGATTAGATGGTGGCAAGTTCCATATTACTGGGTTGGAATAAAGGCCTATGACTTTGTTGCTGGTCGTCAGCAAGTAAAGTCTAGTTATTTTTTGACAAGAAGTAAAGCTCTAGAACTTTTTCCTATGTTGAAAAAAGATAAGCTTTGTGGAGCACTTGTTTATTATGATGGTAAGAAAAGTCAGTAAATCAAATTTAATGTATCATTAAACCAAGTTCATACTTGGTTGAATATTAGAAACTCAGACTAATAATGTCCCAGCATTTTTTTTTAATCGAAAGTTGTAATAAATGTTTTTATTTAGAAATAGTTCACTCATTAATAAAATCCTCTGTTAACTTTTCAATAAAATTAA
Organism: Hylyphantes graminicola; assembly: GCA_023701765.1. Taxonomy (NCBI): domain Eukaryota; kingdom Metazoa; phylum Arthropoda; class Arachnida; order Araneae; family Linyphiidae; genus Hylyphantes; species Hylyphantes graminicola. The sequence continues at coordinate 5,862,963 of CM043122.1, forward strand.
GTTTATTGCTGTATTTTTTGCTCTTAAACAATGATTTTATAAATGCACCTTTTATTTTCAGGACAACACAATGATGCTCGAATGAATTTGGCAATCGTCATAACAGCTGCAAGACTAGGAGCAAATGTTGCTAACCATGTTGCCGTAACAGAACTTCTGAAAAAAGATGATGGTCAGGGTAATCAAAAGATCTGTGGAGCAAAAGTTCAGGATAAGATAACTGGTTAGAATTTCTTTTTCATTTTACAAAATTAGTGTTAAGCTAGACATGATATGAAATGTATCACATTATAGAAAAATGTAGCACTTAAGAAATTAATTTGATAGTTTTGTTAAATATTTAAGTGTCTTATTAAGTGTAAGTCATTATATGTGATTTTAAAGTAGTTTCCTCATCCAATGATGCAAGTGACCATCTAGGTTTAGGGGCTGGACGACGATTAGTATGTGTTTACAAGTTCTCCAGACATCAAATGTCCAAATAAAAAGTTTCAAAGTAAAGAATAATAATATTTTGAAAATTCTCGCGTGAGATTATGGGGTGGGGAGGGGGTCGATATCACAAAGTCTAACCAAGGAGGTAGGCGATAAAACAATCCTGAAAATTGCATCACATGATTTATGGATGCCCCCAAATGTTTTTCTATAGTTTCTTTGATAACAGATTTAAAATGCGATTGTTGATTTTGATCCTCCTTCTATTTAATTGCATCATTTACAAATCGGTTGCTATTATTTTTTTAGAACTTAATATTTAAAAGCAGGGGTTCCCAACTGGAGGTACGCAAGAAAATTCCTGCTGGTATGTGTGAGCAAAATGATGCTACTATTTTTTGTGTCATTTGTCACAAGTTACTTGTGTGAGAGTGGATTGTCTGCACTCTTGTATATACAAAAAAATAAACTAAAAGCAGAATAAGTGTTGAAGAAGACAAAAGAGTGAAGATAAGTTATATTACTCCTGAATTTGAGATTTTAATCACAGGCAACAAGTTTTGCACTTAAGACTATAAAAGTATATTATTTTATGATGATATTTTTTTTTACTGAGTTTGTACTAATTTTTTGGTTGTACGTGTTTAGATCTATGGTTAATAAATAATACTGAAAAAGATTAAAATGGTAATTTAGTTTTTCTTTTATCATTTTAAGCATGTTATAACTAAACAAATATCTAACCATTAAATATGAAGTTTTCATAGGAATTTAATTCAAAAAGCCTTTGAATGCTTTTAGTAGAGTAAATATTTCCCGCTTATTAAAGTATTTAGGACTGGTGGTATGCCAAAATTTCTCAAAGTCAAGTGGTCCGCCGGTTCATAAAAGTTGGGAACTGCTGATTTTACAGTATCAAAATCGATTTTGAGCAATATTATTCTTCCATCATTTACAGGAAAAGAATGGACAGTTAATGCTAAATGTGTCATAAATGCTACTGGTCCTTTTACTGATGCTATTCGCATAATGGATGACCAGAAATGTAAAAAAATTTGCCAACCAAGTTCTGGTGTTCACATTATTCTTCCAGCTTATTACAGGTAGGACACAGTACTTTTGTATGTTAAGTTTCTTTTTATCAGGTTTTTTTATGAACACCAATGTTTTACAATTCAACATTTATTGAATGTGTATTTATAAATATGCACGCAGTTATTCAAAAAGAAGTTCTACAAAATGTTATTCTTGAGTAAAATTGTTTTATTATATTGTTAACATTAATTTTTTTTAAGTCCTGATAATATGGGATTGCTTGATCCTGCAACTAGTGATGGTCGAGTTATATTCTTTTTACCTTGGCAGAAGATGACAATTGCTGGTGAGTAAATATTTAAGCATTTGATAGGTAGGAACGTTTAAATTAGTACATTTTAAGTCATTATTTCATTGTTTATTTTATTATGTCAATGTGAATAAGGTAGCCATAAGTTTTTAATTTAAAATAATTATTACTTTATTAGTAAATTAAGTTGAGAATTAAATGGACAACAAAATATTTAAAAAAAATTCCAATTTGATAAGTTTGCATAATGTGTCTAGTTTTATGTATGCTATTCTTGATTAAGTACCTATATTTATTTTTTAATCTTAAGGTTTTTTTTTTTTAATTTATCGAAGGTTGTTTGAAAACTATTGTCCTTTTTTAAACTTCTTAAACAGAATAGAGTAATATTTTTTAAACTGTTCTCAGCTTAAATTTTTTGTGGACTTTTAAAGATACAATTTTATTATAAAAGTTGACCTCTTGTGGTGGTTAACAATTTAAATCAGAATTAGTATTTGTATGGTAAAAAATTTATTAAAAATAAAAATTATGACACAAAGAATAAATTCAAATCCTAATTTTACAAATTTATTTCTATTGTTAAAATTTTCATTTTAGTAATTTTAAATCTTGGATAAAAAAAAGTTAACCAATTTTAATAAGCTACAAGAGGAGCTGAATATTGCTGCTTATTTTCTTAGTGCACATTATATTACAGGTACTACAGATAGACCATGTGATGTGACACATCATCCAAGTCCAACTGAAGATGAGATACAGTTTATTCTTAATGAAGTAAAGAATTATCTTACTCCTGAAATCACTGGTAAATCCATACATAATATTATATACCTAAGATGAACGTTTTCCTAAGATTTTTCGCTTGCGTGTATGCTTTTTCTGAAGTAAATATTTTAGCAATATGTAAAAGGTCCAAGGTTTAGGCCCGAACATAGTCAAACTAACTGCTGACCTATGAAATGTCTGCACAGCCAAAAAGTCTGACGAATAATATCCTGTTTAGAGTTAGTGTGTGTTAAATATGTTCTTAAGTCCTGGTATAGTGCACAATAACATAAGGTTCCTCACTTACTGTGGTTCTAAATTATGATGCCCCTCCCCAATAGCTCTTGTGTAGCTCCTGTGCGACAAGGATTCAACCTCACCCTAACCCTGTGTTAAGAAATTTGTCCTTTTATAGAATTATTTTTCAGATTGGATAGAAATATTTTCAGATTTCCATATGCTTTTTATATACACAAAATTTTAAATGTGTAATTATAAAACTACTCAAATGTTGGATACACGAGGGATGCAAGTTTTTCTCTTAAAAACTTGCTAAAATAATTTAAACATTTTGATACAATTATGTAAAAAAATATTAAACCTTTTTATAATGTTATCGTGCATTCATAAATTTTCTGTGTAGTTATAAGTCTTATCTTATATTGCTTAGTGCGTCGAGGAGATGTTATGTCTGTGTGGAGTGGAATTCGCCCCTTAGTTCTTAATCCCAATAAAGAATCTACCGAAGCACTTGCTCGAAACCATGTCCTTCATGTTAGTAATTCTAATCTTATTACTATCGCAGGTAAGCTTGTATTTTTAAAACCAAATTTCTTCTTGAATTTATTCAAGAAGAAATTGAATTAATTCAAATTCTTCTTTTTCATTAGTTTGTTAACACTTTAAAGACGGACGTTGACTCATCCATAGACTAAGAATCTTCTAGACCAGCAACTTCATCTAATGCCTAGCTCTCCTAACGTGTCGAAGGAAACTAATACACTATTGATTTGTTGATTGGCATAATTGTACTTTCCGATTGCAGTGCTACTGTTTCTTCGGAATGTACAGCTGTGGAAAAAAATTACCCACTAGTAATTATTTCAACCGTTAGTCATCCTATAAAATCTGACCTTTTTGCCTATGTGAACTAATAACATTCTGAGTTAATTGCATGACGTAAAATTTGCATAAGGGGCCGTCTTAATATTAAAAATGTTACAAACTTTAAAATCTTCAATAACAACACCCAATTTTAATTACTTAGAAACATGAAAAACCCTCAAAAACCCCATATCTAAGTTTTTGTTACATTTGGAGGAATATTTGACAAGTTATTCAATTGAATCACTTGTGGACCTTTGGGAGACCATGTCTAAAATGACAAGCGTAGTCAGTCTGTGAGTCTTCCACTATAAGCCAATCGGCACCAGGGCAAGAGGGAGGCCCAAACTCCGATGGATTGACTGCGTAGACGAAGATTTCAGAACGATTAAAGTGGGGAGGTCGGCTTCCAAAACAAGATCAGAATGGAAGAAGATTCTGAGGAAGGCCCTGGCCCACAAAGGGCTATCGAGCCAATAAAGAAGAAGTCAGTCTGTAGGTTTATTAATGAAGGAAAACGAAGTACAAGGTCAAATATCTTGAGGATGGGGCCCTACGAGGGATATAAAAGTCAATGAGTAGCTTGTACCTTTTAAAAAATGAAGTCAAAAATAAATTGTCGTCAAAAATAGATCCCTTTCGTCACTTGATAAGGGTTCTATTTACGAGGCGTAATTAGCTCTGTTAAAGCTCCTAACGGTGACTAAAAATAGGCAGCCAGAAACCGTTACGTTAGTTCCCTTCGACACAACAGGGGCGCTAGTTTCTATGTCAATTTCAATATAGAAATTCTCCAATGAATTGTTTCAAACTTAGAGTGTTCCTAGTCTATAGATCATACACAGTTGTCGCCCCTCTTAAAAGTGTTAAGTGCTAAAATATTAATTTATAGTAATTTAATGATCAAACAATATCGGGGAGATGCACACACTACTCAAACCATATTCAAAATATCTTTATTTTTGTTTTGCCATTAATGAAAATAAGCACTTCATTATATTAACTCAAAATCAAAACAAGATGTATATAAAAGTTATATCATTAAGGTGGAAAGTGGACAACTTACCGTGTGATGGCTAAAGAAGCGGTTGATGCTGCTGTGGAAGCTTGCAAGTTGAATCCTAAATTTGAATGCCAAACTGATGGCCTTTTATTAGAAGGAGCTAGTGGATGGACACCTAACATGTATATTAGATTAGTTCAGGATTATGGACTTGAAAGTGAGGTAGGCTTAATCTTTTCGCAATATTTTTTTGATGACAAACATGCACTCTGATTCTTAGAAATTGATTTTTTATGTGAGAACTATTAATAAGGGTGAATGTAATTGTTGGCCTAAATGTCTGTAGAAATCTAGTTAAGTACATTGGTTGTTCTCTTTCATTCTAATATTACCATTAAAAATTTTGAAATTGACATTAATAGAGAAGAAACGTATATTTTCTCTGCTGAGGTTAATGATACAGACATGCAAAATCAGAAGTTATTACTAGTCTATTTTTTCTTTATGGATTTGTGTTTAAAATGAATCAGAATTAGCAATGTCTCTTCAAATTGGGATGTTTTTGTTTAAAAAATACCAGCCCTTGCAAAGATATATATATATATATATATATATATATATATATATATATATATATATATAATATATATATATATATATATATATATATATATTACACCTTGCTATGACTTATTTACTGTAGTTGAACCATAACTTCTATCAAAGGATGCTCAGTCTCAATTGTATTTAAGCTATTTTTTATTGTCATTATTATGTGCTATTTTATTTAAGTTTTTTCCCTACTAATTTATATTTTATTTGTTCAACTAATTCCACTTATTTAATAGCAAACTTCTCTTGACTGGGTGGGTTTCGATGAAATTAGTAAACACAAATTTTTTAATATTCCCTTCCAGTTCAACTGTATCGCATGGAAACCTAAAATTATACTCCCTTGTTCAATTAATATCTGCTTCATTTTGAAAACTTTTAGGTAGCTCAGCATTTAGCTAACACTTATGGTGATCGTGCATTTGCTGTAGCAAAACAAGCATCTCTTACTGGTAAACGGTGGCCTATCATTGGAAGACGGCTCCATGAAGAGTATCCTTACATTGAAGCTGAGGTTTGTCAATATTATTTTCTAAAATATTTGTTATTTTAAATGGCTCAGGACATAATCCTGACAGCTGAAATCCCAACAGGCCAGAATCCTGGCTTTGCCCGAATCCCTACAGGTTCAAAATCCCAATAAATCAATACTGTTATGCTTAATTAAGGACAATTGAAGTACTTATTTTTGCATTTGGAAAGAGGGATTTTTCTTTTATTACTATGTAAAAATAAAGGCTTGAAAAGGGAGTTGCATTCAAAATGCATTTTATATACAGAAATTGCAAACATAGATGATCAGAGTATTTTAAATAGTCCATTGTTGTCCAAATTGCACATTACTTTTTTTTTACGATTTTTTTTATACTCAACATATGCATTTCAAAACTTAAAAATACAAACTGGGGATTCTTCCAAAAGTGAATATCAATCCGTGATTTAGTGAAAAAATAAAACTTAAATTTTAATTTTTTTTGCCAAAGTAACATGTTCAAATTAATATGCAACATTCAGTCATGAACTTAAGGGTAGGTACATCATTGAGTGAAAAAAAAAATTAGACTTCCTATTCGATTCTGAAATTCTACAAATATTTTTTTATTTTCATTCAATGATGTACACACCCTTAAAACAAATAATTATGCAAGTGTATTATTTTAACTGCTTCATGTATTATATTAAAGGTACGCTATGCTATAACAGAGTATGCCTGCACTGCTGTAGATGTCATAGCTCGTCGACTTCGGTTATCATTTTTAAATGTTCAAGCTACAGAAGAGGCTCTTCCCAATATAATTTCTATTATGGCTGATGTTTTAAATTGGAGCAAAAGTAAACAAAAGGTATAGTTTTAAGTATTTAATTTTATGCACTGAGCTGAATAACTGTTGCATGTTTAAAAATATCTGATATATTGTCTCTGATGTTTGTATGTCTAAAATATCTGGTGACAATAATATAATTTCATTTGGTGATAAAAGTCAGGTAAATATCAAAACATAACCATTTAAGCTGCCTTATCTGGAGTTTCAGGATTTTATAGAATCGCAAGAGTTTCGCAATATGGATTTCCAAGTGGACCAAAATTTAAGAAATCACAATTTACTACAGCTAGATATTAGGGTCTTCTGAGTTTTTTAAGTTATCGAGCTACATAGTCTCTATATCAAACAATCATAGTTTGGGGAGTTTTTTAATTTATCAATTACTGCAGTTTTGCGATTTTAGAACTGCCAAACTTTTGCTATATGATCCCAGCAATGGTTTGTCAAATTAAGGATCAGTGAAGATTTGTTACTTTTAAGATAATTAATTTTGGCAAGATTTGTGGAGACCACAATAAAAAGAAAATCGATTTTGAAAAACTAGTCGTGATAACTGCAACCAAATTTATTTTGTTGTAAAATTGAAAAATGTGGTTGCATTTTACGACTAGCGACTGTTAATTTAGAACTCGGTTGTCACAGGCATGGCAAGAAAAGATCTTAGTGGGCCTTGAGTTCTCTATTGTAATCATATATGGCCTGCCGGTTTAATTCGCTGGGTTGCGATAAGCATCAGCATGTCTGCTTGTTAACACATTTGTGTATTTCCGAATTATTTTTTAACCAAAAATGCTCCTTAAAATTTTCCTTTAAAAGTTTTTCATTTTTTTACTTCTCATTTGCCCCCCCCCCCCATATTTAAAAAGATTGATTGCATTTGGGGACTTTTTAAGTCTGAAAAAATGTCTGTTTCAGTCTGTCACAAATTTTCACTGAAAAGGATTGATTGAAGAAAGTTGTGTTAGTAAGGATCAGACAAGCATAAATAATTAAAAATATCATGAATCACCAGAAAATATTAGATAATAAATTTTATTTGAATTGATAGGGACAAATACCAGATTTTTTGTAAAAGAAAGAATCAATTTAATGCATGCTAGATTGTTTATTTTTAAAAATTTTTGCTTGAATTGTTATTTTTTTCTATGAAAAATTAAAAACATGATATTAGATTAATTTAAAAGATTTAGCAACACTCCTTGCTTCAATCTTGTACCAAACAGCCAGTTTACTGTTTTAGTAATCATTAGCTTTAAATTTACAAGTTAATATCTCTTTTGGATCTAAATTTGGACCAAATGCCTAGTGCATCACCTTTAAGTTTTGCGAGAAATTCTTGGATTTGGAGACATGCAGTGACCAACTTTCTTGATGATACGTGAGGCCTTCCTCGCTAAATATCACAAAATGGGAACAAATTGTTCTGTTATGCACTTTAGCACAATATAAAGTTGGTCTTCTCTTCAAAGAGGCATTTCCAGAATAGCTGCCAACTTTTAAATGGCCTTTGCAGCCAAAAAGTCTGATTAATAATACCCTGTGCAGAAGTGCACATTATACATGGTCCAAAATCTCGACCTGGCATATGATATTGCCTTTTAAACTTTATTTGGGTGCCAATTTGGGTGTTGGCTTTGCATTTAACTTTGGTTCGAATTTATAACGCCTTCGCCAATAGCGCTCGTGTTGCTCTAGTGTGATCATTCAAACTAACCCAGGTGTAGGCTTCTGACTGCCAGTGTATATGAGTAAAAGTTAAATATTTTTTTTAGGAAGAATATGAAAAAGCTATGGAGTTTCTACGAACTGAAATGGGTCAAGATGTAAACCGTAAATCAAGAGTAACCCCAGTAAATTTCTCCAAGGAAGAGTTGAATTCATACACCAAAAAATTCCAAGCTTTGGATAGAGATAGAAAAGGATACATTACTATTAATGACCTAAAACGAAGTCTTAAGGTATGTATTTCAAAACTACTAGACATAAGTGATAAATTTAATGAGAGGACAGAATAATACCTGTTGCGCCACTGAGTTTAGCTCCCATATTTAACCTTATGAAGAAGAATTGCCAAGTAGCTACAATATTTTCAGGAATTCTGCACACATTTTTTGTAACTCTATCTTCTAATTCTTGCATTTCAAAAAAAATTTTTTTTGCTTGTTTAGATTCAAGGTGAAAAAGTAGATGATGATACTTTGCATGACATGCTAAATGAAGTTGATTTGAATAAGAATGGTCAAGTGGAGCTTGGAGAATATCTTTTGGTAAATTTCTATTATAGCTATTTACTATTTCTTTACGACTCAAAATAATCAGGCTAAATATTGTATGGTGTTTCTATAGGTAAAGAAGAATCGACCTGATTTTTTTTTAACTAATGACAGATTTCACATTTATCAAAAATAAGTTAACTCTCTATATTTGAAGGGGCAATATCAAGGAAAGGAAAGGGGGATAAACCTGGACATATGTAAAAAAAAGATTTCAAGACCATTAAGATTATTAATTGGAAAGCAAAGGCAAGAGGCTGTTAAGGAAAGTCACATGGTCCAACGCTGACTGTTGTACCAGAAAATTAGTTAATAGGGTTATTAAAAAACAATATTTATGCTAAGCACATTTTTTAGTATTAGTTTGACCGTCAGAGAAAATGCTTTCAGTTCATCTTCAATTTGTTTAATTGTTGTTTTTTTTACATTTGTTAATGAAACTGAAGGGAATTTATGATGGCATGAAAGCTAAAAGTTTTGTAAAGGTTTTAAGCGTAAAAATAAAGTTATAATATTAATATTTTTTTACTTTAAACATTTTCATGTAAAGATTAAACTTATTAAACCTTATTGTATTCAGTTTTTGAAAAATACACATTTTTCAGTGCAATACAAAAAATATCAGTTCTATTTCACAAAAGCGTTATAAATTTTAAATATAGTCTTTCACAAAAGCGTTATAAATTTTAAATATAGTCTTTCACAAAAGCGTTATAAATTTTAAATATAGTCTTTCACAAAAGCGTTATAAATGTTAAATATAGTTTGAACGGAAAAAAATTGAAACAAACATAATCTCTGATCAAATTTTTATCGTGTCAGCCGTAATGAATATATAGCCCTTGTGTATATATATTTGCCTAAATCAAATTCTTCTATGGCAAAAAGGATTCAAGAACCTATAAAATGCATTGACTTTTTTTTCTAATTTAGATACAAATATGAAGCTTAACATCAATGTTCACAAGCAGTTACTTGACAAAATTTGCTGAACACCAACCAATTACTGATTTTAAAGTTTTAGGGGTACTTTTCCCCCTCAGCCAAGTTCACTCTAATAAAGTTTGACTGTATTCAATTTACTCTCATTATATTTTACTAATACTGGGCTGGGGAACCCAGTCGGTTACGGCCTTCATCTTGCATGTGAAAGGTCCCATGTTTGAGTCTGTGCATCGCCAAAATAACTGCCTGTGTCTACATAAAAATATCTGAATAACAACCGGTATTGGTGTGTGCATGTTAAATATACTCTTAAGTCCTGCCTCTATGTAAGAAGTCTGGGGGAGGATAATTCCACTTGACTAATTAATATAAATTCCGCTATTTTTTCATTGCTCACAGTGTTTCTTTTTCCGTAGCTTATGAGTGCCATAAAACACGGAGCTATTTCACAGAGTAGACTTGCTGCCGCTGTGGATATTCAATATGAAAGCAGTGCTTTATCTGTAGATCGAAGTGGTGGAGGTGTCTGATAATGGCATCAGTTCATTCACATTGAACTTTGCATAAAACAATTGATTGTTTAAGTTTGTTTTTTTTAAGTTGTCATTTATTCTTGTTGATAATCTACTATGTTAATTTTAAGTCTATTTTTATTGTTTTAATTTATTGTTCGTTTATGAGAAAAATATTTCTAAATAACTTTATTTAAGCTCATCTGATGTTTTTCAAAATAAGTTTCCACAATGTCTGTATTGCATTAAGCATATTTTTCATTTGGTATTTTGAAAGAAGAATCTCTAAACATGTATACTTAGTAACATTGCAACTATTCACAATCATATTACCATTTTATAATCATTTTCATATGGTTGTATTTTAAATTGCTGAGTAGAACTCTTTTTAGCATCGATTAATTTCTAATATATAATTGTAGACTAGATAGTGTTATATTTGTGGATGTATATTCAAGCAATCTGGTTGTTAATGAAAAAAAGTCAAGACTACTGATCTCTTATGACTTATGTCCATTGTATTTTGTTTCAAACCTTTGCTTAAAAGTGATGTTTGGTTTCAAAAGATAATATGAAATTCTTGATACATATGGATAGTGTTTCTTTTACTAGGGGAAGCTCTTTTTATGAATATGAAAACTATTTGGAATAACCAATTAAGACTTGTAGAAATGCATATTTATTATAAAACTACTGCCTTATACTAACTAAATAATCTGAATAACATATTTGGGATTGTTGTCTTTAAATAAATTCATTTGTTGTCATTGTTTGTTGCATAAATAGCTGCTTACAAAAAACCATAAAATTCACTAAGAAAAACTGGTATGCGATGATTGTGTATCAAATATCGATAATTTAGTTAATAACTGGTTAAATATATGATTTAATGTCCACAAAATTACTTGTATGCACGGTTTTATCAAAAAAAAATATTTATAGGTGTGTTCAAAAAGTTCAGTGACTGGTCTCATAATTGAAAAACTGCGGCCAACGTGTTAAAATATTCAACCTATGGTTTCCTTTCTTTTTGCTGAAGTGCCATATAAGAGTAATGCAATTGTACAATACACAGACAGTGACAGTATACATGGAATATTTTGGAATTAAAAAATATATAAAACTTTTTTTAAAAAAACATGGGTAAAATGCTTTTGTAGACTTGTCATATGTGTACATATTTTTGTGCATTAGTACAGTCTCTAACGCAGTGATGTGGTACCTAGAGTAGAGCTAAAGTTTAAAAAGTTTTAAACCACCCTTATCTCAAACTAGTACATAAAAATACATGTCAATTTAAATAAATACTAACCAAACCTTCTGTAAATTAACTAATTTGGATTACATACATTAAGTTTCGTTCAAGCATTTTTTTAAAATCAATGAAATCCTGGTTTTACCAATATTATTCTATTGCTATTTGTTTTTTACTACTACCTTAAAATAATAAGTTTTTTTAAGTCGGAAAACGACTAGGCAATTAGAAATTAACCCAAAAAAGCCATACTATATCTCTCAATTTAATTTAGTATCCTTGATTTCTTACGAAATATGGATCTATTTTTGACATGAAAACATATTTTTACCTTTTCTTAATAGTTGTCAATTGCGCAATTTTTAAAAACTACCTAAAAAAGGTTATTTATAAAAAATGTGTAGTTTAGAACATTTTAATTAATTGCACTTTTTATGACATTTTGTATCATAGGAAAACTCAAATATTCTCTTGTCAAAAAGGTCCGATGTATAACTCTGCCTCCAAAATAATCATAGTGGGTACTTTTTTTGAAACAGCTATCAACATTCCGACAAAACTTTATACCATGTGAAGTGAAAAGTTTCATTACAGTATCCTAAAATGCAGAATCTTTAGTTGAAGTAGTCATGTTGTAGTTCTGAACCATTCTATATGACTTCTTCAGCTAAAGCTACTATAATACCTTGTTAAAATACAGAGTTTTGGTTTACATGTATAATAAGAATTAAAAACCGTTAAACAAAACACCTTTATTGTAATAAATTGTTTCAAGTTGAAAATACTAACAGTAATTAAAAATAAACGTGTCACAAAACTTCTTCTACTTGTATCTCTGTTGATTTTCATATGCAATTCGTTCAGATCTTGAATTTAAATATTGTCCATATTTGTCGTCTAAGAAGGCATCAAATTTGGACAAATGATTTCTTGCAGCTTCTGATAGATCATCTATTGAAAAAAATGAAACCACATGTTACAAAAACTTAAAATCTCAATTTTTTTAGTATTTTGAACTTGTTATGAAAACCATCTTGAGTAATTATAACTCGGGACATTTAAAAAACTTTTTTACCTAACAAATATTTAGCGCGGTTCCTTATACATAAAACTTAAGATAACAAACAATACATAGAACATTTTACCTATGCAAACCAGGATTAGTTTTTTTTTTAATTACCACCAACTGACACTATACTCTATAAACAGTTTTATAATACATCAAAAAGTAAATACATACCTTTGGATGGTGTTTGTTCAGGTGGTACGACTTGTGCTGGTGAGCTGCAACAAAGTACAATAATTGTGAAAATAATCAAATAATTGTTAAATATATCTTGCATATATGGGTGATAGGGTTTTCTGGAGATTGAGCAAAAAACAAAAAGCAGGAGGGGGGGGGGACTATTTAAAAACAGTTGAGTGCAATTAACTAAAATTAAAATTTATATATTCAATAAATTGACAATTGAACCAATTCCAGTCGTTTCCTTTTATAATGTAGTGAAGAAATAAGCAATCGAGTCAATAATCAATATACGATTGGAACTTAGAGAGGGAAAGTTAACATATCTTAATAAACTTACGAGCATCTGGTTCTAGTGATTCTGAATACCCTTTAGGGGAGCATAAATCCAGTTTGGCAATTCCATAAAAATGTTAACTTTGATAAAACAATTTTTTTAGAAATTTTTACAAACTAAGCTTAAAAATATATTCCAAGTTTTCAAGTTATACAAAAAGAAAGCGGGACGATAAAGGACATGTATTGACATTTCCCGAAAAAGAGGGTCAATGCTTGGTGGATAAAAAAGATTTGTTAGCTCTGCAAATTCAGGCAGCATTTCAACTTAGTTCGAAATCGTCCTCGATACATGTTTGAAAATCCTTTTACATGGGGGATGTACATATATTATGTCACACTCAGAGAGGGGGGAGGGGTAATCGCTTGCGTGATGTACAGATTCAAAAATTTCCAATTTTGCAAGGAAAATCTATTTTATATAAAATAAAGTTGAGAAAACAAATTTTAAATCTTTTTTAATAAGAATCATTTTATTTCAGAAAGAGTATGGGGAGATTAGTATTATATCCAACAATGCCGGCATTATTAGTCCCTATATTTTAGACCTTTTTGTAACGGTGCTTTTATAACACGCAAAATGATATAACCATTTATGATATCAAAAAGCACATCATTTGATTCTTCAAACTTTTCTATAAGAAAATCTCTTTTAATAATCCCTAGATGTCAGTCCTACTATTTTTTTTAATTATGATCAGAAACATGATGATACGAAATGGCATCACTGGGACTGAAAGGGTTAAAAGTTGGAGTTTGTTATAATGGATCAAAGAATATTACATGTTTGCTATTTGTTTTAAACAATTTTCTTTGGAAGCACTCATGTTGTGACGAATTTGAGATCCCTGTGTAAAAGCCTTTGTTTCAGGAGCCATTTTTTCCCCAATTTATCACTGACTATGTTTATAAACATCATGATATCATATAACCGGGGCTCACATGTTTCAATATCACTTGTTTTGGCAGTAACATTTAGAAAACTTTTAATAAGATCCCATTTTTCAATAAATAGTTTAGTTTTTTCTCAACAATCATTCTTTTAATGGCATTTTTAAGGACTTAAAATAAATCAAACTTTTAATTTAAGCCCTTCTCTAGGTTTTCAAGGAGTGTATGAACCATAAAAAAAGTTAAATTTATTACAAACTTTGGATAATATAAAATAACTAAGATAAACACGTTGTAAGGACGGAAATTGGGAGACTTGCCAAATCTGTGTTGAAATTATCAATGAAACAAAAAAAAATTAAAGAAATTTACCCAAAATCAGCATTCAGATATGCCGAATTTCTTAAAAGAAAGGAAAAATTTTCGTGACATCACGACAGTAGGCTCGGTATGTCACGAGCAGTCCCGGAGTTAACGAGTAGCGTCGTTGTTGTTTAAATTTGTGGTGTGGTTGGATTTTCCACTCTCTTGCTCTTGCTGCTTCGCCCCCGGCGTTTTAAAAGTTTGAAACTTTAATTTTTGAATTAATTTTAATATGAAGTAACTAAGTTCTTTCTTGCTCAATCGTCTTTCGTATTTTTTTTCACATTGCTCCAAAGTAAGACTACAATTATTTATTTGTCTGCAGTATATGTTTTTAAAGAAGATTTTATTAAAGTTTTTAGTCGACTGTTCATCTGCTTATTATTATTATGCTACTTATTATTATCAAGTTATTTTTCAACCACTGCTATATAAGGAGCTGTGATTATAGGCTATTAAATTTCTTATTACATGAAGTATTATATAGAGTATTGGATAGAACATCATTAAGGAGCTTTCTGTTTATAATAACTCTATGATTAGGATTTATTGCATAACTTTTTTAAATAATAAGGCAGAAATCGCATTACCTTGGGGGGTTACATCCATCAGAAATATCAGAGAAACTGAAAAATAAAAGAATTTCTATATTACAATTTAGGTTATTTATATATTTTAAATCTGGATAATTTAACACGGTAAGGTAGTCAAAGTTCATTGTAAAAAATTTTGCATCTTCAAGCACTCATTTCATGAAAAAATAAGCACTCTTGGGAAATATCAAGGCAGCAGCGTCTAGAAAGTTTTAATCTGATCCGATTTTGCAATAAATATGTAGTATTGTTTTTTTTTCTCAAGAATCATATTTATTTTCAGCACTTTTTAAGTCATAAAATAAATGAACTTTTAATCCAAGCCCTTTTCTACATTTTCAAGAAGTGTAGAAACCATGATAAAAGTTACATTTATTGCAAACTTTGGATAACCTGAAATACATCACAAAGAGGGTAGGGCTAGGAAATAAAAATTAAACAAGAAATTTAAAAAAAAAATTCCGAAATCAGCATTCAGAGACTCAGAATTTCTGAAATGAAAGGAAATTTTTCTTATTACATAAAGTATTAAATGGAGTATGGGATAGAACATAATTAAGAAGCTTTCTGTTTATAATAACTATGATTAAGATTTATTATTATTGTAAAAAGTTGTGCAATAAAGTAGAAATTGCATTACCTCAGAGAGTTATCCTCATCAGTTGAAACATCCGATACTCCGCTGAAAAAAAGAATTTCTATTAAATTTAAATATTAGATTTGAAGCTATTTATGTATAATTAATCTGGAATCTATCACCAAAAATTAGCACTCATAGTGAAAAAATTAGCAATTGAACAACATATAAAGAAAACAATTTATATTTCTAATCTTATTAGTAGTTAGAAAAAATATCATATACATACAACAAAATAATCTTAACACCCAATTGCTGATGAAAAAACTCAAATAAAAAAAATTGGTCACTTTAAATGAATTCAACAAAAAGTATGCTTCAGCCGTGTCACTCTTCTCTTTTTATATATTTTTAAGGATTTGCATTTCTTAGTTCAAATTTATGTTACTTTTATACAGTAAAACTTTTTTTTATAACAAACATCATTACAAGGAAATATTCAAACTTCTATAACAAAATAAATCCCCAGTCCCTTTTGAAATGCAATTAGAATAATGCTTTAAAGTTCTATTTTAACAAAATGACATCAATCATTATAGAGAAGAATTTTTTTCCATCAACTTTGCGTTTTTTTTTTTTTTTTCTGCAGTTTTATAAAATTACAAACAACAATCAAACAAACTCGTTCAGTACTATTGTCAGATGGACGAACGCATTGGAGGATCACCATAATTCTATTATTCAGTTGACTCCCTCTCCCAAGAGTGCCCAACATTTATATTCAATAGTCAAACATCTGTAGTGACCAGTACTATCATCTTTAAAATTCTCTAATGACAGCCTTTCATTATGAATTTCAAAGGATTGAAAATTAAATTTTTCTTCACCAGTCTACTGACATTAACCAATTGATTGAAAAGTTTAATGTTGATGCAAATGGAAACCCTAAACGCCTATGCCAGTTAATCAGATTGTTTAAAATTCCAAAAGAGAAAATTATGGTGGAAATATAGAAAAATATCCATATAGGGAATTAATTGGTTTCCTTAGTTATTTGGCTAAACAGAGCAAGACCTGACATCGCTGTTGTTGTTAATCTTTTGGCACAATATACTAACAATCCTGGATTAAACCACAGGAGTCAGGCAATGCCGGTTTTGCAATGCATTGCTTCCACAAATGATAAAGCAATACCACTGTCAAGAGTATGCAATGAACATTTAGTCTTTCACACAGAATCAAATTGGGCAAATTTTGTCGATGAAAGAAAATCCACCATTAGATATGCTGCATTTTAAAGGGCTTTCCCTTGCTAATAGAAAACTTCAAACAGAAATAAACAGCTCAATTTATGATGCAAGCAGAAAACCTAGTGAAGGCTGAGGCAACAAAGGAATTGCTAAATTTAAAAAGAGTTTGAAGCAAACGTAAAACTTTAGGCACCAATATACTTTGCCCACCTTTGTATTGTGATAATCAGAGTTCCATTTTCTTCTTGTAAGGATAGTGCTGAGAACCATCGTGCTATGCAGATTGACCTTGGGTAGCATTTTGTAAGGCACTTGTATGAACAACGAAATTTAAATTTGAGGCATGTGCCAAGTAGTTCCAATTATGATGTTCCCTATGTGATTGCCTAAAAGGTGTTTGATAATTGTGAAAATTCAATGGTAACAAAATTGGTCAAAATGGTATGTAATATTGGGGCAAAAGCCTAGTTTTGGTTTTGGCCATATGTTGTGTACCAATTTTGTTTTTATCTTTTCACTTCACTATGTAAATGCTAATTATTTTAATATAAAAAAGTTGAAACTTATGTGAATTGCATAAAATTGCGCTAATGTAACAAAAAAAAAAGTGACTGTTGACTGAAAAACCTAAAGCTCTTTGGTTAACTTAAAGGTGCACAAAGGCTAACTTTACCCCAAGAGTATGGACAGGATATTGACAACAGATTCTTAAGATTTTTTAAATTTTCCAAGGCTACTAACAGCCTAAACACATTTATTATTTCTTTAAAATTCAATTCGTTTGAAGCAACTATGTTCCTTAACCCAATTAAAAAAAACCAAGTCTAGTCTTTCGCAAAGATTTTTTATACAAAACAAATTTCAGTCAAAGCCAAACTTCGAAATTAATGGTCACTAGTCACAAAATGTGATCAAGTCCTTCAATAATGCGATAAAATAAATTTAGTCACAACTATTGCGACTACTTTTTCATATGCTAAATAATTTTTTCACCATGGTTTCCAAAGATTTTGACAAAAATAATCAGCTTGAAATTGCAAATATTCACCTTTCGATAATTAATCAACCTTTCTACGGTGAAAATTTTTTCCAAACTTTCTACTGTGATCTATGAATCGCAAAACTTTGGCACGCTATAAATTGCACAAACTTGACCCCGATCTTAAATCCCAAAAGTGCAGTGTACTAAAAATTTAGAAGATAAAGCAACCGTAATATCTAGAAATTGCAGGCTATCCTAAATTGCTTATTTTTAAAATTTACTCCAGCTATCCTAAAAATAAAAGTCCATTCATCATAAAAATGCAATTTTTTTTCTCTAACATGGAACTGGTGATTCTGTAAGCTGGCAACCCTAGATTTTGTAGATAGATTTATTAGATCCTCTTTGTTAGTCCAGGATTTGCTAAACTTCAATCATATTCACTCCCCAAACAATCTCCATTTTTAAAGTCTAGTGGGCTGTATATGGTAATCTGATTCAATAAAAAAAAATTTGGAAGCACTCCTTTTATCTAATCACCACAATATGACAGGTGTGCGTAACACGGAAATATGAAACCGTAAAAAAGGGGTCACAGGCAGAAAAGTGTACTACTAAAAGTGTACACTTACTATTAAATAAGAAATAATCCAAACTTACTCTTTTTTCTTCTCCTCACATTCTTTTATGAGTTCTTCTCTGAAAAAAAAATTATCAGAGAAAAAGTTAGGCGAGAGAGGGGGCAAATGGACAAGAGGACAATTGCGATGAATAATACATCGTTTTACAAATATTTCTACACAACAGCATAGAAGTTAGACTTCATCTTTTAACAACCACAGATCAGCAGTTGAAGGAATGATGTATTAAAGACGCGAAAAGATTTTTTATTTTAGGAAATCCAAAGTAAGTTTTGAAAAAAATTCTTTAATTGGATTTTGAAAGTGTTAAATAATTTTTATGAATTTAACTATAGTTTTAGGTAGAAGACATATCAGAAATTAAGATTAGATATGTCAAATACTGTAGCAAAATATACGGGGTTCTGTGTTAGATCATATATATAAATAATAACACTGTGGGGTCTAATGGGACGACAAGTACACCTGAATTTGCTTGCTTTTCTTTAAGAAACTATATAAATATCCGATATCTTATTCAGCCAAGGTGTTAAAAACATTTTAGACCAAACTTGAACTTTGTTTAGTACACCCAATACTATGTTTTTAAACGATCAAACTTGAATTTTAGTGAAAAATAAAATAATTATAGATAAAGCAACCGTAATATCTAGAAATTGCAGGCTATCCTAAATTGCTTATTTCTAAAATTTACTCCAGCTATCCTAAAAATAAAAGTCCATTCATCATAAAAATGCAATTTTTTTTCTCTAACATGAAACTGGTGATTCTGTAAGCTGGCAACCCTAGATTTTGTAGATAGATTTATTAGATCCTCTTTGTTAGTCCAGGATTTGCTAAACTTCAATCATATTCACTCCCCAAACAATCCCCATTTTTAAAGTCTAGTGGGCTGCATATGGTAATCTGATTCAATAAAAAAAAATTTGGAAGCACTCCTTTTATCTAATCACCACAATATGGCAGGTGTGCGTAAGGTACACGGAAATATGAAACCGTAAAAAAGGGCTCACAGGCAGAAAAGTGTACTACTAAAAGTGTACACTTACTATTAAATAAGAAATAATCCAAACTTACTCTTTTTTCTTTTCCTCACATTCTTTTATGAGTTCTTCTCTGAAAAAAAAATTATCAGAGAAAAAGTTAGGCGAGAGAGGGGGCAAATGGACAAGAGGACAATTGCGATGAATAATACATCGTTTTACAAATATTTCTACACAACAGCATAGAAGTTAGACTTCATCTTTTAACAACCATAGATCAGCAGTTGAAGGAATGATGTATTAAAGACGCGAAAAGATTTTTTATTTTAGGAAATCCAAAGTAAGTTTTGAAAAAAATTCTTTATTTGGATTTTGAAAGTGTTAAATAATTTTTATGAATTTAACTATAGTTTTAGGTAGAAGACATATCAGAAATTAAGATTAGATATGTCAAATACTGTAGCAAAACATACGGGGTTCTGTGTTAGATCATATATATAAATAATAACACTGTGGGGTCTAATGGGACGACAAGTACACCTGAATTTGCTTGCTTTTCTTTAAGAAACTACATAAATATCCTATATCTTATTCAGCCAAGGTGTTAAAAACATTTTAGACCAAACTTGAACTTTGTTTAGTACACCCAAGACTATGTTTTTAAACGATCAAACTTGTCTAGAAAGTTTTAATATGATCCGATTTTGCAATAAATAGTATTGTTTTTTTTTATCTCAAGAATCATATTTATTTTCAGCACTTTTTAAGTCATAAAATAAATGAACTTTTAATCCAAGCCCTTTTCTACATTTTCAAGAAGTGTAGAAACCATGATAAAAGTTACATTTATTGCAAACTTTGGATATTCTGAAATACATCACAAAGAGGGTAGGGCTAGGAAATAAAAATTAAACAAGAAATTTTAAAAAAAATTCCGCAAATCAGCTTTCAGAGACTCAGAATTTCTGAAATGAAAGGAAATTTTTCTTATTACATAAAGTATTAAATGGAGTATGGGATAGAATATCATTAAGAAGCTTTCTGTTTATAATAACTCTATGATTAAGATATATTATTATTGTAAAAAGTTGTGCAATAAAGTAGAAATTGCATTACCTCAGGGAGTTATCCTCAACAGTTGAAGCCTCTGATACATCTGATAAACCACTGAAAAAAACAATTTCTATTAAATTTAAATATTAGATTTGAGGCTATTTATGTATAATTAATCTGGAATCTATCACCAAAAAATGAGCACTCATAGTGAAAAAATTAGCAATTGAACAACATATAAAGAAAACAATTTATATTTCTAATCTTATTAGTAGTTAGAAAAAATATCATATGCATACAACAAAATAATCTTAACACCCAATTGCTGATGAAAAAACTCAAATAAAAAAAATTGGTCACTTTATATGAATTCAACAAAAAGTATGCTTCAGCCGTGTCACTCTTCTCTTTTTATATATTTTTAAGGATTTGCATTTCTTGGTTCAAATTTATGTTACTTTTATACAGTAAAACTTTTTTTTATAACAAACATCATTACAAGGAAATATTCAAACTTCTATAACAAAATAAATCCCCAGTTCCTTTTGACTTGCAATTAGAATAATGCTTTAAAGTTCTATTTTAACAAAATGACATCAATCATTATAGAGAAGAATTTTTTTTCCATCAACTTTGCGGGTTTTTTTTTGTTTTTTTCTGCAGTTTTATAAAATTACAAACAAGAATCAAACAAACTCGTTCAGTACTATTGTCAGATGGACGAACGCATTGGAGGATCACCATAATTCTATTATTTAGTTGACTCCCTCTCCCAAGAGTGCCTAACATTTATATTCAATAGTCAAACATCTGTAGTGAACAGGACAATCATCTTTAAAATTCTCTTATGACAGCCTTTCATTATGAATTTCAAAGGATTGAAAATTAAATTTTTCTTCACCAGTCTACTGACATTAACCAATTGATTGAAAAGTTTAATGTTGATGCAAATGGAAAACCCTTAACGCCTATGCCAGTTAATCAGATTGTTTAAAATTCCAAAAGAGAAAATGATGGCGGAAATATAGAAAAATATCCATATAGGGAATTAATTGGTTTCCTTAGTTATTATATTTGGCTAAACAGAGCAAGACCTGATATCGCTGTTGTGGTTAATCTTTTGGCACAATATACTAACAATCCTGGATTAAACCACAGGAGTCAGGCAATGCCGATTTTTGCAATGCATTGCTTCCACAAATGATAAAGCAATACCACTGTCAAGAGTATGCAATGAACATTTAGTCTTTCACACAGAATCAAATTGGGCAAATTTTGTCGATGAAAGAAAATCCACCATTAGCTATGCTGCATTTTAAAGGGCTTTCCCTTGCTCCTAGATAACTTCAAACAGAAATAAATAGCTCAATTTATGATGCAAGCAGAAAACCTAGTGAAGGCTGAGGCAACAAAGGAATTGCTAAATTTAAAAAGAGTTTGAAGCAAATGTAAAACTTTAGGCACCAATATACTTTGCCCACCTTTGTATTGTGATAATCAGAGTTCTATTTTCTTTTTGTAAGGATAGTGCTGAGAATCATCGCGCTATGCAGATTGACTTTGGGTACCATTTTGTAAGGCACTTGTATGAACAACGAAATTTAAATTTGAGGCATGTGCTAAGTAGTTCCAATTATGATGTTCCCTATGTGATTGCCTAAAAGGTGTTTGATAATTGTGAAAATTCAATGGTAACAAAATTGGTCAAAACGGTGTGTAATATTGGGGCAAAAGCCTTTTTTTGGCTTTGGCCATATGTTGTGTACCAATTTTGTTTTTATCTTTTCACTTCACTATGTAAATGCTAATTATTTTAATATAAAAAAGTTGAAACTTATGTGAATTGCATAAAATTGCGCTAATGTAACAAAAAAAAAGTGACTGTTGACTGAAAAACCTAAAGCTCTTTGGTTAACTTAAAGGTGCACAAAGGCTAACTTTACCCCAAGAGTATGGACAGGATATTGACAACAGATTCTTAAGATTTTTTAAATTTTCCAAGGGTACTAACAGCATAAACACATTTATAATTTCTTTAAAATTCAATTCGTTTGAAGCAACTATGTTCCTTAACCCAATTAAAAAAAACCAAGTCTAGTCTTTCGAAAAGATTTTTTTATGTATGGGTTTGTAAACAGATTTATTGACATCTTCAGCGCTCCTAATTTCCTGTACAATAGTAAAGAAGTAGTGTATGGGTCATTCTCAAAAAATGTTACAAATGGTGTCCCACAGCTTTCATTGCTTGCGGTATTTTTAATTTTATTGTTACGGAATTTTCACTTGAATTGCATAAAATATCGCACTTTTAAGTTTTTGTACTTATATTTAAAAGTACAATAATACTAAAAGAAAAGTAGGAGACTTCATTTAAAGGAGAATAGTGGGTAAAAATTCACATATTCCATGACCGAAAATTGAAGAACAAGAGAAGATAATTATAACTTAAACTAAATATTTCTCAATTATTGATGCTTATAATGATTAACAAGCATCATAGCTATCAAATATGCTTTTAACCACTACTTAATTACAAAAAAGTTTTGTTTTGTAGCTTAATATATGGTGTCCCACAGATTCGAAGAATTTTCTTTTGTCGACTTTGTTACCAAAATTTAACGACAAAAAATGCAAAAAATTTAAGTTTTTTGTTGAAATAAGTACCACTATAGACACTTATTTCTGAAATGCCTGACAATTTCTCTTAAATTTTTAGTTTATGGAGGAAAAATACAAAAGTTTGAAACATTAATGCGAGTGTGATTATCCAATGACTACTATGTTACCGTGTTTTTTTTTATTAAACTGGAGCTTATTTAAGAATTAAATAATAGTGCAGTTTAAAGCCCTTACGAATCTCATTACGAGAAGCTAAAAACAAATTTTAAATTAAATAAACTTCATGGCAAAAAGCAATGTTAAAGTTTAAAATGTCCACTCTGTTACTGTCCACTCTGTTACCGTAGAAAAAGTAGCTAACTCTTTGATGAGCGCAGTGCCCCCAAATTTTAACTACGAACTAATATGACATAAAAGTTTTGATTGTTGCTTGACATATGCAGAATTTTAGATGACATGGCTACTTATTCGTAACTATCAACTATTGCGGGTCACATATTATTGAATATTTGATTAAACAGAGGAATTTTTAATCATATCGCTTTTTAAACATTGTCGGAGTCAATTATTACGATCACTGCTATTAATCATATTTTTTTAAGACACGTAATCACACAAGGCAGACAAATTGTTCTTTTTGTAGTATGAAACATATTAAAACTTGTTTTAACCTGATCGTATTTGCTGTTCGGTTTAATTAATCTTTGTTTTAAAACTCTTTCGCTGCATCGGTTTTTGTTGCCGCGTTACATGTAATAGACATAATGTTTTTGGATCTTAAGTTATTGATGCTTTTAGTCACTATCCACAGCGAAGGTATAGATATGCAAGACATTGATGCTTGGTACTATTTCTTTTGATAGATAGGAAAGCTTGCGCGGACAAACGGATCGAGCTGGTAGTTATTGATTCGGTTTCTAATAATGATGCGAAAATAACATATAGCTATTAAAAGCAGAGTAATAAATATTACGTTAATTAAGGCATGTGTATTGTATATGACGCATTCATTTTAACTTAACATTTAACTTGCACTTAAGAAAGTGCATGTATATACGCATACAATATTTAATGAAATTTATATCTTGGTAACAACGAAATCATTTATTGTAAAATGAGGAAAAAATCGTCTGTCCATTTAGAACTTTTTAAAAAGTGGCCGAATCTCTTTAGTACTATCAAAAGAAGAAGTAATTTAGTTTTTAAAAAAATAAAGCTATAAAATTATTTTTTGGAAACACTAAAAATAAAAATTATATAATTAAATTTATGTTATTAATTATATAAAAATGTAGTTATTAACACATGTTTCAAAGAAGCGATTCTTTTTGTATGAAAAAAAAGAGGAACAAATCGTTTGCTATTTCCCGTTGTCGCTGCCGCATTTTCTTTTTCATCGAATGAAAACACAAATATGAAATTTACGTTAATATTTCGCATGTACATTTCGACCACAACCTAAACTACTCCAACTACATTCGTTTAAAAAACTAAGCCAATTAATTCCTCCTTGCAAAGGATCCCGCTGCGAAGAACCTACCAATAAGAACCGTTGTTGTTAAACGTAGTTCGAACTAAGAAATCAAGAGCGCTGCTATCTTTGAAAATATTTTACTGTAGAAAATTTATGGTTGAAAGCAATACGAGTGTGGTGTCTATACGTATATTTTATCATATCCCTTACAAAATTCTCGGTGAAATAGTATTGCGGTAAGTGAAAAGTTTGAATTAAAGCATACATTATTTAAAAAATATATAGATTTTATGTAATTTCATTAGATAGGTGAATTCTTTATGTAATAGTATCAATTCTTTTAAATAAAATCCAACTTTATTTTTTTAACATTGGAAGTTGGAATTGTAACATTTTTTGAGAATGACCCGTATACAAAATACTTGTCACAAAAATAATTACACTAAAAATATACAAAACAAATTTCAGTCAAAGCCAAACACATTATGTACCTAGTAGGTAGTAGTAGAACATTCAAAAGAAGTATAAAAAAAAATCGACAACATATTAATTTCGGCTTTTTAAAATTATATTATAGTTAAACTATAATATAATTTTTATTCTATCTCTCCCATGTTATTACACAATAAGTAAGAACTTACTCTTCCCCTTCAACGTTAATATAGACCATAGGACCTTGAATCCTAAAGAAAACAATATACGTACTTATAAATAAAGATAAGCAGCAATAAAAATATACAGTAGACGCCGCTTAATGTGATTCCGACGCCTGCTCAGATGAGGGAGGCACAAAATCTTATATCTAGGCGTGCAACACTTTCACAAACATTATGATTATGAGCGATTCGTAAATGACTTGCTCGAAAGAATGCTAAACAATCAATAATTAATGACTTATATTTCTGTTAATAATTAACCTTTTGCATTTTGCATTGTTTTCTGCAGTTCTTCATTAAATACGTAAGCATACTCACTAGCAATTCTTTTTCTTTAGTGTGCATTAGTTTCTATTAAATACTATAGAGTTTTACAGCAACAACTCCTATTTTAAAATTAATTTTTATTTTAATGCGTATGTCAAAAAAAAAATTTTTTGGTTTAAACTTTTTTTTCGTGTATTGTAATCAATAGGTTATTGTTATCAAATCACGTTCGTCCCGATGTGATCACACTAAGCGGCGTCAACTGTATATAAATTTAACAACATTCAAATGCTATAAAATTATAAACTGTCATAAACATTCATATAATGGAAACAAACTTGCAATTGAATGCCAAGTAACACAACCCTAAAGCCGGTCCATATTGGGGCACCAATTTCAATATTGGCAGTAGATAGTACAGGGTAGAATAGAATAAGGCTTTCTTTTATTTAGATAAATGCTAGTATATTAAGTTATTGCACAATTCTCTTATTAAAAAAGGTTAAATTATCTAACGTTAGAGGGTTCTCTTCAGTGCTGATATCTTTTTCAAGTACATCGCCCCTGAATTTTTTTTATTAATATAAAATATTGGACCTTACAGTACACGCAGAAATGGTTGTGCAGATTTCACAATTTAAGGGGGGATCATAGTTAACAAAAACCAAAAAATCGAATTTTTGAAACCAGTATTTTCTGATAGATGGAAGACCAATCTATCGAATAAGACCAATTTTGTATCGATCGGATAATTATTTCTTATAAAAAATTTAAATTATAAAAATAAACAAATGTGCCACGCCTCCTTTGAATTACTAATTGTATGCTTGTATTATTTTTGCATTACATTATAAATATGAATTTTTTTGTGTTGGTATTTGAAAACTATTCACTGGCTCAATGTAAAAAAAAAATCCTGACGATTTACATGAAATTCTGTTAACAAGAAATGTTTCGGTGGTTATTTCGAGTTCGTGTTAACGGGATCGACTGTATTTGTTTATCGCGTTTTTCTCAAAACTATAATTTTCAACACTTAGGTACACTTTTCTCAAAATCTATTGAATATTTTTTAATAATTTCTTTTGTGTGTTATAAAACCATTTTAGATCTATTTAAGTCACCTAATTTAGTCTTGCAAATTAAAAAAAATATTTTATTATTTTACACTTTTCTGCGTTGAAAATCATAATTTTTATGAATGTAGAATATAATGTTTTTAAAATAAAATTTTAAAAATATTTTAAGCAAAAAAAATAGGTGACTTAATTATATCTAAAATGGTTTTATAACACACAAAAGAAATTATTAAGAAATATTTAATAGATTTGGAGAAAAGTGTACCGAAAAAATACTTGTATTCTTGAAAATTCGTAGTTGTATGTTTCAAAAGATGCCTTTTTTCAAAAATAATAATTTTTAAAAATAAGATTCTTTGGTGTAAATATAATAATAAAAGTACAATTTATAATTTGGTAAAAAAAATTTTATTGTACCATAATTTTTAAATGATTTAGAGCCTTTTGAAATCAGTACTAAGAATTGGTCATTTTTGCTGTCGCTAACTATGATCCCCCCTTAAGGAAGTAAAGAAAAGTAGTACAAGGTAGAATAGCATCTAGGTTTTCTTTTTCTTTATTAAAATGCTATTACATGAACTAATTGCACATTTTCTTATTAAAAGAGGTGAAATTATCTTACGCTGGAAGGTTAGAAGGGTTCTTCCCTTTAGGGCTGGCCTCCATTTCACCTACATCATCCCTGAAAAAAATTATTATGATTAAATATTGGACCTTACAATACATAAGAAACAGTTGTGGAGATTTCAGGATTTAAGGAAATAAGAAAATAGTACAGGGTAGAATAGCATCTAGGCTCTCTTTTTCTTTATTAAAATGCTATTATATCAACTTATTGCACATTTTCTTATAAAAAGAAATGAAATTATCTTACGTTGGAGGATTAGGAAGGTTGTCTTCCTTTCTGGTGCTGGCCTCTCTTGCAAGTACATTGCACCTAAAAAATTATTATGATTAAATATTGGACCTTACAATACATAAGAAACAGTTGTGGAGATTTCAGGATTTAAGGAAATAAGAAAATAGTACAGGGTAGAATAGCATCTAGGCTCTCTTTTTCTTTATTAAAGTGCTATTACATCAACTTATTGCACATTTTCTTATTAAAAGAGGTGAAATTATCTTACGCTGGAAGGTTAGAAGGGTTCTTTCCTTTAGGGCTGGCCTCCATTTCACCTACATCATCCCTGAAAAAAATTATTATGATTAAATATTGGACCTTACAACACATAAGAAACAGTTGTGGAGATTTCAGGATTTAAGGAAATAAGAAAATAGTACAGGGTAGAATAGCATCTAGGCTCTCTTTTTCTTTATTAAAATGCTATTATATCAACTTATTGCACATTTTCTTATAAAAAAAATGAAATTATCTTACGTTGGAGGATTAGGAAGGTTGTCTTCCTTTCTGGTGCTGGCCTCTCTTGCAAGTACATTGCACCTAAAAAAATTATTATGATTAAATATTGGACCTTACAATACATAAGAAACAGTTGTGGAGATTTCAGGATTTAAGGAAATAAGAAAATTGTACAGGGTAGAATAGCATCTAGGCTCTCTTTTTCTTTATTAAAATGCTATTATATCAACTTATTGCACATTTTCTTATAAAAAGAAATGAAATTATCTTACGTTGGAGGATTAGGAAGGTTGTCTTCCTTTCTGGTGCTGGCCTCTCTTGCAAGTACATTGCACCTAAAAAAAAATTATTATGATTAAATATTGGACCTTACAATACATAAGAAACAGTTGTGGAGATTTCAGGATTTAAGGAAATAAGAAAATAGTACAGGGTAGAATAGCATCTAGGCTTTCTTTTTCTTTATTAAAATGCTATTATATCAACTTATTGCACATTTTCTTATTAAAAGAGGTGAAATTATCTTACGCTGGAAGGTTAGAAGGGTTCTTCCCTTTAGGGCTGGCCTCCATTTCACCTACATCATCCCTGAAAAAAATTATTATGATTAAATATTGGACCTTACAATACATAAGAAACAGTTGTGGAGATTTCAGGATTTAAGGAAATAAGAAAATAATACAGGGTAGATAGCATCTAGGCTCTCTTTTTCTTTATTTAAATGCTATTATATCAACTTATTGCACATTTTCTTATAAAAAGAAATGAAATTATCTTACGTTGGAGGATTAGGAAGGTTGTCTTCCTTTCTGGTGCTGGCCTCTCTTGCAAGTACATTGCACCTAAAAAAATTATTATGATTAAATATTGGACCTTACAATACATAAGAAACAGTTGTGGAGATTTCAGGATTTAAGGAAATAAGAAAATAGTACAGGGTAGAATAGCATCTAGGCTCTCTTTTTCTTTATTAAAATGCTATTATGTCAACTTATTGTACATTTTCTTATAAAAAGAAATGAAATTATCTTACGTTGGAGGATTAGGAAGGTTGTCTTCCTTTCTGGTGCTGGCCTCTCTTGCAAGTACATTGCACCTAAAAAAATTATTATGATTAAATATTGGACCTTTCAGTACATAACAAAAAAAAACAGTTGTGGAGATTTCAGGATTTGAGAAAGTAAAAAAAAATGAAAAATTACTTTTCGTTATGTAATCTCAAATCTTTTCTAATGTTTGTTCTAAAATCTTTTCTATTGTTATATGAAATGCAATTTCTCTGGTAATAATAACAATAGGAGACAAACTTACCTATTTAATTGCTTCTTCGGCTTTTTATATCCCCTGAAATTTCAAAACAAACATATACCAAAAGAAATAATTCAATGCTGCAAATCAATTTGAAATAATACAATTTGCTACCCCAAGTAAAAAAAAAGAAACAGTATTTTAAAATAGTCAAAATTTCAAGAAAGTTGACCCAGTTAAATCCTCAATATATATTTATCGCAGAACTCCAATGCCTAAAGTAATTTTTACAAAAGGCTCAATGTTTCGATAACGTCTGGACAATAGTTACCTATATTGTAAATAACGCATATGCCTCAACTTGCAGTTTCAAATGACAGACAGAATCTCAATACGCTTACATTTACTTGTATGCAATTTGCACATGGAAAAAGAAATTAAAAAGTTGTGTGAAAAAATTTAATGATAGATAATTTTTTCTAGATTTCACTGTTATACACTTTTCACAGGAGACATGTGGCGTTCAATAATTACTTCATACACAGCACTATAGTACACACCTTTGTCTACAATTTACGCCATCTAGCTAACGTAAATATTGTGCTGAACATATCGAAAACTATTGTCCAATATTTACTTTGCTGTGTCCAATAATTACCCAAAATGACAAGGTAATTTTACACAAGTTTTTTTTTTTTCAACTAGCCGCCTCGGTGGCACACTCGTTAGGATTCTAGCCTTTGGAGCTGCTGAGGTCGGGTTCGAATCCCGGTCAGGCATGGATGTTTGTGACTGTCAATAAATGTTGTTATTTGTCTATGTGTTTGTGTCGTCTCTTTCTTTGTGTGTCTCTTGTGCCTGTGTCATTTCTGGGGCTTAGTACAATAGACTTATAGTCGCAGTGCTTGGCTCTCTTGCCCCCCACCAAGAAAGTCATAAGTCATTTTTTTCAACTCCCGCAGAGGAAAGAGTTAATTTTAGCAATGGTATCTGACAGATATATCGAATAGTCATTACAAAAAATTTATTGGCTGGAAAATTACATAAATGTGGAAGCTATGGTAAAAGTTTGATTTATTTCCAAATAATTACCCTGGGTTACCCTAACTGGTCAAACAGTTGCAAGATATGCTGAATCATACAGAACATTTCACTGACCCACATATTCACTGACAAAATCAAAGTTACAAGTAATGTCATCACCAACATTATTATTTATGGATTTAAAGTTACATGGCCAAAGTGTCTCTTTCAGATAGCGACCTAAGTTTTTTTTATTTAGGAGGATCCCTAATAAACTGAATATGATAGTAGAAACATAGCGGTCGCAAACTTATAGTATTAACTTTGAGAATAGGAACATGATATTGCATGTTGTTTCTACGCTTGACAGCATGGGTGGAACAATTAGCACTTATATTCAAATATACCTGGTATTTCATGCACATGTGCAGTAGCTTCGGAAAATCAAGCAACAAGATCCTCATATGAGAAAAGGAGAGTCTCATAAAAAGATTCTTCAGATGTTCTACCAAAAGTAATCAAGGCTTCATAGATAGAGAGATTGGGATGGCTATTTTCTCCTATTGAGATTTATAATGTTACCAACCATAACTCGATTTTCTTTCAGCTGGACGTTCTATGTTTGTGTATCACTACATCCCCTTATCACTTAGAGACGATACATACGTATATTGCACCTGATATCTATTTACATCTCCTTCTTTATGCTGATGATGCAGTTATTCTTGCAGATAGCCCAATAAATCTTCAACTAAAGCTTAACACATTAGAAAGATTCTGCAAAAAATTCTGTTTAGATGTTAATATCAATAAAACCAAAGTGGTTGTTTTCCGAAAGGGCGGTAAGTTATCTGCGAGTGAAAAGTTCTATTACAATAAAAAAGAGTTAGAAATTGTCCTCAGCTATATTTATCTTGGCATACCGTTTTCTTCATCGGGTTGTTTTAATATTGCTAAAGATCACTTTATCTGTAAAACCATCAGTGCAATTAATAATTCTTGGTCTGTCCTTGCTGGCGCAAGAATTAACTCGGTTAATTCTTGGTTTAAGTTATTTGACTCCTTAATATTGTCTGTTTTGACTTACGGTGCTCCAATATGGGCTGTTAATAATTACTGTGAATTAGAAAAATGTTTTTGTATTTTTGTTAAAAGATTGTTTACTGTTTCAAGGTATACCCCTGATAACATGTTGAGACTTGAATTGGGTCATTCAAGAATTTCTTTAGTTTTTATCTTTTTGATTTTAAAATATTGGATATATTTACTTAAGATGTCTGATGAAAGATTTGCTAAAGCTTGTTATTTAAGACTTTATAATTTGTCTCTTTATGATTCTTCTACTAGCAAATTTAACTGGGCTATCTCTGTTAAAAATATTTTACAAAGTGCTGGTTTTTATTTTGTTTGGATATCCCAAGATTACGAAGTAGCAGAACAATATTTATCATTAATTATCCAAACATACAATGATCAATACATTCAAAATGACCTTGCTTGTGTAGCTAATAGTAACAATAACTCTTTTTACAAATTCATCAAAAACTCACACTTAATTGAAGATTATCTAGCCTCAAATGTTGATATTTCTGTAAAACGAATTATAATGCATTTGCGTTGCAATCAAACACACTTATACTTTAAAGGATCAATTTACAAAATATTTCCCGACACTATATGTAAAATATGTAATACATCCGAAAATGAAACCTGGAAACACATAATTTTAACTTCTCCTGTTTATGAATCCTTCAGAAGAAAATACTTTATTAATTCTAACAATCTTTCAGTATTTTTAAAATTTCATAACAAAAACTATTATAATATTTATAGCTACTTAATATCAGTTTTAAAATTTAGACAGTATATATTAAGTTTCGATGATACTGACAATTAGTTAACTTTCCTTGTGTCTCTTTGTATGTATTTAAGTGTTTGTTTGTATTTCATTTGTTTGTTTTTTATAGGTATCCTTGCAATAGATTTATGTTAATATTATGAAACATTTTATTGTAATAACCATTGCCAACCATTGTAAATGGGCTTAGGCCCATTGCAATAAATTTATTATCCATCTATCTATCTATCTAGAGACGATACATTCCCATACAATAAATACTTGTTAAAATGTCCTGTAACTACTATGGAAGATCGTATCAAGGATTCAGGACCACCCTGTATATTCATTGAAAAAAAAATAAAGGCAAATAGAAGCAGCTTTTAGTTTTGAAATAAAAGTTTTGGTAATTCATATTCATGAATTTTCACATTGTATAGCATATTCTTGGTCATTGAAGGTTTTGGTGAAACTCTGACCTTTGAACTCTAAATTTTTACATTATTTACAAAGTTTTGAGACTCGAAAAAATTTGATCCTCATTGTTATATTGAATAAATTTTAGACTCTTGTTTACAAATAACCTTACTTTGGCTTCCACAGTAGCTTGTCACAAAAATGGCAAAACTTGGGCCTGAAAAAATATTTAAAAAGTTTATTAAAAAAAATTATAACAATGTCAAGAATTTTTCAATTTTGTGTTCTCTTCAGGATCGCAACAACAGGGAAGGATTTATGAAGCAAACAACGTAGATTCTTAGTTCAAATAGTTTTATATGGATTAATAAACTATTGATCAAAATGGCACCCAACTAAAAGTTAACGACGCAGTCGTGAAGCATGATATCTGGGAAGGGAAAGAGTAAGAGGAGGGGGATAGTTCGTGGGAAACGAAAAGTTATTCTGTTGCTATGATTTTCCAAATCAGGGACTACTCTGGCAGGTTACATGAATTTATTAAGTTATTGTGGTTTTCTGACAGTTTTTTAAACATGCCCTACACGTTCTTTAAATCGTATTTTACTTGCTCTCTTCGCTTATCTTATGTACGAAAGACCACATTGGCAAGGGATGTTGTAAACTTCCCAGTCTTTGAGATTGGAAAACTTAAATTTGTTGGTAGGAGAGAAAATAACTTTAAATTGAATTTTTTTTAAATCAGGAGTGAAAGCGGCTCAATTTAAAATAAAAGAAGAGGAAATCACATGTGTTGGAGCACATGTTATTTCCATGTGTTAAAAGAGGAAGTTTTGTATGGCATGTACAAGTATTTAAGAAGTAAATAGGAAATTACGATCGAATGTCAATACAAAAACAATAAAAAAGCACAAAAAATAATTAAAACAAAAAAAATCCTATTTTAAAGCATTCAGGCCTAGATAACAAGCTATATACAATTTTTTAGTACTATTCAAGGAATTTTTCAGAAAAGTTCACGGACTAGAAAGTGCTATCAACAGTAGAAAAACGCCTAAAAAAGTTTTCAACATAAATTTTTAAAAAGCCTTTAGCGTTTAAAGCCGTTTTTGTGGTCACACAAAACATTTCACAAAATCACGATCTATTAACACATTATCAGAATAAAATATCCTGGTTATCCGAATTGGCCTGAACTGGGTCTACACTCTTCCGATCATGCACAGCCAGAGAACTGTCAATTATTATGAGTCAATGTGTGGTCATTGGTAGATTTTGTGAAAATTACTAGGCAGCAAAATAAGTAAAACAGGAAGCCTAATTGGAGTGCATATTTTTGATCATTTGAAGATTATTTTCTTCTAATGGGGGATTACATTAGCCTTTAGTCAATATTTGACGGGATCTTAGTATAATCCAATCTTAATTCATCCTTAAAAATTTTAATTAAAATTTTCAGCGTTATTATTAATATCTATTATTAATACTTTTTATTTTATTAAAATTTTCTAGTTGGTTCGCCTATCTTGAACTGGATCTACAAAAGTAACGAGACACTCTTTCGATCCAGACCGGCAAAGAATTATCCAGCGTCCATTATGAGGCAATGCTACCTCATTCGTGGGTTTTGTGAAAATTACTAGGCAACAAAATAAGTTCATCAGGAAGCATTATTGAATTGCATTGGCCTGTAACCAATATTCACAGACATCGTAGTGTAATCTAAACTTAATTAATCTTTAAATTTTAATTAATTTTTTTTAATATTTTTTATTAAAATTTGTTATTTAAACTTGTTGTTTATTGAAATTCAAGTTCAGTTTTCATTCTTCAGATATAGACCGAGAATAAAGGAAACAATTTTTTAAAGATTTGAAGGTCTTATGTAACAGCTGACCCCGTTTTTACATAGTTATTTTTGTATAAAATTTCCCTAACTATACTTTATTTCCCTACCTATATATATTTATGTACAAGGGAACTGTTAGTTTGTGTTGTGTGCCATTCTGATGAAAATGGGCATTCTGAGACCCATTGAAACATGTTAATATTTACCAATAAACTAGTTGTGCCAATAATCTACGTTGTTTACTTCATAATCTCTCATGTATCATGAGTAAAGTTGAATATATTTTCCGAACGCAAAAAAAAACCAGTTTGACTGAATCAATGTGGGTCAATAACTAACCTCAGTTAAAGTAAAATGCAAAGGTAGTACATTTCAGTTGGATAAACCATCATTAAGGAGTTCTCAGATAACAACTCTATGATTTAAAGTTAGTGTCTACAAACAAGAAAACTTGTGCAAGTTGCTAGCAAGCTAAAGGTTTAATCCGTCTTGCACACATGCATACATTCAAGAAAACCAACTACCCAACAGATTTAAAATTGTTGCAAGCAGGGTTGCAACTCGGACACTTTATTTGAAGGGGGGGACTACCATTTTTCAGCGGACTCTAAAATTTCACCTGAATTGTAGCCTTTATTTTTTTCTTTCTACAATAGAACAATTATCTTATGTGAAGT
Organism: Hylyphantes graminicola; assembly: GCA_023701765.1. Lineage (NCBI taxonomy): Eukaryota > Metazoa > Arthropoda > Arachnida > Araneae > Linyphiidae > Hylyphantes > Hylyphantes graminicola. The sequence goes on from CM043122.1 coordinate 5,897,961, forward strand.
GGTCTTTTCTTAAAAGCAATAACAGACAGTTTTAAAAAAGGGAGGGTAAGGGGGGGGGGATTGTCTTTACTGTACTCATAGTTAAGTACCAAAATTTGCTGCCCCTAGACAATTGCAGTGGGATACTGAAGCCCGACTTAGATGGAACCACTATTCCCTTCTTTTAAAAAGTACCAGTATGTTTTTCATATCAGTTTAATCACCTGAATTTTATTATATTATTAGGGAGTGGTTTTGGAGCCCCTAAAGTGGCAGCTCTGAAAAAACCATTATGAGGAAATAATAATATAAAATAGGACTATTGCATTGTTTTACAATTGTTTTGGGGTGAATAGTAGCGCACGCTATACAATTATTGGATGGGGGAGGGGGCTCCTTGCTTGAAACTTGTGCAATTTTTCTCGTACGGGGACACTAAGCTTTACCCTTATTGCACAACTTATTTTAATATTAAGGAAAAAATTGTCTTACGTGGTAAGATCTTCATCGTCATCAAGACTGGAAAAAATAGAATTTCTATTAAATTTAAATATTAGACTTGAAGTCATTCTTATATTTTTAAATCTGGATAATTTAAGCACACAGTTTTCAATTTGAAATAAACTCAAGACTGAAAATTTATCTTAATTAGTTTACTTAAGGACATAATTTATGTTGACACAAGATGAAACGTCTCATGATATTATAAGTAAGAAGAAGCTAATGTTAAGCTTAATATAAAAACTGAGGGAGAAATTAAGAATGCATAAATTAAGTTCTAGTACTCATCGTCTTTCCTTTGTTTACTGTGGAATTTTTTTTCCTGTATTACCAGTAGAAAGTTTTGTTAAATGAAAAGTTGGATGTACTTTAGCAGATACAGACTCTTTTAAAGTAGAAAGTTCTAATAGGTTTGGGGGAATTACTTGGCACTTGAACTTTGGCAATGTATCTGTTTTGTACACAGTCAAGTGACAAGGTCATCATATCAACCTAACCAGACAGCCATTCTTGATGGTTGAATAATTGGCCAAATATCAGATTTATCAGAAAATGATTGTCTCCTGGTAGATCAGCAAAACATTGGCCCATCCTCGTTATGTATCCTAAATAGGACTTTATTGTTGTTGGTTATCAACATTAAGTGGAAATGGGGCGATCTTGTTCGCCAATATCTTTTTTAGTCACTAACTGCAGTGGAATTTCAGAAGTCGGATGACTAGGTCGGGGATAAATTCGACGATGTCATTCACTAATGCATTTTTACTGGTTTTTAAATGGTAGAATGGTCGCAAATTCATAGCATTAAATTAAGAGAAAGAACAGGACATTGCTGTTTCTATGCTTGATGCTTGCCAGCATCAGTGGAACAATTAGCATTCACATTCAAACATTAAAGGTATGCCATGCACATGTGCAGCAGCTCAGATAATCAAGTAACAAGATCCTTATCTAAGTAACGTAGAATCTCATAAACAAGATTCTTCAGATAGCGGTTTAGCTTTGAAATTAGTTATTTGATCATTCAATTCCATGGATTTTCACATTGTACAACATGTTCTTAGTCATGGAAAATTACTATTTTACTGACTAATTTATTAAAATATTATTTCATAACTATTTTTTTTTATAGTATTCAAAGTATTGAGACTTGAAAAAAAAATTTCAATTTGTGATTATAATGAATACATTTTGTACTATTGTTAAAAAATGATCTTACCAGTAAGCATGCTTATACATATCGTTCCACCAAGTCTCTTGACATTTCCTGCAGCTGAAATAGTTGAAAGAATTTGATGATTTCATTTTCGTTGTTCTCTTAAGATTTAATTTTTTGTAAGGTCATATTTGAATATTACTGCATAAAATAAAAAAAAATTCCATGACAATTATTTATAAACAATGATCCAAAAGCCGTGCATAATTAACTAAATTCATTAGAAGGATCATAACTTTATTACAGATTGTTGAAAATTAAAGCACACCAGCTGAAACACTTGAAAACTATCTACAAAATGCATGCTAGAATCTTATTTGTGGTATACTTAAGTTTATGAGTTATTGTTTGCTCTTGAGATTCTAACTCAATTTACTATGGTAGTAATTTATATTTACTGCTTTTTTTTTTAATGTTATGTCAATTGTATAGCTCGGTGACACACAACCTTAACTTTGGTAATCAAATTTTTGATTTTATTTAAGATGACAGCAGTTGAGGAATAGAGATTGTTATATTTTAAATTGTAGCTTTTAATGTAATAAAGCCACTTTTGCTATTTTGTTGCTATGTCGGTACGCTTTTATGAATTACCGACTTGAATTTGAAAAGCATGAATTTTGAAAAGTAGGTACGTAAGAAAATATAGTACAAATGTATCCCTTTAAAATGTAATTTAATAACGTTTTCCGTAGTTTGCCAGTGTTTTTACTAACTGTTCATTAGCTACCGTTCTATTCCCTTTATGTATAATATAATGCTTGTTAATGAGATTATGCTCAGTGAAAAAAAAGTTGCAAGACATTACCAAACTAAAACTATAAAAATAACAAGACACTATTACAGATATTTTGCCATAAACTTGCAAATACTAACAGGTGATGAAGTTTGGTTGAACAAGCTATAATGTACTTAAAACTAATATTATAAAAAAAATAACGATATAGTTCTCTAGTTATGCTGAGAACTGGCAAGTATTTTGAGGCGTTATCTTAACGCATCTGGACAAAAAAAATTGCAATCTCATTTGAGAGCAAACGAAAATATAAAGTGTTTGGGTTCAAAAATTGTTTTCTCTATAATACACTTATTTATCCCTTTAAATAAGTTTTATCAAATTCTCCATACATTTTTCTATAAGTTTATATTTTCTTTTTTTACATTTAGATGAAAGAATAATGTCTTTTGAAGAATTAAATAATGTTTGTTTTAATTAAATGAAAATATGAACAACATGGTAAAATAAAATTCACTCTAAAACAATTTTATTAAATAAATTGACCTTAAATTCTTCATGCTTACATTTTTAGATGTTTAAAAATTTATTTAAACTAATTTTAACAAATAAAGTTTCGAAAAAACTACTGTTATAATTTAATTAAAAGCTATGATTCCGATTTTTGTTCCTTAAATTTTAGTTTAAACAATAGAGATTTTACAAGGAATTACAAATTTTTTGGGTACGTTCAAATTTTAATGTTGCTGGAATTTTGGTAAGGTGGCATTTTAAAGACTCGAATCATGTAAAAGAAATTACTACACGTTACTGACGTTAAGATTTGCTTTCAACTCATTTAAATTTCCCCTTTCGTCTTATAGAATAATATTTCTGTTTACGTTTTTATGCTGTAATTTTCTATTTTTTTTAATGTAGCAATTGTATTTCTATTGCAATAATTACTAGGTGTTGAGCAGTCTTTATTGAACAGTTAAAGTTGAAGTACATATACAAAACACAGTTACAGTTAGACAAGCGATTATTATTTATAACACCTTCCCTTAATCGCTTATTACACAACATTTGTTTCTTAAGCTTTGCAATTTAGGTTTAGGTAAACTTTTTGTAAACAAATCACCAATTTGTTCTGCTGTGCTTACATATTCAATGTTTACATCATATGCTTTTACAGTTTCACGAATGTATTTTAACTTCACATCAATATGTTTTAATCTACCATTAACTTTATCATTTAAGATAGCTTTAATTGCTGATTGATTATCCTCGAAAACATTAAGTTTGATATTGCTATGTCCCAAAAGTTCTTTTGCAAGATCATATAGCACGATCAAATCCTGGGTAGCTTTTGCTAAGGCCAGAATTTCTGCTTCAGTTGAAGAAAGTGCTATAGAGGTCTGTTTTCTAACTGACCAAATTATAGGACATTTGTTAAACATGATTATTATACCAGAAATACTCTTCCTATCCAGTGAACTGGATGCCCAATCTGCATCGACGTAACAATTAAGTACATTTTCTCCAACCTCTGATTTATCAAATAACAATTTTAGTTCAAGTGTCCCCTTCAGGTAACGTAGAACTCTCTTCAGACCAGCCCAAGCAGCTTCAGTGGGCTGCTCCTGCAATTGGCTTAAAACATTCACTGAGTAAAGAATATCTGGTCTGGTTGTCACTGATAAATATAATAATGCACCAACTAACTCACGATAGGGTCCATGAAACTTTTCACCATTGACAAAATCTGAAGATGTTGCCTTGGGAACCAATGGAGTGTCACTATGTTTACACTCTGACATATTAAATGTATCCAAAACTTTTTGCACATAAGATTTTTGACTTAAGTATAACTTATCATTAACAAATTCTAAATTAATTCCAAGGAACTCATTAGCAACTTCAGATTTTGACATTTCAAATTCTTTCCTCAGGAGATGAATAACAATTTGCACCTCATTTTCATTAGAACCTGCAATCAAAATATCGTCAACATATAAAACTACAAGAATTTCACTGTTTACATTTCTTCTCACAAATATACATGGCTCAGTATCACTTTGATGAAAATTTAAATGAAACACAAAATCGGTAAACTTCTTAAACCACTGCCTCGGAGCTTGCTTTAAGCCATAAAGACTTTTAAGCAGCTTGCACACTCGACCACTCCCATCATCATATCCTGGAGGTTGCTCCATGAATATGGTTTCTTCAAGTTCACCATTTAAGAATGCAGTTTTTACGTCAAGAGCAAAGATTTTCATTTCTTTCTGAAGAGCGATTGCTAGAACAAGTCGAAGTGATGACGTCCCTACAACTGGAGCAAAGGTTTCAAAATAATCAACACCAAATTTCTGCTCATACCCACGAACCACTAATCTTGCCTTGTAGATGTCGTCTCGTTTGATACGCAGCACCCACTTGCATGACAATGCATTTTCTCCATTTGGCAAATCAACAAGTTCCCACACCTTGTTTTTCTTCAACGATTCCATTTCTTGATTCATAGCCTTTCTCCAAGGCACTTGCTCTTTAGATGACAGTTTTCCAAAGTCCTCAAACGATTCAGGGACTAAATTCACAGGAAAGGCTTGGTATAGATGGTAGTCATGTAGCTTTGCAGGTAGCTTCACATCTCTCTTTGGCCTTCTGTTGTCATCTGCTTCTGGTGGAGAACCAGCATCTTCACCGTCCTCTTCTGGTGAAGAACCATCTTCCAAATTGTCATCAGGTTGTTGATCAGCATCTTCCGAGTTGTTTTCAGGTAGTGAAGCACCATCTTCAAAGTTGTTGTCATGTGGTGTATCTGTGACAGTTACTTCAGTATTATTGTGCGATGTGTCAGACACTACTGTATCTTTAAGCTTCTTTTCCTCGTTGAATTTCACATTGCGAGAAACCACAACACGGTTTGTCGAAGGATCCATCAGTCGGTAACCCATGCTTGCATAACCCACGAAGATCATCTTTTTAGACTTTGGATCCAGTTTCTTTCTCTGACAGTCAGGAATTCTCATGTAAGCATCACAACCGAATACTTTGATAACATCAAGATCAGGTTTCTTTTCATACTTCAACTCATAAGGAACACGGTTTTCAATACTCTGACTTGGCATTCTGTTCTTCAAGTATGCAGCAGTTTGCACTGCATAACCCCAAAATTTCTTGCTAAGATTGGCTTCAAATATTAAAGCGCGAGCTTTTTCCAAGATGTATCTGTTTGCTCTTTCAGCAACTCCGTTTAACGGTGCAGTATATGGTGGAGCAGGATCAATCAAAACACCAGCTTTCTTGCAGCAGTTGACCAGCTCACCACCAACATATTCTTTAGCATTATCACACCTTATTTTAGTGACACCTGGATTCTGCTTAAAGAAGAAATCAAGCACCTCAGCAACATCATTTTTATGTTTCAGGAGATGAACTTCACAGAATCTCGAATAATCATCAATGATCGTTACGAAATATTTTTCACCTTTACTGGTAGGAGGATCAATGGGGCCACAAATATCTGTGTGCACCATTTTCATTGCAGCTGTCTCTCGTTGTCGAGGACCCTTCCCCATAGGTTCATTTGCTTGTTTTGAAACGACGCATTCTTCACAAAAATCTTTCGAAATAGGAAGACCCAGTCCTTGTAGAACCTGATTCGATGAATGTCCCATGCGTCGATGCCACAGTTTGGCATCAAGTTCAGCAACGTGGACACTATTGGTCATGGGAATAAAGTCACTAACATACTGTCCTTTGCTGTTGAGACTTGCAATCACAAACTTTTCATCACCTTTTTCTACAATAGCTTTGTTTTGTGTAAAAGTAACAGTATACCCAGCACTTTGTATATTGTTCACAGAAATTAATTCACCATTTAGTTCTGGAATAAAAAGTACATCTGTCAGAATGACTTTTCTTTGATCAACAGTTCCTGTTATTGTACCTATACCTTCAATTCGTAGTCTTTCTGTCTTAGAAGCACAACCAACTGTCCCAGTAAATGGTTGAAGATCAGTAAACCATTCTTTTCTACTGCTCATGTGTGAAGAGGCACCAGAATCTAACAGAAAGTAATTCCTGTCAAGTTCACCAATAACAAAAGTAATAGCAGCAGTTTCATTTCTGCACTGATTAGATCTGTTATTATCTGTATGATCACTACTTTGGATTTGGCGAGGACCATAACCGCTCAAGAATCTACAGTTCTTTTTCACATGTCCTTTCAGACCACAATGATAACATTTATAGCTCTTCTTATTTCGATTATTTGGCACATTTTTACGGTGACCTTGATTTGGAAAGCTATTCTTGTTAAATCCAGTTCTGGTTACCATAGCAACCTGATCAGTCTCTTTGACATCACTCGACGTTTTTCGTTGTTCTTCAGAAACCAAAAGTCGCTTGAGATCAGCTAGCGTTTGTGTTTCTTCTGTTCTCGTGCCCCAGGCCATTTTTAGAGGCTCAAAATCACTCGATAATGTTTCCAAGAGTTTACACATTACTACAAAGTCATTTGGCTTTATGTCTAAATCACTCATCCGTGATACTAGACGCTCCAACTTCGCGATATGTACGGCCATTGTGTCACTTGGATCACGAACGAATGAAGAAAACTGCAACTGGACTGCATACTGGGCTTGTCTACTGCTCTGTTCAAATAGATCATGGAGTTTCTGCCATATTTCACGGGCTGTTTTGCACATCGAAACTAGATCACAGATGCTCGAGTCCAATATTCGAGAAAATATTCCTCTCGCTGCTCTGTTTCCTTTCTCGTATTTGGCCAATTCAACGCTGTATTTCTTACGGTCATCTTCAGTAGCACCATCGGGGACCGGCTCCGGTTTGACTACTTCTCCGGAACACACCTCGAAAGCCACTTCTTTTTCCATAAGCAGACCTTCAGCCATCCACTTCCAGCGAGTCCAATTTTCGGTTCCAACTAACTTATCTAGACTGTTAGTCTCCATTTTTATTACTTTTAGCTGTTTGTTAAAAACTTTAGTAACTTATTTCAAGTAATTTTACGAATATTTTCTTGGATCGTAACCACAGCGCGCTACCATGTTGAGCAGTCTTTATTGAACAGTTAAAGTTGAAGTACATATACAAAACACAGTTACAGTTAGACAAGCGATTATTATTTATAACACTAGGAAGTTACGTTGTGGTACTAGACTTGTTTGTTTTGGATTCATATACTATTGTATTGTTTAAATTATCAATATTCTGGAATATAATATTTCATTATAAAAAAATAGAGACAAAAAATTGCAATTTCTATTGGGTTGTTTCATGTGACATAGGTCATTCCTGCTTTGCTTCTGGCTTGGTTTGGTTTAAATTATTGTCGCACTAGAGCTGCACGAGGGCTATTGGCGACGGGCGTCATATTTTAGAACCACAGTCAGGTGACAAGCTAACACCTGAATAGGCACCCAACGCAACCTTTAAGGGCAACATCGTACACAGCGTTAGGACTTTGAAGGATATTTAAGGTGCACTCCCTTACAGGGGGTATTATTTGTCGGACTTTTTGGCTGCACGGCCGTTTATAAGTCGGCAGCTATTTTGCCGATGCCCGGACCCAAACCTGGGACCTTCCACATGCTAAGCGAGTGCCTAACCGACTGGGTTCCCCAGCAATCGCTTTGCTTCTGGGGTTTTGATTGTTGGTGGTATGGCATGGTAAGTTCCACTAAATTGATTAACCAAATGAGACCTTATTTGCCTTCCATGGAACTGTGACGTGAAACATGCCCATGAGCATATGTGTATATAACATGCCCATGAGCAAATAATGCAATTGAGCAATATGAACAATTTTAAGGAAATACATTCCTGAACCAAATATTCCTTTTTTCTACTGTTGTATAAAATGCAATTTGTTAAGCAATAGTAAACATAACATTCACAAACTTACACACGTCTTGGTTGAGCTCTACACTTATGATTTTTCCGTTTCTCTTTAATATCACTGCAAATAAATATAGAAACACACATAAATAAATACTGCAAGTAGAGATTTAATTTTTTTAAAACGATTAAGTCAATGTCGCAAGTAGGTTTGGTTACTAGAGCTGCATGACAGGTATCAACAATAGAACTTTTAATTTTGAGCCATGCACAATGTACTAGGCTGACGCCTGAGAAGGTATTCAATGTAATCTTCAAGCAACATAGTAAGCAGAATCTATACAAAAAAAGTTTTTAAAAATAACAACAGTTGTGTGGTTATGTGGTAATGATAAAAAAAGAACAACATAATTGAAACACAAAATGTTTAAACCATTTAAAGCTTTCCTTTTCCATTTTAATTCAGCTGTTTTTTTTTTCATCATACATAGCGTTAAAGAAAACAACAGATTGTTTGTTAGACTGTTAAAAAAATTGTAAAATTGATCATTCCTACAAGCTAATAATGTGAAAAATGATAAACTAATGAAATGCTGAAAATTATTGAAATTTGTTCAGATAATTCAGAGACATTTGAAGGCCTGTTTTTGCTTTTAAAAAAAATCTAGTAATTCACTACTTATTGAATTGAAACAGCCTAGATGAACTATTAACTAACTGGATACTTAGTATAATTTTTTTTACAAACAATTCAAATTGATTACAAGATCAAGCTTACAAGTACATGGAAATACTGGTTAAGTTAAAAATCTCTTTGTCAGAGCCCAGAATTAGGTAGTAGTCAGGAGCAGGGTTCGAAATTACTGGTCATTAGTCACAAAATGTGACCAAGTCCTTCAATAATGCGATAAAATAAATTTAGTCACAACTATTGCGACTACTTTTTCATATGCTAAATAATTTTTTCACCATGGTTTCCAAAGATTTTGACAAAAATAATCAGCTTGAAATTGCAAATATTCACCTTTCGATAATTAATCAATCTTTCTACGGTGAAAATTTTTCCCAAACTTTCTAATGTGATCTATGAATCGCAAAACTTTGGCACGCTATAAATTGCACAAACTTGACCCCGATCTTAAATCCCAAAAGTGCAGTGTACTAAAAATTTAGAAGATAAAGCAACCGTAATATCTAGAAATTGCAGGCTATCCTAAATTGCTTATTTCTAAAATTTACTCCAGCTATCCTAAAAATAAAAGTCCATTCATCATAAAAATGCAATTTTTTTTTCTCTAACGTGAAACTGGTGATTCTGTAAGCTGGCAACCCTAGATTTTGTAGATAGATATATTAGATCCTCTTTGTTAGTCCAGGATTTGCTAAACTTCAATCATATTCACTCCGCAAACAATCCCCATTTTTAAAGTCTAATGGGCTGTATATGGTAATCTGATTCAATCAAAAAAATTTTTGGACAACACTCCTTTTATCTAATTACCACAATATGGCAGGTGTGCGTAAGGTACACGGAAATATGAAACCGTAAAAAAGGGCTCACAGGCAGAAAAGTGTACTACTAAAAGTGTACACTTACTATTAAATAAGAAATAATCCAAACTTACTCTTTTTTCTTCTCCTCCCAGTCTTTTATGAGTTCTTCTCTGCAAAAAAAAATTTATCAGAGAAAAAGTTAAGCGAGAGAGGGGGCAAATGGACAAGAGGACAATTGTGATGAATAATATATCGTTTTACAAATATTTCTACACAACAGCATAGCAGTTAAACTTCATCTATTAACAACCATAGATCAGCAGTTGAAGGAATGATGTGTTAAGAAGCGAAAAGATTTGTTATTTTAGGAAATCCAAAGTAAGTTTTGAAAACAATTCTTTAATTGGATTTTGAAAGTGTTAAATAATTTTTATGAATTTAACTATAGTTTTATTTAGAAGACATATCAGAAATTAAGATTAGATATGTCAAATACTGTAGCAAAATATACGTGGTTCTGTGTTAGATCATATATATATAAATATAACACTGTGGGGTCTAATGGGACGACAAGTACACCTGAATTTGCTTGCTTTTCTTTAAGAAACTATATAAATATCTTATATCTTATTCAGCCAAGGTGTTAAAAACATTTTAGACCAAACTTGTACTTTGTTTAGTGTACCCAATACTATGTTTTTAAACGATCAGACTTGAATTTTAGTGAAAAATAAAATTATAGAAAACTATAATGAACTTTTTATAATCTGCAAATTCTTTTTTATGTTGGGGAAGCTTCTCATATAGACTAAACTTTTTAAACTTTCTTTTGCAGTCGCCTAAAAACAAGCTTTTGATAATAAATAGGGCTCGGATGATGGAGGGAATAGGTTGAATTTTTAATTAAAGCTACACCATGGAAACGCCGAAACTGAAACAAGAAAATTGGCAGAAGAGTTTGCCTAAGCACTAGACCTAAAATTTTTGTACAAATGGGGAGAGGATAACAAGTCAGGGAAATATTAGCTTAATGAATTTATGAAGCCTCAAACTTTCTTGCTACAATCTACAACAATTTCAATAATCTTATTGAAGTTAGGATGAAATATTCTTTTGGATTTCATAACCCAGTGGTTCTCAACAGGTGGTCTGGTCCGGGAGTTATGCCAGAGGGGTCCGCGAGGTGCTATTAGGTTAGGTTTGAATTATTGCTACACAAGAGCTACATGAAGGCTATGAGATGCTATTAGAATAAAAAAAAATATTAAATATATTTTGTATGATAACAGAATTTTTGTTTTGGCAGCTTCCTGCATGAGACAGAGTCTATAAAGCGCAAAACTCTCCCTTAAAATTTTCTCGTTAACTTATCTTCGCTTTACTCAGTTGCGTACTTAGCTGATGCGTTTGAACAGTTTAATTTGTTAAACTTAAGTTTTCAAGGAAAAAATGTAGACAGGTTCTAAGTTGAGGGTAACATTAGTGCTATGGTCAAAAAGTGTCATCTGGGCGTCATGTGGATAGAAAACAACTCACTATATATAACTTTTCTTCTTTAAAACAATTCTTGGAGTCATCAGAGGAGAGTTTTGTTGACCAGATCAAGATCAATGTCGATCGATCAAAAAACTATGCAAGCATTCTTGATTTTCAGTTTTAACTTTGATTTTTCACTCTCCAGTATGGAATAATGGTTTTAAAAAAATTCATTTTATATTAATTATTGATTGCTTTCAGATTTTATTTCAGGCCTTTTCCTAATAAATGTTAATTTTTTTACATTTTAATTAAGACACCATGTACCTTGTCCTGTTAGCCCTGAACCCTGTCCTTTTAGACATAACACATGGCCGCTAATAGGACACTTACATGTTTGTATATAGTGTTTCATAACTAAAATTTGGAAATGTTATTACATCTGTTAAATGATTTTTTTAATAAAAGAAAGTTCTGTTTTTAACCTTGTTAAAAAAAACATTAAAATTCTTACATTTTGGTTGAAATACAGCGATTTGAAAAATATTGTCCCATAAGCCCTTACTCTCCCCTATTTTTTATATGGAATTTGGTACAGTTGTAAACTATTGAATTGCAATATCATTAAGAAGTAAATAGTAAAAAAATTTACCTGAAAGAATCGTGGTCAAATCTGCCAGAAATTTGAACATTACTTTGTGTTGAAGGGTTAATTCCACTTTGTATTTGTTCTGTTACCCTACAAATTTAAACAGACTAAAATATTAAACTGAATAAATTTGGTTTTCAACACTAAAACTACAAATTAATAACTAAACATTTTTTTTTAAAAATTCCACATCTTTAACAAAACAGAATATGGGGCGCCAATAGAGGAAGAATCAGAGGCTATTATAGCTCAATATATCACTTTAAGGTTTTGGAACTATAATTATGTAATAAAGTATTTGAGCAAACTAATGAAGGAAAGCGTCTCTATTAATTTTTTATGATTTCTTTAGTTACAAGTTTATTGTTAAATGCTTTATTTTACTAAACAGTTTAAAATTTTCCATTAAAAATTCTAATAGTGATACATAAAAGATACATCCAAAAATCTGAAGCAATCTTACAATTTTAATCACCATTAAAAAAATTTTGTATGATCATTTGCATTTATTATTTAAAAAAACTAAATGGGTAGAGGAGAAGGAGTTTCGACTGTTGGCATTCACAGACATTATGGATACAACATGCTGATTAATTTGAATTGAAATTTAATTTTTAACTGAAATGTGCCTTTTACATGTGAAATCTACGACAAAAACTTCGAATTAGATAGTTTTTTAAAGAAAAGTATAGAAATGATTCAGGGCCTGATTAAAAGTTCGAGTTAGCGGATTATTCAACTTATAGGAAGTCAAGTTATCAAGGTTTGACTGTAATTGTATGGTTATAAATTCATGAATTTCGTTATACTATATTTAACGATTTAGTACGTATTTTTTAAATTAATGCATAAATGAATTGAAAATATGTGAACTCGGATTGGATACTTGGAAATGTGCATCTTTTATATAGGGATATTTAAGTATGTGTTAAGAATTATTAAGGATATCTTATTATTCAGTATTCAGATGCATTGAAATGCATGGACATATTATTATAAAAAGATATCAGAGTCTTGCAGATGATATTAATATTTCAAGGAATGACATAATGCAAAAGACTTACTCATATAAAGGATTGATGCTACTCTTACAACTCCCATGTTCTTCTAAAAGCTCTTGGGGTTTTTTTGCACCCTGTAGCCTAAAAATAAAGACAGACCACACATGTCACATTCAAGATATATAAATTAATATTAAAAACTAAACTCCTCAGCACAACAGCCGATCAAAGGGACAAGGCTTGCAGTGCCCATTTCACCTTACCTGACTAAGAGATCTAGGGTGCTAGGCATATGTCTCGGTTAGATGGTCAACCTAACACAGAACCTCCTGTGTTTACTTCCCAAGCATGCTTGGTTCTCATTTTATCCACCCACTAAAAGGATGACTCAACCTTACCCAATCCAGGATTTGATCCTTGGAGGTGTGTCGCGTCAATGAGAAGCGCTACCACTAAGCAAGTAGGCCTAACAATTAATATTGTTTATTAAAAATTATATTTAAATACTTTTAAAATTTCATACATATATTTTTGCTAATTTCAGGGTTTCTGCCAAAATGAAATGTCCCAAATTCATGACTTTTCATGACTGAAATTAACAATTTTCATGACTCCATTAATCGGACCAAAAATAAGAAAGTTTTCAATTTGAGAATTTGATGTGCAATGCATTATCTTTTAAAATATACTTTTATATTAAGTGAACAATTATTTCTTTGCATATCTAAACCATGTGTAGGGAAATAAGAATCTGAACTTTAAAAAAAGCACTTAACAAACCTAACTACTCAACTGCTACACAAATAATTCTTTGTGTAGCAGTTATGTAATTTTGTTTAATAGTATATCTTAGTAATAGATCGCTTATTTTTATTATGAATCACGACATGACAAATTTACATAATTATATAATACTATACTACTAAATATACTTCTAATTTCTTTATGAACATATTAAAATAATTATATTTACTTTAATTTATGGTGCTGGGATCATTTCATCCGATTTGTCTATGCGTGAACATGTGTAGCTGCTCACTTGATGTATTAATAACAAGCTTTGGTCGTTGGCAATTCCATTAAGGTCCTAAATATTTAGTCGCCAGGTTTTTAAAAAATAAATTCTTGACTGCCTCTTTGGAAATTTCAAAGACTTGAAATTTACTAGCATAACATCTCAATATATAAGCATGTATATGCCAACACACCACTTTTTTTAGTTAAAAATTGCCTAAAATCACTAAATCAGAAACCTCAGTACACGCCGAAGTAGAAAAAAAAAAGGGTCAAACGTAAACAAAAAATATTTTTCGTTCAAGGTATTCATGTGATCAACTCACGGACACTGTGAGTCAGACACTTGATTAGAAGAAAATATTCTGTTTGGTCCTACTTGGCCTGAAACGGAGCTACAAAAATAAAACAAGACACTCTTTTGATCACACAGAGCCAGAGAACTGTCAATCATTCTGATGCAATGTGACATCATTGGTAGATTGCGTGAAAATTACTAGACATACATACCATATTTGTTTATGTAGGACTGTATATATACTATAGATGCAATAAAAATTGAAATTATACTTGCTTTCTAGTATATATAATATATAATGGTTTTTACCACCGCATGGCAAAAATCAGTTTTTGACAGTAAAAACCCAATTCTGCCTGCAGTAGCAAATGATTTTTTTTTGTCATAGAATTATGTAATTTTTATTGTTATTAATTAACGAGTTTCATTATATTATATTTAATGATTTAGTAAACAGTTTTAAAATTAACACATAGATGGAGTAAAAAAAATTTAACTCAGATTGGATGTTGGGAAATGTGTATCTTTCATATAGGGATATTTAAGCATGTGTCAAAGATATATTATTAAGTAAATGTAATAAACAAAGCTAGTACCCAAACCAAAATCTCTCTGTATAAAACGCATCTCAAGAGGTCTTGTTTTTTTATTTATAATAAATTGGTCAGCAATATTATATAGTAAGTTGGCATTTGAATATCAGAAACCAACTTACTCTTCATAGACGACCTCAATATCATCATCATCATTAAAACATAGAGCAAAAATGAAATAAATATTTAAAGCATATAACAAATTATATTTTCTAAATAGAGTATACTTTTTTTTAAAAAAGAAATTTGGCAGAAGCAAGGGGCATACAGTATTTGTTCTTTTCAAAAAATTAAAATAGCTTAGGACCTTGTAACGTCCCAAATTGCAACTTTAATTTTAGTGGTTTTAGCATTTTGCTATGAATTTTAACTAAACATGTTTACATTTAGATTTAATAGCATTCTACCAGGTTTTCATAAAATAAATGGCAAGAAGAAGAATAGTGCAATTAGTATAAAAAACAGGACGATGTTTTCATGTATTATGAAAAAATTTGAAAAAATCTAAAGTATTTTACAAGGACCTTATTCCAAAAAATAATTATACTATTTTTAATGATTTAGTACGCATTTCTATAATTAACGCATAGGTGGAGTGAAAATTTGCGAACTGATTGGATATTTGGAAATGTGTATCTTTCATATAGTGATATTTACGTATGTGTCATTTGCATAATATAAGATGCGGATTATAATCTCTTAAATCAGAATTTTTGGTAACCCTATTTGCCGACTTTTGATTAACAGGAAATTCTGATTATCTAGAAGAGTCAATTTCCTGAGAATTTCTAACAAATAGGAGTTTACTGTATTTGGAACTTATTACAACCCTAACTAGTATGTTTTCATAAAATTTTAAGACACAGTTGTATATATATTTATGTTTGAAATGCAATACAAAATTATGTTAGTAAATTTGGGCAAACTTTTAAATATATATACCATTTGTTAGCTGTAATCAGCCTATTCCACAAGGTATAGTTTTGCAAAGTTGTAATGATGAACCATCCATTGAAGGTAAATATCCTCATAGTAGTTTCATTAGTTCTCATTTAATTTTAGCTATAGGTCGGGACCTGATTTTCCTTTTAGAATAAATCCTTTATCACAGTTTAATTCACACCCTACTTTATTTCATAGTAGATTACTATGCCAATTTCTAAATTAAGATATAACTTCTAAAGATTATAAAATGTGTTGAACTTTAACTTATTGAGAACAAAGGTTGAACTTAAAATTTTGATATGCCCAATTCCAAATCAATTAGGGATATTTTAAGAGAAAAACTAAAGGATTTCAAACTCCTTAGACACTTCCAAGCCCAGATTCTTTTTTAAAGAGCATGAGTACCTAGGATGTTGAGCCCCCTTGAAATCCTATTACTAATAAAGGGCAATGATTAATGCAAGAGACTTCTAGATTGTCAATAATCACAGAAAATAAAATAGGTGTGACAATTTTCAACCCTGCATCATATTTTGTACACCCAATAACATGTACATAATATTAAAATCTAATGTAAAGTGAGAAATCAACTAACCTTTCAGGTGAACTTTTTTTTCTCTTTACACCGGACCTATAATCCCTAAAAAATGAAAGTACTTTAAAATGAACAATATATGCTAAATTTTATGTAAGAACGTACAATAAATGCCATTTTTCTAATCATTGAACATTTGGAACTTTTTAAGGTATACAGTACAACCTCTGATATATTCGTCAATCTTTTATCTGAAACTCTCTGTTAACCAACCATCACTAAGTCAAGATCGAAAAAAAAATTTCAAATGTCATTTTCAGTTGTTCATAAAAAGTTTCAGAAAAAGACAGCGATTCTAAGGTGAGGAATCTCCAATAATACTAAAATGAACTTCCCCGATTCCAAAATCTGTAAACTCGGACGATTTTGAAATTGGAATTCTGCACTGATTCTAAAATCGGGAAATAATCTGTGTTTATGAAATCGGGAAACTGCTGTGATATTAAGATAGCTTCAGAATTTTGGCACCCCTCTATAAGTTTACTTAATGAAAATTCGTATTGTTATTCAGAATTTTCAATTATCTGACCTAGCTCTGGTCCCAATTCGACAGGATAATCAAGATTCTACTATACTTTCATTTTTTAATAATATAATAATATTAGTTATTAGAAAAAACAAAAAATTACAAAGAAACAATATAAAAATAATTGACATGCCAAGGGGGAAAATCCTGCACAGGCGAACAAAATATTTGGTTAAAAACGAACAAAAACACACAGCAACAAATAAGATAACATAGTGTAGAAATCAGCTAGCGTAGAAATCAGCTAGGGGAGAGATATAATAAACATGCTTCAAGTTAGAGTGAAAAATAGAGATCCAAGTCGTCCATTTTAAAAAATCAAAAAAATTCCAAGGGCATAATAATTATTTATATTTGTTAGGTGAATAGGCAGTTTATTATATAATTTAGGGACAAGATAGAAAAAATGTTTTGTAAATATAGTTGGAATTCGTAAAATTTAATTTGATCTGGTATTATAAATATTTTCGTTAATTTCACAAAATGCTTTATTGTGATAAAGACGCAGGCAAGTTTGAAACAAAGCATTGTGGCATAGAGGGAGTGAATAAAGCTCTCAAAAACTTGAACTGTTAACTGATTGGTAATTTAAGAGCTTAAAACATTTGTTTTATAATAAAGTAAATGGTTGTAAATTAGATCTGTATTCACCACCCTTAATAACAATACTGTAATTAATCAGAGAATAAAACCATGTATAATGCAGGGTTTTTAATAATTTAATTATTTACTTTTGTATGAATTATAAATTCATAATTGTATTGTATTTGTATGGATTTGTAATGGGTATTGGAATTTAATGGGTAATATGGAATTGTAAATTGTATGAATTATAAATTCATGGAAAGAACACTCACAATGTCTGGTAATATCTTGTCTATAACCCATTGTCCCAAACTTTTGCAACACCTAATAAAGCATACACTATCCTTAATCTAATAACAAGTAAGAAATCAACTTACGGTTCAGACAACCTTCTCTTTCTGGACGGTCCATGAATCCTAAGAAATGAAAGTACTCTAGAATAAACATTATATGCTAAATTTTGTATAAAAACTTAATAAATGCTATGTTTTCAATCGCTAAATATTTGGATCTTTTTCGGGTATACTTGCATTTTACGATGATCAGTGTTGCCATGGCAAAACTTGTATACATTTCTTTTTGTAAATTATAGAATTCGAACACTTTGAAGAAAAAATGAACACTTTTTTAAGCAACTGGACCTGGGTAGCAAAGTTTAAAACTATTGTTGCAGTAATAGAATGTCTTGATGTTTGATGGCCAAAATGCCTCAATGTTTATGGGGCAAAAATTAAATCGTTTTCTCATTTACTACAAGCTTTTAATCATACAACTTTTAGAAATTATTATGATATCCATGATGTACTAAAAATTTTAAAATTGAGAAAAATACCTTTTAAAAATTTATATTAGCACTACTATTCATCTACTATGATACAGTTGCATTACAAAACTTTTGTTACACCCTCATCTATTATGATACAGTTGCATTAGACTTTTTGTTACTGTCCAATTCAGTGTATTCTATCTCCACTACTTTGTCAGAAAAATAGGGTTCTTATGCTGCCTTGTATAGAGTTCAATTGAGGGTCAGATTTATAAATAGGCTAAGTAGGCTGTAGCCTAGAGCAGAGAATTTTTTGAGGCCGCAAATTTTAAGACCAATTAAAGCGGGATTCGGCATAAAGAAGTTATTATAAAGATATGAATATTTTTAAGAAAGAAAACAAATAATTTATATTAATGCGTAAACCATAATATATATATAAAGTACTAATATTTCGTAACAAACATGGTTGCTGCAAGGGCGTTTGAACCTCCTTCTCGCGGATTACGAAGTTGACGGAAAAATAGGAGAACAGTTTAAAAAATTCGCCGATTTTGCTTTTGATTTAGTTTGTAAAGGTACATAGATGATCCTAAAACGTGTATAGTTTAAATAGCACATACCACCTTATTTTGCAGCTACTCCGCTACCTTTCCACAAAGGGGGAGAATATTGTGATAGGGACGGCAAATCAATGCTAGTCTACAGGCGGTAAAACTTTAAATCCAGCCCTGATTCAATTTATACTGTGTGAGCCATAATTCCATTTATTTGTTGACTTTTTACCAGCATTCAGAAGGAATTTAAATAAACTATTCAGGTGTCTATCCTGAGTAGCTAACACTGTATATAAATGTCTATATACCCTAAGAAGAAAACCAAAACTCTTTTAAATCTATAACTTCAGTATTTTCAGAGCAACCGGCAGAGAGGCATACTACTGACAAAAAACCATCTGAGAAGCTTTTCTGTGTGGTTTCCCCTGAAAATAACTATAGAGTTTAATATATTTTTTTGTTTAACTTCACTCAAACTTTTTGACACATGAAAAAACAATTTAGATGATGGTAACCAATGGTTGAAAAAGTAGACATTTACACTAGAGTGATTGCTTTCAACTTATATTTTCCTGAAAAATTCGGCCTCTCTTCAAAATAGGTGCTTTAGTCGCCAGGGGCAGCCCTGTACTTAGCATTAGATCAATCAAAATAAGTATTAAAACATGTAAATAGGATCAATAAATGCATGATTGGTACAGCTTTAATCATTTAATATAAACTCACTGTCTATGAATAGTTCGGAGCCATGCCTGGCAATCTGTAGGTGAGCAAGGTGGAATGTATAGACGACATTTGAAACAATGTGTTTCCCTGTAGGGCAAAAAGAATTCATAAAGAAACATAAACTTATAATGTATCTAATGAAGTACAATAATTTTATCAAATTCAGCAACTTTTTGTTGCAAAATGTGACCATTTCTATGAACAATTTTTTTTTCAGTTTAAATTAGTAAAATTTATTTTAAAAAATGCTTGATACAAACTAATTTTCAATTTTTTTGATGATTCACTATAACTTATCTCCATAGTTATCCGGTTACAATTTGAACCATTATTGCTAATTTTTTTATTACTTTCCCAAGACAACTATTCCTGCAATAATAAACAAGAAGTAACAGCTAATTGTCCGAAATGTTAAAAAAGTTGGAATTTAAATTATTTGTCCAAACATCAATCGATTTTTGGTAACTTAATTTTTATATTAAACATGATTAAGTTTGTCTAAGAACTGTAGAATATTTTCTGAATACATTTTCAAAATATTTTTTGGTGTTTAATGATATTAAAAACGTTCATGCGAAATGAAAAAATCTCAGTATAAAATATCAAAAGATAACACGAAAAGGAAAAAGTAAACTGAATAAGTGAATAAGACCCAAGACCAACTAAACTTATTGAAAAAAAAATGCCAACACTCAAGATATTTGTTTTTACCAACCCTGAAATTTAAATGATACATGGATTTGTTAAGCGTGATGAAAGAATTGTGTGTTTCAGAAGAACAAATCTACACTGCTCAAAACTGTTAGGGGAGGAATTATTTGGAATGTTACATTTATTTTTAATTTGATAACCAACATGTGTTAAAAGTCTAAACTTATTTAAACTTACTTGTCTGCTTCACTGTCTGATTCTGAACCAATTTCCGATGTTGAATCGCTGTAGGATTCTGAATCGCTGTCCGATCCTGAATCGCTGTCCGATCCTGAATCGCTGTCCGATAATGAAAGTCTATATGGTTCACTAAGGTATAAATACAAATACAAACACTTGTTAGCTATTGAGCGGCATAAATAAAGTTTTTAAGCTAAGATAAAAATCAAATAAAAAATGTTTGAAAAACTTTTTCTATAATGGCCTTATCTTTTCCTTATGCTCCACAGAGTTCTTTGATAAATGTGTGCATCAGTACACAACATTTACATGAATTTTCTTGCTTTTCATTTGCTTTCTTTGTTTAAAAAAATTCTTGTTGTTACAAATTTTATTCACAACCTCAAGACAAATTCTTTTGATTTGATCGGTGCATATTCTGCAGCTTTACAAGCGTCAATGCACTGTTTTAAAGTTAGCTTTCTCTCTCTTTGATGCTGTTCTTGTAATGAGTTAGAATTTAAACACAAAATAATTCTTTTCTAAGTAACGAGTCAATTCTCACAGTATTGCTTTAATTAGCACTTTTATCACAGATAAAAAAACTAATCAAAAGGTTTGCTTTCTTACTGTTCTCAATTAATAATGTAAAACATTCAAATATTTAATTTATAATCCTTAACCCTTAATTTATATTTTTTAACCTTACTAAATGTGTAGTAGGGTAAATAAATACACAACATTATGATTTCACAGCCAGCTACTTACGTCTGACGAACTCTCTAATAATCAAATAAAGTAAAAAACAAGTCCTAGATTAAAAAAATACATAAAATAATTATTTTAATAAGATATTATCGCTGTTATATGGAATTTTTTTGTTGTTTTTGCATGTGATTACCTAATTTCGTATTACATTTTTTCCATCGGCCAAAAAAATTATCAGCCATCAACCGATTATATTTTTAAAAAATCGGTTAGCAATCGCCATCGGCCAAATTAAGCACCATCAGTGGATTCCTACTAGAAACATATTATAAGATTTTATTTTGAACACGGAAAAACACATAGAGGGTTAACCCTCTATGTGTTCTTTTGATTTGATCGGTGCATATTCTGCAGCTTTACAAGCGTCAATGCACAATGGCATTTTCAATTGACGATTGTTTTTCATCGACGTTATGATTGTTAAACCCAACTTACTGTTTGAGTGTAACTCCACTACTTGCTGAAGCATCCCCAATGCTGAAATAGTTCAAATAAACTTCAGTTAATTAATGCTACACATTATGCCTGCTCGTTTTAACATAGTTTTAAGTATTTATAAAATTTTTACAACCAGAATGCAAAAATATGAACACATGTATCAGACTGGCATCTCTTGGATTCCTGGGTAAATTGAAAATGTATAAATGGTAAAGAATAGCAATGGATTAAAGCTCTTAATAGGCAGTCAAAAATTGTTTTCAGATATTTTAAACTCAACGTTAGTTAACATGGACTTTGTGCAGTTGACTGCATTTTAATGGTACCAATAAATTTAAAATATAGTACAATATAGTAGTATAGTACAATATGTTAGCAGAAATATAAATAAATGCTTCTAAAAAACACCTCTGTAAATGACATGTTGAACAAAGTTACTAACAGAGTGATATTGAATAACAAACTAAAAGCTAAACATAACAGCTTGTGGATGATTAATTAGTTTAAAAAGGTATCAACTTAAGATTTTTTTGTGTGAGGAAACTTTTTGTACAAAGGCAAATTATAAAGCACAAACAATAAATTTAATGTATTACAAAGCATTTTTTTTATTTTGAACAATACTATAGGTAGGCCCCCATGAAATCTGAATCGGATTAAATTTATAATTTTTTGGCCCATTTCAATTTAAAGGAAAAACAAAATGTGCAATAAATAATTGGGAGTAATTAGCATTAAGAGGAACTCACCTTAAGAGTTTAACATTTTCTGCACCAAGTTTTTCAGAAATGCTGAAATAAAAACTAGGATGTTAGTTGAAAGATTTATAATGGAAAACGAAAGTTTTAGCATTATGAAATAAGACAAATCATTTTCAAAGAAGCATTTTGATTATGTATAATTATTCATCAAAGGTGGCTGCATATATATATATATATATATATATATATATATATATATATATATATATATATATATATTAAAAATATTTAATAACTCAATACTATTAAATTAATAGGTAAACTGTGATAGAATTAAGAAGTAAATGTAAAATAAATGTGTTTAAACAAAATATTTGTAGGGTTGTCAGTCAAATTTCGGAAAAAGTCGCTTTAGTTACCTAAAGTTTAAAAAAAATGGCGAAAATAGTTTTTTCAAATTTAAACTCGCTGTGTATAATAAAAAATTAAGCAATTTTAATTCATTTCAATCGGATTTTTTCTTTCAAATAGTTTTATGTTTTAAAAAATAAATATAAAATAACTTTATATTTAAGTTTTAAAATACAAGAGTTTTTTCCTTCATAAAAAAGTATGTATTGCACAAAATAAAGAAAAATATTAAACTAATTTAACATACTTGCAAAATTTATTATTTGACTTTGATTGCTTAACTCTTTTAGACACAAATTCAACAAATATTTAAGGAATTGAACTGGAAAATATTTAAGGAAATTATAAATGGTTCACTCTTACAGAGTTAATATGATTCATCTGAAACAAAGTTGATATTAAATTTAGATCCACTCTAGAAAATAAACACCTAATGCAAATTTGATTTCCTTGGCAAACTCGCTGTTTTCTTTTTTAAAAAATGACTTTTAAAAAAAATTAATGTCTTAATTTATCTTGGAATAACTACTTTAAATTCGAAACCCAGTGTGTTTCAGATAACAGTTTCATAACTTAAGAAATTGTTAAGAAATAAACATACTTTGAAGGTGATAAATCCAAACTGTCTACAGTGTCATGAATACTGAAAAATAAATAAAATGTATAATTTATCTTGTCTACGGCTACTATTTTAAAATCAAAAGTTATTATATTAATAAAAAAGTTTGACCCATTATTATGAAACATTTGAAACCAAATATTAGTAAGTCATGACTCCTCTTGTAAAGAAAAAAGTGATTCAAATGTAACATTCAAGCAACGCAGTGGCGCCGGAACCGGTATGGCAGTTGAAATACCAACTTTTGCACAGATTATATGTTATGCGTTTTTCTTTTTATTCCACAGAATCAAACCCAAAGGTTACCGTATGAAAAAAAATACAACAAAAACAATCAACCTTGCAAATATTTTTGTCACATATCCTACCCCTCAACCACACCACACCGAAAAAGATAACACATATACATTCCCCTACTGGGGATCTGCAGTAATGGGCTAATGTCCCATGTGTTAGGAAAAAATTTTAATCGCCTTCCACTAGGGTGTGCATATTCTATTAGGAATTTTTTTACTCTTATTTCCTGTTTAGTTTATTATTTTTCTAAAATTGTTTGGTATTTTACATTCAGAACAGAACGCTCACAGTGAATTTTTAAAGCAAAAGTACCGGGATTCATGAAACACCCTGTAGTTCGAAACTTTTCGTATAAATTTATAATAAATATCCAAAATAAAGCATTATATATAGAAACTGCCTTTTCAACCATACTGCCGTCCCAATTTGATCTTATCCTAATGCAACAATGAGGAAAAAAATACTCTTGCAGGTGAAATATTTTTAAAAAAGCTATTGAAATAAAACTAACTTCTAATACATGTAAATTGGTTTGTTGCCTAAAAAATACTTATTTGTTAAATAGTATAATATTACAGTTAAAGCATCTAGAGGAGGGGGTAGTTAGAGGCATTTCTTGCCATACCTCTAAAGAATAAGTTCCGGCACCACTGAAGCAATGTTATGATCATCCTATTAACACAAAATATCAAAAAGGATTATTTTTATAAAGTAATAGAGGTTTGCCATATAACCTTTGAGGATGATCCCTAATAAAGTTTCAGTTCCTTTATTTCATGAGCACCATATTATTTTTCATGTCATAATTTATAAGCTGGTTTGTTGTTCGAAGGTCATTTCACAAGAGCTGTATAATGGGTGTGTTTGTGTAACTATATATTTCACCAAACTATTACCAAAATCACGCCAAACCAGCTAAAAGGTTTTATGTGTTTGGGCAATTCTACCAAAATTTTTACTTTTTGTCCCTTGGGCTTAACTTAAGAAAAAATTAGCATATTGTTTTAATTTTTTCTTATTATACTAGCAAACTGGTCCTAACATAATTTTTAAGCCGTATTTTAAAACAAAAAAACACCAAAGAGATTTCAGGGCACAAAATATTGCCAAAAATTCCTTCCTTGGTTTTGGTACATTCACTAGTCTTATTGTTAAAGTGGTGAGAGAGGCGTTATACCTTGTCTATTCAGAATGCGAGCCTGGAAAGCATTTTCCTCTCCTATCCCCACATGTGATTTTCTCCAAAACGGCGTGAGCATGTTTTTTCTTCACCCTACTTGGGTTTGAACTGTTCGGATTATTAATCTCACAACAGAACCTGAAATGCGCTAGGTTTAGAAAAGCGATGATCCATCGATTTCTAGAAAACCAAGCGAAGGGATGGGGGAAGAAAGTATTTTCGAAAATTGCATAGTAAATAGACAAGGTATAGTAATTCTTCAATCATGAAAACTAGATTTCAGAAATCTCACTTTTTCAGATAGGTGTCTTTTTTGGAAGACTTTACCAACAAGACTAAAAGTTCAGATACACACAAGAATCGATTTGATATTTTTTAGTCTGTGCAAAGAATAGGTATTTATTTGCTAATTATATTAATAAAAATTCCAAAAATGTAATAAATATGACAATATGATATTTAAAAAAATTAGCAAGTAAACACATAAATTTGCAATTTAAGTTATAAACTAACTTACCTTAAGTTGTCCTTTCTTAAGTTGTTTCCTGAATACGCAAAAGCACTGAAATTAAAACAGATATTTAATCAATGATTTAATGCAACATTTTGCAATTTATAAAATAATAAAAAGAACACACATGGAAAATCATTTTTATTATATTGAAAAATTCAAAATAATTTTAAATTGACTTATGTTTTTTTGATCTGATGATTTCTAAAATAACCTTTTGTTTCCATAATGTCAGGGATCTTCCACAAAAAAAATCAATATTTTTTTTGCTCAAACTTTATTTCAAAAGGAATTTTCGCTAATATTTTGCATGTAATCTGATAACAGTAATTTTAATTCATTTCATGATTCTATTTAAAATCGATTCATATTGAGACAAATTGCTTTTTAAGCAATTGGTAAAGTTTTTATAGGTCTTAATGAAGAAAACAACGATTGAGGTTTAACTTAGGCTTTACTAGCACGCTAGTTTAGAGTTAGAAAGATAGGGACAGGATATTTGGTTAGTTTGCTAGGTAGAAAGATAGTGATAGGATATTTGGTTTTGGATGGATTAACATCACACTAGAGCTACAAGTGGGCTATTGGAGACTGCAGAATACTGAATTTTATGAATTTAGAAAATATTATGCGATAAAACTTTTTTAAAATTTATTTTAGTTTCAGCACCTGGAATGTCATATTTAAACATACAGGGGGGGGGGGGGCGGGAGAGATAAGACATTAATTAGAGTTTGGCAAACAGAAAAATCTAAAATTCCCTTCATATAATTGGTGCGATTCAATTTGGTTTATATCATTGGTGGAACTTGTTCTAGTCTTCAGGAACACAGTAAAAAAAAGGAGGCTTCAAGCCAAACCAGTGAGACCCTACAGCGTGGATAACCAGTGACCTTTTGCGAGAATGTGACTGTAGGAAATATATGATTATGTTTTTCAAAACAAGATGTTTCTTTTATCTAAACTATTTGAAATGATCATTTGATATGATATATGCAAAAAAAGATAGAATGTTTTTCATAATAATAAGTGATTAAAATGCAAGTAATAAAATTGATTCTAAAAGCAAATGAGTTTTTAGTACTATAGTGTTGCATCTTCAATGCTACGCAAGTGATTGAACTCATTCCACCTATCAATAATGCAAAAAAAAACAAATTAAATATATGTTTTCAGTTAAAAATACAAAAATATTTTACAACATTCATCCACAATATTTTAATTGCTTACCACAATTTTGAAAAGATGTTTTGAAATTTATTTTATACTAACTTGAAGTTTAGGTGGCAAAAAAAACATTTCATTTTGAGTATGGAAAAATACATAAAGAGTTAATGGCATTTCAAGGATGTTATGATTGTAAAAAAAAAACAACTTACTGTGTGAGTGTAACTGTGTGACTAGTTGAAGCGCCCCCAATGCTGAAATAATTCAAATAAACATCAGTTAATTAATGCACAGTGATGCCTGCTCATTTTAACTTTGATAACTTTTTTACAACCAGAATCAGAAAAACGAATATAGTTCTCAGGTTAACATCTCTTGGATTCCTAGGTAATTGAAAATGTATAAAAATTGTCAGGAACAACATTGAATTAAAGCTCTAATAGGCAGTCAAAAATTGCTTGTCAAGCATTTTAAATTCAAGGTTACTTAAAGTGCCAAGGTTAATACGATAGTTTCATATTGCTTACATTCAATTACCACACCTTCCTCCAACTAAAATAAATAGAAAAAATAACAATCGCTAACATAGACTGTCAGTGGTCTCATTTTCCTTAAGTATTTTGGTATATCCAGTAACATTTATAGTTATGGTTATGTTTGAAATATCGTCGCACTAGAGCTACACGAGGGCTATTGGCGACGGGCGTCGTATTTTAGAACCACAGTCAAGTGACGAGCCAACACCTGAATAGGCACCCAACGCAACCGTTAAGGGCGACATCGTACGCAGCGTTGGGACTTTGAAGGATATTTAACGTGCACTCCCTTACACAGGGTATTATTCGTCGGACATTTTTGGCTGCACTGGCCGTTTATAGGTCGGCAGCTATTTTGGCTATGCCCGGACCCAAACCTGGGACCTTCCGCATGCTAAGCAACTGCTTAACCGACTGGGCTCCCCAGCCCCGTAACATTTATAGATTGATAAACTACCTGGAAGAATTGGAGCCAAGTAAAAGCGTCAAATTAGAAAAACAAAATAGTTTACCGCACAGCGGTTGGCAATGGCTACGTTCTTAACATATAGCAGTACATCCATTAACATACATCGTTGACTTTTTTTGGAAATTGGCAAAGTGTTCAACTCCACTCAGCATATTGGAATTACGCTCAACAATACAGCATAAAAGTGTCTATATTCTTTCTTGAGTTTCATAAAAAAGCTTTCTCATAAAGCGCAAACTGTAAATAAGAAGTACGAACCATCTGTTTTACCCTGTGTTATCATCTGTTTATTTTTATTTCATTTTAAATACCATATTCATACACAGTATTTTAATTTTTTTCCACAGGTGACTAAAAACATACAATATTTCATTTTGAGTATGTGGAAAACACATAAAGAGTTAATGGCATTTTCACAAGAATGCTACGATTGTTAAAAAACCAACTTACTGTGTGAGTGTAGCTCCACTATTTGTTGAAGCTTCCCCAGTGCTAAAATATTATAAATAAACTTCAGTTAATTAATGCTACACAATGATGCCTGCTTATTGCATAGTCTTAAGTATTGATATCATTTTTACAACCCGAATGCAAAAATTTGAACACAGGTCTCAGGCAGGCATCTTTTGGCATTTGGTATTGATGGCATTTTCAAGGATGTTATGATGGCTAAAAACCAACTTACTGTGTCAGTGTATCTCCACTACTTGTTGAAGCTTCCCCAATGCTGAAATATTGCAAATAAACTTCAGTTAATTAATGCTACACAATGGTGTCTGTTCATTTCATAGTTTTAAGTATTGATATCATTTTTACAATTAGAATGCAAAAATTTGAACACAGATCTTAGGCTGGCATCTTTTGGATACCTAGGAAAATTCTAAATGTTAAAAAATTGTGACGAATAGCATTGAGAGCTCTTAATAGGCAATCGAACATTGTTGTCAGGGATTTTAAATTCAAGTTTAGTTAAAGTGAACTCAGTGCAAATGACTGCATTCTAAAGTAAACAATAAATTTAAAATTTAGTACTATTGTGGTGTGTTAGCAGAAATTTAAAAAAAAATGCTTGCAAAAACACACTATAAATGACAGGTTGGAACCAAGTTTCTAACAGAGTGATATTGAATAGCAAACTAAAATCAAAACAGTCTGGATATTTCATTATTTAAAAAAAGGTATGAAATTCAAAAAGAAATTTACCATGTAAATACAGAACAGTCTAATGTTAAAAACTGATTTATTCTTTCAACAAAATTATTCAAGCAATGCAGGAATGTCATGCAAGTAATATACATTCTAAGAAGTTTCAGCATAAGATATGGTATAGCTAAAGAAAAACTAACTTACTTTGGGCGCACCAGATAATATGCCTTTCCATCATCCCTGAAAATTAAAATAATAATAATAATGCGTTTATGCTTTTTTGAACCAGTTATTTATTACACTTGCACAATAATTTGTTTTCTTTACTAGTTCATTTCTCATTATTTAACTAATATTCTCATTCAAAGTTTGAATATTCATTTGGAAACATGTCCTTAGAAAATAGTTAAGTGTTGCTTAGAAGTAACAAAGCATACATATTTTTATTCTTTCCTCAAATTTCTTAGTTAACTTTAAACGCAGTGACATAATCTACACAAAAAAGAGAATTAGTTGAGAATTAATAACTAACTTACTCTGTAGACACTAGTAAAACTTCTGTAGCTTTTCTGTTCTGTTCCTTTTTGCTGGAAAGATATAAAAAAACAGACATTATAATTTTTCTAGTGATGAATTTAATCGTGAATATCAAAAAAATTCCATCCCAAGTATTTATTTAAGGCCATACTAAATACCTCCCTTCTAGTTTGACTTTAGTCTTCTGAACAACAGATGACAGTACTGAAAGTTTTTGTTTAAAGAAAATCAGAAGAAAAAAAATTCCCTGACAACTAAGAATTCCCCAAACCAAGAGAGCATTTATCCTTACTATTAGGCTTTCTCCTAAATCCCCCCTTCCAAGAAGGTGAGGGCAGATTCCAAATGCCACCCCATGAGGGATCTCCTTGTTACAAGTTATTCTAACGTCTATTTGTTTTACATTTGTTGTTTTGATCCAAAAAAAGTTTTGAACAATTTCCCTTCAAATCTGAGACAACAGCTTAACATCCAAAATTGACTTAATTGCAAAAAAAATAATAAGCATTTGCACTACATTTTAGGAATAATTTTAAAATAACTTACTTTTTGTCAATAAACAAATATTGGATAAAGGTTCTAGTGCTGGAAAAAAAAAGAAGAAATTAGCGAAAATTAAAGTTTGAACAACCAGTAACAATGAAAAATATGCATGCAGTTAAGGGTGAATGAGTCTGATCAACCGCAGATCTCCAAACCCAAATGAGGTATTGAATCCAATTGAAAAAAATTTAGCCACATTTCCCCAGCTGCATTAAATTTTTGCAAACAGATTTATTTATATGATAAAAGTATCTGACGAACAAGCTCTAATATCCAATCTTTTGAAATTGGTTTGAATATTTGTTTAAAATTATTAAATGATATTTTTTAATATTCAAACAAATTTTTATGAAAAAAAAGATTACAGTAGCATGTAAGTCAGCTATATTTATCATATAAAAAATCTTTTGTAAAAATATTCAATACAACTGGAGAAATGTGCCTTTGAAAATAGTTTTTCCATTTTATTAACACAAAAGCACTTTGATTTGGAAACCTACAGTCATTGGGGCTTATTCCTCCTTAACCCTCTAATGCATGAATTTTTTGTTTCGTCCCAAAAAAATATATTTGTATCTCTAATGCTCATACATCACGGGAAAAATACGGAAAAAAAATTAAATGCATCGGAATTTAAATAATTTCATTTTTTAAATTTGTTACCAAACGGTAACACCATGCATTAAGCGCTGAATAGATGCTTAAGGGATCATAGGAGTCTTAAAAATGTGCAAAGAAGGAACTACAAAGTATAGTTTGATCTTTTATGTAATTTTTTAACTACTCAATGTATAAGCATAATTTTTTTATATGTAATTCTACAAGATTTATTTAATATGAAACAAATTTTAAAATTTATGAAACTTTAGCCAAAACTAAAATAAATGATATTAAACATAAAGCTATTTGAAGACATTGTGATTAGGCTGGCACGGCAAATTGTGAGGTCAAAATTGAAGACATGACCAAGAAAATGTCTTTATATTGTACAAATATGTACACACAAAGACTTATAGCTAAATTCTCAGCTCAATTTTAATTAGAAATTATTTTTAAAAATTTTTAATCAAAATTTTAAAATTTTTAATAATTTTTTTAGAAAAAAGTTCCTAAAATAATTTCTAATTAAAATTGAGCTGAGAATTTAGGTATAAGTCTTTGTTTGTACATATTTGTACAATATAAAGTCATTTTCTTGGTCATGTCTTCAATTTTGACCTCACAATTTGCCGCGCAAGCCTAATCACAATGTCTTCAAATAGCTTTATATTTAATATCATTTATTTTAATTTTGGCTAAAGTTTCAAAAATTTTAAAATTTGTTTCACATTAAATATATCTTGTAGAATTACATATAAAAAAATTATACTTGTATATTGAGTAGTTAAAAAATTACATGAAAGATCAAACTATGCTTTGTGGTTCCTTCTTTGCACATTTTCAAGACTTCTGACCCCTTAAAGTTCGGGGGTACGAATATTTATTTTTATTCAAATTATTACCTTTTTTACTTTTTATATTTCTAATAAATTATACTTAAAAATAAAGCTTATTGATAATTTTATTATTCTATAAGAAGTTTGCAGAGGCACACAGACACATAGTTTTAGGTATAAAATCTTTAATGAAAACGTGTATAAAACAAACAAAAAAGAGGATTAATATTTAGTACATTTAGATTTTCTTAAACAGGAAAAATTAGTTATTAAAATAATTATGAATAGTAGTTACTTTTGAAACAAAATTAATGTACAAATAGAAGGCACTAGCAGGTTTTGTACAAATAGCAGGTATTTATGAATAAAAATAAACAAAAAATCATTTTTAAACATAATTTTTTTTAAATGGCAGAATGATACGACATAAAACAGTTATTTTTACTCTTAAAATCAAGCAGTACCAAACATTTTAAACACTGAACTCTTGTGAATCCGTTACAGAGATACACGCAAATTAGCAAACAAAAGTTGTGCTTAATGCATGATGTTACCAAACGGTAACACATGTAAAAACCAACTACAAACTACCAATTTTGAAAAGAATGATTAGAAAACTACTAAATATAGTTTAAAATAACCCTCTTGAACTATATAATTTTTTTCAAAGCAATTTAATTGTATTTAGTACTAGTATTATTACTTTGAATTCTGCCAAACACGTAAATTCACAACAGTTAAAAACTTCACTTTTTAATTTTGAATACACTTTTACTACTGTCAATTATGAGGGTTATTATTAACTAAAACTTCAAAATGGAATGTAATAGATGAAAAAAACACAAATTTGTCGAGAGGGAGGTCTATTTTAATAGAATAAAGTGGATTATGTAACTTGTTACCGAACGGTAACACTATGCATTAGAGGGTTAATGGACAATTCCCACATTTTTTTAAATTTTTTTTATTCGATGAAGGATGTCGAAAAAAAAATATTAGTCCAAACAAAAAAAAATTCCGATGCGTATTTATTTTTTTATTCAATTTCAAAGTCGAGCTTTCGAGAAGCGCGCGAAAATCACTCAAAAGCGCGCGGAAACGCTGTGACGTCAGCTTTTACAAAACTCGTCGACATATTCCGATCAGCTCAGTGAAACTGTGAAGTAGGCGATACAATTAGTTTCGCCTACGTTTGCTATAACTACCCAAGTACTCGTGTGACGTCGAATATGACGTGATTTTTTGGTCATAAAATGCCCCTAAATTGACGTCATTTTTTGGTGACAATGTCCATTTTGAAGACGTGATATTCGACGTCAAATAATGACGTTAATGTGACGTGAATAAATGACTCTTTTGTGACCATATGACGTGAACTTTTCGTTAACAAATAACGTGAATTTCGCGTGATAAGTGGACGTGAATTTCACGTGATAAATGGACGTGAATTTTACGTGATAAATGGACGTGAATTTCACGTGACAATACGACACGATTTTCACGTGATCAATTGACGTTAATTTTACGTGACCAAATGTCGCGCTTTTCACGTGATCAAATGACATTAACCTCACGTGACTATATGACGCGATTTTCACGTGATTTTTTTTTTATTTCTATGTAATTTCAGTCATGGTGTAAAACAAAAATTTGTTTAAAATATTATACAATATTTTGAATTACAGAGATATATCATTTTCAAAATATATTGTCCTTAAAAAGAAATGTCTAAATTAATGACTGATAACATACTATTCATAAGGGCAGGCGCATTAATTAACTAGAGGGGGGGGGCGGAGGATTTTGGAATACATCTGCAAATAAAAAGGTTGACCCCCCCCCCCCTTGGGACCTGAAATATAAAATATGACCCCCCCCCCCAAAAAAAAAAAACACATCATTCTTAAAAATAAAACATCAAAAATTCTTTTTTATTGAACAGTTTTCAAGCATCCATCAAAAATTTTGATTTTTTAAGTAAACTTACACCGTCAGACTCCGATAAATTACTGGTTCTTCTAGAAAGCAATGTTTTTGATCACGAGGCTAAATGCTGCATTCTAGATCTTCTGCCACAAGAGGCAGAAACAACTTATTGGAACGCATGATGTAATGTATGTAAGCTCTGTGCAGACAGCTTTTCAGATTGTGATGATTGATAACATTTACCAAATTAAAATGTTCAGTAATTAGTAACATACATCACAATTGCATTGCTTCCTTAATGTAATTTTTTTCGTAGGTTGGGTCTACATTTGTTAAGGTGTGAAAAATTAAAGATAATATTACTTTATTATACTAAACAAGTTGGTTTGTTACAGAATCCGTCACCTACACCGCTTCCACACAACATTTACGCTCAACAGGAAACGCACCAACAACACCTCAGAAAGAAATTCCCCAAACAGAGCCTTTCGCTAGCTCTAATTAAAACTTTTATAAGCCAAAATTAATAATGTTCTTTATTCTTCTTTTGAAGATTTGATAATTAATCTTTATCGTTTGCTAATTTTTTTGAAGTTCGAAGAATACTGATGTGCTTTTTAAATACTAAATACCTTTTTGCAGCCACAAGTTTACATTTCGAAAAATAAATTAGTAAAATTGTTGCTTTAAGAATAAATGCGGAACTTAGCATATTTTTTATGCAAATTTAGAATTTATTATGCATCTTTCTTCATTTACATATAAATGGACTTTCAAAATAACTTTATTGTGCTATTACAGCAATCCCAAATTGAATTATATCGCAAAATAAATATTTTTTCAAGAATTTTATTTTTATTTTAAATAAAGTTTCTCTTACGCTTGATGTCATGGCAACAGTGAAAATATTGAATAAAAATGTAATTTGCATGTTATTTCAATGTAGATTAAATTTTTAGTTATTTAAATTTTAAATAAACTTCTAATTAAAAATTTTTATTGAAATTTGGAATGTAGCCTAAACTGATTTTTCGCTTCAAAATGATGTATCCCACTTGTTTGTGATACTTTTGGTTCGTTCTGTGAAAGTGGGTGACAGACGGACGGACTGCACGATTATAAAACCTTCCACTTTTTTTAGCTTCCACACTACGTTTATAACGTAAAAAGTGGAAGGTTTTATAATCGTGCTGTCCGTCCGTCTGTCTGCCACCCACTTTCACAGAAAGATAATTAAAAGTCTCACAAACAAGTGGGATACGTCATTTTGAAGCAAAAAATCAGTTTAGGCTACATTCCAAATTTCATTACAAAATTTTAATTTGAAGTTTATTTAAAATTTAAATAACTAAAAATTTAATCTACATTGAAATAGCACGCAAATTCCATTTTTATTCAATATCTTCACTGTTGCCATTGCATCAGCCGTACGAGAAACTTTATTTTTACGTTATAAACGTAGTGTGGAAGCTAAAACAGTAGTTTTGTTTCTGGTGAGATTTTATTCGTAATGATTTCTTTTTAACAGAACATATTAATTTTAATTTGAAATGTTAAGATGATGAAAATAAACTTGTTTAAGTTTTTTTTTTTTTTTTTGCAGAAATTGTTTATGTTCTCAAAAGTTGGGAAAAATTGTCGTTGGAAATAAACAGATTTTTTACAACTGGGTTGACTGTCTTGCTGTAGGTTGAAAAAGAGAATCTTCAAATGAGCTATTTGTCCACTTGATAAGTTAATCAATATTATGCAGCTCACAGTAATTACTACGATATATAATTTAGAAAAGTTTTACTTTGTGCATTTGTTGTATAACTAAATAAAACAGTTAAATTTGAAAAGCATCAATTTTACACATTTTAGTGTGATATAAATTTTATATGCTTCCGATAATAAATATTTTTTTCTGAAGAGTTTAAAACTTAATCAAAATAAATTCAGGGATTGAAAAGGTACTTTTAAAAAGGAACACTGTTACAGTTACTTGAGTAAAAAAGTAACTCTGTTATAGTTACAGTTACTTTATATGAAAATTGAAAAGTAACGGCGTTACAGCTATTTTTACAAAAAGTAATACGAATCACCGTTACTTTTTGAAATTTCAAGTTGTAAGAAAAGTTTAAATTTAGCCATATCTTACCATTTTTCAAATTAAACCATGATAAACGAAGCACTGAAATTATAATTTACATTTTTTTATATTTAATTTTAATCCTTTGCTTTGATAATCATCCGATACAAGTCCATCAGTAAACTCTCGTTAGGGTTATGACAGAAATAAGGGTAGCTCAAGAATGAACGTCCACTCTGTCCCTTCCCTCCCCAGTTCTTCCAGGCTTTGTTGTTGGTCATTGTTGTCTGCCCCATTCAGGCAACACAAAGGGGTTTCTGGCTGGCTTGAAAGGCTCCGTCACAGCTGCCAAAGTGGACAATTCTATTATGCTTTATTTTTCCCTACCAAGAAATGCTCGTATTTCGGTAAAGCGAAATGTTCCCTTCTTAGAAGTGGAATTTCAAAATTGGCATCAGACAGCTTTCAGAAAGCAGAAAGTAACGAAAGTTACTCCAATCCCTGATAATAATTCTAACCCCCCCCCCCCCCCCCTTGGTAAAAAATTGGAATATTAACACGAGACCCCCCCCCCCTTTCATGGATAAAATTTAATCATGACCCCCCCCCTATAATCCTCCGGCCCCCCCTCTTACTAAATAATGCACTTGCCCTAAGTCATTAATTAAAATCTTTTACTACTTATTTTGAAAAAGATATTCTTCATAACTTCAAAATATTCCATAATATTTTAAAAAAATTTGTATTTTACACCATGATTGAAATTGCATAGAAATAAGTTGAAAAAAGAAAACTGAAATTCAAAAACTATTTAGTACATAATTAAGAATTTTAATGATATTCGTTTTTTACTTCAGAATAAATATTTTGGATACTATTATTATAGAGCCTAAGTAGTAATATAAACTTACCTAATTATTTAAGTGTCACCGGAACATTCAGAACTACAGGTTGGCAAATTTAAATCTTGATATTTTAAATAAATACAAATTCATTTGGAATCAAAACATTTTTATTAGAAAAAAAAACAATAATCAACAAAATAAACAATTGAAGAATTACATATTTGCTTCCATAACCAGACTTTCAAGGAGAAACTGAAAAAGAAAAATATGTAAATATATTATAGATGCAAATATATATTCCCAGCATATATATTTTTTAATATAACAGCCTTGTCCATCTAAAATATATGTATAATCAAACATTTAAAGGATTATAATTTTACAGTTTCTTTAAAATATTTTCTATATTTCCATAAAAAGATTCAATAACTTTGCCTTTAAATTTTAAAAATGAAAAAGTTTATTTTTATCACCTCAAAGTATAGATTACACACACAAAAAAAAAATATTAAGACTACTATTTAACTGCTTAGCTGGCATTAAATTCAAGGAATTGAACCAAGAAAATGTGCAAGGTATTTGAATTATGGTTCATTTTAATGTTTTAGATCAGGGGTTCCCAACCTTTTTGCACATGCGTACCACTTGACATTTGAGAAATATTGGCTTACCACCTGACCCAAATATTTTAATAAACATATAATATTTACTCTTCTAAAAGTGCTCAAAGGTTTTTTTAATAAAATTCCTGAGAAAACTTCGTATTTAATGGTTAGATATTTGCTTATTTGTAACATGCTTACAATAAAGGAGAAATAAAAATATTAAAATGGTATTAATTTACAGTTTTATTTATTACCTATAGGTCTACAACCATGCAAATAAAAAGCAAGTGCAAACTCAACAAAAAATTAATCATCATAAAATATATACTTTTATAGTCTTTAGTGCGAAAATTGTTCTTTGCTGTGATTAAAATATCAACATTAGGAGTAATGTGGAACTTATTTTCACTCTTATAATTTCTTTTTAACACTTATTCTGCCTTTTGTTTATTTACAAGAGTTTGGAAAATCCACTCTCATACAAGTAACTCCTAACAAATGGCATCAGGAATAACAGAGCTTGGGGGAGTTCAAAGGGTACTCTGTTTTAAATTTGATCCAGAATTTAATTAAAGATTTCTCTTTAGATCTGAATTAAAGTTGATATTTAATTTATATTAACTTAAATGGGAAAAATCTAATGCAAATTTGATTTTATTGTTCACATCTCACAATATTGTTTCATTTACAAAAAAAGGTTCACTTTTTATAAAAAAAAAACATTGCATTTGAAGCATTTTTTAAACATTTCTATTTAAAAAATTCAACAAAAATGAAACACATTTTTACTTCTTTTTAACTATGTTAAAAAGTCAAGCATCAAGTAATAGAAATAAATCATTTAACACATTACAACTCTTAGAATTTCACTATTTTTTTTTTTAAATTTGAGCTGACTTTTGTTGTCATATAATAAAAAAATGCAAAAAGAAAAGTGAATGAAAAAACTAATTTTACAATGAGATATTATAACAATTAACAATTCATTTGACAAGATAGTTAAGTTACATTATATTTGTCGATTTAAAAAGTAAATTAATTTTACGAACCTAAGTTTTTCATGCAAAAAACTTAACCCTCTAACGCATGATTTTTTTTCATCCCAAATATATATTATATATATATATATATATATATATATATATATTATATATATATTATATATATATATATATATATATATATATATATATTAGGGTGGTCCTTAAAAACGAATTTTTGATTTCAAATAGTGCCACCCCTCAATTTGTTCATTCATATGAAAAAACATTTCCTGCAAAATTTTAGCTCAATTAATTAATAATAACACGTGCCCCACGGGGCTTAAAGTTTTAAAAAACGCAACATTTTGGGGTGTTTTCTTAATAATTCCGTTATAAATCAATAACTATGCAAACTACGAAAAACCACTCAATACAATTG
Organism: Hylyphantes graminicola; assembly: GCA_023701765.1. Classification (NCBI taxonomy): domain Eukaryota; kingdom Metazoa; phylum Arthropoda; class Arachnida; order Araneae; family Linyphiidae; genus Hylyphantes; species Hylyphantes graminicola. The sequence goes on from CM043122.1 coordinate 5,935,963, forward strand.
TTATAGAACATAAAATTTCCTACCACTTTGTAATTTACACTTTTGATCTAAGAACAACAGTTTTCGAGTTATAGGGAAAAGAACGAGCAATATTTTACGAGATTGCAAATCATGGCCACACTACACAAACGCTATCCATCACAATGGTGTGACATAAAAGTGATTATTTAGATAACTTTTAACTGTTCTGTCTAAAAATTAATTTTAAAGGAACAGCTGCAAAAAAAAAACACAATTAAAATGCACCACAACTTAAAGGACTTCGACCGGCAGGGCCGTCACGTGGGTAAGGCAGGGGGGGGGGCACTTTCGCAATTTAAATAAAATACTACCTACAGAACTATTAGTGTGGCTAATAAACAAATGACATTCTAAGAAATTTAACGATGTATCTTACCAAAGACTGTTTGCAGGTACAATTGTGTGTGTGGGGGGGGGGGGCGTGGGGGGGGGGGGGGCGTGAAAGGGCGCATTGGTTTTACAAATCTTAATTTTAATATAAATAAATTACTACTTACTATACTTATTATTACAGTATGTATAGCTTCAGTACAGTTTTTCAATCGTAGGATGTGTATTTTTTTGTGTCAGTCTTGCGCACAGTCAGTACAGTCAGTAATATTTTTTTTTGGATTCATTCTTAAGTAAACTGATAGTGGAATTCTTAACATCACACATCTTTCCGCTGCCATGTTTACGAATTTTAAAGATCTTGTATTCCCCTTCCTTTGAAATATTTTGCTTAATTACACCATTAAAATGGATCTAATTTCTTGAAATCTTACTGAATGTGAAATCTCTGTGATCGAATCTGTTTTATATTCATTCTTACGCAGTGGTTTCTTTCGCGGGTACGAATACATGCTTTAATCTAAAATTTGAGATCATCATCCATTAAAAAGGAAACACTTGTGTAATTTCAGGTTTACTTCACCCATATTTAAAAAGAATATGCGTAGCAAATCTCCACGAGATAGCAATTTGGCACCGGCTACTGGTGTTTTCGTTGAAGCAATAAGAAATATCTGTTTTCAAGGCATAGTTTAGTAAAACGAACTTCATATGCACCTTTGAACAAATGACCGAAACTCATACAAAGTTGCTTTTGCCATCTATTTCAAAATAACGCATAGGCTTTATTGAAATGCAACAAAGTCTTTTGAGCAGTTACAAAGGGTTAACATCTTTTCTGCCATTACCATATGCAATAATTTTTTTATTTGCTTTAACTAGGGGCAGTAACTATTAATAATGCAGGGGAGGAGGTAGAGAAACACGTGTGTCCCTGTATGACTTATGGTGTATCGCTTTTTCCATTAAAAAGGCTAACTCCATTGCTAAAGCACCGCTCCCCCCCCAACCCCATACCCACGCGACGGCCCTGACAGTATTTAAATTGTGGTGTATTTTAAATGTTTTTTTTTATATGAATACTTAAATCTGTCCCTTTTTAGTTGATTTTTAGGCATGAAAGTTTAAAAGTTATCTAAATAATCAGTTTTAGGTCGCACCATTGTGATGGATAGCGTTTGCGTAGTGCGGCCATGATTTGCAAACTCGCATAATATCACTCGTTCTTTTCCCTATAACTCGAAACCTATTGCTCATAGATCAAAAGTGTAAATTACAAGGTGGTAGGAAATTTTATTTTCTATAACATTTGTATTTAGTGGTTTTTCGTAATTAGCATAGATATTGATTTATAATGGAATTATTAAGAAAACACCCCAAAATTTTGCGTTTTTTAAAACTTTAAGCCCCGTGGGGCACGTGTTATTATTAATTAATTGAGCTAAAATTTTGCAGGAAATGTTTTTTCATATTACTAAACAAATTGAGGGGGTGGCACATTTCGAAATCGAAAATTTATTTTTCCCCATGTTAATAAGGACCACCCTAATATATATATATATAAAATAATTTCAATTTTTAAAACTCCTCCCATATTACAAAAACCAACTACAAAATTCCAATTTTGATAATAATGACTAAAAAACTACTGAATATATTTCAAAATAACCCTCTTTTACTATAGTTAAACTTTCAAAGCAATTTATTTGGAATTTAGTACTAATATTATTATACTTTGAGTACTGCCAAAAACATAATTTCACCACAGTTAATATAACCTCACTATTTAATTAATTTGGAATACTCTTTTACTACAGTCATCTATGAGGATTATTAGTAACTAAAACTTCAAAATTGAATGTACAATATGAAAAAATACAAATTTGATGAGAGGGAGCTCTACTTAAAGAGAATAAAGTGGATTATGTTGCTTGTGGCCAAACGGCAACAGTATGCATTAGAGGGTGGGTTAAGAATATTTATTCTATGTAACGAAAATAACAGTTGAAAAGAGTTGTTTCCCTAAAATGAAATTAAATTTCTGACATTAGCAGTCCAAAAAATTATGATATTTCATGCATGGTTTACCACATGTCTTATTTGGTATTTTTAATAACCCTTTCAGTTCCAACTCTTTAATTTTTATTCAAAAATTTAAGAAATAGATACATTAAGCATCCAGAATGAAATGGTAAAATACAGGGGTCTTAAATTTATAACTGAAAGGAGAGTATGATTCCAATTTAAGAGGAAAAATTGGAATCGTACCTTTTTAATAAATTATAACAATGTTTTCAAGTTAATGTGTTCAATGTTTTTCAGTTAAAATTATTTTTAAACATCTTAAAATGCAAGCATTAAGACTTATACAAGTATACTTACTTAGTACTCTTTGTGCCCTGTGGCAAATAAGGCCTTTGATTTAACAAGTATCCTGAGGAGAAGAGTAGGAGACTGAAAAAAAAAATCAAATATTATAAAACTGTTAATATACATTCCCAGCATCAAAAATTTAATTAAAAAAAACATAATAACCTTGTCCATCTTTATAATATGTAATATCGAAAGTTATAGAAATATAATTAATTTCAGGGGTTTTTTTTATAAAATAATTTTTACATTTCCATGTAAAGATTCAATAATTTTGAATTTAAGTTTAAAAAATTGAAAGGTTTATTTTCATCGTCACTACAAAGTATAGATTACACAAATCTTAGCACTTTGGTTGTCAAACAAAATTATTGAGTCTGGTTCTTTTATTTGCCATTTAGAATAAAAGAAAACACAGATTTTTAGTCAAAAAACAATTACTAACTTTCCTCACCTTATTTAATATTAAACAATTATTACATTTAAAGCATTTTTTAAGCTTTCCCATCAAAAATGGTCAATAAAAATAAAAGACATTTGTACTGATTAGACATTATATTTGGAAATGGTTTTTCTTATAATTTAAAAAACAAAACATGAACAACTTTTTTTTGTAATGGAATCTTGTATAATAGTGTTTTACCAAAATGGTGACACAGAAAACACATTTTACATTCAAAAAATTAGTTTTCAATCAATATTGAAATTAATGGAGCAAAAATAGAATAAAAATGCATCTAATATTAGGAAGTGTACCAAGACAAAGAAATCGCAGAGGGTGCTAATTTTTTTTCAGACCCGCCCCACTTAACAAATGGACTTTATTTATATTCTTAGTTTGAAATTCTAGAAGAAGTCTGAAGTTTTCGTAATGTCCTGGATGTTCATTAGATTTGGAAGCTAGTTTCCTAACTAAAGAATTTTTTTAAAAACAAATTTATCAAAAAACTCTGAAACACAGATTGAAGTACTTAAAGGGATGGCTTGTCATTTTATCCCCCCCCTCCTAATTTTTTAAAAATTTAATCCTAAAAACAAATCCTAAAAAAGTAAATGAATGAAAATCTAATTTGCACAAGTATACTTACTTCTTTTCGTGCCCTGTGGCCAATAACCTCTTGCTTCTGACCAGTTTGACCATCCAGCATGGTTCCTCTCGTCCTCGACTTTTTTCTCCGTGTTAATTTGGGCTGTCTTCTTTTCCTGTTCGGGGGCAAATGTCAGTGCACTGCTGGAATTCGCTTCGACAAGTAAGCATGCTGTCAAGGAGAAACGGAAAAAAATGTAAATATATTATAAAAGCTGTAAATATACATTCCCAACATCAAAAGTTTAAATTGTATTAAAAACATAATAACCTTGTCCATCTATATAATAGATATTATATATAAAAAAAAATCGAAAATGAAAGGGTTGTAATTATTTTTAGTTTTAAAAATGGAAAGGTCTATTTTCATCACCACAAAGTAAAGATTACATAAATAAATCAAAATAACAGACTTATTTTGTTTGCAAAATTTACTATTTAACTGACATAACTACAACAAATGTTCAAGGAATTGAAAATGTTTAAGGTAATTGCTTTATGGTTCACTTAATTATGTTTCACATTATATGATATATATAAATTAAATTGATATTAAAAATATATATATTAACTTCTAATAAGAGACACAAAAAAAAATAATAATGTCTAATACTTTGATTTCACTGTTCACACTTTACATTGTTTCTTTTATAAAAAAGGACAACTTTTTAACTTAAAAAAAAAATGTTAATCTTTTAATTCATCTTGGAATACCCTAATTATTTAGTATTAAAAAAAACAAATTGCATTGAAAGCATTTTTTAAACTTTTCCATCAAAAACGGCCAACAAAAATAATAGATTTTTATTTTAATTTAACAATCTCAAAAAGTCATGAAGTATCTATTAATTTTTGAAAAAAATTATTTAACACATTGAAACTCTAAGAAGAATTAAACTTTTTTTAATTGAAACTGAATGAAAAACTCAATTTACAATAAGATATTAGTAAAATGAGATATAAAAATGGTTTATAACTTAACATTTACACTATATAGTAGAATGACATTACAATATGAATAACAGTATTGACCGTTGTTTAAAAGAAAAAATTTAAACTTAAAGTAAATGATTTTATTACATTATAAAAGAAATATATATTCGTATTTATAGGAATTTGACAATATCTTTGCCAATAAATGCTTGTAAGAATACAAGTGTTATACATAGGGAAATAAGGTTGTTAAAAAAATTAAAATTTGATGAAATTTAGTGTTTTAAGGTATACAGCTTTCTCAATTTATATTTCAATTTTTTTTCCCTTTTCCACTTCAACATTCAACAAAATTAGTAATATGGGCATTTTAACAATTTCAAAAACTTAAAATAATGTAATATGAAAAAAAAAATTAACACAAACATGAAAAAAATTATCTTATTTTAATTTAAAATGGTTATTAATCTACTACATTAATTGCATGTCAAATTAATATTAATTAATTGCATGTCAAATCAAATAAAGCCCAATACTGAATTTTATGGCTGCACTTACATCTCATCTGTGCTTGAAGGAAACTTTTATTCCGCACATGTCCGCTTCAACTTTCATAAGCGGTCACATTGAGCTATGTTAAAAAGAAAAAAAATTTAGAACACAGCAAAAGAAGTGCAGGGGGGGGGGGGGAAGGGATAAGAAAATTCGGTTAATGCAAGTAAACAAAATGTTCCATTATTTGGGGTTCGTAGTTGTATCGCCCATCAATTACAGATTGGGTCATTGCCTACATTATATTATTGAAGATACATTTGTTTTGTTGTTTTCATGTAAAAGGAGGATACAATAACAATGCAATAGTCTCGAAAATAATTGATAGTTTTGACCAATGCCTTTGATCAAGTTAGCTTAATTAAAATTGCACACTGTGTCAAAAAGTTATACCAAGACAATTTAATTTGCAAATGCCCTTTCAACACAGCATCATGTGGTACCTGATAACCTAATTGAATTGTCAACCTTTTACCCGAGTGGAACTAGTGCACATCTTAGAGGCATCTATAAAAATATGCATTAACACAGAGACACCGATATAAATAAAATTTATCTGTGTCTAAGGTTCTGAAAGTTTACTATCAAATCAGAGCACATACAATATCGATTGAAGTAGAAAGTATTAAAATTTAATATATTGCATGGTTGCCTGAAAATTATTTATCGTTCTTTAAAAACTCACCACATTTAGCAATTTGTCGTCGGGCCACCGACTAGGATTTTACCATAATTTCTTTAGATATATACATTGTGCACCTATCCACTTACTATGTAAAAAACTAATAAAACAAAATAACTTCAAAATGCAATAAAAAGGTTCATCAATACGAGAAATAAACAACATAAATATTTGTTTTCAGTCGATTGTTGCACAAAGTGTTTAAGTATAAAACAGATTACTAATATCTCGGATAACCGGATTTTAGCATTCTTTATATATACATGATAATTTGTTTACGCCCTCAGCCTATAAAAAGCACAAGGAAACATAATACTAGCCATAAAATACTCTGAGTTTTTCAACAAAATGGTGCGTAAACAATTAATGAAAACAATTTTAAAACAATAAAAACTTACTTTGGTCAAGATGCCGGTCCAAATTAGTTTCACCCACGCCCCACACGCTTAGCATGTAGACGGTAGCAAAGCCATAAGGCAAGAGTCAAGACAACAGCAATGGCGGCGACCTTGGCAGAAACGCTAGCGTCTCTCGGAAGCTCCCGCGCAAAACGAGATGGAAGTAGAAGTTAGTTTGGATGACGCCTAATCGACGTGATATATGACGTTCCTTTAGTCAGTTTGGTCATTTTGCGACCAACTAATTGACGTCTTTTGCATCACGTCATTTGGCTGACCAAAAATTGACGTCAAAAATGGCGTCCTTAAAAGTCAACTGAACTGACGAAAACTTGACGTGATTTTTTACTTGTTGACGTCAGTCATAAAAATGTGACCTTATTTTCACGTCATATTTGACGTGACACAAGTACTTGGGTATTTGAACATGTCAGATCGGTATTGTATAGTTCCTGAGTGCCATAATACTACAGTTACTACCCCAGAAAGTTTTTCTTTTTATATTTCATGTAATTGTCCTGAAAGAAGAAAACAAGGAAACACGGCTTTGCGACGTGATCCTGTACGTTTCTCCTAAATCATAAGCTGTAGACAACTTGTTTTGCAGAAAGTATAGAGAATAGCTCATTGTAAAAGTTAAGAAACAAAAGAGAGGGTTTTTTTTTAGTTTTCAGCTACTTTTCTTTAATGTTTGAGTCATTAATTGCATGAGTGTTTGTTGTTCAAAAAGTTATAGTAAAAAGCGACAGTGTAAATATCTAAAAATAGATGGCAGCACGAGTGCTTTGGAATCAATGTTCTAAATACATAAAGTAATTAATTAATAGCTTATATTTAGTTATTTTTATGTTGTTCAATTGGAATTAAATTGAAAAAAAGAATGTATAAATGGTACATGCATTTGAGTTGTTAAATAAAATTATAAACTTAGATACAATGATTTTCAAAACTTCAATCGTGTTAGATAATAACGCAGCTTTTGGGTAAGTTGTCGCTCTGCGCTATGAAAAAGCCTGGATCCATCGAAATAAATTGAAGAAAAAAGACAATTCGAACAAAAAATAATAGTAAATTCAAAATAAAGAATAAAAATCCGAACGTTTAAGAAATAAAATAAATTTAGTAAGAAATCAATTGAAAACTCTAGATAGGTCCTCTGCACGCCTTTGTAAACTTTAGTAATCAAACCCACGGAACATAAATGGTGACGTCACAACCGCTCCAACCAATAGCAGAACGGTTAAAACAAGAACTAATTTCTGCGAATTTTTAAAATTAAATATTAAATTAAACAAATTTTTTTCGATATTTTAACCAGGATATTTGGAATCAGCGTTGTTTTGTCTACTAAGAAAAATAGTTTTGAAGTGTTTTTAAAAAATACGGGAATTGTCCATTGTTGATTTTAAAAAAATCCGGCAGAAAATTTTTAATATTTTCAATACTTGAACCAAAGCTAAACACTTAAAAAAAAATTGAATATTTCTCAGCATTAAAAAATCTTAAATAATCTTTAACCCTCTAATGCTTACTGTTCCCATATGGCAACAAGCAACCTAACCCACTTCATTCTATTAAAGTAGAGTTTCCGCTCGACAAATCTGGTTTTTACATGTATTACATTCCATTTTGAAGTTTTAGTTACTTAATAACCTTCATAGATGTCAGTAGTAAAAGTGCATTCAAAATTAAAGAGAAAAGTTATTAACTGTTGTGAAATTACGTCTTTGGCTGTATTCAAAGTATAATAATATTAGTGCTAAATACAAGTAAATTGTTTCTAAGAAATAATTATAATTCAAGAGGGTTATTTTAAAATACATTTAACAGTTTCTTTCTAATCATTCTTATCAAAACTGGAATTTTGTAGTTGGATTTTGCCATTTGAAAAAAATTTTAAAAATTAAAATTATTTAAATTCCAATGCAGTTAATTTTTTTCAGTAATTTTCCCATAATGTATGAGTAGTAAAGATACAAATATATATTTTCGGGATGAAAAAAAAATTCATGCATTACAGGGTTAAAAATTTCAAACTATAATTATGAATCCATGGATTCGGAGACATGCATTGAAACATTTTCTGGAGGAAACGTGCAGTCTTTGCAGATAAAATCACAAAATAACAACGTATTGTTCTTTTTTCGTACTTATATACAAAACATATTGTCTTCTCTTTAAAAACAAAAAATAAGTCTGTCTCCTCAACGCTAATTCCCTGAACATCATTACTAAACATTCCACCTTGATGCTAGAGTTTTTGAGATGAAAACCCGGTTACTGCAAAAGCTTATTTTTTAATATTCGGTTACATCAAATGCATTTAAAACACTACAGAGAGCAGTTAAATTTTAACCAGTTCAAATAAACCGTTTTTCCCCCTCAAGAAACGGCAGTATTAAGACGGATCTATTTGTAATGGTGTGGAAAGAATTTATGTTGAAGGAACATACTTTTTTTTTTTTAGCATTTATGAAGGACACTACATTTCTATCATACTAACATGCAAAAAAGAATATTTTATGATTTTATATGGGAAAGACTGCACATTTCATCAAGAAAATGCATGTCTCCAAATCCACAAATTCGTGGCAAAATTTTAAGGTAATGGACTGGTAGGCATTTGATTTGGATTTAAAGATGTTAAATTGGTAAATTTGAAGCAAATGGACAATAATATTTCATCATAAACGAGTGAAAAAGGCTATATTGGCTATTTGGTATAAAATTGAACAAAGATAATGACTAAATCTTTGGACATGGATCACTGGATCATGTTTCTTAATTTATCATATGACAAATAAAAAATGAAATTCAGGCGATGCAAAATTGCAAACGTAAATGTAAAATTGGGCCTTAAACATGCATTAAATAGATTTTCTCTACATTAAAAAACAGATTTTTTTGCAATTTTCACTATTAATGCAAAAAAATCATTGTTTATTACATCCAAGATTTAAATTATTTATGCCTGCCTGATCCTTTCAACACAAGTAAAACTCTTCAGTGATATTTGCTACTCAAAATGTCTTTTGCTTAACTTTTGAGACTGACTATATTTCTTACAATACAAGCAAGCCACCAAGAATGATTCTACATACTACATAACAATAACAAATATATCGTCACTTAAGTTCCCACATGTGCTATCTAACTTTGCAAAAAAAGTAGAAATTTATTGAAAGGTAACCCTTGGCGAACTTTCCAAAATCGCGCCAAAACTCGGACGATAACCGAACCGAAATGATAGGATAGGTTTGAATTATCATCGCATTAGAGCTACACGAGGGAGAACCGAAAATATGTTTGTTCATTTAACACCAGATGCTCGGACTTTCTTGTTACATATTATCGGTGTACATAACGTAATGCTGAGATATGCGTGCAACCGAACAGCCGGAGTTAAATGAACACGTTTTTCGGCTCTCCCTCGTGTAGCTCCAATGCGACCATAATTCAAACCTATCCTATAATTTTGTTTGGATTTTCGGCCGACTTTTGGCACTATTTTGGAAAGTTTGCCAAGGGTTACCTTTTAATAAATTTCTACTGTTTTGCAAAGATAGATAGCACATATGGGAACTTAAGTGACGATATATAAATTTTTGATTTTTTTATTTGGTTACATATATATATATATATATATATATATATATATATATATATTGTTGTGTCTATGACGTTGCCGAAAAATGAAAGTTAAGCTTAATGAAACCATGTGTTTTGATGACCGCATCTGTAAATTTTTTTGGATATTACTGTCATAAAGATCTATTAATGATCAGGGCTAGAAAAATCTCAAAATTTTTACATGCCCTGCCGGGCATGTTAGTCTTAAAAATACATGCCCGAATAAAACTTTTACATGCCCAAGCTCAGGCCGAGCGAAAGGGGGAGGAGAGGAAAGACAGCTGTACCCAGGCATGAGTTTGGCAAAAATAACAAAAGCTGAAACTAAAATGCGTGATTGGACGCGTAATTTTTTTTTAAGCAGTTACATTGTGAAGTTAACCAATTTCGACTCAAGATTAAAAAAATCAATTTTTAAGAAGCAACGAATGGATACATTTGGGATTTATTAAAACGCAAAATGTTTATTTAAATTAATTAATGGAAAGGTATTTTTGATAAAATTTTTACTTGCCCAGCCGGGCATGTGAGGCGAAAAAATACATGCCCGATTGGAGTTTTACATGCCCCGGGCATGTCGGGCAATATAATTTTCGAGCCCTGTTAATGATGGCAGAACTCTGATGTTTCTCAAATTGGCACTCATTGCCGGGCATTCAAAAATGTGGTTTGGTGTAAGCTGCGTATCTGGACAGTAGTCACAGTTTCTATACACCTTCCTGCCCTCTTTGTCTATCTTCATGCCCCTGTGGCGATTGGTTCTTAGTCTGGCAATAGTTTTCGTGGTGGATCTATCTGCATTTAAATTACAAAGAAGGTGCTTCCTTTGAATAGAATTTTCTCTCAATTTATATTTAGTTATTGCATTTGCATCTTGGAGATAAACTTTATTATTATTAATGTTGAGATTTCTGACTTCCTTGGCTAATGCATCAGCATTTTCATTGCCTGCGATGTCGACATGTGCAGGTATCCACTGAAGCGTACAGGTATTGTTCATATTTTGAAGATCATGAAGGCTTGAGATGATTTTTTGGGTGATGGAAGAGTCCCCTTTCAAGATTGCCTGCAGGGCGGCCTTTGATTCAGAGAAGACAACGCCTTTTGCTTGTTTGGAAGTGGGAAGGGCTCTATGCATTTTAAGTGCTTCCAGAATAGCCTTTAGCTCGCAGGTGAAGTTAGATGCAATATTTCCAGCACAAAATTTACCCTGGTGTGGTGTACCATCAAAAGTACTTAAAGGCAGACACCAGAGCCACCATTGGTGATAGTTTCGTCAGAGGAGCCATCTGTATATGCATGTACAAAGTTCTCTTTTGGAAACTGTTCAATTGCAGCGAGTCCCTTTTTCCTAATGATATCAATCTGTTCATTTTTATTGCATGGTTCAAGGAGGTCAATTTGAATACTGGTATTTAGGGGAAGTTCCATGAACCTTGGATAATAACGCATTAGATTCAATGTTCGACTCGTCATAGAAAGAGAGGTTGCCAGAGCCTATAGAGGTTGGACTTGTTTGCCTGTAGTTATTAGCTGAACATAATGTAACGAATGGCCTTCACGCCTTGAGTGACCCTGCCAGGAGAAAAATCTCCCGATGTACTTCGCCCAATATGCCCAGGTACACACCCTCGCCACTTTGAGGTTGACTACTAGGACTTGAGGGGGGTATTTTTGTTAAATTAATTAATGCAGATATTTTTGTTAAGCTGTGATTAATAACAAATTTCAATATTAATGAAAAAAGAATGAATTTTGATCAATGTGGTATTGTATTGCATGTGATAAAAAATGATGTGTAATGCGACTTGTGTGTACTACATATTAAAAAAATAATAGATGTTTTTACAATTTCAATATTTATTATTTTAATGTGCTTCAAATGATTTGTATCGCTTAGATGTTTCATGAAACAAATCAAATTTATACAAATCTTAATTCTTAAAAAATATATAAATTCAAATTTTATATTAACAGAATATTTTTAATACCTCTTAGAAACAGCTATTACATAATTCTTCTTGCCTAATTCTCAAGAAACCTGAACAAAAACAAACTTGTATGTTTTTAAAATAAAGACTTATCAAAAATGCATTTATTAATTTGTAATTAACAATTTTAAGCAGTATTAATGTTTAGGCCCAGAAACAAGCTTAATTTAAGTTTCTTGAAGGAGTAATAGCCAATTTCAACTTATGGTGTTGCACAAAATAGAACTAAAAAAATGTTTTTGTATTTGATCACCCTAGATTTTGTTGGTTTTTTAACCCTTTCAGTCCCAGTGATGCCATTTGGCATCATCACTTTCAATATTTTTTTCTAAATGTTTATGTCCCTGTACAACATCCAAACACACATCATTCGATTCTTCACACTTTGTTCTATTAGACAATATTTTACATTAATCTCAATAGATGTCAGAACTTCTATTTTTTTATTTAGAAAATAGCTAACAAGCGTTTCACCTGATTTTGGAAAAGTTCACTTCAGTTCCACATATTTAATACACAATTTAAACTATTTCGGTTTAAAATTACTATTTTTTTTAATAATATGGTCAGATACCTCAAAATATACATCTCTAAGTGTTTTTAGGTACTACATATATTTTTATTTTGTTGTTTTCCAGTTAAAAAATTTTGACATTATTTCAAAAACCATATAAAAAATTTAAATGAATTTATTTTCTTATGGGACTCTTATTTTGGACCTAAAATAAGATATTTTGTGAACATCAGATGTTTCTGTAGTGTAGTAAATTTTTGGGACTGAAAGGGTTAAAGTATTAGGTCAATCCTTTCAAAAATACTGGACAACAGATATGTCAGAAAAGGCTACTTGCACTCATATATTTTTATCCCTCAGTTCCTATAACAAATAAATTTAATTGGGACATTTCCATAAGAAATATTTCACAAATTGCATAATTTTATTTTGTGCGGCCTTTCCCAGGATTACTAAGTAGCTGAAAGTCATCTACCCAAAATAGTAAGTGCGGATGTATAATCTTTAATACATCCACAATGATCTTGCTCTTTTATGTACAGTATTACTAATCACAAACATAATTATAAAATTTTAAAGATTTTCATTTATTAGAGGGTTATTTAAGCACGATATAGTTATAAAAAAAGTTTTATTTATATCAATTTCACTACCAATCCTGTATATTCCATAAAAGATTTGTTAACAGTATTTTTCGGAGAAAATTTATAGAGAGAACCATTTTTGGGCCCAAAAATAGGGGAAATAAAGTCAAAATATTTTTTTTATAAAATTAAAAAAGCCATAATTTTGGATGCTAAAATCCTCTGTGAGGGGGAAGGCTCCCCTCCCCCCCACGGCATTTATTGTAATTTCACAAAAAAGCTATTGTGGATATTTTTAATGCACTGATTTAAAAACAAAATTAAGTCTTACGCCTTCTTTTCAGCCTTCTTTTCAGCCCTCCTTTCAGCCCTCTTTCGTTTCTTTTCAATTTTTTGTAATGCTTCCCACTCCCTGAACAGTTTCTCCCTGCAAAAAATAATTAAAATTTGTTACACAAACTAAGAACATCACAAATGAAGTATGAGCTGGAAAAAAGCCAATTCTGGTTATGGGAGTTTTCTGGATTAAGTATATTTCTCGATTCTGATCAAAGAATCGCAAAATAATCAGGTATATTGATATTTCTAAGTGTATCCCCATTATTACTTAACTTTAAAATTAAATTGAAGCCTTAAAATATTAAAAATATAACATTTATTTGACTAAATATTTTATTGTTGCATCTAATGGTTAAATACATGATCAACATAAATGATTCCTGTGTTTTTTAAAATGTTTTCGTAAAAAAAATTGCTTTTTATAAACTCAGGGCAACCTGTGTTTTTCTGACGATGCGAGAATTGCAACTTCATAATGTATCCTCAAACTTCTTTCATTCAATGTTCAAATGAAAAATCAACTTTAAAGCAAAAAACAAGTTGCAATAATTGTTGTTAAAAATTTGTAACGTTTTAATAATTCTTACTTACAATAATTCTCTTTATGAAACACGTGGCAATGTTTTTAGGAAAATGCTGCAGATTTCAACAGCAAAATGGGAGTTTCAATCATTGCATCCAATAAAAATTTGATTATTCCTCTCCGCTCAATCCATCCCAGTAAACAGTGAACTGCTGGCCCAGCTACTACTTTCCCCTTGCTGCCTTACCTTTTCTGCAGGCCCAGTGATACTTTCATTTTCAGATTTGTGGTCTAAACAACATTGACATGTAATTATAAACCTTTTATTAGTACTGTTTTTATTTGTTTGGTAAATAAAAAGTGAGGTCAATTTATTGTGCATAACGTAGCTTTCATAATACATAGTTATTTGATAACCAGTATAGTTTTAAACGTAGAATTAGATTCATTTAATTTCATTTTTTATTAATTCGTTTTCCACTATATTGATTGCATTTCCTTCAGTAAATACACTTTTAGGGTTATCATAAAGTTGGAAGCCTGGTCATATTTGTTTCTAGATCAAATCTTGTGATTCACTTCTTGTGACTAGATTTTAAATGATGAAATAATCATAAAATTCCCATAAATCATGCTTTATTTAAGTTGTTTCCTTTTGTAAAAACTATAAGAAACGAAATGGATATCTATTTGGGTAATTTTAGATAGTTAGGGCTTCCTTATAGTGTAAAAACAAACTTAAATGGGTATATATATGGTATATTGGCCGGTCTGGCAGTTGACAAATTAACATAGGGTTAACTCGAAAATTTAACATAGGGTTGTTATACTTATCGAGTTGAATGAAATATGAATTGGAATGTTTCCATATTTTTTCATTTTCGTTGCTTGGCAATGTAACTCGAATCGCCAAATCGAAACCCGGCATAATATCATAGTTTTCTAAAATTGAGATAATATACACTGAGAATTATTGCAAAATTGGGATTATCATTATTGTTAAAGTATTGCCGCATCTGGCGCACATTTAATTTTTACCTTATTCTTGTTATAAATTTAAAAAGTAAGTTCACATGTTTATGCAGGGATTGTAAAGTTACTTTTAAAAAGTAACTCTGTTAGAGTTATGGTTTTTTAATCAAAAAAGTAACTCTGTTACAGTTACAGTTACTTAATATGAAAAGTAACACGTTACAGTTACTTTTAAAAAAGTAACGAATCATAGTTACTTTTTGAAATTTCAGGTTATAAGAAAAATTTAAATTTAGACATCTTATCATTTTTCAAAGAGAACCATATATGATAAACGAAACATAAGCTCAAACAAAACACTGAAATTAGAAATTATAATAAATAATCATTTTTTCCCCATTTTATTTTAATCCTTTACCCTGATAATCAGCTGGTAAGGTAAGGTAAGAAAGGTAAACAGACAAGGAAAAACATTCATACTTAAAAAATTCTGTCTGAAAGCTGGTGTCAAGCCTTTGTAACAAAGTGATCAAGGATGGTCTATTGGTAGCAGGATTTATTTTGTTATAGTAATTAAAGTTGCAAGTTACAGCTATTATTTACAGAATTAAATCACATTTTTTCATGAGTGAGTTCGGGAAACGACTCGTCCCACCACCTACGCATCTCGCGTTCCTAAGTCAAGTCCATATTTTCTCTCTAATGAAGTCCATCACCCAACAGGAAGCGAACCCCCCACAACCGTTTTCCCCCACTGGGAAACCACAGGGAGTCATCTGTGACATTCCTCTAGAGTTGACTGTTATGGTACACCTTCAGAAGCCAAAGTGGATAATTCTGTTGCGTGCTTTACTTTTTCCCTCCCAAGAAAAGCTTGTATTCCGGGAATGCAAAATGTTTAATTCTTAGGAGTGAAGTTTCAAAATTAGCATCTGGCAGCCTTCGTAAAGAAATGGAAAAGTAACTAAATTTTTTTTTACTTTGTTACCGCTAAAAGTAACTAAGTTACAGTTACATTCTGAAAAATGTAACGGCGTTACTCGTCGTTACCCAAAAAAAGTAACTGTTACAAGTAACGCGTTACTCCAATCCCTGTGTTTATGATATAATACAATTATTTTTATAGGATTATTTACTTGTAGGGTTAGTAGTATTTTGTGTAAAAACAACAGTTTCGTATTTTTTATTTTATTAAAATTTCTTTTTCTTTCAGTAGCTCTTCGTCAAACTCAAAAAGATTCAAAGCATAGATTGATGTAGAAGTGTTAAGAAGAAACTTGTTATTGAAAAATGTCAAAAATAAATATGTATTTTAAAATATAGAATTGAATCTTGTGTTAGTTTGTTGTACCTTCTTTGAAATAAACGCTCTTATTGAAAATTTTGAATTCTGTGTTAATTTTTCATTGTACCTTTGAAATAAAAATTGCCTAGTTAAAAAAGAAATGTATTACGAGAGTGAAATATTAAATAAATAAGGGATAATAAGAATAGTATAAAATAGGAAATTGGAACTTAAAAGGAATTAGAAGGAAAAATATTAATGAATAGGAAGGCATCTGTTTTGGGCAGGCAGCAGCGAAAAATAATTAGGAAGGAGTCTGTTTTGGGCAGGCTGCAGCGAAAAAAGCGCCGAATTACTGTAGTAATGCTGCCGTTATTTAGCAGATTTTCTGATAAGGCTGCAGGAAAAATACTGCTGAATTTCCGATATATTGCTGTTTTCATAAGCAGCATCCTGCTGGTCGGCTTACTAGAAAAGTGCTGGCAAATCGACACTTGCTGTTGGCTAGCTGCTAAATTGCCGCTGAAAAACAGCAGTACCTGTTGGGCAGCTGCGGTTTCACTGCTGGAGAAAAGGCAGCTGTCTGGAAATAAGTGATGGATCGCTCCTGGCCAGCACTGCTGGAACAGCATTTTTCCCGCGGACTCTTTATTGACTTTTAAGTACACTTTTTCCCGTCACCAAATCAGCAGTTTGGCTGCTGGAAGACAGCAGTTTCCTGTTGCGGTCCGAGCAGATTATTTTTTAATGGTATTTGGGATTAAACAATACATTAAGCATACCTTCATGACAGCCTATTAATATTTTTTTATGTTAAATAAGTGTTTGAAATAATTTTTTTCATAATTTTTCACAAAATGAATTCATTATCTAAATTTTAAAAAAATGTGTCTGCCTAGTGTTTGATTATTCATTAATTTTAAGATTTATGACTGTACAAAGTTTTATAACAACTATTATATCAACTTACTCAATTTTCCTAATAGCCTCCCTAGAATAAAAAAAAATAAATTATTACCTGAATAAAGAAACATGCAGGCAATTTTGATTTTCATTAATATAAATATTTATGATTGCGCAAAGTTTTATAAACAGGCGTAAAAATTATATCTACTTACTCTCTTGCTTTCGCTGCTTCAATTACATCCCTGGCTCTTTTCCTGAAAATAATTTTTTAATACATGCTACGATTAATTGTTATAAAGAGGGGATATAGCTTATTCTAATAAACTGTAAAGCAATAATGATTTCCAATGGTAGAAAGTTAGCCAGGTACACATTGGATTTGAGTTACAATTACATACGATATTGGAACTAAAATATCGCATCAGATCATATAATTAATAGGAATTATTCCGATACTAGTAAGTCTTAATTTAATAATGTTTCATTTAGAATTTTTTTTATTCCCAACATTAACATAAGAATATTTTTATTGATGTGTTACACTATATATTTTTATAATAAAATTTCAGCTTTACTTCATTATACGTATTAGTTCACAGCAAAATATATTTCATTTATATTCAATCAATTTATTCTTATATAATTGAAACATGTCAGTGGATACATAACTCATATCTGTGTGCCTAAATACATGGACATGAGGGTACACTGACATGATGAAATCATAAACAAGAGCTCACAAGCAGAAAAGTTTTAGGCTTAAGAGAACAAAGCATGCAAACTATGCTTAGATAATTTAGTTATTTCTACAAATACAAATTATTAGTTAAAATTGTTGACTTACTTCCTTATACCTGAACAGAAATTACCCTATTATCTTGTCAATCGTTAATTTTTTTAGCTTTTAACTTCAAATTACTTTTTAATCTACTGCAGTATTCAAACTATTGATGTGACATAACGTTTAACGTGTATGATTGAATGCTAATATGACTGAAACAAAGTACTTTTGTCATCTCTAGATTCTTATACATGCTAAATAATAAATTGTACTCGAACATGCCAAAAATCTGTGGGACATTTTATTTTCACAAAAATTTTATATTTAATTTATATCCCTTATAATGATTTTATGTTTTATATGTTCTAGTAATGACGTTTAAAGAGCGAAATTTCAATTCAGAGCAAAATATTCAATTAAAGAGCAAAATGTATAACAAAAACTTGGGATTTTAATGGTATTTACTAATAACCGAAACAGTCCATGGATTATATGTCATAGTCTGTGGACACAAATTTGTACACAAAATACTTACATATTTAAAATTTTCCAACATCAGTAAGTAGAAAAATACTTATCACCTAAAATTAATTCAAGTGGAAGCACAACTTTCTTTCATGTTAAAGATATCTTGCAGGGACATGGTTTTGTACGTTTTGTGAGGAATTACCCATCCGAGGGAGAATCGATTGATAAAGCAAAAATTACCCATATGGAATAACTGTAATACTTTTTCAAATTGATCGTGATAGTGCTTTCATTGAAATTTTTACTTTGTTTCTTGCTTTTTATAAACAAAATTCTGCAGTCCCACTAGAGTACCCTTCATTTTTTCAAACATTCTAACAAATGCAACTTTTTTTATACAATCTTCAAAAACATTGGAATTCCACTATATATGCAGATTTCAAATATTACTATTCTTACTTGCACTTATTAATTATATAAGAAACAATCCAAACTTACTTCTCTTTCAGATCCTCCAATTTTTTTCTGATATTTTCTCTGAAAAACGAACATCAGTGAAAAAGTTATGCTAAGACTAATAAAATAAAGGAATTATAGTTCTCTAAGGATTGTTAGTTTTACATTTTAGAGAGATGAATTAATATAATAGTATTTGATATGCAATTACTTAGTTATTATTAAAACTATATATACAGTTGCCACAAAAATACCTCATCCCTTGTTATTTGACAGTTATTCGTCTCAATTGTTGCACAAGGTTTAAAAAACTTATTATTTAATTTATAGAAAAAACTCATAAAAATTGTAAAAAGGGGGAAATATTCTAATTAACATTGATACCAAGTTTCATTAACAATGTTGACACCTTATTTTAACCCCTTGCGAATTGGTGTCCCCATTAATTAGTTCCGATTTGGTTACAGGTATCAGTTATTTTTTCTATAAAAAATTAAGTTGAATGAGAGTCAATGATATTCGAGTTCTTTAAAAAATTATTTAAATTTTTCTCCAAACTTTTCAAAACGTTCTTTTAGTAGTTTAAAGGCATTTTGTATTGGAAACAATGTTAAAATAAACTGATAACTACAAATAAGTGATGCAGCCTTTTTGTTGCATTTATAGCACTACAAATTTGTATTTTTAAAGTTTAGGACATGTCCCCAAGTAACTATCAAACATATTTTTTTAATTGAAAAACATCAGCAACTTTTTAGCATATATTTGCTCAAAAATATGACGCAGTATTTTAGAAAAAGAATATAAGTTTTTTTTGGGTCTTATAAATTGATTATTCCCTGATGATTTATTTGATAAATCCAAAAAAACTACTCATGAGTTTTTAGATATCATTGAGTAGTATTCTCAGAAAAATCCGCTCATAAATCTGATCGAGAGATCATTCTTAAAAATTGCAATTTATTTTTCAAAAAAAAATTTTCATGCCAAAATCGTTTGGGTGTCACAAGTAGGATTTTGTCTCTACATATTCCTCTATTTATCAATCTATAATACATTTTTTTTTAAGATTTTTAAATTATTGGACGATAGTTTAAAAAAATAATTCTTAAAGCCTGATTTTTTTGCTCCCCTAAAATCCATAGATTTAGAAATAGCATGCCCACCGATTGCGCAATCCCGTACAACGCAATGATGCGTGATGAATCCACATTTCGTCGTTTTCGCAATGCATCACGGGATACTGATTCACAAAAAATGGTTTTTCCGAAGAGTTACATACAATAAAAACTGCATTTTTAACTTGCTTCTTTTGTGAATATATACCTCATGCCTTACAGAAAATTATCAATAAGCATGCAGCTATAAAATTATGCTAGCGAAACTTGTAAAAAGTTTTAATTAGTTAATATTGAATATATATCTTTTATTAGTCGAATTATCTCATGGTGCCATCTGGTGGCGTTATGGCATGCCATGTGCAAGAGCTTGCGAACTGCCTTATGGGATAATGGTTAACAAATGGCTTCACCTTTCCCCCTAGAGGCAGATCTGCTACTTTCTAAATCTATGCTAAATTCTTTAGTCCGAAAGAAATTCTCCCAGATTGAATTTCCCCGCCTTTGTTAGGAGTGCCATCTGCCGAGTAATTAGTGCGAAAAGTCAGGTTTTTAGGAATATTTTATTTTTTTTAAACTATCGTCCAATAATTTTAAAAATCTGAAAAAAAATATATATTATAGATTGATAATAGGAGGAATATGTAGAGACAAAATCCTAAGTTGTGACCAAACGATTTTGGCATGAAATTTTTTTTTGAAAATAAAATTGCATTTTTAAGAATGATCGCTCGATCAGATTTATGAGCGGATTTTTCTGAGAATACTACTCAATGATATCTAAAAACTCATGAGTAGTTTTTTGGATTTATCAAATATATTCAGGGAATAATCAATTTATAAAGAAAAAAACTTTAATTTTTTACTCAAAAATGCGTCATATTTTTGAGCTGAAACTTGGCTGAGAAGTTGTCCATGCTATGAGGTATTTTCAGAAAAAAATTAGCCCGATTGGAATGGGGGGCATTTCACGTCTTATCTGGCGAGGGCCTTTGTATTTTTTAAGTTTAGGACATGTCCCCAAGTAACTATCAAACATATTTTTTTAATTGAAAAACATACTTTTTAGCATATATTTATTTGTATGAAAAGTATGTTTAGATTAAGAATATAAGTGTAGGATTTTGCTTGGGTCTTAAGAAGTTACAGCAGCATATAACCCCAAAGCTAACTTTTATAGAGAAGATGCATTAAGTCTACTGGGTGGAGCCTCAAGGGGATATCTATGGACCGGATTAAGCCTGTATTTCTCTCAATAGACAGCAAGGGTCAGCAGGACCCCCTGACACCCATTTGCAAACCACCTTTAGATCTCCTATCACCAGAGCCATTCCCTACATTACAAGTGGAAAAAGACTGTCCATTTTCGGCTGAGACCCAAAAGCTCTGGAAGGGAGTGCCGTGCTGCCATGCTGGTTATTCGGTGGTTTCTGCTTACAGGTTGCAACCCTATCATTGTCAATAGCTATTAATACTCAGTGTATTAAGAGTTGTTGGTTTTGAAATAGTTTTTACTGTAGCCTTGTACTTACTAAACATTATAATATAAAAACATGTTATTATTGCTTTGCTAGGATACATCCTTTTAAATTTGCTTAAATTTCCCATTCAATAAGTAATGCACTGCAAAACCTCTAAACGATAACATTTATAATAACATTAATATAATCTTTAAAATTTTCCTACAGGGTAGAAAAGTATTTTTTACGGCTTCACACTTGCAAAATATTTATTCCTCATAACAGACAACAACATATAAAAAAGTAGGCAATTAAAATAGCACAACTGGGGCAAAGTATCATGGGACAAACATACCGCTATAGCTCATGGTGTTCTGTTGGGGTGGAATTGGGTGGTGAATGTGGCTTGAATCAACTCACCCTATTACATATTTGAGTCATTGAATGATCTTATATATTTGTCCTTCATAATTTTTTTTAAATACCTGTTATCATCCAACTTATGGTAAAACCCTGAATATCCCTACAAAAAGCATTTTCTACTAAACTCCAGCTTTATAAACTATCATAGTTCAGCATTTTTACAAATTTGGAAAAATGGAAACATTGCCTTTCATTTCGTGTCATAAATGTCTTCATTTAAATTTTGGCAATACCACAAACATTGTTTGTATTCTTAGAAGCATTTAACAACAAAAATCTTTTTCTTGCAACTTATGTCTAGGACATCTAAATAATTTTTGAAAATAGCTAAAGAAAATACTCTATACTATTATCTTATTTATGACTAGCGGTATGGTCCTGCCTTACTGGGAACCCGTAAACTTCGCATTACTTCCTTTTAGAGGCATGCTTACCTTGTGAAAATACACGCAAAATCAAAACAAAATTAAATTCGTGCTGGCGCATGCGGACTTAAAAAAGCAGACACTAATAGAGGATGAAGCAGCCTTAGGGCGAGCACATATCTCAACCAAACTCAATCAATCAAACTAATAGAGGATGGCGTCAAGCCCCCGTTTCGCCCTGGTCCATGTATTTTCAAAAGCCTGTTACGGTCCTGCAATCCCACGTGGATGACGTTTTTTTTAAACTAATAATCTATAATAATAAAAATGAAGTTTTGTATGTGTGTGTGTGTGTGTATGTCTCTCCGAAACTCACAAACTAGACATTTGTTTGACTCGTAACTTGGCACAAATGCGTAGTTCCTACTTGAGTTACAAAATAAGAACTTTCAGAGCTCAAAGTGTTCTATTTTTAGAGAAAATTCGAAGTTTCTGGGAAAACTACACCACTTTCGCTGAAATCCGACGATTTCTTTACTTTCCTGATGCCATCTGAAGAAACAATTAAATAAAACTTTCAACGAAAATAAATAAAATTGAAAATGTTTATTTTATTGTGTTGCCATAACTTTCAGAAACTAAATTCATTATTTGAAAATAATTGATATGTTTCAAGTGACGTATTTCCGACAAGTCTTGATTCCTGGATTTGTTATGGGTTTAGTTGATGATTTCGTCAATGATGGTTCTGTTGATTACAAATATGCATGTTCAGGCAATAACTGTGTAGTTAACCTATAAGTTCTAGAGCTGCCGTTAGGTCTTTATTTTCTCGCCAAATACGTTGCCAATTCCGCCAAATTATAATAAAAACTCGCCAAATGGTTTGTTAAGCTATTACTGAACAATGATGGTTAATAAAGGTCATCGCACGAGCTGCATATTAGGGTTTTATGTCTTTACTTTTTCGCCAAATACGTTGCCAATCTCGCCAATTCATTGATTAAAACTCGCCAAATGAGCAAAATGTTTGTTAAGCTATTACTGAACTATGATGGTTAATTAAGCCATCGCACTAGAGCTGCATATAAGGGTATTATGTCTTTATTGTTTCGCCAAATATGTTGCCAATCTCGCCAAATTATTAATTAAAACTCGCCAAATGGGCAAAATGTTTTTTTAAATAATTTATAAGCTGGTTGGATATGCTAAGGTCGTTGTGTTAAAGCCGTATAATGGGTGTGTTTGTAGCTATATCTATTTTCTCGCCAAATTATTTACCAAAACGAGCCAAAAGAATTAAAAGGTTTTATGTATTTATGAGGGAATTGTGATGACATTTATGAGTACATTTTACAGCGTATTTCTGATTTTAGAATATTAGGGCAATGAATTGAGATTTTTACTTGATAACGAGTGGAAAGAGAATAACTTAAGTTTATGATTTTATAACAGGTTATATGGTACTCATACTTGGATCGATTTGATATTTATTTAATCCGTGCGAAGTACGGGTATAAATTTGCTAGTATTAATTAAAAATCACAATCAAATATGAAAAAACTAAGCCTAAGGAGCACACGTAGATATTAAAAAGAATCTATATTAAAAATTTCGAATTTTTTAGAGCAGTCTAAGTAGGTTTTTTGAGATCCACAGACATACACACAGATAGACTCTTTCTTTTATTATTATAGAAGATAAATATTACACCATTTGTTTTAACCTCAGTTGAATACTTCTAACGTTATATTAAATTTTTGGTCACAAGGAAACTTTTGACAATGAATGAAGGTAACTTCGGCATAAGATGCCTTTATGGACATTTATGTTTTCAAATGTGTATGTCAAAGTGTATTCTGTTTAACTAATTTTGAAGAAGTCTTGTGATTACCTATTCTTGAAGTGATTTTTTTTAAATGAAACAATTTTAAGCAACAAAAAAATAAAGATAAAATGCAAGAATAATACAACATTCAACATGTCGAAATGTAACATCTTCAAATTCCTAATTACGAATATGGTTTCCTTTATAATAAAATCGGTTTTTTTATAAAGATTTTTGTTATTAAATCTTGCTTCTATAAATAAGTGGATTTTCACACATTGGAATTTAAATTAATTTTTTTAAACGCTGATTGATGGTGTTAATCATAGTGTAATGTCAGTCTAGGATGCACTGTAATGTAAATGTTAAGCTATAAACCATTTTTAATAACTTATAACTTTATCCTTTTTATGTTCATGCATTGTAGTATTTAATTCTATTACACATTATTAATCTTTTTAATTCTGTAACACAGCACACACTTAAGAATGGTAAAAGGAATGTTTCTTAAGTATTTCACGCTTGGCTTAAAGTTACCCGCCCAAATTTAACCTTGTTCTAATTTTTGAAACTAACACCATTTTTTTAACTTATAAAATTTAACAAATATACTTACAAATTATTTCTAAGAGTTCAATACTTAAAATACATGGTGATTTTATAGTACTTAAATACTTTTTGTAGGTTAATTTTTTTCTTCTCTTGCAAAAAAAAATTGTTAAGCAATTATTTCACTCAAGCTAATTTTTAGACAATGCGATTCAGGATGCTGGGTTTATACAATTATATTATAAATACTAGTAGTAAATATACATACTTTCAATTTTTACACTGATCTAAAAACTAAATCAACTTACCGTTTCTTCAAGTTTTCTTCCAATATTATCTTTTTAACCCTGAAAGAAATTAAACACAACAATCATGGACAAATCATGCTATCCTCTTTGGTCCAGAGGTACAAATACAGGGGACTTTGTTGTATTCACTTCACAACTTTACTCTAAGTTTTTCTTAATAATAGAAAAATAACTAGTTTTCCAAAACTACTAATATCGAAGCAGCTGATGTATTAATTATACATCAGCTGCTTCGATCATAGCTTTCAATATAAAAAAGATGTACCAAGAGGGTCAGAAGTTATTTCAGCGGTTAATTTACAAGACATTTTGGATTAAATTTAAAACTATAGTTAGAATAGACTGTTAATCACAAAAAAAAGGCATTTTCTTGAGTTTTAGCATGCTACCTTTGACTGCCGGTTTATCAAGTAATGTCAGGAACTCTTGGTTAATGTGATCCTCTCTTACCTAAGAGATCCTATTCTTAGGAACTAGCAACTCTATATACAGATTTAGGGGTTTATTGCTAATTTAGGTTTGTTACCAAAACAATTGATAGGTCTAGAAATTATAAATTTTTTGTTAAAAGGTACTTTAATTGGTGACCCTTCAAAAAGTTGAAAAATCGAATTATAAAATGCCTTCACACAAGATTCATGGAAGTGTGCCATTAAAGTCGATCTTTTTTTTTTTTTTTAATTTCATCTTATAGCTAAAATTAAGCCATATAGATGATAGTTTGATCTGGAGCTCCAATGAAAACCAGCATGGCTAATGCTTGGAGGCAGCTTTGGAACATCTTTAAAGAGACAGGAATTGCACTGAACAAGCAAAAATGCTCATTCATGGTACTGACAATTCAGCAATACAAAGAGATGAAGAGAAAATCAAAACTATAGACACATTCGAAACCCCTGGAAACAAAACTGAACTCAAGCAGTTGTTAGGAATGGCGAATTATCAGGCACGTTTCATCAAAAAATATGCAAATATTATGGTCCCTTTAATTTTAATGCTTAGCTTTCAACAAAAAACAGTTTGTTTGAGAAAATCCGTAAAAAATTTAAATGAAGCAACTAAAAGAAATCCTGTCATCTGAACAATTTCTGACTATTTTTGAGCTAAATAAACAATTGTAACTGCAGATGCCACACCATACGATTTAGGAGCAATTATTAGTCAGAAACAAGAAATTTCCAACATGTAGGTTGTTTCCTATGCATCCAGGACTGACACCTACCGAAATAAATTATGATCGGATAAAAAAAAACCAGTGGCACTTACCTGAGTAGCTGAAAAATTTACAGGCAACACGATAGGAATCAAGTTCCTTCTAGAAACATATCCACAAACCTCTTATCCCCAATTTAACAAGAAAATCATTGGTATTGGAGGATCTCACTCCTCGTCTACACAGACTGAAAATGAGACTAATGAGGTACTCATTTGATATGCTTCATACCCTGGAAAAGACCTCCTAGCTGCAGGTGCTCTGTCAAAAACACCTCAAAAATATGAAGATCCAACTTTAACTTAGCAAGGGTGTATACAGGATTTTTTTTACAGAGTCCTATTTTTGTGAGAAAAAATAATCTTGTGAAAAGGAAAATGTTGTGGAAATTTTCATATGTTATATATTCTACAGTTTACAATACTGTTTTTTAATTACTAGATAATCTAAATATGTCAAAAATAGTGACTCGGTTAATATCAGTTAATTTTTTCATGACCATTTAATACTATACTCCTGGCCAATCTAAGTTGGGTAAATAAAAATATGCTATAGAGAGATCCTTCCGCTGGAGTAATGAGTTCCATAAATTATTTGCTTATCCCTCCACAAAACAGGTTTAAAACATTAATTTCGTTTAAAGTCTAACAGATTTGAATATTATTTGAGAAAATTTGGGCAATTTTATACGAATGAAAAGTGAATTTTGGTTAAATTGTATTCAGATCCCTTCATATATAAATATTATGTTACAAGAGTTTCCAGCAAACAGATCATTGTTTCTTTTTGGCATTCTGGGGGGCATACATAAATTATGTCACGCTCAGAGGGAGGATGGAGGGGCATGCACCAACGTGACGGATCGTGACATGTAGAGGAGGGGAGGGGTTCGTGACGTAACGATTCGAAAATTTCAATTTTTTCTAGGAAAATTTGTTTTACATAAACTAAAGTTTTTGAGTGAAAATTTTGAAACTCTATTTTTATAAGAAACACTTTATTTCACAAAGAGGATGGGGATATTATGATATGCAATAACGTCGGCATTATTAGCCTCCTTTATTTTACAGATCTTTCCGTACCTGTACTTCGTAACACGTAAAATTGCAACATCAAAAGTAATTAAAATTGCTATCTTGACCAATAAGAGGACCTGGACAAACACCAAAAGCACCAGAACTAGACAGTTCCGATTACTCTCAGACCCCTTCTTTTAGAAGACATCAGCGAATGGCTAGTTAGACCTTGGGCAACGGATATGTAAATACAATGTTGGTATATTCCTATGAATAACTTATTTAACCAAGATAAATTTTACATTTTTTTGTTTACAAGATAATTTTTCTTGAATTATAAAAATATTTTTTTATTCAAAATGCAGAAATAAAGAGAAATATTAAAATTAACTTTTTTCTTTAAGAGGGGGGGGGGGATGCAGTAACCTGACATAATTTTAAGGGGAGGGGTTCGATCAAACATGAGGCAGCGTGACATAGGGGGAGGGAGGGGTTAAAAAAGTCAAAATTCTATGACGTAATTTATGTACATCCCCCTATGGTATTGTAATTGTAGTCAAGTGTTCAATAAATGTCACCGAGATATTTTTTAATTTCCTTTGTTACTTTTTGAGGCGAACTGTACGAATAGTGAAAATTTGTGCTGTACATTATACAACATTTTTACTCTACCTTCTAATCATGCAATCCCTTATTTTTTCCTTATTTGTTGTTAATATTGTTTTATAAATTTCTCGTTTTTCAGAAATATTTTGCATGCTTTTTATAAAGGGCTTGAAAAAAATGTCCAACTATCAATTCGATTTTTTTAAGGTTTTGCTTAGGTTTTAATTGCAGTAAAAATTTTGGAAATCACAATTTAAAATGCTGTAAAAATATTTAAAGGTTTTGGCAATATTACAATCTAGATGGTTAAAATTTTGAATGAGAACAAACTCTCAAATGTTTATTACATTTCCGTGATGTATTCCTATTTTTCGTTGACAAATATTAGTTTATTGCAGTTATAATTAAAATAAACTACAATTTTTTTTTAAATATTAAATTTGAAAAAATATTTTTTTTTATAAATTGCTCATCCAATTTTCAACCGCTATTTTAAGAGCCACTTGATCAAAATTACATTGTTTATAAAATTTACCCCCTTTCTAACTATCTTAATATTTGCTACTTTGTTTCAAAAAAGAGCTCCTTACACATAAATAAACTTGTAATAACATCAATTTTTAAAAATTCTATTAAAGCGATATAGGTGTCAAACCAGACGATTGATTAAAACTTTTTTTCTTGTTTCGTTTGAGTCGGCAAGACTGTTCTTTTTTATCTGTCTTTTTTAATTATAGTTTTTACCCAAGTTAGGTTGGTCACGAATATATACTCAAATGTCAACACATCGATACTTAGTTGTCTGGCAGCAGGAGCAGGGTAAAATGGAATATTTGTTATGCTGAACTTAAAAATTCTGTTTTAGAAACTGGGAATTCGTCATGGGACTGGGAATTCGTCGTGGTTTTTAAAGATGATATTTTGTAATGTGTCCATTTTCACAACACAAAATTTTGTGAAGGGGCTGTTTTTCGGGAATGGAATTTGTGAAGGGTCTATAAATAGACCCGAATTGTCTTTATTTTTTTACTGCTGCTAAGAAGAATAAGTTTAACTCTTTTTTAACCAAATCACAAACACTGTATCAATAGCTTCCCAAAGACTCACTCAGTTAAAATTAGAACACAAGCATGATGCAACTTGCACGATGTTGACCAAGTACACCCTAGAAAAAAATCACCATTCAAAATGTGTTTCTTATGCGAGGAGTGAGAATAATAGAATAATAGTTAACATAAGCTGCAAAAAATGGCACAGGAACTAACTCCAAAATGTCCAACCTGTATAATATAAGGGAAGCAAAAAATCCCTTAGGACCTCTGAAACCAACTAGCTTTCCTCAAAAACCAGGGGAATGGTACACATGGGTTTATTCAAGCTGAGACTGGTATTTCCTAATAACATCTTTCCATTTGTGTTATATGAAAGTGGTAAAATTCAACCGTCTCCTCTGTAATGAAATCATTGGGCTAGAAGAGCATGCAGCATGATCAGACAATGGTCACAATGTTGAAGTGTCAAGAACAGCCAAGTTCAAACAATTTGTCAGAATATATAGTTTTAAAATAAATATTGCATGATGTCCAAGGTATTCTCAGAGTTATGGTTTTGTGGAGGCTGATGTAATGATAATAAAACTAATGTTTAAGAAATCTGAAGTTCAATAATTAGCAATATCGAGATATAGAGCTACTTCTTTGAAAAATTGATTGTATTCTGCAGGGCTACTAATGGGCCGCCATTAAACAACATTACTCCATTGGCACAATTACAATTTCAATCAAGTTAGTACTGGAGGATAAATTGGAGGAAAGAGAGGAAAAAAGAATTTGAACACAAAAGAAAGATTATAACCAAATGCATAATATCCATGAATGGAAACTACTTGAACCAGGCTAATGCATATGGATAACAAACTTGGTATGGCGAAAAAGAAACGGAAACGCTAAGGTAATAAATGCATTTTAAAAGAAAAAATAGAAAACATCTCATTCCAAGAAGTAAATTGCAATTACACTGCCCCAAAAACCATCCATGAACGACCTTTTAACACAAGATATTTCTAGCATAGCGGCTCCAGAATCAACTCTGCCCAACGATGTGGTTGTTTTCCAGAGAAATACAAAGACCCATAGTGACTCGTAGTGGTAGGAGGGAAAACCTCCCAACAAACAATCTCTGAAGGAGGGAGATGTAGCGTTATTAAAATAGAACTGAAGGAAAATAACAAAAAGATCATAAATATCAAAGGACATATTAATCAACATGCAAATTGTTTTCATTTAGAATTAATATCATTGTTCATAATAAAATATCGAAAAAGTTGTAGTTGATAGGGCTTGACGGATGGCCATTTATGGCTGATATCGATTGTTAAAATATTAATCAATTACTATGTTTGGTTAACTCATGCGAAAACATCCAAAAAATGATTGAACAAATATTTGAACATATCAGTCTTGATAGTCCTTTTATTCACTACACATTTCAAAAATTTTATAATTTAAAATGTTATTAACTTTGATAAAATAGACATGATGAAAATTAATATTTATCTCTAAAAAATGATTATGAAAAATAATATTTATCTCGATAAATAATAACAGCAACAGGGTGGCTACAGAATATGTGAAAACAAATTCCCTGACTTTTCCCTGATTTTCCAGGCTAAATGTAAAAAATTTCCCTGATTAGCGGCAATGAACTATATTAGCATGCTGGTTGATGATATGATCATTGATATAGGCTGAGAATGGTGAAGTTGAATATCATTGCACTAGAGCTCGGGGAAGGGCAAGGCAGTTAAAACAAAAGATTAATAAGCAGTAACAACTCAACCATTAAAGTGAAAGCCTTTTCAGGATTTAACTTTTTGTTATCCTTTTTTTTACCGGTTAAAATGGCAATTTTGGAAATTTTCCCTGATTTTTAAAAAAAATCACCAATTTCCCTGACTTTTCCCTGATTTTTCCAGATTGATTAAATTCCCTGACTTTTCCATGATTCCCCTGATCCTGTAGCCACCCTGAGCAAGGTTCAAAAATTTTGAAATTCAGTGAAAAAAGTGCCTTATTTTCAAAAATATGTTTGTGCACAATTATTCTGTTGATTTATTGTTAGAGCCTTGAGAAAAAAGCTTTGGGTCAGGACCCATTATGGACATATAACATTTGGACCCATTATGGGTCAAGTATCTCTAGTTCACCCTGCTCTGGGATTCTATATTATAAATTAACTGAAAATATCTTCCTAGAGAGAGAGCATGAAACTTTTCACAAATAACAATATTTAGTTTTGCAGAATAAAACTTACTTTACTGATGTTTTTGCAGGATCATAGATAATTGAAAAGGGGTTAATCATTCTTGTTTCTTCACTTAAAAATTTTCCTCGGTTAATACATCTTTGCCTTTTTTCTCGAATCCATTCCTTTTTTTGGGGCAACCAGCTGTCCTTCTCTGTCAGTTCCATATTGAACCACATTATATCCCCATTTCTGACGTAATAGTCGTTCAATAATCTGTTAAATAAAAATAAACTGCTATAAATATCAAAAGAGACTAAACTTTCATTGCATTATAGAAATTCAATGATATTAAAATAATGCAAATATACCATTCTTAAAACCTTTAAAGTAACTTTTATAACTTTTAAAACTGCAATTAAAAACACAACTTTTTTCACTTTTTCCAATTTAGAGATCTTAAAACTCTCATAACATTTAAAAAAAGAACTAATTTACAGAATTTTTTACAGTTACATAACATATAAAAAAAGTCAAATGATTATTTTGTTCAATCAATATAGAATAAGTTAAACCAGCTTGCTTTACACTATAATCAATAAAAAAATCTGCCATTTGCCATCACAGCTCATGTTCTATTTACAGAAAGAACATGAGCTGTGATAGATCTGGTCAATCTAGATAAGAAATTTCTTCGCATTTTTACATAAACTCTTTTCATGTCCTTTGAATGATTAAAATAATTTATTCCTGTGCTTAAACATTTATGTAACGAATTTTGATTTGGAAAATGATGTTGTAATGAGGAACAAACAAAAAAAAAATTGTTTTTACCATAAATTTAACAGAAAGAAACCATGAAAGAAATTTTGAATGTTACAGAGTAAGTATACACTGTTGTCATGACAACTATACATAAGTGATGTATAGTTGCTATTACTGAAGTCTGTATGATTACAACACAATCTTAGTTACCCCTCATTACCTCATGGAGTTTTCCAGAATTGAAAACAACACGAGAGTCGTTATCCTAAACCTGCCTTGTTAGAAATAGGGTATTTGACTAAAAAAAAATATCTATTGGCTTAAATTATTCCTAGGAAAAAAATATTAGACCCGTGTTTTTTCTTTTTTCCATATACTGCCTAGAAACAGAGAAAAATTAAAATTTGATTATAAGCCAAGCCCTCAAAACGATCCCCAGCAGAATTTGAAAGGTGTGACGTCACCTGGCAGGAAATGGTTTTGACATGCGTGAGAATCCGTATTGAACACTCAATTTCACTTTGATTTATTATTGACAGAGTGAGTAGAGGTGCTTAAATGGCTTTTTTAACCATTTTGGTTACTATGGTTGATTATCGGCTTTTTAATTCTATGATCCGCTACTTACATCTGTCACTTCCCTTAAAGATATATAGGTAGCTCTAAGATTAAAATGGCACCACAGAGCTTGTAAACCGAAAATTAATAGCTTATAAAATAAGAGATTTAAAAAACCTAAATCTGAACTAACAGTACTAACACACATTCTAAAAAAATGTACATAAAATATTAGAGGGCTGCAGTTAAATCTTTTATAAAAAATTCAAATGAAGTAACCTAAATTTATATTTAATTTTTTTCATGGGCGATGGAAAAAATTTAAACAATCTCCCTATCTGCCGAAATGTTTAGCCTTAAAATTGAATAAAACTAATTTAGAAATGCTTATTTTGCGGTACGCATACGCAATTTTTTTTATTATAATTAATATTTTTAAATGTCAGTGATTTAACTGGATTACTATTTACATTTTTAGGACTTTTTCATTTAAAAATATTAATAGCTTCCTTATAATCCGTTTAAAATTGGTTATTATTTTCTTTAATGTTTTAATATTTCGGAATTCATAAGAACAGAAATCCGAGGAAGATTTTAAAAAAACAACAAGGGCTTTACCATCATAAGCAACGATTTTCGCTGAAATTTGAGCTGGCCGTTTTTGTAAATGTTTTATTTAATAAATGCTTATAAGTACTAATTCACAAAGAAAAAAATACTTATATAAAAAAACTTAATTAGCATTTAAACTTAAAAACCTCTAAAAAGTTTAGGATGGCTAGATTTGAATAGCAAGAGGGGGGGGGGGGGTTAATGCCAGGTGACGTCAGACCAATCAGCGTAGCGTTTGCACTCACATGACCAAGCTTTGAAATATCGCGTTTTTAAAATTAATTTAAATAGTATTTGAGTAACTTTTTAAAGAAAAACCAATGAATATATGTTTTCTAGTTCCTATACTATGTTTATATAACTTTTTTGGACAAGTTTCCCGATTTAGTCAAATACCCTATTCCGCTGTGAGGTTAATCGCAACATTTGTATGGGAACTTTTTATATGGTCGTTCGTAAGTACCATCTAAAACAACCATTTTTTCCCAATCAATTGGTTTATTTTTTTTAATAAAGCAAAATGTAATAATTTTCATTAATTTAAAGTCAGATTGATGTTCAGTTCAAAGCTTAAGTATGTATGGAAAGAGTTTGAAATAGTGTAAAAACCATTGAAAAAACTTTAAAAGGATTAAAAATCACTAATGGAGAACATGCTTAGTACCGACCCGACAAGTAACATCATTTATAGTTAGTGGCACACAAGCGCACAAAAAAAACCAGGGATCAAGCTATGTCAGTTAGTGTCATGAACCCCCTCAAGTCCTGCTATGCGGCCTCACTGTGGCGAGGGGGTGGCACTGGGAGGTCTGGGCGAAGTACGTCGGGAGTGTATACTCCTGGTAGGGTCACCCAAAGCGTGAAGGCCAGACCATTATGCTCAGCGAACGCTAGCAGGCATGGAGCCTAGTCAGACTTCTACCCTCGGGTGCTCCTCCAAACAGAAGCTGCAATCACCCCTCCTTCAGATACCGAACAATCCACCTGCAATGGACCCCCTCACACGTCAATGTATACGGTAATGAGGTGGCAGATGGCCTTGCAAAGGGAGGTTCCGAGGCTCCAGGTCTGGACTTTCCCGGAGATCCACACCATCAGGAAGAACAAGGCAAAATTGAAATGGCTAACCCCCCAGCAAGTAATTGGTACAGGAGAAAGAACTCTGGGGGCTCCCTTGGCCTCATTTGCGATCGCAGAGATCAGACGGCTTTATCAAGATTCGCGAGTGGCCATCTGAAGACCCTTACTTTTCTTGAAGGACGCAAGCTTTTCCCAATTTGTGCGAAGTGCTCTACGGAAATGGCCTCGCCTGACCACATTTTGGACTGCCTTAATCTTTCCTGGGACGATCTTCTAAAGGACCCCTTGTGTTTTCTGGACTTTTTACGTGTATATAAACTCATGGAATTTTTCTAGCTATCGCTAGCCTGGAGGATTTGTAAAAAAAAAAGTGTCATGAAAATGTAGTATAACTCAAAATTTGCGAAATGTCAAACTCTTCTTTCTTCTTAAAGTTAAAATTAGCCGTTCAAAGCAGAGGAACCTGACACAGTGCCCCTGATCCCCTATGTGTACTTTTGGCATTTTGATGTAAATCTGCATCAATTTCTGTAATGATAAAATTAGAGTCCAAAAGCTCTGATTTCCATATTTCTGTGGCATTGTACCATATCTATATAAAGTTCATCTGTTGTGTGTGTGTTGGCTGTTTCAGTTTAACGAGTTGTGAGTGCAATTGGATAGGTTGTCAGAGAATAAGCTTTCTTCAAAAATGCAACCAATTTTTTTTTATGAATTTTCAGTCAAATGTTATACATAAAATGAAATTAACTTACTTTTTTAAAGATTTTTCGTTTTTTGCAAATTCTGCCATTTCTACATCCCTGAAATTCCAAGAAAGTACTTATTGTAGTATTTAAATTGATCGATACATATTACAAATCAGTAAAAATATTTTTTTTAATTACTACAATAACTTTTATTAACAAAGCTGTAGTGTTAATCACACAACCATGCACAAATGTTCTTAAGGAGAAATATCAAATAAAGTAGAAAGGCAACAGTCTGAACAATGGTTTAGGGCAATTGTTAATTATTATTTAAAATTGTTAAAACTAATTTATAATTAAAAAACTTACAAATCATCCAAAATCTCTTCGTACTGAGCACTGCAATTATAAAAGTATCAGATTATATTTTGCATCTGAGATCTCACAAAGTATATTCAAAATATTAAAATAGAAAAGGCTAAAATAGAAAAAAAAGGTGAAAACTATTTTTTTAGCATTATACCAAATCAACGACTATATACCTTCCTAAACACTAAATGATGTGATGAAATGTGACATTATCAACCCACTTACAAATAGAAGGAAAAAGATTAAACACTCAATAAAAATAAGCTCCAAATGCAGTAAACTTCCATTTATCCGGAATGTTAAGAAAAATGGACTCTTCTGTGGAATCAGATTTACCAGTTAACCGAAAGTCACCAAATAGGCTCAAACAAAAAAAACCTGATTTTTTTCGGAAATATATTTCAAGAGATAATAGCTTCATTTTATATCTCATATAAATCTAAATGTGAAATGCTGCATTTATAAATAATATAATGCAGATACAAAAAAAAAATTTCATTAAAAAATATACAAACATTGATATTTACAATTTTTTTTTTTTTTGAAAAAATGAGTTTTGATCTTCGTGTTCAAATGCAAAAAAAACCTTAATATGTAAATCCTTTGAACCCAGTAGGATATATTAAATATTCAAACATTTTTTAAACAAAATCAGGTTTGGTTTGGTTAGGTTTGAATTATCGTCGCACTACAGCTACACAAGTAAACACAATCAGGGGAAAATTTTATAACAAAATTAAATTAAAAAAATAAATGACTTTAAATTAGGACTGTCTGCTATTCTACAAACATTAAAAATTAATGTTAGGTTTGAAAAATATTGTTTGTAAAGTATTGCTGTTGTCTCTGCTTTATTATTGGATACTTTACTGTGTATTTCAACTAAACATTTTGGTTAGACTAAGCAGCAAATTCTTTAATAGACTTTGAACAACAGACAGCAAGTTTAAAAAATTTTAAAAATATCCTTATTTTATTCATTCATTAAAATGTAAAAATGCTTTGTAAGATAATAAAAAATTCTTTTTAATTCATTTCAGATGGAATTAGAAACACATAAAAAATAAAAGAAAATTGATTTTGGTTAGAACTATAATTAAATTCTAGATAAAATATAGAATAAAAATTCTAATTTCAGTAGCATTCTTGATTAAATGATTTATGTACTAGAGCTACATGAGGACCTTTGGCCTCAGGCCTTGTAATTTGTTACTGCTTTCAAGCGACAAGCCAAAATCTGAGGTGAAACCTAGCACAACCTTTTACGGTCGTATTCACAAGCTCAAGTCACAAGAAGGTTTTCCCCGTCGGGGGGACAGATCGGTGGGTTTCGTCAATTTCCTTATTCGGGTCAATCCATTACAAATCACAAAGACCTGTTGCTCGACATTTTTGATTTTCCTAATTTTTTAGCATATATTTCCTACTACTAGGTGAGTTTAAAGCCAAAGTAAAAAATTTTTGGGGTAATATTTTTTTTTTTGGCGGTCATTTTAATTTTGCTTCAAAGTCGATTTTCGGCTGAAAAGTACTTTCACTTAAATGCATATAACTCTGTTGATTTTATAGATCTTCTTCTTCTTCTTTATTGGCTCGACAGCCCTTTGTGGGCCAGGGCCTTCCTCAGAATCTTCTTCCATTCTGATCTTGTTTTGGAAGCCGACCTCCAGTTTTGCACTTTAATCGTTCTGAAATCTTCTTCTACGCAGTCAATCCATCTAAGTTTGGGCCTCCCTCTTGCCCTGGTGCCGATTGGCTTATAGTGGAAGACTCTAGATGTTAAAGAGTCTCGGTTCATTCTGCACAGATGTCCAGCAAATTTCATCCGACTGACTTTTATGATGTTGATGATATCTGCTTCCCTATATAACCTATATAGTTCATTGTTATATCTGTGCCTCCAAATGCCATTGATGTTCACTGCACCCATAATTTTTCTCAAAACCTTTCTTTCAAAGACAGCCAGTCTATTTTCCTGCGATTTTGTCATGGCCCAGGTTTCTGAGCCATAAGTAAGCACTGGTCTTATGATGGTTTTATAGAGTATAATCTTCGTTTTCCTTTTAACCAGTTTGGAGCTCAGGAAATTTCTCAACCCATGTAGGCATCGATTAGCAGCGACAGTGCGTTGCTTTATCTCAGTGTCTAGATTGCTCTGGCAGTTTATATTTGAGCCTAAATAATTGAAGCCCTCTACACGTTCAAATTTATAATGACCAATTTCCAAGAATTTCAAACTCTCTGTTGTCTTGCAGACAGGCATATATTTTGTTTTGCTTTCATTAACACTTAGGTGTATTTTTGCTGCAGAACTTTCGATGGCAGTAAATGCATCTGACAAAGCCTTCTTAGTTCTTGCAATAATAACAATGTCATCAGCATATGCAAGGAGTTGGGCTGACTTATTGAAAATGGTTCCTCGGGTATTAATACCAGAATCTCTAATGGACCACTCAAGGGCCAAATTAAAAAGAAGACAAGCAAGTGCGTCACCTTGCCTTACACCATTTTTTACTTCAAAATATTCTGTAACGTTTCCACCTAATCTGACACACGAGAAAGATGGACTTAAAGTAATTTTTATAAGTCTTATCAATTTTTCTGGGATCCCTAGATCACCAAGAGCCTTCAAAAGCATTTGTCGGTTAATGCTGTCATAGGCAGCCTTAAAGTCAATGAAAAGATAGTGTAAATCAATTCCAAACTCTCTTGTTTTCTCCAGAATTTGACGCAGGTTGAAAATTTGCTCACATGTGGACTTTCCTCTCCTAAATCCACACTGATATTCACCAACAATGCTTTCAACCAGAGGTGAAAGCCTTCCAAAAATGATGTTTGAGAAAATCTTGTAAGAGATATTCAATAGACTGATCCCGCGATAGTTGGAACAGTCTGTTGGGTCACCTTTTTTATGGATAGGGCACAGTATGCCATGAGTCCAATCCGTTGGTAGGACCTCATCTTCCCAAATTGAAAAGATAGTTTCATGTATGGCCTTGTTCAACAGAGGACACCCCCCTTTAAAAAGTTCAGCCGGTATAGAGTCAGGCCCTGGGGATTTGTTTCGTTTTAGTTTTCCAATAGCTATTTCCACTTCTTCTAGAGAAGGTGTAGGGAAAGTGCCGTCTGGCTGAACTAAAACAGTTTCTTCAAGGGATACAGTTGGATGGTCATCATTTAGAAGATCATTGAAGTGTTCCATCCACCTTTTAGCGATATCTGAACAGTTGCTAAGAAGAGATCCATTTTTGTCTCTACAAAAAGTAATTCTGGATTTAAAGTCTTTGCGACTATTATTGATTATTTTATAGAAAGCTCTGCTTTCTCCACTCCCTCTCAAATGCTCAGCATCTTTAAGGAGTTCTTCATGATAAAGTCGCTTTTTCTTCCTATGTAACCTCTTTTCCCTTCTTCTTGCAGATTTGTATTCTTCAACAGAATTTCTAGTAAATCTTCTCTGGTGCATAATTTGATATGTTTGATTTTTTTCCTCAGTAGCTAATCTACATTCTTCATCAAACCAGTTCTTTTTATTATTCTTTTCAGCAGGTCCAAGGATAGAATCAGCAGTTGTTATTAGGATGTCTTTAATGGCCTGCCATTTAAATTCTACATTTTCCAGATTATTGAGCTCCAAGCTTTGAAACTTGTTATTAATTTCCTCTTTAAAAGAGTCCTTGGTTTCCCTAATTTTTAATTTTGCCAAGTTAAATTTTACTTTGCGCTTACTTGGCGTGTTCTTGAAATTAGAAATTCGTGCTCTTATTTTAGCAATTCCTAAATAATGATCAGAGTCAATATTAGCACCACGGTAAGTCCTAACATCCATCAAATTAGAGCAATGCCTTGCGTCTATTAACACATGGTCAATTTGGTTGAATGTATTGTTATCGGGTGATCGCCATGTCATTTTATGTATATTTTTATGAGGAAACATAGTGCTTCCAACTACCATGTCATGTTCAATAGCGAAATCAATGAGTCGTATTCCATTTTCGCTTGTTACATTGTGCAAACTATGGCCACCAATAACAGGTTTGAACTCATTTTCAGCTCCAATTTTAGCATTAAAATCACCCAAAAGTATCTTAACGTCGCTTCGTGGGCATTCTTTATACAGCGCGTCTAGGTCACTATAGAAGGAGTCCTTTTCCTGATCGTCCTTCTCCTCCGTGGGGGCATGAGCACATAATAAACTAAAGTTAAAAAATAATCCCCTAATTCTCAATCTACAAAGTCTGGAAGATTTAGCCTTAAAGTCCAACACCAAATGTTTAATTCGCTTGTTGACCAAAAATCCTGTTCCAAAGACGTGTTTCAGGGGATCGCAGCTATAAAACAAAGAGTAAGTTTTATCTTCCAGGTAGCCCTCACCAATCCACCTCATCTCCTGTATAGCAATCAAGTCAATATTATAAGCATTCATCTGTTCCACAAGTGCCTGAAGAGCTTTACTCCTATAGAGTGACAAAACATTCCAGTATCCAAGTTTCAAGTCCCCCCCCCTCCCTCCCGGAGATAAAAAAATCACAACTGAAAAATGAAAATTCGCTTAAAACAGGAGATTCAGCGCTGAAAATGGGGTAAAAGGAAAATATACTCACCTTAGATATTTTTTTCCTGTATAGACCAGCTATAGAACTACTTGTTGTAGAAGTTTAAAGATTGAGGAATTTTTCTTTCTTTTTTTAAAAATTTTCAAAATTACTGAAAATCGTATTTTCGTCATTTTCAACGTAAAATATCTCAAAAAGGACTGAGTGAAAAAATTTGAAATTGATATAGTACAACGTTATAACATAAACATGCGATAAAAATCTTGTATTGTATTTCCGACTGGTTTAAGAGATACAGGGCTTAAAAAATTATCAAAAACAGCATTTTCCCTCTTTTTAAGGTCGAATATCTCAAAAGGGACCGAATGAAAATATTTGAAATTAATACAGGTAGTACCACTATATGACATAAACATGTGACAAAAATTTTGAACTGGTTCCAGAGATACAGTGCATCAAAGTTGGGCAAAAACTATACAACAGACCCCTCAAAATGTAACAGTTTTCAATGTTTAAATTCTGTGAATGGAATGCGAATATTTAACTGAAATATTAATTGAAATGTTCTAATCACCTAAAAAATTTAATTTAGACAAGACAAACTTAAATTTAGGAATAAATGTTTTTTTTTGTAAATTTGTCTTGCCTAAATTAAATTTTTTAAATGATTAGCACATTTTGCTTAATATTTCAGTTAAATATTCGCATTCCATTCATGGAATTTCACCATTGAAAACTGTTACATTTTGAGGTGTCTGTTGTACAGATTTTACCCAACTTTGATGAACTGTATCTCTGGAACAGTACAAAATACAGTACAGTACAAAATTCAGTCACATGTTTATGTCATAAAGAGGTACTACCTGTATTAATTTCAAATATTTTCACTCAGTCCCTTTTGAGATATTCGACTTTAAAAAGTGGGAAAATGCAGTTTTTGACCATTTTTGAAGCCGTGTATCTCTTGAACCAGTCCAATACAATACAAAACTTTTATCACATGTTCATGTTATAACGTTGAACTACCTGTATCAATTTTTAAAAAAATCACAAAGTCCTTTTTAAGATATTTTACGTTAAAAATGGCGAAAATACGATTTTCAGCAATTTTGAAAAATTGTAAAAAAAGAAAGAAAAATTCCTCAATCTTTAAACTTCTACAACAAGTAGTTCTATAACTGGTCTATACAGGGGAAAAATATCTAAGGCGAGTATATTATCCTTTTACCCCATTTTCAGCGCTGAAACTCCTGTTTTAAGCGAATTTTCATTTTTCAGTTGCGATTTTTTTATCTCCCACTTCCTCACTAATTTGGTAATATTATGCACTGGAAAACTATTTATAGCATTATTCTTATCATTTTCTTTTTTAATTCATCTTGATATCTATAAAATCAACAGAGTTATATGCATTTCAGCGAAAGCAGTTTTCAGCCGAAAATCGTCTTTGAAGCAAAGTTAAACTGGCCGCCAAAAAAAATTATGAGATCCAAAAAAATTTACTTCGGCTTTGAGCTCACCTAGCATTAGGAAATATATGGTAAAAAAATTAGGAAAATCAAAAATGTTGAGCAACAAGCTTGGGTGATTTGTAATGGATTGACCCATTCACAAATGCCAAAGTTATGCCAAAAGGGTGAGATAAAGAGACAAATCTGCTCTGCAGGTTATCCCAACAATATTGGTGGGTTTCAGAGGGATGTCACTGAGAAATGTTAAAACTCAAAACAAACATAGCTTATTGGGTTCTTCTTTCAAACTAGTGATTATAATTATGTACTTTTAATCCAGTTTATTTTATCTTTATAAGATTTTTATTGTAGAAGTACAGCATAATTAGAAAGTTAAATAAATTTTCAATATGATTTGGATTGATACTAAATTTCAATGTAGAGACGTATGCGATGTTAGATATGAGATGATAGTTTTTATTGTTCCATTTAAAAACGTATCTATGAATTGACTAAAAAAATTTTTGTGCTGTGGTAGTTATGCACAAAAATGCTTACAATATCAATAATAAAATACAAATAACAAGGGGATATAATACCCATACTAGTATTTGCCACTTTAAAATATAATTAGCAGGTCAATAAAGTTGTTAAAGATTTATACATATTACTATACATATAACTAGAGAGGTGAAACCCAGATAAATCTTGCGGTTGTGAATACGAATTTGAAATAACCCTATAATTGTCCCTTCCCTGCAGGATTCATGCTCTGGGGATATCTTGCCACTTGACTTGAACGTGAATATGGCGGTTAGAAGGACATTTGAAGCAGT
The DNA here is from genome assembly GCA_023701765.1 of Hylyphantes graminicola. Classification (NCBI taxonomy): domain Eukaryota; kingdom Metazoa; phylum Arthropoda; class Arachnida; order Araneae; family Linyphiidae; genus Hylyphantes; species Hylyphantes graminicola. The sequence continues at coordinate 5,977,830 of CM043122.1, forward strand.
GTAAATCAAACTTAATTAAATTACGGATAACAGTATACAACTAGCAGAAATGCTTACACTGAAAAAAATATATATTTATTTTAAGAACTAAATAGGGATAAACCTAGTTCATTTCTGGATGGTACATGTTGATTCAAGAAATGTTTAAGAGTCAATATTTTGAAAACTGCCTATTTACGGATGTGATGAGGCGTTACAGGTCTGACGACGAAATTAATTTATAATAACATAATCTATTAAAATGTTAATCTAATAAATTTTCTAAAAACTAACCTATAACGTTTAAGTACATGTTAACAAAAATTGGTAAAGAAATCACACACATGTTTCAATATAGCAAATAGAAATCTTTTAAAGGTTAGTGATATAACAGACTAATTTATAAGGAAATCGCTTTTTTTTAAATCTTTTTTCCTTATTTTCAAACTGAAAATCTCGTTAGCTTCTTCACGTCCACAAAACTATCATTTGATATTAAAAAAATACAATAATAATGCCTTTAGATACCTTTAATAATCATTAATTTAATACTGTTTAACATTCTGATTGGACATATGCAAAATGATAACATCATGCAAATTGATTTAAATTATTCATTTATTCCGAATAGCACCTCAGACTTCAGCAATCCTATTTTAACTCGTTCTTACAAAGACAAGTATGCTGTAACTGGATAGTAAGGGTGTGAGCACTATGCCAGACTTTCAGTTCCCAAAATAATTTTTCAGCCAAACGTGATTGAAATAATCCATTTTCTGGGAAAAAATAATCTAAAAAGCTTATAATATATTTGACGAGAAATCACCCTTTTGGCTACAAAAAAATGATCGCTGAATCGGAATTTAAAATTTTCTGGATATTTAACTTTTCTATTTAATTGGGAACAAGATAAACAGGCTTTTAATGTACATGTTTTTAAGTTTGTTTGCAAATAACCCAAATTTTCAACTTTTTTGTGCATTTTCTTTTGAATCTTTATTTCTATGCATATCTAAAAATAAACTATTGAAACCATAGATTTATCAAAACACAAAATACTTATATCTCTAAACAGAAAAGGAATGTGGAACTTTTATAAAATAATACTAGCAGGAAATAATGTCACTAAATTTTTAAAAAATATAATTTATGGGAAAATTACTAATTAAAAAATCAAACTTTTATTTAATTTTATGTAAAAAAAATTAGAATAACATTAATATCTATGGACGAACAAATTTAGAAAAGGAATCTGGAGCCTTTCAAATAATACAAGGGGGAAACATTGGTACAAACTGCTTTAATATTCAAAAACTTAATTTTTACATTAATAAATTTGCTAATTTTATGGTGAAAGTTTAAAGTCTTGACTTAATCTTGAACTTTAAAATAAAAATGTAGACTTGTTAGAATTATAATATGGCCTGATAAATTAATGCCTAATCAGTAATCAAACACACACAAAATCACCCAGGTCAGATAGTTACAAACAAATCTCTTGGAACCATCAATTTTTGGCGAGTAAAAAAATTGCTACACTAAATGAGAATTTTTAAAACTAGTAATTTTAAAAGATTTTTAATGAACTATTAACTCACATAGTATCCTCTTCTTCTTTTTTTTCTTCATTTAAAGCACTGAAAAAGTAAGAATTTTTTTTAAGACTATATAAATAAAAAAAATACCAATAAAAAATTTCTTAAACAATCGTGTACTAAACCATACCCATATTTACACAAAAACATAGGATGCCTTAAATTGAAATAGCCCTTTTTCTACACAACTGCTTAATAAATTAGATAAAAACTTAAAAACCAATACAGAAAATTATTCTATGTGGTATAAAATATAAGCAAACTAAAAAAATTAGCTTAAAGTGTTGGAGTAAAGAGGGCCCTCAGCCCAAAATGAAGCAGGTTGAGGGCTGAAGGTTAGTGCAAGATCTACATGTATTAAACCTAAAATGAACCCACCTTTCTTGAGCTGGCGTTGCCGCTAACATAATGCGGTAACTGTAAAATAAAAATAATAATCTTTTTAATTTTAAAAGTTTTAAAAAAATGGAAATAATGTGAATGTACCCAGACAATTGTGTACTAAGCTACAAACATATTAACACAAAAGACATAAGATGCCTAAAATTTAAAAATAGCCACTCTTTTATTTTCAACCTACACCAAAAAATCGTAATTGTATTCATTCACACAAGTTTTTATTTTGAAAATTAAAATGAGATATAATAGAGCAATGGTTTTTAGAATGCTTTAGAGAAAAAAGATTGCTCTATTTAAATAGAAATCAGGGTTTTTCTACATAATTGTAATCTCTTTTTATTTACAATTAAACATTAAATTGTAAGAAACTGCATAATTCATATATAAAACCAACTTACGATTTTTCCAATTCTTCTAGGGAATTCCAGCTGTAAAAAAAAATGTGTCTAGTTATATTTTCAAACCCCTTCATCATCTCCATTATATATTTTTCGAAAATAATCTAGCTTTAGTCAAGCCAAAGTTGGTAAAATGGGTCAATAATAAATTGTTTCTAGTTTAAATGCATCCACTAGTACATAAACTTTTAGAATGTTTTAGTTTGTATTTAAATGATACAATGAAATGGGTATTAAAACAAGCAAACTATATGAATCCCTAAATGTAAATATACAGCAAAATTGGAGAAAATTTACCACTATGCCTTTAAATTTCAACATTTTAGGGAAAAAGACAACATCAGATTTTCAGAATTCAGGCTTTTTGTTTAAATTTTGAAAATTGTTATTCCGATTTGTTTTTACATTTGAAAACAGTTTTTAGCCCACAATATGGAGCAATTTAATTTTATTTCAACTATTACTATGATGGGCTTAGGAACTATATCAATAGATCCAAACATTTTAAAATTACCATTGTATAGTTTTGCATACAAGGTTTTACAAATAGATAAGTCGACCTATAAAACCATTTTAAGCAATACAGTAGAACCTCAATTATCCGATATAGTAGGGATCGGAGGCAGTCGGATAATTAAAAATAATAAAAAAGATAATAGAGAATTTTCATTAAATCATAACACTAATAGTACAGAACACAGCCGAATGTCCGCAGACCTCAAATTTGCTAACATTCAAAATCCAATCTGGTTTTTTTGTTGTAAACATTGAATTTTTGCATTTAATTATCTGTAAAATTGGGACTTTCGAGTAAAAAAAAAAGTATAAAACATTGTTTAGCAATTCTGTTTGTATATTTTAAATATCTGACCTGAGTTCTAGACATTCCCTTTCCTGCCTTTTCCCCAGTAGCATCGAATATTGGCCCAATATTGGTATGACGTTGGCCAATATTGGTTATCTTGGGCAAATATAGCAAGTTTTACAACATTCAGCCAATATTGGCCCAATAAACGAAACCAATATTTTGAAAGTTAAAAATTGCCAAGATAGGACCAATATTGGTTGGCATATACCGAAGGGGGCGCTCGCCTTTATAATATTTTCCTTGATGAGATTAAGAAGAACAGCCAAACGCCCCTCAGTGGCTGAGAGGTGCAAGCGACGAGCCTCACACCGAGAGGGTTCTTGGTTCTGTCCTTGTCCTAGCCATACTATAGACGTATTCGTGCTGGTAGAAAAATTCCTCTAAAATTCACCGGGGTGCCCGAGTACACTGCGATATAAGTGCTCGTTAAATCCGTGAAGTCGAAAGTCCCGACGGCATAAGCGTACAATGTTGCTTGAAGCATAGAATTCGAATTTGTAAAGTAGGAGGTTCCTTTTTAAAATTGGTCCCTAACCCCCAGGGGTCACACACCAAAAATAATGGGATACATGTTCGCTGATTTTTCCCTCTATCCAACCGTTTCGAAAAAAGTCGTCGGATAATATTGGTCCGATAATGGCAGTCAATATTGGTTATATGTTGTTGGTTAATATTGGTCCTATAATGGCAAATATTGGCAAAATGTTTCCTTCCAATGCTGGGCCAATAAGGGTTAGCATATTGGCTCTACATTGTAACCAATATTGGGCCCATATTCGATGCTACTGGGGTTGTTTTAAATTGCTCTGGAAAGGATTATCAGGAAGTCTTAAATTAATACCAGAGGCAGCATTTTCAGAAAATCTGTTCTGTTGCTTGCATTTGCCAATGACATTGTACTAGTGGCTAGAAGCAAAAATTTTTTAAGCGAAGCATTTGAAGCAGTTGTTACGGAGGAAAAACCAATAGAACTTGTCATTAATCAAGATAAAACAAAGTACATGCCATTATTGCTAGAAATTTTCACAGCCCCATCGATTTTATAGTTGGACAGTGCAAATATGAAGGAGTTACCGAAATTATGTATTTGGGGTCATTGTTAACTGTTTACAACAGCCTGAAATATGAAAGCGTGTAGCTCCAGTAATAAAGCATTCTATGGATTGAGACATCTTCTCAAGTCTGACTTTTTGTCTAGGAAGACGGCTACTGCTTTTCAAAACACTTATCCTCCCCTCTCTAACATAGCTTCGGAAACATGGACTCTGACCGTCAAAGAAGAAAAAGTTTTGGGAACATTCTAACACAAGGTCTTAAGAAGTATCTTAGGAGGAACACAGGAGAATGGTGTATGGCATAGGAACTCTAGCAACAGTGAACTTTATAAACATTTCAGAGAGCCGGATGTCAACCATCAAATCAAGATAAGTCGCCTGAATTTGGTTGGCCATGTGATAAGAATGGGTGACAGTAGTATATTAAAGAAGATCTTTTCAGCAAAGCCTTTAAACACGATACGAAAAGGATGACCCAAACTGCATTGGGTCGATGCTGTGGAAGAAGATTGTTTGATCATAAGAACTAGAAATTGGCAAAGTTTAGCTGCGCGAGTCCGAGTGGTAAACACAATCCTTAAAAAAAATTTCTCTGATAGTTTCACAAAAAATTTCCTGATTTTACTATTACAGCCGAACCTCGTTAACGTGAACTCTCTTAACAAAAAATTTTGCTTAAGATGAACTTAAAGCATTTCTGTCCTATAAAGCTTTAAACTGATGCTAAAAATCTCTTAACGCCAAAACGCTTTAGGCAAAATTCTGCTTAACCACAACGAACCATTTTCAATTTGACTCTTTTTAGTTTGATTTAGTAATTCCAAGTTTCAAAGAAAAATGAATCAAATCATTAAAAAAAATGTAAAAATATTATACAAAAATTATAAAATTAAACTATATTCTACTTCCGAGAAAAACAAAAGATCTCTCATGATTCCTCAGTTTGTTATTGTTGTTGTTCTTGTTCTTGTTTCCTTGGACAGATAATGTTGCGGTAGAAAGTCTAGATAGCTTCAAAAACGTAGAAAACATTCTATGCCAATATCGGTGCATCCCAGCATTTGTCAGTTTAAATCCAATGAATGCAACAGCAAGTGTAGGGTGATCCATTACGTCATGAAAAGCGGATGTGTTCCTCTACAGAGGTTAAAACTAAAGAACATGAAATTAGGAGTGGTTTGTACTTACACCTATTGATTTTCATTCAAAATTAATCGAAAGCAGCAGTATATTTCTTTGGAGACGAAACAAAAAAATTTTAACGATATTGACAACAAATGTTTTTTAAAAAAGGTAATTGCGTTTAAATATGGTGTAGCTAAAAGCATCATTTCAACAATATTAAGAAATCAGGGTAAAATTGAAGTGGCCTATAAAGTAAACGAATTTTACCATCAATCCAAATAAACATTAATAATTGAATAACTAATAATATACATGTATTATTAGTGTATAAAATGTAAATTGAGAAATCAAATTGCTGTTTTTCTTTAAAAACTATTCACTGGTTCTATGTAAAAAATATTCCTGATAGTTAACATGAAATTCGGTTAACACAAAATGTTTCGGTGGTCCCTTCGAGTTTGCCTTAATGGGGTTCGACTGTACCTAGAAAATATACAATACACGCAATTCAATGCAGTACAGAAAAGTTAATCCAGACATCGCAGGACTTAAGACTTTTTTGATTATGGATAAGCCTATTTAACTTCCCCAGATTTTCAAAAATCTGAATACGTTCAAATGAATCACATGACCAGAGAATTGCGTTATAACATGATTTGTACACTCCTTGAAAAGTTATGAATGAAATAGCTCATTTTCAAGCCTTTAGCCCAAATGTTTGAAAACGAATTCAAGTCTCTTTTGACCTAGTATCTGTTAGTAGTGATCACAAGAACACCAAAACCAGCCGTTTAAGTAATCCAAAATAGGAAAATTTCCTGATATTTTGCGAAATTTGAAAAAATTCCCTGATACTTCTAGAATTAAAAAGTTCCCTGAGAATTCCCTGATTTCGGGGTTCTGTCACCACCCTGTTCAAGTAGGGGTGGTTGGAAACGTCTGGTTCAGAAGACCATGGCCCAGACTGGTCTGTCAGGCCATAAATGATGAGCAGAATCCTGTGAAAAATGCTTTTGTTTTTGTTTTTACAAGAGAGAGAGAGAGAGATATCACATGTTGTCAAGATTTTTGTCGATTCCTGGAGTTTTTCAAAAATTTAGGATTGCCAGAAATTAGCATTTACTAGGTTTCTATTTTAAAATAACTGCATTTTCCCAATTTAATAACCGCTGGAATTTTCCGATTTAAAAATCACAGGAGAATTCAGATTTCAGAATCGCCGAAGATTCTTCACTTTAGAATCGCTGTAGATTTTGAAACCTGATTTGCTTGGAGTTTTTTAACAACAGAGAATGATCTTACTATTATTTTTTTTTAATATGATGTTGGCTCTAGGAAAATCGTTTAATAGATGAGATAAACGAGGGACGGATAATTGAGGTTCTATTGTAATATAAAATACTTTGACACCAAACGTTCTAAGCATTTTTGCTGAAATTACCATAAATGGGTCAGGTTAGTTTTAATTATTGTTGCACTAGAGTTACACGAGAAATTACAATTAATACCAAATTATTAGGCATATAAATTTATAAGCAATTCCGTCGATCAAATCTAGTCAGTACAGAATTCATAATAACTACATGAAGTAAAGCACAATTATCACACAGGAAGAGAAATACGGCTCACTCTGTATTCTTCAACTAATAAGGTTAAGGAATTTTATAATATATATAAAAAACTCACTCTTTATTAAACTTATTAAGCTCTTCTGAATCACTGCAAAGACAAGAAAGTACTTATTGCAACATGTTTTCAAAATATTAAAAAGGTAACCTCAACAATTATGTACTGATGAAAAATTAGCATAACTTTTTCTTTTGATACCAGCATAGATATTAAACGTTAACACAACTATACACAAATGAGTAATTTCAGGATTACTAGCTAACTTCCACTTTAAAGATATTGTACTAAAAAAATCTGTCATTTAGCTGTAATAATGGCATATTGAAGCTGATTAAGGTTAAAAATAAAGAATGTAATAAAATAGCAATCATAATCCTTTTTATTTGAGCTAGAAAATGTATTATATTAGCCTGTGTCTAGGCTAGGGCAATTGCTACAGAGTGACTCAGGAACAGCTGTGGGGGGGGGGGGGGGAGTTGCCACGAATGACTATTTTAGCAGTTATTCATTCTATAGAGTCAGACCTTTTCACTCCAAAAATTTCCTATAGCAACACCCAATTTTAATAACTTAGAAATGTTAAGATTCATTTTTTTTTAAAAGGGGGACAACTTGTTATAGTTGATACCTTCGATTTTCTTAAAACTTTCAGAATATGTTATTGTACTAAGATATGAAAAAATTTCAACTTTTCATAAATATGTCTTGTTTGACCTTGAGAGAAGGTCAAAGTTTGAAGTAATGGATCAATGGTGTACATTATATCATCCTTCTACTTCTAAAGCCATGAGTGTTCCATTAATTTTTATTTAAATATGGATACTACTTGATATTAGGTACAAGTCAGCATAATTAGTTTGGTGGGTCACTCATGGCTTTGAATATCAAGGTCCTTTGAAAAAGGTAATATTATTCGATTTTTGTTTTGTTTCTGCGAAATTATCTGCTTAAGCCATAAGTGACCCACAAAAATAATTATTGGATTAATTAAACACACTAGAGTGGTACTTAGAAAAATATAGAACACCATGGGTGACCCTTTACTTTGGTAGTTACAGAGTCTCAAAACTTTCACAACAAAAAAGTCAACTTGAAAAGTCATTTACTCCAGAAGCGAAGAGTCGATAACTTGGAGACACAATTGTAAATACACTTCAAATGTTGTAGTTTTAGACTCGGGTTACAAACCCATGGCAACTCACAAGGGCATTTGTCCAGTTTATAAAAAATAGACACTATAGCTCACTAGCTAGTTAGAAGGCATACTTTTGTCTTCATTAAATTTACAATAAATCAAATATTTTTTTAACTAATTTATAATAAAAACTACTTACTTTTGAAAATCTTCATGTGTGAAACTGAAAAAAAAAAATCAGATTATATTTTGATCTTAGAGATTTAATAATATTTATAAAGTATACAGTGGTGTGCTTAAGTTGCAAGACAAACTGTTGTTTTCATTTAGTCAACCAATATAGTTTCCAGAAAGAACGGGGAAGAACTTAAAGTTATAAAAGCTAAATTTTAATTGTAGTTGAGCAATCATAAAACTTTCTAGAAATATTAACTAGAAAATATTTAAAATGTTTTTTGCAAAGTGCAAAAAAGTATTGAGCCACTGATATTTTCACTGGTTATGAGGTCAAATCCAAATAATACAATATAAATGTTTTAATAGTACTGCAAAACATAAAATTTCAGCATCCAAGCCCTTGGAAGCAATTATTACTACTATATTAAAGGACAGGACATGGTATTGATATAAAATCCATCACTCCACCCAAGCATATTTTCTTTTCAAATGAAAGCTACTGCTAAATATTCTTAATATATATTTTTTTTAAATGTATATCTTTAAAGCTAGTAATCGACTTATGCTACAGCTAGGCAACTGCTGCTATACCCAGCTTGGGGGAAAGATGGAAAACACCGCCCGAGGAAATAAAAAACAATGCTACTGAGCAAGCCCAGAAAAAACATATTTATTGAGTTTTTAAAAGTTGCATAGTTTACTTTTTGTTTTAATAAACTTGATGCAGTTGTTCCAAAGAAGAAAAGAGTACATTTTTAATGTAACTTTAGTTAAAGGCAATTTGCTTGATTCCTAGTATTTGATAAACTGTCATAAGATCATATTCAATTATATGTAGTTCCTGTTTTTAAAAATACACCAAGATATTAGTACTGTTAATATTTTTGTGTATAATTCGAATTATTAATGATATTTGATTATTTCACTATAAAAATTAGTATCCCGATAAATTATTGTGTAATGAATTCAGAGTAAAATTCACATGAGCATAACATTCCTTAGTTCATAATATAAACTTAAGAAAGTTAAAGTTTAGTAAAAGTACTAGAAAGTTTAAAGAAAAATAAAGTTAAGAAAGTTTATCTCTCCTGTCCCTAACTGTGTGTGCTCAAAAGTTACTTCCAGCTTCACTATTGCTTTGAAAGCGTTTCAAAAATCTATCTTCTAACTCGTGTGCAAGTGACAACGACGTCACAAAATGAAACACTCGTCCAGCTATAGTTGAATGGATTACTAGCTTAACTCTAAGAGCTCCAGGGTAACATGTTTTATTTTTTTATCAGACACTTTTTGACCTATTGCCCGAATAATGCAGAATAAGACCGATAAAATTCTTTATTTTTTTAAAGCAGTCAATGGTATATTTGCAACAAAAATAGTTTATGGTTTAATAAATATTTTTTTGCTTTTGTATTCAGTTATAATTTTTGTTGTCCTTCGTTTGAAAGGCGGAAACAAGTTGTGTTAACACGATGGAATAATTGTGCATCAATGGTTTTCTAAAAATTAAACCAGTTTATAAATCTGTTTAACTGTCTGTTGAATGTTGATTAACAGACCTAAAATTTTAAATAAAAAAATATACCATATTTAATGTTATTTAAACATGAAAATGGGAAATACATCAAGGGAAGAGGACTGTTTTCCACAGTCCAGTTGTATTGTGCATTACACTTTGAAACATTTAGCTATTTTTCAATATTTATTGTACAAAAAACTTTTTTCTACAAAATGTTAGCATTAAAATACCGCAGCAAGCAGTGCCGGATTTAAAGACCCATGGCCCCTAGGCACTTGACATTTAGGGCCCCCCCCCGGCCCCCGCCATCTCGAAGCTAGTTTGAAAATTAAGTAAATTAAAAAGTTTGCAGTTTGGTGATTTTCAAAAATTTTTAGTCACATTTTTGGCGATTTTATATTTATAAGGGCCCCCTTCATGATTGGGCCCCTAGGCCTAGGCCGAAATCCGGCACTGGCAGCAAGTGGCGGTGCAGTGAAGTTCAATAATCTAAAAAGTGTTTAAGGGGATTCTCCATGATAGACGATGAACTGTACAATAACTTCCCCACAAAAGGGTAATTTAATTAGATATATTGTACATGAAAATGAACTCACTTTTTTGCAGCTGCCTCATTTTTTGCAGTTGATTCATGCGTTGCAGCCGATTCATCTGTTATAGCTGCCTCTCTTTGTGCAGCTGATTCATATGTTGCAGCTGATTCATCTGTTACAGCTGATTCATCTGTTGCAGCCGATTCATCTGTTGCAGCCGATTCATCTGTTGCAGCCGATTCATCGGTTACAGCTGCCTCATCTTGTGCAGCTGATTCATCCATTGCAGCTGATTCATCCATTGCAGCTGATTCATCCATTGCAGCTGATTCATCTATTGCAGCTGCCTCATATTGTGCAGCTGATTCATATATTGCAGCTGATTCATCTATTGCAGCTGCCTCATCTGTTGCTGCCGATTCATCGATTACAGCTGCCTCATCTATTGCAGCTGCCTCATCTTGTGCAGCTGATTCATCTATTGCAGCTGCCTCATCTTGTGCAGCTGATTCATCTATTGCAGCTGCCTCATCTGTTGCTGCTGATTCATCGATTACAGCTGGCTCATCTTGTGCAGCTGATTCATCTATTGCAGCTGCCTCTTCAATTGAAATAGCTTCTAATGACCTCTTCTTCTCTTCCCTGGAAACGTAAATACTTATTGCAACACTATAAATTTCAAAACAATAGAAAAGGCTTACTCTGCAATTATGTAACTAAACGCTACCAATTATTATGCATATAATGACATCTATTTTCATGGCCTGTTTATTTCACAACCTGCATAGTTATAGTTCTAATTATTACCACAACCATAAGAAAACGCTTTAATTCAGAAGCATAAAATGAAGTTGAGCAGTAACTGGTGGTTTAATGTTTCTGTGCAGGGAATGATCTAATATTTTATTTGGCAAAAGTGCACTAAAACCCCAGTAGATTTTTGTTAGCGTTGGCCCTGTTTCCAGGAATGTTACATTGATATAATATGTATTTAAAAAATGTGAGTAAGGTATTAACAAAGCTTTACTTATGTGTCAAATGTCCAAGCTTTTATAGAATTAAAACAAAAACATATTAACAGCCAATGAACCATTGCAAAATACTTTAAGCTCATATATACCATAAACATTATTTTTTTTTAATAAAAAAAAGAGCAATGGTACCTCGCTAGTTAACACTGTAATCTAAAATCAGAATTTAAAAAAGCACTTTTTTAATTTAGAAATATTTTGTTTAAACCTGTTATAAAAATCCAAGACTGTTTTCCTAACATTGTCAGCACAATTTCAATTAAGCAAGCAAAAACCGATAAAAAAAAGTGTTCAAAAACAGGAAGCAAGGTATAAACAAATGCCGCTAAATATTAATGAATGGTTAGCTATAATTAAACTGAAGAACCGGTAGAAAAATAAATGTTTTGTTTTTGATCAATCGTATTACAAGTGCAAATACTTCCTGTTACATCCCTTCTTGAGAAAGCACAAAAACCGACAAACTCTTAAGGGGGGTTGGATGGTTCAATCTCGCCCATGTCTAGCATAAGTGCCCATAAGGAACATACACAAAATTTCATTTTTATTATTAAAGATTTTACCTAAATTTCATTAAAAAAATAATTTTCCAAAATATACAGATCCGTCTATTAATTTCCATGACTCTCGGAATGACTCAGAAGGAAAAAAAGGTTAAAGGGAGTCGGATGGTTTTACCTTGCCCATGTTCATTGACTTAACTTTAGGAACATTTTTCTCAGGAACTATACAAGATATTATAAACTTTTTGATATTGTGTTCCTTGCATAAAGCGCTTTAATTTAAACCGAGAATTTTTCAAAATAATAAAAAAAATCAGGTTTGAAGTTATTTCGCCTTTTTTTAAACAGAGATAATTGAAATTTCTCAGTTTAAATTAAAGAGCTATTAATGGGGAAGAAATAACAAAATAAAATATGTTGATATCTGTTATAGTTTGTGAGAAAAATGTTCTTAACCATTGACAACCCTTGTATTTCAGGAAATGCAAAGGAAACACTAAACAGAAATCGATAATCTTGGTCTTAAATTAAAGCTAAAGATAAGCAGAATACAAAAAAAAGGAAAAAACAGAAAATCAACATTTTTTATCTAAACACCCTAAAGCTTTTTGCTGGAATGAATACCACCAGACACTTATTTTGTATATGGTTACCAATTTTCTGATTTGAGAGTGAGTATAATTATTCAATGTCCACTATGGTATCTCTTTCTTTGTATAGCATCCCTCATTTTGTCCCCTTATTTAAAATTTACAATGAATCACAAAATTGATCTACATTATAAACTACTTTATAATGAAAATTTACTTACATTTCATTCTGAGCCTCTTTTATCATAACACTGAAATACAAATAAAAAAATTAGATTATATTTTGAAAATTAGATATTAATTCATAATCTCACATTTTAGAAAACGGAGTGCCTACACGCACGGGCACCGTACAACCTTGCGTGTATGGGTAATAACTGAGCAGAAGCGAGTTTTATTACCACTTTTATCAAAATTTCCCCAGATCGTTGTAACTTAGTGGTCGCGTAAGCGATTTGTAATCAAAAGGTCTCGGGATCAGAACCCGCTCTCGGCTGAATTACAAAAAATGTTCATTAGCTTTTTGTTATCTCACCCAGGAAAATCATCGTTTTAATGTTGTCCTGAAAAAATCACTTGCGTTTTATAAAAATTTCCATGAATTACTGAAAAAATCCTGATTATCCGCGGGTCACGATCCCCCCCCCCCTCCCCCTTTTTCCCCTGCAAAAGTAATAATTTAACAAAACGCAGAGAAATGAAATTTATCTGTTTTAAAACTTGGAAGAATATATTCTAAGAACAATGAATTCCTTTCAAGAACAATGAATTCCTTTCAAGAACAACAAATACATTTAAAGAACAAAGAATACATTATAAAAACAACCCCCAAATGCACTTAAATAAGAATAACTATAGGAAACCTGGTGTGTGCAAAAATGTGTCCAGCCATGTGCACATCAAGGGCTATTTGTGATAAAGGGTCACTTGTAAAATAAACTGTCCGCGATTTTAATTTAACTGCTTTGCGTGTGAATTTCTATAATACTACTTATTGCTCTACTTTACTTTTATAAAACCCAGAAGCAATTTTGGGAATATTTTCTTTACTTTTGAGGATTATCCGCAGAGTACTGATCGGGTGTTTATTGATATTTAAATTTATAATTCTTTGAGCTTTCATTACAAATGGCTAGAACTGGTGTTTTTTTTTTAGAGAAAACAATATTCCCTGGGCCCCAAACAAGTGTTTAGGCTTTCAATGTGCCCTACAATACTGTCCCATGTTGGATACTAATGTTTTTTCAGAGAAAGAATAAGAAAGAAAATAAAAGAGCAATTAATTAAAATAAAAGAGTTTCAAGTAAGTATAATTCATGACCGTGCACTGCACGCAGTGTATACACGGTTCTAGTGAGCTCCAAGCCCCGCCTTGAGCATGCACATTAAATACCCGTACACCTAATGCGTGAACGATGGATGTGCACGTAACCTCTGCCTTTAGAAAAATAAAGGTTTCAGAAAACTTAGGTTCTACAATTTGGTACAATGACAACTTTCTTGTATCTTTATATAATTGGATATTAAATAAAAGCCAAAATTATCTATTGTGAAACTTGGTTTCTTTGACTTAGTGTAGTTCATCTGCACCTACTTTAGCAAAATTGTGATACATTTGAATTTTGAAAAACAGATTAATCATTTATCTGTTATTTGTATTGATCACATATACATTTTTTAAATACTTTATAACGAAATCTTCTTAAGCACTTTTTTTAGTATATCATTTTATACTTCTGGTTTAAAGTTAATAAAACTGCACAGAATACTCAGAAAAGTTTCAACATTTGATGCGAAGTAAATCACCATTTTGATTAGATAAATTTGTAGATTTTCATTAACATCAGACTAATTTAAAAAAAAACTAAACAAAACTCCTTCGCAGCCTGTTAATGGGCCAAGGCCTGCTGTGCTCATACCAGCTTATGTGACCAAGGGTCTGGGGTTCTAGGCATACGTCCCGGTTAGATGGTCAGCCTCACACGGAACCCCTAGTGTTTAGTTCTCAAGCATGTTTGGCACTCATTTTATCGACCCACTTAAGAGATGGAAGGCAGGGTAATCCTCGTCCAATACAGGACTCGATCGACAGACCTGTGGAGTGGCAATGCGAAGCACTACCAATAAGTTACTGGGCCTCTAATTTTGTTTTAGTTGCTTAAATTGTGTTGAAACATATTCATTTAGTGATTTTATTTAAAAAAGAATTAGCCTTATGCTAGTGGTCAACAGTAAATATGTAACATATGTTATGCTTATTTTTTAATGGATTAAGTGCAAATAAGCTTCCTTACTTCATATTATCAACCACTTGCATCATTTGGGCCATGGCATCTTCTGAATAACTTGGTGTGAATAGCATGTCTATTTCTTCGTCAGATTCTTCATCTGTACCCATAACATCATATGCAGCCACGGCAACTTCTTCATACTTATAATTAACCATATTGACTATTTCGTCAACCACGACATTTACTTGATTATCAATTTCTTCGTCATCGCTAATAAGCATGTTTTCATTAGGAACAACTTTCTCATCAGGGCCAACTTCTTCTATAGGGACAGCTTTTTCATTGGGGACACTTTCTTGGTTTTCTACAATTTTAAGAACAGTGTCATTTTCTTCATCGGCCTGAGTTTCCTTTCTTTGAGTAATTTCGTCAGTCAGGTTCCCGATATTTTCTACCCCTTGGTTCATGTCTACCTTAGAAACGTTAACCCCGCTGGCGTCTACTTTTTCGTCTGTTTCCATAGTTTTCAATAGAGGTAAATTTCTAGTTTAGGAGATTTACTTCACGGAAATCAATTATACCTCATTTAACCGAGTCAGGATAGATATCACTAATTAATATCTTTCAATTACACTTCTTAATATTATCAACAACAACATAGTTCAAAAACGAAATCAAGATCACATTATTCCTTAGATATAGAAAGTAGCAGATATGCCCATCGATTGCGCAATCCCGTACAACGCTACACAAACGATTGTGTGATGAAGCCATGTTTCTCCGTTTTTGCAATGCATCACGGGATACTGATTCACAAAAGCTGCTTTTGCCGAAGAGTTACATGCAATAAAAACTGCATTTTAATATGATTCTTTTATGAATATATACCTCACGTCTGCCCGAAATTATCAATACATATCCTTCCATATAATTATCAATACATAGCTGTATACTCATGCTAGCAAAACTGGTAAAAAGTTTTAACTAGTTAATATTCAATAAACTCCCGATTATCCGCGGGTGGATTATCTGCTCTGTGGATTATCCGCGGACCACCATCCCCCCTATCAGTGGCGGATCTAGCCAGGGGGCGCGCACCCCCTCCTCAAGACCTGTTGACCATTTTTTTTTATTATTGAAAAAAAATTAAAAGAAAAACTTAGACAAAATTAAATCACCACACCCATTCGACACAGATTATTAATCATCTAACATTTTTTGGCTGCAAGGTCCGTTAATAGTTTGGTAGTTATTTTTGGGATATTAAAAGGAACTTAAACACCTTCGAAGGTAGCACAGCAGTATTGGCCAATCTCGGCTCATACCCATCACCCAATGCATTATAAACTACGTTTTACCGATGCTGTGGCAATATCGGGGTGCAATATTGGTGTGAAAATTATTTGAAAAAAATTCAAAATGCTTGATTGAAAAATATTTGCAAAACATAATATTCACCTTTTACACTTGCAAAATACTACAAGATTGCAGCAAAATTAAGTATTGCACTTTTCGTAATTTACCGTATGAAACCTCAAAGAACCGGGAAAGCTGGTTAAAATCGGAAGAAAATCATCGATTTCCTCCAATATTCGCCAATTTTTGCCGATATTCTGGCGATTCTTGTTAAAAACATTTGTTAAAGAAAGGTTGCAATCATCTACTTCATCTATTTCGTTCATTTTTAGAGTGAAACCAAATCAGCCAATGCAATCGAAGTACACAGAAAAGTGAAAACAAGAGTGTTCCATCATCTAAACATTCCCATTCATTGATTTTTCCCTATTTATTGCACTTATTTTTTAAAGTATTCATCAATAATATATTTAACAATATAAACGTTAGTTAGGTAAAGTAAAAACTAATGTTAGAGTAATTATTAAAAAAATACTTGTAAAAATATGTATTTACCATGGAGAATTTAATAAAAAAATAATGTAAATCAAAAATAATTAATGTAAATAAGAAAATAAAATAATGTTAATTAAAAATAATTGATAAAAAAATTATTAAAAAACAAAATTATAAAATTTAACCCCCTCCCTTTTAGTCATCGCACGACATCAACCCTACCAGAGGCCTCTTTTACTTTTTTACTGTCAAAAGTAACTAAGTAACTAGTTGTATTACATTTCTTTTCATTACTGTTAGCATATGTGTACAGATAGAGCAATGAATTTCTTCCTCGTTATAAGTTAGACTTTAATAATGAAATACCAGTGATTACTTTGAATGCAAATTATTTTGTATTGTCAAGGCGATTTTTTTTTTTTTTTTGCAAAAGAGTAGGCTGGGTACGGTTGTGACAACACAGTATTAATATGTATTTATTTTTCTTTTAGATGCCTATAAAATGCCTGAAGTAGGCAGAAAGGGCACAGTGTGACCTAAGGAAATATGAAGAAGCTTTTATAGAAGTAAAACGCGGGATTTCATTACGGAGAGCTGCGAAAAATCACCAAATTAATCGTATGTCTTTGTTACGATACATTTGCATCGATACAAGCTTCAAATGTACAATATTTTTATGACGATGTACAAATTGTTATGTACATACCTATGAGCCACAGGATATATACATTGTTGACGAAACAGGTGTAACTCAAAAAGATTTATTTGTGTTAAGAACATGTATATTCTTTTTATGTAGATAAGATATTTTGTGCATTTGAAAAAAAAAAAACACATTTTTATTTATTTGTTTTGTATTTGACATGGTTACAGCAATGTATAATTATAAATATTTAGTTAACTTTTTTGATGATAGTGATAATATGAAGAGTTTTTATTAATAATTGTAAATTAATTGATAATTATTAAATTTATTAATTAAATGATGAATTAAATGTTATTATTATGAATATTGAGTTTATAGTAACTAAAAATGCTGCAAATAGAGTGATTTTATACCATTTTGGTGTCTTTTTTGACTCTGTCACTACCGACCCCAGGCACTGTCACAACCGACCCCAGGTGGAGTCGGTTGTGACACTATACTTCCTCTTTTTTTTTTTAATTTGCTCTTAAAAGCTAACTATCGTACTTAGGGACGCAATTTTTTATTTATACGTAGACAAGTGTCGCACTTGACTATTAAAGCAACTTTCATTAAGCTAATCGGCATACTAACGAATTTATAAGCGATCAAATGAAAACTGGCACAAGCCGTACCCAGTCTCTCCTACTTCTACAAAAAAAACTCTATTTTACTTTTATGATACCCAGAAGCAATTTTAGGATATTTTCTTTACTTTGCAGATTATCCGCGAATTCGCTTATCCGCGGTGCCACCCGATTCCGCGGATAATCGGGAGTTTACTGATTTATTTTTTATTAGTCGAATTATCTCATGGTGCTATCTGGTGGGGTATGCATGCCATGTGCGAGGGCTTGCGAACTGCCTTATGGGATAATGGTTCACAAGTGGCTCTACCTTTCGCTGGTTTCTTTTTCTTGCGGCCGTTGCCACCAGCACGAGGACAATATTATGAGCATGCGCAGTAAAGAAAAATGACGCATTTGGCAAGCAATTTTTACAAACTTTACCGCCAAAGTCAATTTTTTTAAATTTTAATTTAATTTTCGAACTAAATAAAAATGGAAGTAGTGACCTAGTGTTAACACATATCTATTTCTGCAACCAATACTGATGATGATGGCTGATAAGCAAGCGTATAAATCAATCGTCGAATATATTATCTATATTATCATTTTATTATCGTTTGCTAATAAAAATCAAATCAAGAGTTTTTATTTTACACTTCCACTAAATGAAGACCTTGGGAATAGCATCCATAATGTACGGGAAGGTAAGTAAAAAAAATTAGTGCTATTATTTACGATTAAATGTAAATTATGCTGTTCGAATAAATATTTACTTTTTTAAAAGTTTCATTCTATCAGACAAAATTTCTTGGAAAGGATCATATTTCAAAAGTTCTTTTTTCGTAAAAAAAACTTTTATTTCCTTTCATAGAACAAAAAATGATGCACAATGTTCGAAGTTTCTTGTGTTTAAATTTCTTATGTGCTCGAAAGCTATTTTAATTTTGGATCATTTTTAATTTCTCTAGTAATTGTAATTAGTGTTTTATCATAGCAACAGAAAAGTGAAAGATGGGCATAAGTATTTTGGCCTCTCCAAATAACATTTATAGATCAGATCGATGAAATCGCTGGAAGAATTGTAGCCAAGTAAAAGTGCCAAATTAGAAAAGAAGCCAAATAGTTTTGGCTCGAGCCGTTGGCAACGGTCGCATTTTTTTAACATTCAGTAGTACATCCATTACTATACATCCATGCGATCTTTTCTTCTCCAAAGCAGACGAAATCCGCAATGGCGCTGCTATCACTTCCGCTTCATCGAATATCGAAAGAAACTTTGGGATCTCGGTTAATCGTCAGCTTTGCGAAATTACGTTTCCACTTTAAAAATTATATAAAATAAATTCTTTAAAAAATTACTAATGAGAAAACAGCTTTTTAGATTTAAACATATACATTATGCAGTTATTACAAACAGTTATTTTAACTAGCTTGAACTTTTTGAAAATTATAGCAATATAAACTTTAAAAATGGAGATAATTTTCATCATCTTCAAAAGAATGAAATTGAGCCTATATACACTATACTGGAATTGGATTTAGTGGTTATCAATTCTATTTTGTTAGATTATAACAGAAAAATAAAAATGTGTAATTTTAAGATTTGAAAGAATTTTAATTTGTTTTAAATAAAAAGTTGGGATCCTAGACATCACATCATATTTGAATGTGATGCTCTTGCCCATACTCGATTGATTACCTTCGGTATCATTAATGATAAAAAGTTACACCTTAGCTCTATCAGGGACCTGTTTGACTTTATCACTAAAGTAAGGAGACCCTAACAAATGGAGCTAAGGAACTTTTTGGATCTGGGTTTATCGTACAAAATGTTACCCAAAAGCAGAGGTGCCACATTTTGGACAAACCCAATTTAAAAGAAGAAGAAATAAATAGTTTACGTATAAAATTGGGTTTAGAGTTAAATTTTAAATAAATATATCATTTTTATTGAGAAAATCGAAATTTACAAAGCGTTTGAAGCAATTTTCCTGTAGCTGAGTTTTCGAATCATGAATAAAAAAGAGGATTATAAAATTATTTTCCATAACAGTTCTTGCACAAATGTGAATAAAATGTAAATGTTAAAAATATAGTAAATAACTTAGGCTTGTCTTTAGAGATACAATAAAATTATTTTAAGAAGGTGAATGTTAATTCGTTTTAAAGAATTAAAAGTATTACACAGAAAACAAAAATCAATTTATTAACAAACACATCTCACTTATATGATATACATAAAAGAAATTATTTATAAATGGAAAAACGAATAGAAAGTCAAGAACGAAACTTGATTATTTTTTCCCCTTTATTTTAGCATGGCTTTTTAATATTACCATCTTCTTTTTTTTTTGGTAAATATTGCTAAATTCAAAGTGCATGATATTTGTTTCCTATTAGTATGTTTTTAAATTGAAACGTGGGAGTGTTATACACTGCTCAAAACAATTAGGCGGGCACTTTGTATACTTTTTATCAATCCTTTCATTCTCAATTTTTTTATTCAAAATATATAAAATTTGTGGAATAAATTCATTATGCAACCAGAAGGAAATGGGAAAAATCTAAAATTTTGACCTAAAATTAAAGGGGTAATTTAATATTCTAAAAACTTGTCGTTTAATTTCTGTACAACAATAAAGTGATATAATTCTTTTAAGCCGTTAATTTTTAATAAAAACGTTCAATAATGAATTGATTTTTTTCGTATTTGTCGCACTTTATTTTTATTTAAAACAATAATCATTAATTAATTATCTATTTAACAATACGAACATTAGTATGTAAGTTCATAAATAGTAATTACTAAAAAAAATTTATTAAAATATGTATAGTTTACTATAGAGCATTAAATTTAAAAAGAAACTAATTTTAAATCATTTTAATAAAAAAAATGCCTAATTAGAATAACTTTAATCAAATATATTTTAAATAAATAGTTTTAACTAACATAGTTTCAATTAAAAATAGTTTTAATTAAAATAATAATATCCTTCTAATTAAAAATAATTATAATTGGTAAATAATATTAAAGAAATTGAAACAATCTCACGCTAGAAGCTTTTATATCAGAATCTGTCTCTAATAAATTTTAAAAAAATTTAGACGTTGATAGTACTTTCGGGATTTTTTAACCAAGATTTTTTTTGGTTAGTTCAATTGATTTTCAGCTTTATTTAATTTTCACATTTCGAATGTCATTTTATCAGCGAACGTCAGATTTCAGGGTAGTTTAGAGAGTTCTCTTTGTATGCAGCATTTTCTTGAACTCAAAAACGTCAGGTAGTACAACTTATATATTTTTCTCAAAACCCCGCGAAACCTGTTCATTCCACTTCGTTTTAAGTATACTTAGGTACGGGATGTCCGTTTTTTAAAAACAACCGTTCTTCCACTTTCGTTTTTAACCAATGCGTTTTTTATTTTTGAATTTTCTTGCAGTTTTAATGATCGACACCAGTTTTCATTAAAACTACATAATATTTCATCAACAAATATCAAAGGGTGAAAAGGAAATTTTTTGAAAGCAAAAATGGTCCCGTCTCGGTAATTTAACTAAACAACCGGTTCGGCCAAAGAACCGGTTTTTGAATTAACCGGTTTCAGTTTTCCATCCCTGGATCATATTGTTCGTTCGTTGTTTCTGGTTCGTGTTCTTCGTAGTGTCCGTGTTGTGTGCATGTTGTGTTTCTTTTAATTTTTTTTATTTGGTTTTAATTTCTCTTCGTTATTTTTGTCAATAGTTCATCATTTTCTGCATAAGATGGCACGAACAAGAAGTGGTGCTGCTAAGAAGGGTAAGTTAATACGTTTTTTCATTTGTATAGGTGCTTAGCTTGTACTAACTACAGTTACAAATACTGATTTCGGGTTACTTATATACAAAGTTGTGTTTATCTTATGTTTTAGAACAAAAATACCTTTTTAATTGCTTGATGCATCAATCCGTCTTTATTAACAGAAAAATTTTTGCTACAAAATGTTCGTAATGTTCGTGTTACACTTCTGGTTTCAAGGAGACTGTGATAAATTTCGCCAAATGACAGCAAACCCCCTTCACTACAAAAACACTAAAATAATCACATTCAAAGGAGAACAATAAATACTATTTTGAATGCTTAATTGAAATTTCCACGATTGAATCTCAGTTGCTGGCTTGGTAACTTTTCGAGCTCAGCGACATTTCTTGAATCACGTTTTCGAACGTTGCCTTAGTTTGCGATTGTTTTTAGTTATTTAACCCTATACGGATCTCGATTCCCTTCAGTATATGAGTTCAAAAATAGTTTAAAATACTTTATTAAATTAGTGTTCATGGTTGCCAGAAAAAAGTTTCTATTATGCTCTTTAAAAAAATCGCCAAATTCAAAGAGTGTCTGTTTTGACTTAGGCGTTTCTTTTCTGCCTTGAAATAATGATTTTGTTTCAGTTGTAATGGCAGGGACATGCAAGTTAACCCTTTCACTACTGAAAGGGCCCACGACGGCCGTCCGACTAAGGATTCGATAATGATATTCCTATCACATATTATGAGGAAACAAAAATCTTTCGTAGTGAAAGGGTTAAGGTAAAACTATACTGCAGGGTGTCCCTTGGCGAAATTGGCTACATTTTTGTTTGGTGTTAGTCCTGTTGGTGAGAATACAATTCTAAACCAATCAGAATCTGAACATTTGAAAACAATGCTTTAATCTTAAATAATCAGAATCACGATTGATTAACAAAACTAAATGCAAATTCATTAAAAAATAGATGTTCCCATGAAAGAAACATCGGCCAGCTTGGCGAGGGCACCCCCAAGTATGGTCTAACTGCAAGTTAAATAGTAGATTTCATAACCAAAAATATCTTAAAAGATTAAGCATGAGTTTCAAAGTTTAAGCTTGCTTATTCCACTGAACTGAACTGAAACTCTGGAAGGAGTATTGAAACACTCGTCAAACGGGTCGGTGAAGTCCGGCAACCCAACTTTTGCCGCCAATCCTATACTTTACCTGTTAAAATAGGCATTTTAAACCAACTTTTTCAATAATTTTTCAAACAGAAAATTGATTGGTTATTGCTTTAAAAGGTTCTTTACATAATGAAGTTTCGGAAACATGTACTTTTAAAAAAATATAATTGCAGGTATTATCTTTAAAACTTAAATTCCTTGGAGTACTATTCTTGGTGAGCGATTGGCGACATCTAATGCAAACTGTCAAGTCAAGTGTCTATTTTGATCGGCGAATCATGCCAAATGTGGCACATATTCTCCCTAAAGCTGTCGCCAAGTGACCCAAAAATATGATTCACCAGCTTATCATGGGATCCTTCTTCCAGAGTTTCAGTTCAGTTCAGTGGGTTATTCATGTTTTCTCTTATTTTGGTTGGTTGGTAGACATATATTTTCAGGCTTGTGTGCTTGGTCGCAAGGACCCTCTTGTAAACCACCGTCAAGTAGGACAACACAAGACACACACAAACACGTATGACAGATGTTGCCATCTGTCGCCACCTCCGCAATTTAGACATGTCCCTGAAGGGGAGGGAAATTTTCTCCAGGGACCTGTACCCGTGGGAAACTGCGCAATGACCGGCCACAGGACTTTCGGACCCAACAGATTTTACGAGCACTTACTCCGCATATACTCGACAAACACAAACATCCATGCCTGAAGGGATTCAAACCCGGACCCAGCAGCTCCAGAGGCCAATGCTTTAACCACTACGCCGCTGGATCGGCTTCTCTTATTTTGAAAAACTATTTTGCAAATAGGACATTCTAGACCAAGTTCTCATTATTTTATTTTTCCACTATCTTGTTTTGTGTGTCAAGGGTGAGTTAAACTCATTCTTCATAGTATAACTAAGGTATAAGATCCAGTCTGTTCATTGGCAACTTTTGATATTAGTAAATAAAATAGGATGAAGTCGCCATTGAGCTGGCCGGACCTTAAATCTAAGTTATACTTCGGGGAATGTGAACTTTGTGACTGCACCCCTCATATTACTTTGGCCATGTGTTTGTTCACAAGGAAAATTCTCAAAATGATAATTTTTATGCAGTGTTCAGTTCAGCCACATTTTGTATTAACTGTTATTTAATTAAGGACACATTCATTGTATTTCCATATGGTTTCAAGTTAAAAAGTAAGTTTGAACCATTGCATATCATTATACAAAATAAACAGATCTGTTAACTGTTTCAAAACTATTCTACCAATCAATTTAAGATTAGCTTTTATCTCTAATTAATATATTTGTCCGATAGGCCACTTTTCCACTCATGCTGGAAATATATTCAGACTGTAAACCAATTCATGAATAATGCCCTCTCATTGGACGATTTCCGAGTGGATATATTGTTAAATATATGTATTGTGTAGTTATGGTAGATGTAAATAAATTTTATGCGTTAAAGTTAAATTTGAGCCAATAAAATCAAATTTTCCTCTTTCTACAACTAACTAAATTTGTTTCATGCTTTTCTAAAGCGCCACTGATTTTAGTAAGAGTACTTTTTGGCAGTTTTCACTGGAAGCCTCGTTATACTCAAAAGTTACTTAGGTAACTTAATGTGTCATACCAAACGAATTCAGTTTAATTATTATGAAACATTATACTTTAATTGTACACTGCTCAAAACAATTAGGGGAGCACTTTTTAATTCCAACTTTAACTTCACTCCCAACTTTTTAATTTTTATCCTATAAATCTGAAATTTGTTAAATAGGTTCACTATGCATTCGAAATGAAATAGTAAAAAACAGGAGAAAAAATCTTAAGATTTTAATACTTAAATTTAAAGGGGGGAAACGGAATAATAACTTTTTCATAAATTATAACAATAATTTTTCAAAACTTTTTTTGTTAAAAATAGTTGAAATATATTTTTTAACATCTAAAAAATGCAAGCATGAAAGATTTAGGGTCAATTTATTTTCTAAAACTGTTTTAAAGTGAAATTTATTTTACCATATTTTTCATATTTTCATTAATATTAAAAAAATATATTAAATTCTTCAAAATACGTTATTCTTCCATATAATGATGTATCTAACGATACATAAGTTGCGAATTTAACTTAGTCAGAAAAAAAATCACAAGCTGATGATTCCCAATGGAATCATTCGAACGAAAGGGTTTAAAACATGTGCTCCCCTAATTGTTTTGAGCAGTGTAGTTATGTGTATAATCAAGCCTATCTGGAACTAAAATTTTAATGTACACTTATCTTGTTTTAGCTGGTGGAAGAGCTCCCCAAAAGGAAACTGTCCCAAAGAATACTCGCAGCAGGGCTGGAGTCACCAAAGCTAGTAAGTTTATTTGTATTTACCTTAAATATTTAAATCTCTAAAATGTTTCATTTAGGCTAAGTGCATCTTCTATGCAGTTTTTAATTTGTTTAAGGTTTAAAACTTTATTTAAAAGTTAAGAGTTTGGTATATCAATCTATTTGCATGTAGTTATGTGTATAATCAAGCCTACCTGGAACTAAAATTTTAATGTACACTTGTCTTGTTTTAGCTGGTGGAAGAGCTTCCCAAAAGGAAACTGTCCCAAAGAATCCTCGCAGCAGGGCTGGAGTCATCAAAGCTAGTAAGTTTATTTGTATTTACCTTAAACATTTAAATCTCTAAAATGTTTCATTTAGGCTAAGTGCATCTTCTATGCAGTTTTTAATTTGTTTAAGGTTTAAAACTTTATTTAAGAGTTTGGTATATCAATCTATTTGCATGTAGTTATGTGTATAATCAAAATCAAGCCTACCTGGAACTAAAATTTTAATGTACACTTATCTTGTTTTAGCTGGTGGAAGAGCTCCCCAAAATGAAACTGTCCCAAAGAATACTCACAGCAGGGCTGGAGTCATCAAAGCTAGTAAGTTTATTTGTATTTACCTTAAACATTTAAATCTCTAAAATGTTTCATTTAGGCTAAGTGCATCTTCTATGCAGTTTTTAATTTGTTTAAGGTTTAAAACTTTATTTAAAAGTTAAGAGTTTGGTGTATCAATCTATTTGCATCGTTATCTTGATTTCCCTGTTTATCTAGCTATTATTTAAACAAAACTGCCATAATTTATGTTGATAAGTATATTAAAGTTGTGAAAATAGAGCTCAAAAAAAGTCAAAATCGGGATAAAATCGAAGCAGCCTATGCAGTAAGCCAATTTGAACCTGCAAGAAAAAGAAAGCAAACTGGAAAACACGAAGACATAGAAATCGTATATTAATGCATTGGATCAAGTTCTTCTATAGTATGTAAATTGTTCGATAGTATGAACTACTCCTACTTGTACTAACTGTATACTTATACATACATGTATGATTAAGTGTATTACTTCATAAAATTAGAATAATATTTATACATTATTTTTTAAACTCTTCACTGGTTCAATGTAAAAAAAAGTTCCTGGTGGGGTTAACATGCAATTCAATTATCATGAAAAATTTTGGTGCTTCCTTTGAGTTCACGTTAAAGGGTTCGACCATAGAGTTTGAATAAGTGGAGAGCGTGTCAATGCAAATATCCCATTCACTGCTTGATACTACCATTAAAACCGTTCAACCAGCGTCACGTGCTTTAGGGCGGTGATATTTGGCGTTGATCCAAGGTCAACCACCAGCTGGGATTGCCGCTCTGGTAAAATTTCTCCCTTTTTGGCGCTCTTGGTAAAAATCGTAGTTCTTTTACGTCCTAGACGGGTTTAAAAAAAAAAATTGCAATCCACTTGTTTGTGACAGTTTTCCTTTTTTCTTCTACATTTATATTAAAATAGGTACTTATGAAACATGGTGAGTTGAGAAAACTTACAAATATAATTGAGGGAACTATGATTATTTTTAATGGGGTTTGGCTATCGTGCATGTAAAAACAATATTAGTACTTTAGTTTAAAATAAATTTAAATTTACAGTGTTTTACGCATTTTTTTATGAATATATGAAAGAACAAAACGGAATAGTTGATGAAGATTTTCATGCCTCTTCCCGTACCCCCTTTCAAATTTAGATCGTGCCATTCTATTTTTAAATTTTGTGTTTAATAAGTTTATATTTTTTCATAGAAACAAAATTAATAAAAAAGAATTAATTGCTTCAAAGAAAAATATTCCATTTAAATGACCTATAGGTCGGCAGTTATTTTGGCGATACTCGGACCCAAACCTGGGACCTTCCGCATGCAAGGCGAACAGTTGAAAAAAAAAATAATAACAATCTAATTCTTTCGAGCATAATTTAGAAATCAATCAAACCCATGTCTTAGTTCTTTCTTATGAATTTTTTAATTGCATTTATAAAAAAAATATGTACTAAGCTACTTCAGTACTTAGCATTCTGGTTCAATTTAATCAAAAGAGTATTATTGTATTTACAATAAATGTAAAAAATTTCACCAAAACAAAGCCATTCAAAGAACAACCACTTAAACAAAATACTTTTATAAATATTATACTAAAATATATATACAAATAACAGTAGATACAGGTAAAACAAAGTTCACCCCTTACATTAATGAATTGAAAAAAAATTGCAATTAAAATATACAGGTAGCGATATTGGAGATAACGATGTTGGAAATCTAAACTACCAAAAAAAATCTAAATTTTTACATCAGAAATATCGAAATTCAAAACAGGAAACTGAACGAAATTAAAAATAAATGTCCGATATACTCATTATTATTTTATAGTTGGAAATAAGATATATAAATATTGTGTTACTCAAATAACTTTTTAATTTAATAATAGCATTTAACTACTGATTTTGTAAATCGAAACTACCAAATTAAATAGATCAAAATAAATAAAAAGATATAATTAAACCATAAATTCTTATCTCAAAAATTAAATTTCATAAAAAAAATAAATGCAAGAAATATAAGGAAACTTGTAAAAACTGCAATTTAAAAACAGATTCCAACGCGCACTTATTTCCAAGATTGTTATTAGTTTAGATTCTCAAAATAACGCCAATGGCCAATAGACCGCCAAGCAAATTCTGAAAAATGAAAGTCATGAAAAGCAAAAAAATATGCAATTAAAAGACTTTTTACTGATTATTAAACAAAGCATATATTTTTATTTTTACAAGTAATTGATTAGAGCAAATCGTATTTAATAACATAATACATGGAATATTATTTTAAAAACCTTGATAAGCGATATACTTTTTGTTTTTATTTATAAATTTATTTCTATTTCAATGATGAAAGTTTATAAAAATCTTACCAATTAAATGTAAATGGTCCTCCTTTAAAAAATGTTTCTTTACGGCCATATGCACAGCAATTAATGTACCATTTTCAAGTGCATTTCGCTTGAGCAGACGACGATTTCCCCGCTGTGGGCTATAGAAAAAAACTTTCGGTTTTCTCCTCGAAGTCCCGGGGTCACGTGACCTCCAGTGTGCAGCATAGTCTCGCTCTTCGTTTTCGCTCTCTAGTTCTTATTCTAACTCTATGGGTTCGACTATACTGTTGTTTATGGGTGTAATTAATATTTTTTATTAAGGAAGATATTGGTTATCTCAATTCTCATTTAAGAATAGATATTACATTTTTATTTATAAATCACTTTTAAATCAATTATTAAAAGTAGTTGCACATTTCTAAATAAGTTAAAAATTACAAATGAATTTTGGTTAACTTTGTTACATTTTACAGAGAATGACAACAAAACTGGCCCAAAAAATGCAGTTCCCAGGCGCCTGGTCTCTGCTAGGGATTCGGATCCGATGGAGCCAGGATCATCTAACGATCCCCAAGTAGCAGAAGAGGTTGCAATTGATTCAGAGCCGGATGAAAATGGTGCAAGTGGCGATGAAGGGTTTGGAGTAGTTCCGGAAGGAAATGGTGAAAGAGGCGATGAAGAATTTAGACCGGAAGATAATGGTGTAAGATTCTCTAATGGGTTTGGAATGCTTGAAAATATTGAGTCTATCATTGACGAAGTTCGAGGCAGCCGTCAAGAAATTGACGACAACTTTGCACTAAGTGAACTCAGCCCTGCAGAGTTCGACGACCTCTATCGGCAATATCATGAACTCTATATGTACGCTTGCTTGATACTGTTGTGGATGCAAACCATGAACGAGGCACGAGGTTATTATTCTAGTCTGACTGAAGTAAGTTTAAGTAAAAAGTTATACCTAAAAAATTTTTTACTTTTTAATTGTGCTAAGGCATTAATATACCTTGGCTAATTATTATTTATTACTATAAATATAAAAAGAGGATTCAAGTCT
The DNA here is from genome assembly GCA_023701765.1 of Hylyphantes graminicola. NCBI lineage: Eukaryota > Metazoa > Arthropoda > Arachnida > Araneae > Linyphiidae > Hylyphantes > Hylyphantes graminicola. Next base: position 6,006,932 of record CM043122.1, read on the forward strand.
GCAGAAGGATTTATGTACAGTACATGATTCTATCATTAAAATCTTAAACGAATCTTAGTAAGAAATTCTTCAGTGACTTGAGCCTTATTTACATTTATCGATTCAAGAACTAACAAGTTTTATGTTGTTTCTTTTAGAATTGAGGAACTAAATAGGTCGAAGAACGAAAATAGGTCGGTGTACCCAGTGCAATTGTGTAAATCTTTATCTACTTTTTAACTGCAAGCATTTGTAAATTCTCATTTTTTATTGGTTATAAATAAATAAAAAAATGTTTAAATTTTTTTGTTTTTGATATTGAATCTTACACGAAGTTTACTTAATGCATTTTTCGGTATCGCTAGGTTAATATATAGCTTTTGTAACAAAAAAAATTTTAAGCATTATTTAATTTTACTAAAATAGTAATTATACTAAATGTTTCTCTGCAATAATCCCCAAAAGTAAGAGATAGATTCACAAAGTACATAAAACATTAATGGATTGCTTGGGTTTTTCTGAAGGTTTTGTTCACACTTTAGAAATAGATTCCGGTCCATCTGATTTTTTTAAAAAAAAATCCTGTTAATTTGAAGGGTGAAAAGTGAGGGAACAATACTTTTTTATTACATCCTGAATGGTTGCACTGAAAAGTATCTTTTCTTTTGGCATTTTTAAGAAATAAAACTACAATACTATGATTTTAAAAATTAATCGTATAACACTCTGTGGTGTTGACAGATTTCATAATTTAAAAACTTGATCTCTAGACGAGAACTACACCAATCCAGCTTTTGAAAACACTAACATAATTTTAAAATTGAAACTTCTATGTATGAGTTAGACATCCCAAGTTATTTGTAATTCATGTGTACCATTTAAAAGGAAAATGTGTGCTGCATACAAAAAAATACCTTCAATTAAATACCACAATAAAAAAGTTAGTGAGAAGCATTAGAATTAGCCTTTTTTTTTCACTTAAAAATTATTATAATTAACAAGTTATACTTACTTATAATTAACAAAATATGACAAATCCATTCACATCAGTTTGCCATACACTTTTAAACACGAGCAAATAGAAAAAGTATTTTATTCAAACAGTTAATGAGTCATAGCAAAGTTAAGGAATGGTGGGATGCTCAAAGAGAGAAAGCATGGGAACTTAGAGGAAAATATCTTTGACCATAGTCTACAAAAAAATCAGTTCCAAAAAAGTTTTCTCCAACAAAAAAAACCTATTTTGACTAGACTGTATAAGGTTTCAAAGGTCTTGCAAAAACTTTTTTCAGCAGTAAGTTTATCAGATATTTTTCATTTAAAAACATTACAGTGTACTGTTATATAATTACCACTAACTGATGGAGTTAGTTTGTTTCATAGTATAAAAAAAGTATTAGTTACTTCTCAAATTCTACTATAAATTAACGTGTCCCTCAGCAAATATTTTAAAAATAAATACTTGCAAATAATGCATATAAATATATCATTTTTCGAAAAATATGTTTAGATAAAGAATATATTGTAGGATTTTGCTCGAGAGTGAAGAGGTTTGCGAATTGAAACCGAACATTTATTTAATGATATATAACCCGATCATTGTAATTTTGATTTTTCAATATTTGAATGAAGACACTTTAAATAAACAGCAAAAAAAAATGCATTAAATGTAATTACAAGTGTAACACCCGACAGTATCATTTTGATTTTAACAAAAGCTAATTGAATAAATATAGTTTCTCAGGTTTTACTAATATTTTGTAGTTACACTAAGATGGTTTTGAAGATAATAAAAAAAGTCCACATTGTAACAAGGATGTGTATATAATTTGCTTTTATTTAAGAAATAGGGCAAGGTATAACTGGCTTACAACATTTAGCCAAGCTTAGAGAATGAAACACATTATTCTAAAAATATGGGTTTATACAATACATACTCTCATTTAACAAGCTAATGTAATTTTATACATAACAATAAAAAAGTTATACAAAGAGGAATGTTATTAAAAAATGTTTATTTAATATATCCTACATATAAATTTTGTTCTGTTCTATATATATTGAAATATCAATAAATTTTCCTTTCAGCACACTTATTTTACAAATATTTCATACAATTAAGTATTTAGACATAATAGCAGTGTGTTTACATGCCGGCTTCTACCGTAGTATGATCTCTCCCTTTTTGAGAAATTTTAATGGGCGAAGAAGGTTGGAAAAGAAGGGTTCTGCGATACCCTTCTACCTACATTGGTTCCAGATTTATACATTAGTAATTTACATGGTCAAAGAGGGAAAAGTACTTTTTCTTATTTCAGCCTTCTTCCCCCAAACTTTACTCTAGTATAGGATATTTATATACTTACATGTGAGCGCAGCTAATGTATATATATATAAATTTTAGCTTCCAAGTTTTTTAACTAAGATTAAACAAATTATTTCGTTGCTAATATATTCAAATGTATTTCTTGTTAGTTATGCTAATTTTTAGCGAATATGAAACGATTCATAAGAATTATCACACACAAAACATTTGAGCAGCACTTGGAAAATCAGATTTGAAACAGTGGAATGTTATATACTTAATTACATAATATATCCATAACCACAATGATAAAGTGTTTAGCCAAATGCATACTGATTAGTTAGCCCACTTTATGATGTAACAAAAACATCAAGACATATGCCACAAAAAGCTACAAAGTTTTAGCTTTGTATTAAAAATAACAAAATAGTAAAACTGAATACAAGTTTTTAATGAAAAACTTTTGTTGAAGAAAAGTGGCTCACAGATTGAAAAGTAAAAAAAAATACTTTGTCAGTTTAACTATCAAATTTTCAGTAACTTTTATAATATTGCAAACTGTCTGTTACAAACCACTTTACTTTTTTTCAATTGGAAGACTTAGGTTTTTGAAGGCTGTTTAACCGACTTCTTGACAGATGGAATCTTTGATGATTCGGATACAGGCTTCAGACTCTTTGTGTAGCTGGGTGCATTTGATGCAATCCCATTTCCAGCAATAGTTTGTTTATGTTTCTTTTTATATTCATCGATTCCATCCTGAGAAAGGTCACTTGGCACTCGACTTGATGACTGACTCTGACTACCTTGTCGGCTGGTAGGTCTGCTAGATGTTTTGTAACCTCCACCTAAAATATAAAATTCATAACTAATAATAAATAATTACCTTGCATGGTTCTAAAAATTTTAAAATGAAGAAATAGTGTAAAATGTTTCTTTTTTTTTTTTAATTTCAAGGTAATCAACAAAGTAGCATGCTGGAAAAATGTAGAATGTTGACATGATAAAAACTTAATAACCATATATACTTAGACAAAAATAAAAATTGATATGCCAGCAACAACATTGTAGACAAAAGGGCTGAGATTGCAATAGCAGCAATTATCATAATGACTGTGCAGGCTACAAGTAGATTTTAATGACAAAATAGTGTTATTGTAGGGAAAATTATTCTCCAACAATTAACACTCTCCCTTTAATTTGTATCTTTATGGCAAGAAACCATAATCACTTCTCTCAAATTGTACGAATATTATATGACCACTCCATAGGTATCAAAAACTTTTTTAAAAAAATACGTACTTCTAGAACTTAGTCTAGATGATGGTGGTGTCACTCTTGTTTGACCAGATTTGTTGAAACTGTCAGTTTCACTGAAACTTGGTCCACTAACATCACTGCTGTTTTCAACTGATGAACAACTTTTCCGCATAGGTGTACTTCTCTCACTTTTTTCACGAATCTTAAATTAGGAAGAAGAAAGTTAAGTCAGTGAAATCTTTACTGTACTTCCTTGCTTCAATTAAACCAGTTAACTCCTGATAATCCACTGAATTGGGTAGCACAGATCCAGGGATAATCCACAAGACAATAGAAATAATTACAATAATTGCCCTTAAGTGGAGCTTTTATTTAAGTGAAGTAAATTTATATAAGAGAAGAATTAATAAGCGTAACAGTAAAGAAATTAGGTTTTACAAATTTACAATAACGTTTATTTACAATCTCGACTAGCTTATTTATTACAAGCGGCACTTTTTGATAAAAATGTGCATATTATGTGTGAAGTAAATGGGATCAAGAGTTGAATAAGTGTAAGGAGAGGAATGGAAGTCATTAGTGATTGATACTATTTCCTTTCACATAGTTTGTGAAGCGTATTATGATTTCGGGTAGAATAAAGACTTTTGACAATTAAGCGAGAATTGTAAAGGTATTTAAGATAATTTTACCTGGCATGCAATTTTTCAACAAAACAGTAGAGTTTCTATTTCTTGTGATTCATAAAATATCTTTGAAAATAGGAGATGGGAATCGGTATTGGATGGGCAGCTGATAGTCCGCAATGTGGTTAATTAATTAATTTGCTATCATATAATCAGGAGTTTACTGTATGTATAAATAGTAAAAACTAAGAGCAGCTGCTTCATCAAAACAGCTAGATGCAGTTAAATGAACAAATGGAGCATTCCAAGGAAAGTGGTCCTGAAGTGCCAAAAAATTAAAGTGCAAATAAAAATCTGAAAAAATTGTCACATGTAGTTAAAGGTTTATATTTCAAATAAATCATACTGATTTTCGAATCTGAATTCAATTTTAGTGTGAAAAAATGCAATAAACTAGACCGATTTAGAAATAGATCTTTCAAGTGAAATAATTGCCAGATGTATGATAAACGTTTAAGGGCTAAAAAACATGTAAAATGAATTTTTTTACGCATATTGTTGCAAATGCATCTTTTCTGAGTATCTTAGGCAGATATTTTGTGCATTGCTTTTTTTTAAAAAAATTACTCGGTAAAATATGAATTACTTGATGCTCAATGTAACACACGGAACGAAAACCTATAACTTTTTATATAAAAACTGTGAAAAAAGCTTAACAAAGCTTATTTTATTAATTATAAGCTAGTTACACATGGGGAACATATAGAAAAAATTTCAAAATGTTTTTTTAAAAATTAAGCAAGAATTTGGCAATTTATTTCTTGAAACGCACGGAACGATTTTGGCAATGATGAAGGAAACGGGAGTGGGAGCTAGTTGACGTGTAGTATAAAAAACGAGATTTATCCTGAGAAATTTATTTATTGAAATGCGTGCTTATGGAAACATGCATGTATTTATTTATAAAACACCATAAAACAAAAAAAATCCTTTACAAAAAAAATCCTTTACTAAAAAAAATTAAAAACAATTGCAAAACTAAAAACGTTATCATTTACGCTATGGAAGTTTCAGCCACCTGCTCTGGCAGATGTACACATTTGAGGATGCATTGGATGTTTACATTTTAGATCATTAGTAGTTGAAATATAGAGTGCTTCAGACGTTATTTTGTTTTTCCTTGTGACCATTTGTCTTTAGAAAAGTTATGTGTTGCAAAATCATTATTTCAAATTAAGCATTTTATTTGATATTAACAGTTATGTTTTACAAAAAATTTTTTTTAAAAGTGAATTGTTTTATTTTTAACACAACTCATTTTACATTTTTATAAAAAAAGAAAAAAAAAACATTTGAATGCAATTATTTCGCAACGTCTCCCAGGAAAGACATTGTCGACGGAGTTGGTGGCAATGCCAAATCTCTCGTGCGGAGAGAAGTTATGAGTAAAAGAACAAATCCGACCATCGTCCAGCATTCAAAGGATTTGGCGGATATTGTCAGAAACTTAATTCCGAATACCAAAGTCCTTCATATTTGACAATCGGATATAACATCCAAAATAACGGATATTAACCCTTGAGTTACTTTGTTTTCGGTACCAGGAATACGAAAAATTCACCATGTTAAATGTGACTCTGGCAGTCACATTGAACAGGGTGCACGAATATCAGGGTCAAAGGAGGAGCCAATCAGAGTAGGCGAAATTTCGGCGCCAGCTGCGTTGTTTACCCAGTTTCCTTCGTGCAGTACATTTTTTTGCTGCAAACTTAAGGTCGGTTTTAGTGTAGTTGAAAATTTAAGAATAATATTTAAAATTAGCAATTGAACTTTTATATTTTTATAAAAAATTAAATATCAAAAAATGTGCTTTACCAAAGTTAAATAATAAATAATTGTGTATTTAAATATGTCACTAAACTCCTATATTTATTTATTTGCTAACCAAAGTGTTTATCATTAAAAATATTAGGATTTTAAAAACTGAACTGCAAATCAATTCGCACGCTGTAACACACGGAACGTTGAGTGCAACACACGGGACGGCGCTATTTATTTTATTGTAGTCTGACTATTTGTAACTCAGATTTCCAACGCCACTTTTTTTAAAGCTTGTTTACTTAGCTTGCTATTGATATTTTTTATTTTCATGAGTATTTGCATAATTCGCAGAATTATGCAAATAATAGAAGAAGAAAAGAAAATAACCCTGTTAAATGGAAACACACGTGACGCGAAATGAAAAAATTATATCTGCGTAACTTTTTAGTTTAAAAAGATTCCGATTAGCTTAATAAGATCATTAAACATCTGAGAAAAGATATAAGTTGTCATCTTATTTGTTTTATACTGCTTTCATACCAAAAATGTAACAAATATACTGAAAATGTGGTCCGAATGTAACACACGGAACGCTGGAATGCTCCAAATATATCTTTTTATTAAAAAACCCTTAATGAAGTTTGTTAATAAAACTTATCAAAATTGCGAATCAAAGATGACATAGAAAATCAAGTTTTACGCAAGAATTTTGGGAAATCTTAAACAATTAATTATTATGATTTCTAAAATTTTTAGTCTTCAAATATTCAGGATAAATAAGCTATTGTTGCACAATAATTTTAGTAAGCTTTTAGTGACTCAATTTTTATTGTTCTACTGAAAATAACTATTGTAAAAATAAGAATAAAAAATTTATGTGTTAAATGCTGATTCTCTTTTTACACAGAACTTTTACAGCTATTAACAAGCATATGCTTTGAAAATGCTATTTTAGAATAATATTCCAATTTAAAGAAAGCGATATAAAGGTTGAAGGGAATCGGTTACAGAGTAAACAAATCTGGTAAGGTTAGTTTGAATTATCATCGCACTAGAGCTACAGGAGGGTTATTGGCATCAAATGTCGCAATTTAGAACCATTAAACAAATCTGGTAATCTGCACAAAGAATTTTGACTCTATGAAAACAAACAATTTTAGCACATAGAATGTGACAAACAGCAAAATGTAGGGGAAAATAAAGCAAAGAACAAAAATTTCTATTTGTTAAAAATATATTTAAGCAGAAAATATCAACAATGAATACCATTGCCGGCAGTGAAAGTAATACAACATTGTATATAAAAGACAAGTCAATTGGGTTGCTTCGGGTGATGTAGTTGCATCCAGCATTCATTCCTACACTTCCTTCGGTCGGTGCTCCAATTTGTGCTGCTTTCACAAGACATTGATTTACCAAAATCAAGGCTCAAGAAAGAATTCATTTACATTCAGCATTTATGTTGCGACTCAAACCCGAAAATGCCCATACCACACACACACTAAATACATATAAAGCATACCCACAAGAATACAGTACTGTCACAACCTGCAACAAATGAGCTCTCCATTGAACTCTGTATGAATTCATTTCCATTGAACTCCTTGCTAGAGGATAGAAACCGCACTGTACGCGGATAAGTGAATAGTAATTACAGCCTCAGGTACAGAAAGTAGTCAAAACTGCGACACACAAAGCAGAACAAGGGGCGATCAATTTAGAATTTTTCAAAATTGAATAACCAAATTCGATTTGGCAACAAAAATTGCTATTTTAATCAAATTTTTGTTTTGGACAGGCCAATGTTCAAAGTTTTGTTACCATATGATTTTCAGAGGTTTACAACTGAGATCCATGAATTGCAAATGCATAACATAAGGATTTGTCAATTTTTAATAACTTAGTATTTCGTTTATTTAAAAGGAAATTACATTATAATTTTTGTGTTATCGTGATACTGTAATCGAAATTTGAGTGATTTTTGATTAACAGTTTTCTAAAAATTAACAATTTAACCTATTTTTGAAGTTTCTACCTACAAAATTTTGAGAATTTTTCATTTACATATTGTCTTGACTTTGCTATTTTCTGATTCTAGCCTTTGATCATTCTTAAGATTTTGATGCAAGAATTTCATTCCATTATAATATAATTGACAATTTTAAGATTTTTGATTTTCTGCGATTTTTGTTTGCCGGAGATTTACGATTAACCAATTAAAAATATCAATTATGATTATTATATTATTATAGATGTACAATGAATAAGGAAAGTTTGTCAATTTTTGAATACATCGTGTCTATGATACAAAATTAAAATAATTTTAATAAGTCCCATGAAATATTATTTAGTAATTGTTTTTTCAATCAAGTTTTTCCCAGTACGGTAAATAGCGGCTTTTACGGGGAGCAGTAAAAAGCATGCCAGAAACACCAATACTATAATATAGTGAGAAATTATGTCATACAATTATGAAGTAAAAAAATTATTAATTCTAGAGAAAAGTAAGAAATCACAAGCTACTTGGATGTGCATATCGATAAAATTCAATTACCCAACAGTAGACAGGAATTCTTGATCCTAATTCCAAATTGACAGGCCTGTAGAACATAGGCCTTAAATCTCTCACTGGTATGCATCTCATTAATATAAAGGATGCTGAAACATAAATGTTGTCATGGAACTCAAGTGTAAAAACTTTACATGCCTTTCTTTTGCAGTAAAGAAGCACCAAAATGTGTTGTTTTTTTACTATTTAATAATAAATAGCTAAAACAATTGAAAGGGATTCAAACAAAATTCCACACACCTAAAAATTACCCAAAATTAAAAATTTTAAAATTTCATTTCTTCAAAATTGAATACTGCACAGATAACTGCAGACAAACTTAGGATAATTGAATCAAAAAAGTTTATAATAATTGAAAACAAAACAGAAGAATACAAGTATTGAACAAAACGCCAATGGAATAAAAATATGTAATAACAAAAGGAAACTAGCGCAAAACAAAAAAAAAAGGCAAACAAGAAAAAGCAATGGAAGTGAAACAATGAAACTAAAAGCATAAAACAAACAGATAAAGGTTAGGTATTGAATCGAATAAATATTGAGTTATGTATTAAGTATTTTGAATATTGCCTCTGAAGGGCGTTGAATTATGGAAAGTCTACGAACAAAATTCTCCGATAAAATATTTTAAAACTATTCGAAAAACATTTTAGACTGATAGTAAATACGATCTACTAAAAATTATTCTGGTTAAACAATTATTAAAGATCTTATAAATTTAATAACATAATGCATTGCTTTAAAATATGTTTTTAACAAGTTGGGACCCAGATTTGTTTTAAATAAATATTTTAGTACTCTATCAGTCAGTAAAACTTGTGATCATACTTAATTGATGTACACATACTTCAAAGTGCATTTTAATTGGCAATTACATCCATTGATAAAATCCATTTAAAATCATGTACATACTATTTTTTTAAGAATAATTGGGGAAGCAGTTCTTGGTGTCAGTGATTGTCACAATTGTTCCTTTTAAATCTATACAAAACTGCATGTTTAAATACATCGTGCATATATTTTATATGACAGGTGATTGTATTTCGTATAGTTTCTTTGGCCTAACAATCAACAATAAGAATAATCAAATATTGGTTATTTTTATACTGGTTTTATTGGTAGTTTAGCAAAAATTAAAATAAAATGGAAAAAAATAACAAAAAAGGTCAAGGCACAGCAACAAAATATATACATAAATAAAAATTTATCAACAGTGTTCCGATTTCCACCATATGCACTCATTTATATTCTATAAAGATTGATATTTTATTTCAAACCTTAGTTATTGGACCAGCTGTTGGTAAGGAGTATGGTGCTCCACCTTGAGATGAAACTGAAGAATTAGGACTGGGCTTCGGTTTGAAGGGAGTCATAGATTGGCTAACTCCATCAGCCAATATAAAATTTTCTCTCAACTCAAGATTGGTTCTTCCTTTTGCTGCACAATAGTAAACATTTACATGCAGGGTATAACATATTGAGGACACATGCCATTAAATAATTTACCAAGTTAAAACGTTTACTGTGATTAGTATATCAGATAATAGAAAATCAAATGTATAGGTTATTTAAGCATGTGTGAAGTATTAGAGAAAATTCAGCATATGGAGGAATCTCACTGTTAAAAGCTTGGCAGGACAAAAAGAAAAGAGGAAAAGCAGGTAAAATGACCGTGAGAGAAACTAATTTTTATTCTACTGATACTTTTTTAGAGTTTTGAGCAAGAAGTTTTGTTAGTTTTAATGCTTCTTCCCTGCAGCCTATGAAAGCAGAAAGAAATGAGGATTTAGTAAAAAAGAATAAGTGTACATTATTTACAAATATAATTTTTTAAATCTAAATTATACTTAATTATTAGTAACAATTTGTAAAATTCAGAAAAATCAGGATGGAAAAATACCATAGGAATACATGTATATATTAAAAAAAAAACACTTTATAAGAGAATGGCAAAAACATTCAATATAAAACGTTAAACAGAGCAATTAAATTTGTACATATTTAACTACATCATATCGTCAGTCAAATTACAAAAACCCTGAATGTGCAAAACGAGATACTGATAAGCCCACCATTTTCAAAAGCCACCAATTCCTTGCACATTCATGGTTTTGTCATTTGACAGATGATATTATAATGCATTAAGAAATCAACTGTTAAAGTGTACTTTGGTTGAATTCAGATAAATTTTGCTTAGTTTGATAGAAGGTATTTTTTCCAGGCCCAGTATTCTTGTATTTTCAAATTTCATTGAAAGTGATATAATTTAAAACTATAAGATATTCAAATAAGAAATTTAAAATTAAAAAAAAAATATTTAAATATCATCATACCTCATATATGCTAATGATAATAAAATTCATGAATAATATAATGGTATCATTGTTTTAACAACAATCATTTGATAATATAAAACCTTAATTTGGAAAAAAATTAAGTTGACAATAGATAAGAATAAATATAAGTACAAATATGATACTTTTTTGGTCTACTTTTCTAAAAAGATAGTTTTTAATTTACCAAGATTTGGAACTGTCTAGAGTATTTATTGCTCTTGAAACACCTTTTACCCAATAAATAGATTCTATAATTGATTATTGAATAATAAATGGTGTCTTTCAAAAAGTTTTAGTAAACAATTTGTTTTAAAGAAAAGTAAACACAATACCTGAAGTGTTGAATAAATTAGAGAATTTTTGTATTGACAAGATACAACTAAATTGCCCAAAAGCTTATAATAAGTGTAGATTAGACCTTGCATGAATATACTAACCTAATATAATCACTATAAAATGAGCATTGTTCTATAAATACATTTTTATTTGATTTTAAAAAACTTAACTTTAGCCTTAATAAAGTTTCGTAAAATATATAAATTGACATCAAATATGTGAAATTTACTATACCTCTACAAGGATCATTTTTCACTAAGAATTCATCAAGAGCAACCCAACCTCCACCTACTCGAACCATAACAGTACTTCTTAATATTCTAACAAGTCTTAATTTCTCTGAATCGCCAAACTAAAAAAAGATTAATTTTTATTAACACACCGATGCCATGCAATTAAGTACCTGTAAAAATAATTTTTTCAAAATTTTTATTTTATTTTTCCAAAAATAAAAATGGGACGTTGAAAGCAACAGAATCCTAGCTTAACTTTTTTTAAATATTTAAATTTAATCATGGAAAAAAATAACAGATATTGGGATAACAAAATTGCCAATTAGTGTTTGCGGTTAGTTGCAAAAATAAACCTAACAAAATAAATATTAACACTCTCTGACGCTATTGGCTTTCTTACGTTCGAGTCTAATTGTAAAACTAAAGAATCACAAGACTAAATTTAAGGAAAAATATTGGGTGATACAATACAGTAAACTCCAGATTATCCTTTGCACACTCTTTAAAATTCAACACTATCTCAGTACTATTAACTTGATACATCAAGTGTAAATTTTTTGTCATCATCATTTGACATTTTTGTCAAAAAGCACAGCTTGTAAAATAAGAAAGTCACAATTGCAATTGAACATTCTGAGGAGCAGGATGATGCCTCCCTTTGCAACAAAATGCTTCTAAAAAAAACTTTCAATCACAAATTAAAGTGAGAAATTTCAAAACTTAAAAACAATAACCTTTTTTAGAATTTTTTATATTTCTTAACTGTAATGCTTGCTTAGCGCACCAGACTTTCTCCTCGTATATACTTGTAATATTACTTTACTTAAATACGCCAGTAAAAGGCAATTTTGTGGAGATATTCTCTACTTTTGCAGATTATCAGTGAATTTCGCTTATCTGGGGATGGTGCCCACCTAATTGGGCAGATAATCGGAAGTTTTTTGTATTTCTCCTTTGTATTCATTTTTCACACTTTTAAAACCTCAAAAATAAAGGATATTAATTTAAAAATCATTTTTAGACATATGTCTAAAAACGATTGTAGGGTTCCATGGCAAAAACCATGGCATGAAATAGCTGAAAATACATTTTTTATATGAATAAATATTTGAATTCCAGCATTGCCGGACTAAAACAGAGAGTTGGCATGCCTGTATTTCTCTCAGAGATAAAAGATTAAAAATCCAGTATTGCCCAGGTATATCCAAGAGTTGGCAGGTCTGTAATGGTGATCAGAATTTGCATATATATTAACATTGTAGGTTGATATACATTCAATAAGAAAAAACACTCACTCTGTATTTGCCCTCCCCAACTTGATATACTTTGAATCTATGCACACATGTACATTTAGCAACTTGACGCTGCACTTCATCTTGAATTTTTTCAGCTTCCGTTAATGGAGCATTCTAAAAATCATAAGGATTTATATAGCTAACAACTTATTATATATTATTAAAACATATGGTTAATCTAAATAGCAAAAATTAAAGATGAAACGGGCTATTATTAAGAGGGGGGCGATACATGTAACTGCCTGAATGTTGACGGTGTTTCAGAGGCTTATTTAAAAGAGAAGGAATAAATGAATAGTTTGAAATTCATTGTACAAAAATTGGCAAGACTCAGAACAAAAGAAGTTTGATTTTTAGCGGTTTTTTAAATGGTGTTTAGGTTAAAAAAACAGTAATTTTTAAACAAATTTTGGCATTTTTAAGGTTCAACTAGAAACTAGTACTCAGGGTTCTTAGAACTCTGGGTTACCCAAATTCCAGTCCCTTTCAAGGCTTTTGAAGGCCTTTCTAATGATTTTACAGGCCACCATGTTAAACAGCAAGATGAAACTTTGATAACTCAAAATCAACTTACTTTAAAAGTTATTGAAGATTAACTGGTTTAATTAAAATTCAAATGTAAAATTACTGTTAAGTTACAGAACTAGATACTGAGTTAAATGATTTTACTAGTAACCACATTGCCTTAACCCAGATAAGAAAGATCAAACAAATTTCTGAAATTATACCATAATATGTGGAAATAAAATAATGAATAATGTAAATACGTAGACAAAATAGAATGAACTGGTTCTAATAACTTAAATATATAAAATGATCAAACTAGTACCCAAATGTAAAAAAATTACGCCTTTTTTTTTAATCATAATAAAAAATGGAAATTCAAGGAATTTCCAGGTTGTCTGTGAATTCCCCAGGCTATTAAAGACCTTGAAACAAAAAAAATTACAAGATTTCCAGGCCATGTGCGAACCCAGATAATATAATAGCTATATTAAATACATTTACCAAGTTTCATAAGAAACTTGTTGAAAACTTTTTGAGTTACCTAGTAAACTAATTTAAAAATGTAGTTTTGAGATAAAAGTGCTCCAAGTTTCGACAGAGAACTCAAGCATAAATCGATTTTTACATGTATCGCCTCCTTGATTGCATATAAAACATAACTGTACCATACCTCTCGTTCAGGACGTAGAGTTTCAATATATTCTTTTGAATCAACAAATCCATCGCCATTTCTGTCAAAAATATCAGCAACTCTTTCCATCTCTAAGTGACTGGTTGCAAATTCTGTTAAGAAGATATTCTTAAGTATATTTTCATTAACACTGACAACAAACTACTATTTATAAACATAGTTACTATTTATAACAATAGTTCAGTTAATATTTAAGCAAGCATTACTTGATCTAAGAATTCCGTCAATAAATTCTTGCTTCGTAACTTTTCCAACATTGTTTGTGTCTATCTTTTTAAATTGATCAATGATGCGAGATTTCTTATTATTCAACCAAGAAAGATACTAAAACAAAAAAAAAAGTGATAAATGAAAATTCATTCAATAAATCAACAATTTTGCTTCCATATAATTTATTATACTTCTATTAAATTAATTACTTACTCTTCTTCGCCAATCATTGAAATCAAAATGCTTTATTCTATCCAGCTGAAATTAGGACAAGTGCAAAATTGATTATTTGTACACAAGTTATAAATGATATAATACAGGGGCTAATAAAGGTAAATAGGCTACTTAATTTTACAAATGTTTATAAAATAAAGCAAATGATACAAGCAGAAAGTTAGGTGTTTATTGTTTTAACACACAACAAGGACACTACTTTACCTTGTTACAGTAGTATCCAGAGAGTCCCCTACTGTAAGCAAAAGCTAAACTCTGATGTTACGAAAGCTAAACAAAATTAAATGATAAAATAGATACTAAAGTATCTTTGGCCATGTAATACCATCAAACTAGCAATGCATAATTACTAATTTCTTTTGGTGAAAAACATTGATCAGTGAAGCATGACTGTTGTCAAAGTAAACCTGGTGTTACTCTGTGTAGCAGCAGAATTTTGTAATTGAAACATTTATTAAAAACTGTTCCATCAAACTGTGTCATAAGAAGTTTTCGGGAAAACTATGCTACGAGTGATATGTTATCTACCTCTCCTGCAAAAAGTGTAATACCGAAACTCGTTGTAGAGCCTCTCGAGAGTCTTATTCAACCAGAAAGTGTGTAGGTGGTGCACAAATTTCAAGGTGGAGGATTATTGGACCAATTTCCTTCCAACACAAACTGTCAATGCAAATCAATACATCAACACAATTTTCAACCCCTTCGTTGATCAATTGTCATATGAAGAAAAGGAGGTTAGTTGCTTTCAACAGGATGGTGCAAAGGCATTAACCTATCATGTTTCATTAACATGATCCACAAGATTGTTGGACCCAAAATGACTGCTAGCTGCAACAGCCAAAACATAGAGCCTGCATGCCCTAATGGATGATTTTTATCTTTGGAGATCCATCAAATGTTTCGCGTATCACAACAACTCCCAGAATTTAGATGTGCTCAGTAATAACATCACTGCTATTCCAATCTGAGCTTCAGAGTGCACACCAACATATGCGTTTTTTTTTTTTTTTTTAAATTTAAATCTTGGTTCAAAAAGTTACAAGCTGTACATGGCACACCGCTAAAGCTCTCTATGGAAGCTAGGAAGCTCTCTTTAAAATAGACAGTCGGAAGCATTTCAACCAACCATCTACTTTGAGGACCTTTTTTAAATTGCCACCTTGCATAAACATCAAAGAGTAATTTTTATATATTATAAAAAAATCAGAAATATTGTACCTCATGCAAGTAATTTCGTCGATCTTGTAGTCGCCTTTGCCGCTCCATGGCCAGTAGCCACACAGTTCGCCATTTTTCTAAAAGTAATCTAGCTCTAGGATGTTTTATATCAGATTCACTTGGTGGTCGCCTAAAATAAAATAAAAATGCATAGATAAAAAGTACTTTTTGGCCCAAGTCAAAGCAAAACATTATAATGTAGGGAATATTTAGAAACAACAATAGATAAGGGTCATAACCTTCAAGTAGATTCAATATTTATAACTTTTTTAGAATTTTGCTAGTAAATTTCTGTCTTATTAAACATGATATATACAAAGAAACACAATGGAAAATAAGTATTTGTAGTAAAGAAAAAAATAGGTATCTTACATTGGAGTAGAAGTTTTTAGAGGAACAGGAGTTACAGAGCGTGGCACTTTTTCTTTGGACTTTTCTTTTGTTTGAGATGACACTGTTCCTTTATTCTGCTGCCTTTTTGAAGAAAAGGCTTTTGATACTTTATCAACATCACCTTGGCGTTTTGACATGTCAGACATAAAGATCTATGGAAATAAACCATATTATTAGAAAGAGTAAAAATACTATTCTTATTATAAAATACTTAAGAAAACATAAGTC
Source organism: Hylyphantes graminicola (assembly GCA_023701765.1). NCBI lineage: Eukaryota > Metazoa > Arthropoda > Arachnida > Araneae > Linyphiidae > Hylyphantes > Hylyphantes graminicola. The sequence continues at coordinate 6,023,173 of CM043122.1, forward strand.
AAAGTAAAACATAAATTTTCTAGTATATAAACCTGGTGTTCTTTAATTAGATTGTCCAATATGTTCAAGTCATCTGGTAAAGGCTCCGCTTCAAGTGCAGTCAATGATGATTCAGCCTTATTTAACCAAGCGAGAAGTTCTTCTAACAGATCATTTATGTCCTTCAAAGACAATAAATGATCACGCAATCTTTCATTTCTCTGTTTGGCCCAAGTTGATACCTTCAGAAAAACAAATGATAAATTATAAACATATATAAAATAATGGAAACTTAAGAGTATTTCCCCACATTTCACAAACTCTTGCTAATGTGCAAAGGCCTGACTAAACCAATACAGTAGAGCACGAAATACGGACTGGATGTTTTTTGGATCAGATTTTTCAACCATTGCAATTCCCTACATTTTAATAAGGATGTTTTCACTAATTGATATTTTTCCAAAACACTTGACATTGTAAAATTGTATTTATGTTAAAAATTGTCGAACCTAAGGCACCAGCCAAAGATAAAGAAAAAAAGACAAATATTTTATATAGTCACACCTCTAAGGCACTCAGAACAATATTCTTAAAATCACATTAAAAAAATTCTCAAAAAAAAAATCACTCGACTAGCATAAAGAACCATCTAATCTTTTGAATCCATTTTGGAACTAGGACAAGATCGCTGTACTTTGTATTGGTTAATAAAACTTAATTCTTAAACACCAATTGAGGAAATGCCGCTTATTTAGATAATTATAAAAGTTTTATACAATAAAGTCTAAAAATAAGTATTACCTCATCCCATCTTGACTGTAGTATGGTAATCCAATGACGAATAACTGATAAACCATCTGGATGACACTTTTTAATTATATCGTGGGCTAATTCTAAGGTATTATTTTTCAAGTTTTCTTTATCTTCCATTTCTTTCATGAAATTTTCATGCTCAGCAATTAGATTTCTTGTGGATTCCTCATCTTCAGGAAGAGATCCAAAAAAGCGTAATTTCATTTCTGCATCAGACAGCCATTCCAGTAATATATGGACCATTTTATATAACTTTTCTGCCTAAAGGGGAAAAAATTAGAAAAGTTTAACAATATAAAAAACATCTGCATGGCATATTTAATTTAAACAATATATATAATAATTTAGCATTGATTAAATCCACAGCCAAGCTTATATTGATCTTTTAAAAATACATTACTTTTATATATTTTAGGGAATTATCAAAAAGCCCTGCATTTATGAACCAAATTTAGGTAGTTTTTGTTAATGAAACAAAACCAATTAAAAATTGATTATCACAATACCTTTTTTGATACATCATTAGATTCTTTTCTAAAAAAATCAAGACTGTCCTATTTTATGTTTATTGAGTGGTTTCTTTTACGAGTAAACTTTTCATATATATTTTTTTTAAAGTAACTAAGGGAACTCGGAATCAAAATTGATGGCTATTTTTAGCCTACTCTTCTTTTTTTAATTTAAAATGATTAATGGAACAAATGAAAAAGTAGGTATTGACGTGCGGTTGATGACCGTCTGTCTGTCCGTACTACGCTTCCAAAATTGGTTCTATCCATCCAAACTTTTTATTAATTGTTTACTAAGAAAGCTGCAATTCATATTTTTGCATTTTTGCTTAGAATTTTACTTAGTTTTAATTTATGTTTATTTTTTTAATGCAGTTTGGAATAGCTTCATGTTTTTGTTATTAATAAATGTTTAATTATTCTTTAAATACAAGTAAATCGAGCAGACAATAAATAATATTAAGTTGATTTGCGAAAGAATATTAAGGGAAATAGTTGATTTTGGCTTTTAGAAGTTTAAATTATAGCTGGATGCCGTGTTTAGCAATTCTTTTCTAATGGATATGAATCTTGTGTAGAAATGGTTATTGATGGTCTTTACTATTAGGAACCCATTTTTTTTCTCGATAAGAATTTCAGTAACGTAGACGTATTTACGTAACAGGAAAATAAACTTTTTTTGAAGTTCTTTAAGAACTTCTTGTTCATGTTATACAAGATTTATTATTGATTTTTATTAAAAGATAATTTTTCCTAGGTATCTATAGATGATAATGACAATAAACTGTATGGTAAAATAAAATCCTGACCATAAAGTTATTTAAAAATAAAGAATACAAGCAAAAATTTGTTTAAAAAATAAAACTTATGACTTAGCTCTTTTGGCACAAATAAATAAAGAAATTAAGCAACTTTACATCGCTGCAAGATTGTTAAAAAAAAAAAAACAACATCATAAAAATAACATGTAATTAGTTAATGCCCCAAACTTAAAGTTATTTCGAAACATCTGTTTGTTTTAGTTTGACTCCATTTCAGATTAATTTTTTATTATACTTTAAGCAAAGGGTGCACAAAGGAGAATCCCCCCCCCCCCCATGTTTTAGAATTGTGCAGCAACAAAATAAAATGCTGTTCATTGTCTTGATTACAACATCTCACTTTGTAATTTCCAGTGCTTTTTCCTTTAAAATTAAGAAACCTTGTTTTGATATTCAAAAGACTATGCTCAATTTTTTTTATTATAAAATATCCCACTGCTTTTTATACTTTAAAATATATATCAATATTACATTCAACTTAACCTTATTATAAAAATTATAGCTGTAACTGTCTCGGGTAAAACTAGTGCTTTGTTCCAAAAATATGCAAACATTTATTTAATTTCTTACAAATTAAAGTTTTTGCAATGAAAAACAGAGATACATAAACTGGTACTTTATTAATATTTATTATATCATAAAAATATTTTTAAATATTGTATTTATTTCTTAAAAGTAATCCTAAATATGGATTAATGTTATATTTTTATTGAAAAATACATTATTTTAAGTAACTTAAATCATTCCTTTCTGTCAGAAAGTTTTCAAGTGTACTAAAAATACACATTTATTCTAGGAAAAGTATTAAATTTGTTTAAAATTTAATAAAAAATATATATTTATCAAAAAAATTTTACCAGTTGTAGGGCATGAGACAAGTCTGACTTTTTCTTTGCACTCAAGTTATTAATAGTTTTCCATTTTTCATTGAGTTCTTCAATTTGGGAAGTTAAATTTTCCACATCCGAAGGACTCGCTTGCTTTTTTAGTTCTTCAGCAGTTTTAGAAACTGAATCTAGACTCAATCCTCTATTTTTCAACTCTTCATCAAAACCCTGCACAAAATAAGTTTTAGATATAAATTCATAAATAAAGTTAAATTTAATAAAACTAAGAAATTGCAAACACAATAAATTTACTAACTTTGTGTTGCTCTATTAATGATGTTACAGTGTCCAAATCTCCATGATATGGCTTCATTTCACTTAGGGTTTTTATTGATTTATCAAACCAATCCATCAGAGCCAAAACAGCTTCCTTAAACTGTCCAGAATATAGAAGAGCTTCTTCTAAACTACGCTGCCTAAAAGTATTAATTTAGTTATGCATTCATTCATGCCAAAACAATGAAAATGTCCAAACATTATAAACTTAGTATTTTATGTAAGCTATTAGTAAGCATTTTTAAAGTTTTCAATACTTCTTAGAAACATAATTTTTTCAAAACTATTTTGAAAATATTGTTTTTGGTTAGGATATTTTAATTGTTTAGACACTAAAAGTATCACATTAAAGTTTTAATGTACATAACAAATTGCTTCTATTTATCGAAGATAAAGGAAATCCACAGAACATAATTATTTAGGTTAACTAAAGTTTATTTAATTGTTGATTTGTTTAATTGTCATATAAATTATATGTGAAGAACACAAGCTCAAAATCTAATAAAATTATTTACCGGTTCACTGATTTAGAACAGATTTTATTCCAAGCAGTTTTCAAATCATCCATCATGTTTTGCAAAAGTGGTACATCTTGCTTAGGGCTTCGATCTTTAAGAATGCGTCCAATTTTCATTGTTGAATCATAAGTTACTTGTTTTGAGGTTAAAGTTCTTTGAAATTCTTTATGTTTTGAAAGCATTTTCTTAATTTTTATAGGATCATTTCCTATGGGTGAAGTGGCATCAAGTGTTTTTTCAGCTTCCTCTAACCAGAGTGAAAGTGCTTCATATGCATCATGAAACTAAAAGAAAATAGAGTGATAAATAAAAATTGCATTTGAAACATCAACAGTGTCATCAAACTACTAAGAAACTTAGCTTAGAACGTTAGCTTCTAGTTACATTCTAAAGCATACAGTTTGACTTTTACTACCAATTAATTAAAATAAATTAAGTTTAAATGATCATAATAGATCATGTGTCCATTCATCTCCCATTCCCCAACTGTACCTATTCTTTTCAACTATCACTTGAAAACCTGACACAACTGACAAATTGTCCATCATTTAACCTATACTCCTCTGTCACTGTCTCATTTCATTATAAAAGATTTTAGACACATTTTAACTAGGAGAAAACAGTCTTACCAAAAGTCAGCAAATATAACAAGAAAAGCCTTCACCATCGAAGATAAAATCAATGATATGTTAAGATTTTTTCTTTATCCAAGCACACAATTTCTATCACATGGAAAAATCTGCTTTCCACTATTATTGTTATTAATCTTGGATATAATTTCGAAAATTAATTCAATAATAATTTCAGACATAATTGAAACAATAGAGTAGAAAAATTATTTAAAAAATCAATTCAAGATAAAAAAAAATCTAAACTCCTCGGCGCAACAGCCCGTTAGGGGGCCAGGGCCTGCGCTGCTCATTCCAGCTTAAGTGACCAAGGGCTCTGGGATGCTAGGCATATGTCCCAGTAAGGTGGTCAGCCTCACGCGGGACCCCCCAAGTGTTTAGTTCCCAAGCATGCTTGGTACTTATTTTATCAACCCACATAAGAGATGAAAGGTTGAGTCAACTTTGCCCAGTCCGGGACTCGATCCCCGGACCTGTGATGTGGCAATGCGAGGCACAGGCCACTAGGCTTCTAATTCAAGATAAGGAAAACCATTATCATTTTTCTAAGCCTTATTCATAATATAATTTTATATATATATTCAGTAAAGTTAAATTGGCTATAGTGAACCAAGTGTTAGTTCTGTAGAGGGGTCACCATGGGGGAGAGATTCTACTATAAGAATTCAGTAACTTCAATTGTAGTAAATATTAAAAACAATATGCACAAGCACACACTCACCTTTATAACTAGATTATATATTGTAAGTATTATGGTTGGTTTTTGGATTGTTTTAAAAAATTTCAAGTTAACTGACATGAAAACTAAGACATTCAATTTTAGTAATTACTAAAAAAAAAATTCATACTTCTTTAGATTCTTTGTAGCCATGATCCAAAGCCCTTGTTCTTTCAGCAGCTTTGGAAACAACTTTTTCCCACCTATGTTGCACACTAATCAGCAAATTCTTTATTAATATGACATCTTGCTTTTGACTGAAATATTTAAGATGTGTCCCCTTTTTGTCCAAATTAAGCATAACTTCTCGATGAGTGCCCAAATCTTTTTGGAAAACCTAAAAGTAATAATTGAAAATTTATGTTTAACACACCTTACAGAATTTAAACTAGTTACATAACATGTAATCAATAAATTGTGGAATAAAGAAGCAGTGCCACTGCTGTTGTTGACTTGTCCAAAACATTAGCGCAGGAGAGTCAAATAGGACTAAATTATCTGAAGCAACCCCAGATGCTTTTTTGTCAATAAATTGTATAGTTATATGCTAAAAATTACAAAAATTCATTTACTAATTTAATAAAATTTTTAAATAAAGTAATATTCATTTAAGATTATTTAATACTTCAAGAAAAAAAGTTTAATTATTTGCTAGATTAAAATTGTAAAGTACTAAAATTTGAAAATGACTCTTCCATAAAATAGATAATAAAATATAGTAAGTTGCAGATTTTAAATTTTTCTTTAAGTTTATATGTACAATAGCAATTATAAACACTGGCTTCTCATGAAAATCGGTACTATAATATGAAAAATAACATTAAACTTTTTTAAATGTCAGTTACAATCAGAGATAAAATGGCGGGGAGCAGTAGGCTAAAGAGGTGCTAAAAAGGTGTTATTAAAAAAGGTCTATTAATTTGTAGAAAAAGTTTCTGAATGAAAAAATTCTTTATTGGCAGTGTTATAGAGAAACTTAATTAGATTAGCTACTGTTATTTTTGTTTTCTTCTTACAAGGATGCATGCAAACAAAACGACTTTCTAAGAGTGTACCATTTATGTTTCAATTTTTCACTTCTCACAATTGGGATGATCATTTATTTATATCTGGTTGTTGCTATTACATGCAGCTTTAGTGCCCTTTTAAAATTTCTGATTCTCCTGATCAGTGTTAGAAATTGGATAAAGAAATTTAGAAGAAGTCTTTGCGACTAACTTAAACATGCCGCAAATTCAAAAATTTCCAGTGAAAAAATACAATAATAGCTCATTTAATTTTTTTAAAGCTCAGATTGGGTTAGAGTAAGTTTAAAGTATCGCTGCACCAGAAAAATTAGCTCAAATTGGTAAGACACCCCAAAATAATACTAATATATAATATTAAATAATTGTTTTAGTGACCCTGAAGAAGCCAGAACCTAGTTAATCCAAGAAATAAATAAAACAATTTATTATGAATTAGTCAGATTGGCAATGATTAGATTTTTTTATTTTATAAATAATCAAATATAAAAACATCACCATTATTATTTATAATTAAATCTAAAGTTTTAAATAAAACATAAATTATTATTACCCTATGCTCTTCAATTTGCTCTAATACTGCTTTCATATGCCTACTAACTGGTTTCAAACCAGTTAGATACTTTTCAGCATTGGTTAACCAACCAACAAATGTCTGCAATGCTTCGTGAAATTCCATTGCTTCACGAAGAGCAATTTCTAATTTTATCTATAAAAATAAGGATTGTCAGGCAATTAAAATAGGATAATAAACAATCATGATTAAATCTATCAATAGTAAAAAAATAGCATACCTTTCTATCACTTGCTTTATTCAGTACACTATCCCACTTTTGCTTTAATGTACGGAGGCTATGTTGAAGAGTTTTTGTACTACTATCTCCTGATTTTCTTAAATAGTTTTGCCCTTGTTGCAAAATATCTTCTACTTTATATCTATTTGTATCAAGCTCGTTATATAGGTCCTATAAGAAAAATGTAAAGGCTAAGATATTAAATGTCTGGTTAAATTTAGCATTACAAAAACTTTTAAGTTTAAAACCAATTTTCATGCATACAAATTTAAGGTAGTACACTTTCTACAATTGTTAAGATTTGTATAAATTCAAAGGGACAAATAACAAATTTTTAGTTATGAACAGATAATTTTGCAATAATTTATTAAAACAGTAATATTTAAAAATTTTTAAACTAACATCTTAATCTATTAAATAATTTGAAGTGATAACTCAAATATTCAGCATTGAAATCAATCCATTTGTTATAGCTTTAGCGTTTTGGAAGTTAAGTATAAGTTCAAAACAACGAAACAATAAGAATATCACAAAACAACTTTCAATAGTCATATTCTTTTTAAAAAAATGAAATGACTCTTAAATTTAAAAATTAGCATACAATTTTCATTATTCTGAAAAACGCAATGCATACCATAAACTTATTAAGTTGCTCAGTTGCAGTTTCGGGTAAACCACCCACTGGTTTCGTTGTGACTAAATGTCCATCAGTTTCATTTAGCCACAAAAGAAGGTCTTGAATGTCTTGATGAAATTGTTGAGCCTATTAAAGCAGTAACAATATTTTTAACATTTTCTAAGAACAAATTAATTAATATAAATAAAAACAGCATTTTTGTTTCAAAAGCCAACTTGTGTTTAAGATGCTACAAATAAGAAATGCTTTAAAAAATCAAGTAAAATCAATTACTGTATATATTTGTGCATAAGCCCATCCATGTATAAGTCAATCCCCCATCTTTTAACCAAACATTCATCTAATATCATTAACCTGTGTATTAGTCTAGATAGGTAATAAGCCAAGAAAAAATCAGCCCCACACAAGAGATTTCAGAAGAAAGTAAGAGGATGCTATGTTCATTGAGACTGAAGACCTTGCAACTGTGAGCATGCTTAAGATCACAGACATTGTTTTCTTTAAACACTTGAAGACTGGTTGACTTAAATTCTAAGTACTGAAGCTATACAGTGCAAATAATGCATCCCTCCCCGAGAGTTAACAATATTAGGCATCGTTACTAGATGCTGTGGACAGATGATACCAATCTCATTTAATCTTCAGATTTTACCTGTTTTTTTATTCCAATCTTTAATTAATAGCATCTGAATTGTAAGTTTCATTGAAATTTAGTTATAGTTTAAGAATAGATTTTTTTTTTTAAATTTGATATTTTGTGTACAAGAAAAAAATCCAGATTTTTATATCAACCTTGTTTGAAATTTCTTGGCTAATACACGAGAAAAAACTTTTTGGAAGAAATATTTCATAACCATTGAATAAGAAGCTGTCACTGATTTGTATTATAATAATTTTTAATAAAACTAACTAAAAATAAATAAATACATATTTTATGAAGTTTTAAATGATTAAGTTAGTCTAAGAAAAAAAGGACAAAACTTACTTCTTTTAGAGCTATTTCTAGTTCTCTATACTGTTCTGAAGATTTATCCTGAAGTTGTTGCCATCTTACATGGATATTCTGCAATTTATTATGTGTAGACTTAGCATCTTCACTGCTTCGATCAGAACTCAAAAATTCATGTCCAGCTCGTTTGATTGCATCAATGCTTGATTGATGAGCCTGGATATCATTTGAAATAACCTAAAATATAAAATAATTTATACAATTTTAAAGCAAATAAAATCTAGCAGGAAAAATATAAGTTTAAGATATTATGTAAGTATACTTTGTGTTTGGCAAGAACTATTTCAATGACTTGAGGGTCTCCATAAACTGGTTTTAATTCATCTAAAGATTTCTCAGTTTTTGACATCCATATCAAATGCTCTTCAAGAGTGTGTTGAAATTGACCAAGTTTTAACAGCATATTTTCCATTTCTCTCTAAAAATTAAAGATAAATATTATTTTCAACATAAATTGTGTGCTATTTATACATTAAACTAAATTTTTTTTAAGGAACTTACTTGTCTATCAACAATGGATTTCAACAAATCATCCCATCGTTTATTGATGTCAATAAGAGGTTCTCTAATAGAAATAGATTGATCCGAAGATGTACGCTCCATTAACTCTTGAGCTTTACGATTTAAAGCTTCTACTTCTATCATGTGAGGATCTACCTCCAGTTTGAATTTCTAAAGCAGAAAATAATATATAGTTTCAAAGAAAGGGTAATATTTTTAAACATTGATTTAGGAAGAACATTAAACTACTACTAGTACCAACTAACAATTTCAATCAATTATTTTAATGAACAATACATAATGGTTACAATTTCAGCAGTCTACTCTTTATTTCTAACAATAGGCTACAATTGAATCACTAGTTTAAAAAAATATTCAATGCTTTTTTAAGGTAAGTACACAAGAAAGTTGTACGATATACCTAAAATTTTAATGTAAGAGTAACATCAATTAGCTAACTATTTAGATTAGTAAAAGCATTAGGTAGCTAATTTAATAAATCATTCTAAAGAAGAAAAAAATCATAATAAACATTCCCTTATCTTTCAATATTGTGAAAACATTCCCTACTCCTTCACATTGTTTGTATTTTGTCTAATAAATATTTAATTGGAAAACACTCGAACAATACATGAAAGTCTGCTGTGGAAAAGACGTGGGAACATGACAATCGACAATTTGAATGATAATTTTCAAACTTAATTTCCAATAATCAACTGTGCTGCCTTACTTTCAAAAGTAGAGAATACTACAGTGAAGCAACACTTGTTTATGGAAAATAACCCATAATATATATTTTGTACCTCTGCAGTCGCAAAGCAATAATTTAGTGAATTAAAAGAAAACCAGCTAACCATACAGATTGTCTGATATAACTCCTAACATCCCCAAGATTACATATATATTGCTTTTTTTGCCCTCTTTTTATAATAATAAGCAAAATATATTTATATTATTTAATTAAAATTAGGTGACTAATTTGTTTCCTTTTTTAAACCCTCAGGAGACATTCTTTGATCAATTGGAGACAAATGTCTTCATTTGGCCATGCTGATGTGAACCCTATATATATGCAAGCACACACAGTTTGGAAATGCAAATTTTGTAGATATAAAAAAATGACACTACTAACCTTTAGCTGATCCATTTGTTCTTTGATTAAGTCGAAATCCGAAGAAATGTCACCAAATTGACTGAACTTATTTTCAGAAGTATCAAGAAATTCCAATAAATTCTAAAAATATATTAAATTATAGTTTATGAAACTATCAACAGACAGAAAGTTTTCATTTACTGACATTAATACTTTAAATACCTGAAGTGTGTCATGGAAAACCATTGCTTTTTCCATTGCATCAATAAGGTTTTGTTCTCTTTTCGCATACAGAGTAGTAACATTTTCCCAAACAGAATCCAAATCTTCAATATGCTTCTTTACATCTGGTTTATCTGGTTCTCCACATAACTGCATTAAATTTTGTCCTGCCTGTCGACAATGGTCAACTTCTGGTTTTGTTTGAGAAATTTCCTGCTTTATATCCTGAAAAAAGATGTAAAATTGAATGTAAAAAGAGGCTTGTTTAACCAAGCTTTCATAGAATTATGCTACAAACCACTTAACTTAAAGATGTTAAATTTACTGGTATAATCTTTTATTTATTGAAAAGTATTACCTACTACTTTGGTTTGCACTAGAACTTAACCAAATAATAAAAACTACTTAATGCAGTAAAACTTAGCTTTTTTTCTTAGAAGTATTTTAAAATATAAATTTGTTTTTTAAAGCAATAAAAAAATTAAGCATTGAGTGTTTTTTTAAAAAGAAAAATGTAAAGCTTTACTCATATAAGTACAATGTTTTTTCTTAGTTTCCAAAATTCAAATTCTATAGAACAAGATGCGTAAAAGGCTTTTTGTCAAAAAAATTTCTTTTACAATAGCATAGAATAAGTTTTCTTATAGTTTAGAATTATCAGAATACTTACGAGCAAAACTTCTTGTTGTTGTTGCACAACAGTTGGTTCTACTGCTGGAGGTTCTTGGGAATTCAAGTTACTTTGTAATTCTTTAAGAGCATTCATAACTGATGTCAGTTCATCCCAAAATCTTTCAGCCGCAACCAAAGCTTCTTCTAATGACTTTCCTCTATTTTGTGCAGCTGTCTGGATTGTTACCCACAAGTCGTTAAGTCGATCCAATTTTAGTTTTATGTCTGTGAATTAAAAGGAAAGGTTACACAAATATTTTAGTAAGTAAATGCTTTTAATTTAAAAAACAAAAAATTATAATTTCTGAGATTCATTAAAAGACCAGTTTTCTTAGAACTGAACTATGCATTTATATAAAAGTAAAGGAGTTGAGCAGTAAAATAATTTGTTTAAAAAATTACATAAAATTAGTACTAATTAAAATTTGATAACATCAGCAGTTGATATAAAATCTGTTTCATGCAAACCTTTAACAGCTGGTTCATCTATGGTGCTTGCTTTTGTAATTACGTCATCTGCAGCTTTCTTTACTGCTTCAAGAGTTATAGTCCGTTTATCAAGATCTTGAAGAACTGCTTTGTTATCATTGATCTGTTCTTGAATTCTTTCAGGGTGTGCTGAAATCGGCTCAGCATTATGAAGTTGATCTGCAGTTGATGTCAAGGCATTTAGTATACCTTCTAGTTTATCTGAAAACTAAACAAACAATTCACAATACTACTTACAAAATAATAGTAACAATGCATCAAGCATACAAAATATTATACAATTATTAACCCTCCCAGCATACGACTCAGCTTTTTCAGCATTTTATAAATCAGTCTTTCGTACAATAACAGTAAATTTTAAAACTTTATAATTAATAAATTTTATTCATAATGCAATTTTTCCCATTAGAAAATGTTTTTAAGATCATCCCTTCAAATATAAACACAATTCTGTTTTTTGAATACGTTATTTAAAATAAATGTTAGGAATAAATTTAATACAAAATTAATGAAGTGAAAACACTTGTACATATTTTCCAATTTCCAGGCCGATTGGAAGGTTTAATTTTCTTTAAAAATGAATAAAATACCGAATTAAATTCAGCAACAGCCAACAGTGGTCCAAGAGATGCTGTGCTCTTTTCAGTTTTTGAGACTAAGAGCTCTGAGGTGCAAAGCAAATGTCCCAGTTAGGTGATCAAACTCATGCAAAACCTCCAGTGTTTAATATACAAAATAATAACAAGTTTAACGATTTCAATAATCAGTTGAAAAGAGGGCAATTATGAAGTGCACAACTTAAAAAAAGTATTTTAAAGCAATTTTAAATATTACTTCTTGCATTGTTAGGCTGCATAAAAAAGAGAATAATAAATAAAGTACATTGGGCTTATCATTAAATTAAAAGCATTTATCTTTAAATATTGCTACATGAAATACTAACCTGAGATGTAGCTTGCAAAGCTTCCTCCAAGGCATTTTGATGTTCTCGTAGAATTTTGCGAAGAGCATTGTATCGACTATTGTCAGATTCCAAAATGATTTCTAAACGGTTTGATTCATCCTCTTTGCAAAGTTTCGTCAATGCAGATCCAGTCTTATTGAGTTTATCCACTAATGGTTTATGCTCTTGAACTGATTCCGTCAAATCCTATATAAATACCAATAAAATGTAAAGATGCAATAAATAAGGAATTTACTTCTTAATACACAAATATATTAATTAGAACACTCCATCATGAAAAAAAAATGAATTGACAAAAACAATAGATTTTTTAAACATAAATTAAAAACTTTGTAGCTATAGTTCCTCTCATCATTTCTCAACCAAGCTAATAATGAAAATCACCAGCTATATATTTTTTAATTTTATTTTTTTTCCGGTTCTTGAGTGAAAAGTGACCTAGAGAAAAAAATGACTGTTTAAGAACTTAACGTAATAGTTAAAATTTTAAAATACAAACACCTATTTGCCACAATAATTTTTATTACATGAAATGAGAAAAAAAATATGCTCAATTGTATTGCAATTTCTTAAGTAGTAAGAAGTTGTAATTACTTTGTTTCGCCCTTGTTGTTTTCTAATTTGCACTGAATTAAGTGCTGGTGATTCTAAGAGTTCAGCTTCTCCTTCTGCTTCATCTAGCCATTGTCCCAAATCTGTATGAGTCTCAAAGAAATGTTGAGCCAATGAAAGAGCATGCTCAAGAGTGCTCAGTCTTTCTTGACACAGAGTAGAAACATTAATCGATTGAGATTTCAAAGTTTCCATTTTTTCATGAATGAAAGACAAATCTTCAGAAGATGATTCTCTCATAAGTTTTTTCGCATTGGCTATAACATCTCGAACTCTAGTCTTTTGGCTATTTAATTCTTCACATAGACACTGAAATGTTTAAGCAATATTTATTAAAAAGAATGAGTTCATTTTAATAGATTTAATTGTTATATTAAATAACTACATAATGTAAATTTATGTGGCTGCTACAGGGGTCAAAGGATTTTGCTAAATTTAAATACTTATGGGTTTGACTATTAACAGGAAAAGTGACTCCAAATCAACCCAGTGACTTAAACACAGGAAAATTTTATGAAACTAAGTACACTAAAATAAGAGTGATAAAAATGACATTAGACAAAACTAAAGATTATTAATTTCAATATTTACGATTGATTATTTTATGTTCAGTAAGCTGCCAAGAAGTTCAATATGGTTTAAGTATAATAAATTTTATTGTATTAATGTTTAAGTGGTAATTTAAAAAATTATATTAAAAAACAAGACTATTCTGACAAATATAGTTTGAGGTTTTTTTAATTTTTGTGACAAGATTATTTTTTAAACTTAAAACCTAATAATAATAGAAAAATACATAGAACATGGTTTTCTTAAAACTCATTAAAGAATATCTTCTAACCTTTTGTTCCTTTAGAAGGACAGCAAGGCTATTAGGTTCAGAAGAGAGCCCTTCAGCTTCTAAAACCTGTTTTTTAATTTCTAGGAACCAATCAGAAAGTTCATCTATGTCATTGATAACCTAATATTAAAAAAAATATTTTTTTTTTTAAAATACAAATTGATTTCTTAAAGTGAAGAATATCAGTGAAATATATATTTTCTAATAGCTCTCAATTTGGAGGGGAAAAAAAACGCATTTAAATAAAAATGACAATGAAGTATTGCCCGACATTATGTTAGTATACATTATACTTGAAAATTACAATTACAAATATTAAATAAAGCATTATCTGAAAAAGTTTAACTTAAGTTTAAATAGTAGATTATTTGTAAATAATTGCTTTCTTTAAAAGAAAATACAAGCATATTTGTTATGAAAATAGTTACACTAAAATTAATTATAGTGAAAATTAAACATATATTTAGAAATAAAACTTTGAAAACATAACTTAAAAAATAATCAATAATTACATCAAATTTTTTCTGAAGGCTCAATTCAATTCGCTCAGTCTTTCTTTGAACTTGTTCACTCAATTTTTCAAATCTTTGATTCGCCTGAGACATTTGGTTTTCTATTACTAAAGCACCTTCCCCAGATGACAATTGGCAAAGTCGAGACCCATTGTGATTAATACTATCCAAAGTACTTCGATGTTGAGTAATGCCATCTTCCATTTTCTAGTAAAAAAAGTAATTTTAAGCAATATGGATTACATTTAAATCACAAGAACACTTACAATACCCACACAAAATTATTTAATCTGAAAATGTAATTTCCTACATGGTTCCCCTCTATTCTCTTTCCCTACCACTGTTGCTATTCTCAAACAAAAACTTCATACTATAAAGTTATAAAATACTATACATTTTCACCTTTAATATACAAATCAATAAATTAAAGTTAACAAAAAAATCTAATAAAAATAAATGTAAAAAATATGATAATTCTCACCTTTATATTTTCTCTTTGAATGTCCAAAGAACTGTTATCAAATATCTTAAGGGACTTTTCCAATGAGTCCATCCAGGTAGTTAATTTACTGAACGAAGAGTAAAATGATTCTACCAGAGGCAAAGACATTTCTATAGTCTTCAGCCTTTCATTAAGCTTATTAGAAGCTTCAATTACTTTTATATTCAACGCATCCAATTTCTCTTTCATTTGAATAGAATCTTCACCTGGAAAAAATTTTGAAAGTTACTTAGCTAATGGCAGACAAGAAAATGTAAAAAAGCTTAAAGTAAATAAACTTATGGTGCCAGTGAAAGTCTATTTCAAAGGAAAAAGACTCGAGAACCACAACTGAACTGCCATACCTTGCCATTGAAAAATAAGATATTAAACCAACAACAGGCATAAAATGCACCAGCCTTCTATAAAAAGATATTTTGTGGTAATTAAGAAAAAACATTCTTTCCTAGCTACGTTTTGATGAAAAAATATGGATATGTTCTCATGCATAAAATCTAAATAACTGTTGGCTCACCAATTTTATGCCGAATGAAAACTTTGCAAAAAGGCAGTACTAATTTAAACAAAACTATATTTATAAAATTCAATAAATCTGGATTCTACAATTTGTGAATTCATCCAAATCTCAAGGGAAAAAAATTAAAGAACATTTTTGCATTTAGAAGATATATTTTTTAAAACTAATTTATGTTTTACAGTTTTTAGTTTCTTGAAAAATAAGTGGAAAATATGTTAATCTGAGAGTCGCTTATGTTATTCACATCTGTACTAAAACAAGGGATTTAACATTTTTAGGGGGTATGCCACTGCAATACGAGTTTTTTTTAAAAAATTGTTTGCTACACATATCAAATTTTGAATAAATATAGGTGCAGCAATATTTATACTGTAATGAAGTGTGCTCACCATATTATATTTAAAAGAAGAATCTTGGTTTAGGAGGATTCAATAATTAGTTTAAATGAAGGACATGTTAATCAATATGCAACTATACTGCCATGGTAAATTGTAGTATTTACATGGGCGGGTAAATTGTAGTATTTACAACTATTACTTGGACAGTTGTAGTACACATGCAATAACAATAAGCTAGAAGAAAATATACTAAAAGACTGATTATTTCTAGATAAAATAAAAATTAAATTCATTGTTGATATTGCAGTTTACATGCCTACATCTACTGATCGGAAAACAAATTATTCAATTACGATATTAAACAAATATATAAAAAATAAAAGAAAACTTTAAAAGATTTTAAATGGCATTGGGCTGTCAATTGCTGTGAATACCTGAAACTAATTTCATAATTTTCTCTCCTGATTCAACAACTTTTTCAACATTCTTTTGTTCTACACTTAGTTTTTCTTTGAGAGTCTGAAAAAAATTGAAATAAAGTTAATGTGTCATTATTTAATACCTAAACAAAAAGAAATAATTTTTAAAGTAACACTAATTAAAATCAATGTTTTCATTCAAGCTAAATAAAATTTTCCTGATTCAAGGTAAATAAAACCCTTAAAGAAAGTCTCATTCATTCTCTTTAATTAAAGATAAGGCATAATTAAAAAAATAAGATTTATTTACTTTTAAATCCTTTAATTGAGTTTTTAACTTCTCTGAATAAATGCTTAACACTTGAAAACGGCTTAATTGTTTAGTTGTTTCTTCAAAAAATGATAGGACTTTAGTATATGATGTGGTAAAGCTTCCAATTCCTTTTTGTGCTTCATGTAAAACAGATCCAGCATTCTCGCAGCAATGTTTTACTTCAGTAAACTTTTCATTAACTGATTGAAGCTTCTGCTGTAAAGTTTTAGATTCCACAGTGTCTGTGTTTTTCTTTAGTTTTTCAGAAATATCATTTAGATGTTGTAAAGAGGTTGCATGTGCAGCTATATCTGTGGACACTTTCTGAAAAAGAGGTTAAGAAAAGCATACGAAATGAATAACTTAAAAATAAAGATTCAACTTAAGACATAAAGGAAATAAACTAATTAGGTAATGTAGCCAAATATCAATCCAGTCAATAATGTCATAAAACAGAAAAGCACATGGAAAAATATGATCTGTTATGATACACATAACTAACAATAATAATCTCTTGAGTAACTTAATTTTGACGATTTCTTAACTATTTTTATTATGAGTACAAAGCATTTAGTGAATAATGGTTAGAAACTAAATGTTAGCAACATAATTCCAAAATATAAAATGCTTTTCTATCAAAGATATGTTAAATTACGATAATAATCAAACCATAAATTTGGTTTATAAAATTGCGATAATAATTGTGGGGGGATTAATGTTACATTTTAACAGCTAAAAAATTAAAACATACTTTTTGTTCAGCAATCATTAACTTAATTTGGCTTTCTTCTACTGGTATTGATGTCAAATTATGCAGACGTTTTTCAACAGTGTCTATCCACTCAGTAAAAGGAGTATAAGTATTTTGAAATTCGTGTGCAACTGGTACTATAGTTTCAAGAGTAGACATACGATTTTCAGATGTTGCAATTAATTCATCAAAGCGTGACTTAATACTTTTCATCAACTTTTCTGATTGTTCATATTCAGTAGTCTTTGTAGCACTAACAATTTCCGTTTCCATTGTTTTTAAAGCTATAACACTGGTTTGTCGATCCAAAAGCATTTTCTTCAGAAACTGCAAAAAATATCTATAATATATAACATGGCAAATTGTAATGGCTAATAAATAGAAGTAGTATAAAAAAAAATTAATTTAGTGTCAGTATTGAATATACTTGATTATTTTATAGGACTCAAAATAAAAATCTATACAAACATACAGTGAAAGTTTTTAAAATGAAATTTATAAAATGATAGCTTAATTTATAAAGTTATTTCTTTTTTAAGGTAGATATTTCACAGTTAATAACCGATTCACAAAATTTTTTAAGTTTGGTATTATAGCAAATGAAGTGGGTTTTTTTTCTATAAAAGATGTTATCTATGCAATAACTTAATTGAATCATTGAAATATAATAATTTTTTTATAAATATAATTCTTTCCAGAAATATAACATACCTTTTGTTCTTCCACTTGAGCTTTAACTACTTTAAAATCAAAGGAAGGTGGTTTTTGGCTTGCAACCATTTCTTCAGTATCAATAAGCCACTTCTGAACACCATTTAAAGCTTCCTGCAATTTCCCAGATTGGATCAAAGCTACATCCAATTTCTTTTCCTTTTCATTAATCTAGAAATTGTAAAAAATAATAAATTATAATAGAGAATTCACTAAAATATTAAACTTGTAACTACAGTAAACTCATAATAACTTGTACTTATAAATATTTTGTTCAAAATGTTTTTATAAAGACAAAATAAAACGAAATTGATTTCAATTCTCCTATACATAGATGATAGTTCACTAGGGCACAATCTCCCCTTCATCATCAATACTTCACTTGGAGTTGATTTTCCTAAATTAAGGTTAAAATAAATAGCAGTGCTTTGGTAAAATTTAAAGTTCATATTTTTACTTACCGATTCTTGTAACAAGTTCCATGTACTATTAAGTTCTTCAATTCGTTGCTCAATATCAGTAGTATTAACTTCATTTGTAACAGATTGAACTAATCCATGTCCAATTTTATTCACTTCTATGATTTGTTTACTCAAAGGAATTACTTCAGTGCTGTGCAAATTCTTAAATTTCTGTTGCTGTTTACGAATAGTTTCTACATCTCCAACAACTGTCTCAAAAGCTTCTTCTTTTTTTAATAAAGATTTAACTTTTTTTTCTGTATCTGAGTACATGCTATAAAAACTTTCTATTCTTTTAATCATGGTTTGTATAGTTATTTCTCTTTCATTGATGTGTTCTTCTAAACGAGATATTTGTCTGCTCATGCTATTCATCTGAAAGTTAAAAAAAAAAAATCAATCAAAGAAATTCCCATTTCATAATCATAATTGTACAAATATTAAAAAGATAGATACTTTTTTAAATTTTTTTTCAAAATAATTTAAGTAGTTATCTAATAAAGTCTTATTATTTAATGTTCAAATAAAAGGCATTAATATACATTTTAATTTATTATTATCAATAATACTTAGCTCTTAAAAAGCTGCTTGAATAAAGTAATTTATAAAATATCAATCTAATTAATTAGGTTCTAAAAGAAAACAAGCTTACTTGTTCCATGTACAATTTGGTATCAATTGTGTGATCTTTCTTAGTCATTTCTTCACACGTTTTTGTAGAAGTTGAGTATTTTTCTTTGCTTGCAGCAATTTTGATTTTAATTCCTATAAAAAAGCATATAGAGCTGTTTATAGTAATTAAGGTATTCTTAATAATTGAGGTATTCTTTTAGCACAAGAATGATGACTAAGTAAAAATATTTTAGCCGTTATGCATTAACTTCAAATGCATCACTGAAACTCTGCATTTAGTGAGTAATTTTTGAATCTAGTACTTAGCTTTTTATTATAATCAAATAGCTTAAAATGATAAGGCTATTTTAAGAGTTTTTTCATTCCTAAAATTCAAGGAAATTAACCGCCGATATTTAATTTCTATAGCATAATTTTAAAAAAAGCTATTCATTCAATTCATTATAAAAAAAAGGATTCTTGTGCTAGAAAAGAAAATAATTCAAAACATATATAAATAAAGCCTAATTTCACATGGTTTTATAAAAAGAATCATTATAAACTTACTTTTGATTCATTCAATTGGTCTTTAAGAATTTTTAGGTCACGAGAAATTGGCTGTATGTGATCAAAACATTCATCTAGAGAGCTCAATTCGGATCGAAGGATTTTAATTTGATCCTAAAAGAAAACAAAAGATATGTGCAACTATTATATACACTTTAAACTTACAGTCTTGTATACCACCTTACTTTAAGCAACTATTCTGAATATTGAAGGAATAACTTCAGTTTAAAATATTAAAAACTTTAAGAAAAAAACAAAACATTTTCTAATAATAAGATAAATAGGCAAATAATTGACTTACGAATGAAATATTTAATGTTCTCTCTCAGTGTAATTTTCATGTACACATGTTTGTTTATGAAATGCCTAATTGTTAGTTCATGTTTCGCACAGTGTAGCTTTGGTACAGGGCAGTTCAATCAACCAGTCTTCAAGTTAGTAAAGAAAAAAATGTTGATTTGTGACCTTGGCACAGTTTTCACGTTTTACTGAACATGGTATTTACTTAGCTTCTCATTCAGAATCATTTAAATAACATCTGAAAATGTCAAGGACCAACCAAAGCCTAAACATATTTTATCTTCTTCCAGGCTTGAAATTTTGCTTGAAAAATAAAAATTTGCAGCCCGGCAAGAACTGGTTTCCTCTTATATTCTTCAGAAAGCTTTGGCCTGGAACAGACTTTTCTTGATCAACTACACAGGTTAAAGAATTTTGTAGGGTATTTGGTAAGAAAATGAATTGGGGGGGGGGGGGGGAGTGGGCGTCGACTCATACATGGATGAAGTGTATACTCTAAGAACATAACATAAAACCACAACTGTACAAACAATAACAAGACTTTTGATTTTAAAAATAAAATAGGAATTCAAATGTAACTCTACACTCTATTATAATTAAATGTAAAAAAAAAACCCAAGCACAGAAATAAAATTTTGCTTTGTTTTCATTTATGTATAATCTATTATATAAATTAAATTCTAAAATAAAAATATTTACCTTAAATACAGAGATAACTTTATAAGAGGCACTAAAAGAAGTATAACGCTCTTCTAATTTATTTTTTAAGGCCTCATGTCGGTTTTCAATGACTTCCAAATTCTTTAAAATTTCTGAAGAACTTGTATCTTTATCAACTTTTTCAATTACAACTTTAGAAAACTTTTTAAGTTTGATTATTTCATTCTTCATAGCATTGGCTTCTTCAAGTTGTTCCTATGCAAAATACAAAAAATAAATTTTTAAATAAATTAATAAAGCCAAAAGAAGCTTTGTAAAAGTGACATGAAAAACATGCACAATTTATTGTTATTCTTAAATCTTATAAATTATCCATTAAGTACAGTTTAGAAGCCATTCAGTATATTTCACTCACAAGGAATGCTACTATAATAAGGACACCATTAATGAATTTATTTTAAAAAATGCATTGCTCAAATATTTAAGTTGACACAATTTTACACATAGGTACCAATAATTATTTTGTGTGTGGTTGTTAGATACATTACAATTTCCTTCTAAATTTTTTTAAAAATGCTTTAAAACTTAAATGGACTCAATAAATATTTATGCATCAGCAAAATTTTAATGTATGTACATTAGAAAAGCTGTACGAGTGATTCTCCCATAACAGTTTGAGTCCCACGGGCTTAAATAATATTGGACAACCGTGTGAACTTTTTTTTTTAGCATAAACTTTATTCTCTAATTGTATTTATATAATTTTACAAGGTTTTTTCAAGGAAATGGTTGTAAATATTACTTCAATACTTTTTAAATGCCCAAATATTACCCCTGTCCCTCGTCCCCTATACCATGCAATGATATTCTGGAAATTTTTTTAACGCAATTAAAAAAATTAAAAATAACTTTACCACCAAAAATAAAAATTTACAAGTTATAAAATAAACAATCATTTTTTTATGATTAGGATTTCTTTTTTCATATAACACACTTTTGCATAGTTAAAAATATGCCGTTGTAGTAGTATATCCATTTTAAGTCCAACTTAAAATGTTCCAGAAGGATATTCGTTAATAATGTTTGTTACTAATGTAAATGTCGCTATAACCCTTTATTGACATTTTTTTAGGAACAGTCTAAGAAAAAAACCTTGCTAAAAGTTCATGGCAAAATGTTTCACATTATTCTCAACATGCTACCTTATTTATTTGGGCAAAATATATTGAAAATTAAACATTTATTTTTCACTAGATCACAGCCTAAAATTATACACTTTTAGGAGAATCATCCATATACAAGTGTCAATAATTAAACTGACAGCAGTACTTAAGCCTCCTGTAGATCAAGCTTATAGGGTCAGAATTACTATTTATTTGGAAGGTAGGGTATTTAACAACAAAGATAAAATTCTGTAAAAATTAGGGGAAAATTGGCGTCACTACTGTGTTTCCAAGTTTAGAGTCAACACAGAGGCAATTTCTAAACATTTTTTTTTATTTAGTTAGTTAAAGCTTTTTTATTGTTCAATATTGTTGATTTATTTTAGTTTCAGAAATAAGGAAATTGAGATGAAAAGATTAAATTTTGGCATTAAAGTTTTAGTTTTTGTCTCAGTTAAATTCATTATTGTACACCACTTTAAATAAAAGCAGTTCCAACAGTTTTTCCCTGTTGACAAATTTGGGATTTTTTTTTAATGAGATTATTCCCTCACATTGTCAATGGCCTCTCTACCAAATGCATAGCGATTATGTCTAGTAGTTTACATTACAGACACCACTGAGCATCATTACTTTAATTAGAGACACACTGTACACAAAATTTCTTTATGTATTTAGCATAAGACACAATTTTTCCAAAGAGTTATGAATTCTATAACAACACAGAAAATTTATATTGCAATACAATTAAATTTACTTTTAATCGTTGGAGGAATGAAGGATCACAAGAGACATCAACTGGATCATGAGAACACATTCTGTCTTCCAAACGTTGTACCTCATGCTGCACATCACGGAACTTCTCATCATAATCCATCAGTAATATAGACAAATCTTCTAAAGCCTGCATCTTTGCAACAACTCCTAAATTTTTTTAATTTTAATAAATATTAGCATTAGGGATATTAAATTAATGTTTATGCATGCAAACATTAAAATGCATGTTAGTAGTAAAATGTCTCTTAAAATTACCATTATTAAGATGTTTCCATTTCCTTTTCAATTCTTCTAACTGCTGTTTTGTATTTTCAGTATCACATTCACAGTTAGAAAGAATTGCGTCTCCAAATTGCTGGATATTTTGAAAAACTTGTTGGTAAACAGAGAGCTCACTCTTTAGAACCTAAGCATAATAAAATACCACTGCGTTTAGCATAAATATGAAGGGTAAAATAAACAAGACTATTATAAATTAATAGAATTACTTTTAGAAAAAAAAAAACCAGAAAGCAATTAAAAAACACCTAATTATTTTACTAACATTTGCTTTTTATGAAAAAGAGACCGAAAAATATTTTTTATAACAATTTTATTTTCATATTGTAATGAAACACTGAAAGCAATAAGTACATTAAAAATAATGTATACCTTGGAGTTGACAAAGAACATGCTTTGCAGGTCAAATTAAAAAAAAAGGTGTAGATGTTTTAAATAAAAAAAATATTTCACAACAATAATTATAAAATTGGAAGTAAAAAAAGGCTTAAAAAGCAACACACCCTTAGTAAAAATAACATATATACCTGAACTTCTTTGATCTGTTTATTCAACAAATCTCGCTTCAATGTTTCAAGCTTTAACGTTTTGAAATATTTTTCTTTTTCCTCCAGCCATGGTAAAAATGTATCAATTGCTGTTTCATATTTCTTGCAGTTTTCTAAACAACTTCGAAGACTGGTATGTCTGCAATATCAATTTTACAAATTGGTAAACTTTTTTTAAAGAATGTGCAGCACTTAATAAAAAAATTAACACAATTATTAAAAAAAACTCTTACAATAAGATCAATGATATGGCTTAAAATATAACTTCATTGAAACAAATATATAGAGAGTTTATAAGCTTAAAATACACTGTTCCTCCAAGTGAAAGATACTGCTATAGTTTATCAGAACTTCATAATATCAAAATTTTGAGAAAGTAAGAAAATATAAATAATAACTTGAGGTAAGGTATATATTTGTTTAGAATGACTATGGATAATTAATATCAGAGTGCTCAAAAACATTTTATATCTTTGCATCTATGCTTTTGCCTGATTGATATTTACATTACACACTATATTTTTTAAGTGAAAAATGTGTGCTGTAACATGTGTTAAAGTCGTTAAAAGCATTTATCTTTGTTAGTAGTTTATGAGAAATGTAAAAAAAAAAATTAAATATATTACAAAATGTGTCAATCATTTTGTGCAGCCACTGTAAATGGGGAATCTCAATGATGAACATATAAGCACAATGCAATTGAGGCACACAGCCATAACGTTAAAGAGGGATATAGAGCCATAAGATTAGCCATAAGAAAAAGAGTCACAATCTTATTTCTGTTTATAAAGAAAATTAAAAAACATTCTGTAGGCATAATTGCTAGATACATTTTAAAGGAATCACAACTAATTTATTGTTTTCATAAATTCAATTTATTCCAAGTTTATGTATTTATAAAAATATACCTGTCAATGGCAGTCTTTTTAATTTTTTCGAATTGTTTCTTGATGGAATCCAATTTTCCTTTAATAGACGTTACTTCTTGCTTGCTGGCAGTTTTAACCAACATATCTGAACCTTTACTTAAACACAGATATACTTCATGTTCCTTATTCATAATTTGTTTGTAGAATGACTGAAAAAGATAGTTTAAATAAGTATTCCAAAATTTCAATCATGAATTTAGAATAAATTTTTATCATAAGAATGTAAGCGCTATTCTTAAGGTAGACTAGTAACTTAAAATTAAAGATACCTCAAATTCCTCAATTTCTTTTGACAATGTTGAAATATTTCCAGATATTTTCCCAGAACGAGAAAATGAAGTTTCCATAGCATTAAGCCACGCTTGGATGTTCTCACACACTTTAAAGAACTCTTTATCTTCTTTAAGTGATGATTCAACTTCAGCTTTTTTATTATCTGAAAATAATACAACTCAGCAATAAAGTAAGATATAAAAAATTAAAAAAGTAGTTATATCAAAATAAAGATCAATTAAGATATTCAAAATATAATATGTACAAAAGACATTGCAAGTTTTTACAGAAGGAATAAAAAGTGAAAATTTAAAAGTTTAAAAAATTAACATAACATTAATTTTTAGTTAATTTTTAAACTGGTTATTTTTTTAATATTATTAAATAAAGATATGATTAAATATATTTTTTGCATTTAACTTCTTTTATTCAAAGGTTCAGCAAATAACTCTTTTAAAACATTGTAACAAATCATAAAATACACAAGTTGAAGTTATAAGAAAATTAACACAAGTTTTTTCTATTACATAACAATAAATATGCAAAATAAAATACCTATTTTTTTCCTCAATGTATTATATGACTTTTCTAAAGTGTTAACTTTATATTTGATTTCAGTCTTGATGATGAATCACTGATGACATCACATAATTGCTCACAAACACTGAATGCATCAGCCAGCAGGGGTCTTAACTTATCTAACTCTTCTTCTATTTCCTAGTGAAAAAAAGTTTTGTAATTAGTTTTAATTCTCAGAAAATAAGTTTTGTTTGAAAGGTTTAATACCAGATTCTGATCTTTTACACTTTTTAACGGTTGTCAATCAGTACCTTACAACTTTCCTTCTACCATCCACGTAATTTTTTTTGTTTAAAAAGTGTATAATATCAAAAACCCATAATTTATACTTTGTACCCCATTTATATATAATAAATATACATTACAGGTGAATGGAACTGTTCTCAGTATTAGGAGTGAAATTAAACAGGACGAGTTACAACGAAGCTATAAAATATTTCCATGATACTGTCATATTGCTTAAAAAACACATTTCTTATATAGATTTTTTGAATAATTTTTTTTGTTATTTTGTAACAATAACATCACTTAAACACACATTTGAAGTCACAAAATTTGAATTTTTTTTCAAAATTTTTCTTACACCTGAAATTATAAGTTATGGTACAACTGTCATATTATGGAGAGCATTTAATTGCTTACAATATTAAATGTTTCTATTGTATAACTTTTAAAAGAAAATTAAAAGCCTAAGCAGCTTCTTAAGTTTTAAAATCATAATTTTTTTTATTATTTTGTTATCTTTGACAACATAGAATGCCCTATAATAAGAAAAAAGGTGCCTCGTGTTATAACAATAGACTTAAGTTTTAATTCAATGTAAACAATCTGTACAAAAATAAATACCATTAATTTCTTTAGAAGAATCTCAATATGAATTCCCTTTTCTTCATAACTTTCAAAATTTTCATTTATCTGATGAAGTTTTTCCTTCAGTTCATTCAAATTCTTCTGAAAATCTTTTGCAACACCACTGGCTGCTTCCAAACTTTTTTCCCTTTCAAGAAGCCTAAGTGACAAATCATTCCACTGATTCTGAATGATATTTACTTGTTCTATAATTTTTACATGGCTGGATCCAGATCTTTGATGGTATTCTATTATTGCTTTAGACAATTCGTTTAGACGAGTCATATACAAGTTTTGGGATGTAAATTCATCTCTCATAACCTGAAAGAGTGAAATATGACAAGTTCTTAAATGTAATAATTTTAGTTAAATCACAGGCAGCTCAAATATAAAAAAATGATCAAACATAACATTAATTAACTTTACTTTCTTGCTTAACTTATTGATTTTTTTTAAATATTTGGCATAAATATTGATTTATAAGGATAAAATATTATGAAAAACAAGCAATTTTTTTTGTGTTTTTCAAAACTTTAAGCTCTGTGGGGCACGTGTTATAATTGATCTATTTGGCTAAATTTTTGCAGGAGATATTTTTTCACGTGAATAAACAAATTCAAAGGGTGGGCCTTTCTAGAATTGAAAATATCTTCAATTTTGCACATGATACACAAGAAGATTCATGAAGTAAACAACATAGATTATTGGTGCAAATAGTTTATTAGTATAAATTTACATGTTTCAGTGGGAACTCAAGAACCTTCAGAATTGTACACAACAAAAACCAACAGTTAACGATGTGAAGTCGTGAAATTTGATATCCGGAGAGGAGGACAGATTGAGCGTGTGTGGTTAAAAGAAAAGAGCACTTAAAATA
The DNA here is from genome assembly GCA_023701765.1 of Hylyphantes graminicola. Lineage (NCBI taxonomy): Eukaryota > Metazoa > Arthropoda > Arachnida > Araneae > Linyphiidae > Hylyphantes > Hylyphantes graminicola. The sequence continues at coordinate 6,050,119 of CM043122.1, forward strand.
AGACTTAAGAAACATGAAGCACATCTTAAAAATCAGGTATTTTAGAAATCTTTAGCTGCTACTCATATTTTGGGGTTTAATTGCTGTTTAAATTTTGGTTAAACCTTCTAGCATTAGGGAGCTCGACTTTTACAAAGCCTATATATATACAAAGCCTAAATATTTACAAAGCCTACCATATTTTTTTTTTTACAAATCCTCCAGGCTAGCGATAACTAGACAAATTCCATGAGTTTATATACACGTAAAAAGTCCAGAAAACACAAGGGGTCCTTAAGAAGATCGTCCCAGGAAAGATTAAGGCAGTCCAAAATGTGGTCAGGCGAGGCCATTTCCGTAGAACACTTCACACAAATTGGGAAAAGCTTGTGTCCTTCAAGAAAAGTAAGGGTCTTCAGATGGCCACTCGCGAATCTTGATAAAGCCGTCTGATCTCTGCGATCGCAAATGAGGCCAAGGGAGCCCCCAGGGTTCTTTCTCCTGTACCATATTCTTAAAAAGCACAACTTAGTTAATTCATCTGACATGCAAGAGTTCTCCCCAATTTAGAAAAGATTTATAGCAACAAAATAACATTTCTTTTTTACCACATTTTTCTCCCACGCACTATCCCCCCACACCCATTTCCGGACATCAAGTTTTACAACTTTGGGTCGTCAACTATCAGTTTGTGTTGTGTACCATTCTGATAAAGGTGGGCCTCCTAAGTTCCCACCGAAATATGTAAATGTATACTGATAAACTATTTGATCCAATAATCTAGATTGCTTAAATAATGAATCTTCTCAAGCAAAATATTGTAACAATAGAGAAATCAAACTTTTAATGAATAACAACTTCACCTGAACTTGTTGAACTTGTGAATACACCATACGCGGTTCAGATGCAATAGGTCCAAGTACTTGAAACATTTTATCCTTCTGATTTAGCCAATTTTTCATCAATTTTTCTAAATTTTGGAACTCTTTTAAATTTTGTAAGAAAGTTAGGTTTTCTTGAATTGAAGCTGAGAGCGAATTCCATTTCTTCACTAAAAAAAATAAATATTATATTTAGAATTGAAATAAACAAAATGCATGGCTGTTATTAATATGTGAAACATAAAAAAATAACTTCTGGCTGGTTAAAGGGAAATGAATAACTATTAAAAAAATTGCATTATTCTATGTTAGATTAGGAAAAAGAGTAAATTTCAGTCTTTAAAATATTTACATTTTGTCTTGTTACTCATTTTAGAACAAAAAAAAAAGTGAGATGCTTGAATGTTCTTAAAGCCTTAAAATAAAGAAAAAACAAATTTAGTGAAAAAAAGTTACAAAAAGAATAATTGCTACTGAATATTCTTATAAAATGTGAAAAAGAGAAAGTAGATCAAAATACAAAAATTAAGACTGTATTACTGTTATTAGATGTGTAAAAATTATAGATGTGGTTCAGGTTAATGCCCTGCCGGCTGTACATTTATAAAATGAGCAATATACTGGGCCCAAAGCCTTTTAAAAAGCCCAAAATAGGGGCATTTATGAATAAATATTATTTTAGTTTTACTTTGACATCAATTTTAATTTTAATAAACATTAAATCTTTTATACAATATAAGCAGTATTATAATTATTGTGTGCACATTTTTTCTTAATTGAAAATGAAAATTATTAACTAATAAACAATGTGTATAAAGAAGTTGTCATGCTTCTGCTTGATGCAACAACTTTTAACCGACATTGGAGCCCATTCTGTTTTTGTGACTTATTATTTTAGGTTTTGTCAAGTCAAATATTTGCTATGCTGAGTGTTAGTTTGTGTATATTCTATTAGTAATCTTGTAAAATAATAGGAAAGAGGACCCATTTGGAATATTTTTTACTTTAAAAGTAAAGGGAGCGGCCCTAAAAAAATATCATAAAAGTCTAAGAGAATAAACGGTGCATAAAAACATATAAGTTTTATAATCCATTATAAATAACGATTTAAGTTTTTGTTTGATAAAAAAACATCAACCTTTCACAGAAGTAGCTGAATTTTTATTAGAAATTTATAGAAGCCCATTTCAGCTGGGCATTTGCCCCCATGGTCCTTTTACATCACTAGTAAGAATTAAATTTAAAAAAAAAGGAAAACAAATAAGAACATCAAATACCAATTGTTTGCAATTCTTCTAGCATTTCTGTTGATCCTTTGGCACCTTTCATTTTATTTAACATATTAGAGACACCCATTTTTAGATTTTCAATTTCAGATTGCTTCTCAAGCATTTCTTTTTCTATTTCCTAAAAGATTAAATTAAGAGAAAATGGTTAGACACACAGATACAGAATACAATTTTTAAACTAAACTAAAAACAATATCAGAACAAACCTTCAAGAACTTGAGCTTATTTTCAATAACATCTTTTGAAAAGGATGTATTTTCTTTTGACATCTGTTTCTGCTTTTCATCAATATAAGCGAGTAAAACTTTCATAGTTGCATAAAAAGCCTTTGTCTCTTCTGTAATGCTTGTTATTTCACTGCTGCGATCTGATATTTTAGACTTCAAAAGACTATACCGATCATTTATTTCCAGTAGATGATGCTGTACTGGAGTTAAATCTAAAATAAAATTATTTTGTACATGAACAAAAATTAGATTTTAAAATGTTCATCGTTAAACTGAAAATCAACAACATTTAGTTAAAAGACAATAGCAAATTTTTATGATTGAAGAGCTTAGTGGAAGAATGTATTAAGTTATATCTTTTTTAAAATACTGAGATTTTGGGGTCAGTGAACATATTATTCTCTCCTTTAAAATTAACAAGTTTCCTCTTTATAATAACTTATTAATACAACAAATGTTTTTTAACGTTTATAAGTAATTTTTTTTAACGGATCTAAGTGCAAACTATAAACTTTAAATGCTATTTTGCATCTTTTTGTCACTTAGTACGTTTTGCCACTAAGCTTTTTTATTTAAGGCAAGAACCAGCATAATAAATTATTCTAAAATTAAATACTATTATTGAGGCCTGTTTCTTAATCTAGCATGCAATTAAGGACAAGCACAAACTACAGAACAAGCAATATTTTCAATTCTAAATTGTTATCCATTGTAACCATTAATTGCAATGATACCAAAAATGTATAATTTTTTTTCAAATGCATCCCTTTTTTTGAAAATTGATACTACCTTCAACTGTTCACATTCCTATTACATGCAGTCTAAAAATGCATATCAATTATAGAGTTTTAAAGTTATTTATGTTTGAATTTTTTTTAAATTGAAGTCAGTAGGACTCAAAAAAATTTCTAAGATTTAAGTAAGATTTGATATAAACAATACATTCTTAAATAAAGTACCATATCCATTTCTAATGGGAATGATTTTTTACTTAAAATAATTTTTATGTGTTTTGCGACCAAACTGAATTTTGACTTCAAAAGCAAAATTTTTGAAAATTTTGACTGGCATATTACTAGATAACTGAAGTGCTAAGAAAAGGTTAATTAGGTCAAGAGCAATGCAAGTCTGCATCAATTGAAGGTTTCAATCCTAATATATACCTATTGGTTAATAAGTGTCAACAAATTTCAAAAAAGGATGTAATTTATTATGTTTTATGCTTTTATTATATTCACTAACAAAGATTTATAAGCTCCCTAACACATAAACTAGATAAATGATATAAATGTCTTATACATACTAATCATTATCTACAATAATAAACAGAAATAAACATAGTAAATAGCATTTATTATTTTCCCTACCAATAACACCTAATTTGGAAAAAAATACTCAGACTTTATACGAGATTAATTTTGTTAAATTGAACTACGAGTTATTTTAAGCAAATCAAACTTATTATGTCAAAAAGTTATGCTCAAGCTTACAATAATATATTTTTCTCAAATTAGTTCTTTGATCGAAAACCAACTGTCTGCACAATATATATCTATCATAGGTTGTTTAGTTCTCAATTAATAGTTTAAATACAACGATAATGAAATTAAAATTGAAATAGTGCAAAAAATGAATATGTTTTGTATCGCTTTAAAATTGTAAACAAACATTATACATAATTTCAAAAGGCTAATTTTACTTCATGTACTTTTATTAAGTTCAAAGTTATTTGACTGAAAACCAAAATTGTTCTAAGCAAGTGGTTTGAAGGTAGCACAAAAATTTCTCCTCTAATTCAAGAAGTTCCAGCACCAAATCAGCTTAAGTTGTTGTTTTGTTGTTGTGTGACCAGTGCAATAATAATAATAAAAACGACTATAATAAATAGAGGCAGGTGGGAGAGAGCAATCAGTTTAAGTTAGCCACGATTAGTCCTGTGGCGGGTAAATATGGCAATTATTAAATTATATGATAAGTATAGGTGTAATTTTCTATTTTTTCAGAAGACCTGTGCCACTTATAAGCAGATTTTAGAAAAATCTTTTTAACCTTCTGAAAAACTTCTTGAACCTCCTCCCATTCTGTATTTAGGGAAATGTTAAAAATAAAGATATTGGTGAGTTAAAAGACAACAAAAAAAATGTACCATCAAAGTCTCCTATAGTGTCTGTAGAACTTCTGCTGCTAAAACCACTTGAAACTTTCGACATTGGACTACTTAAAGATGCTTGGCTTTTAACTGGCGATGATGGAAAATTATCATGAGATTTTGATTCTAAAAAAAAAAATAGATAACGATACATATCTTCTAAATTTTTTTTAAAATAAATATCCAAAAACAATTAGAACTAAGTTTACTAATTAAACAATACTGTAAAGTGGACCTGGCCTACTATGTTTGCAATGGCATTTAATCAAGTGACACTATGAAATGAAAAAAATAGTTACTTTAAACATCAAACTGATGAGCAATGATAGAGCATGATTCTTAGTCTTTTATTTTAATGTGAGGTTAATGTTAGCACATAATTTCCTGACAAAAAAAAAACCCATTTGGATACTAAACCTAGTGGCAGGCATATGAAGCTAGCAATTAAAAAGTTCCATAAAATAGTAGATCCATAAAATAAAAGAAATTTTTTTAAATAAAACAAAAAGGATTGTTGAAATTATGTTTTCTTCTAAAGGAAACATATGTCTATTAGTGATTTTTCTCAAAATGTTACATATTTTTGTCGTTGTTCCAGTGCCAAATTTATCTTGAATGTATACATTAAAATGCTTGTAAAGAACAACATTCATCAATACCTATCATATTATTGCAATAAACTATATCTAAGCAAAATATAGGTGAAATTTCATTGGTCTAAAATTTAATATTTTTAATAATTTCTAAAGGTCAATATGTATGAAAAATGTATAACTATCCTTTACAAAATAAACTTTTTTAGTTGAAATTTTATGCAGCAAAAACAAGTTCATACTTTAGCACAATGGCTTATCCTTTGAGGATTGAATAAGGATTTAACTAGAAGTTAAAGTCATAAGATAAACTCTGAATTATTCATTTTAGAAGTAAAAAGCAAAGTCTAAGAAGTATAAACAAAATAAAGATAAACTTTTCACTTGTAATTGTGATAAAATTCATTAATATGTACTCAAATTTATCATTTACTGGCAATTTAGTTTGATAAAAACTTTATAAAACCAAGATATCACAACATAAAAGTTCATGGGCAATTTATGGAACAAACTTTTATAAAATTAATAAAAAAAATAAAGAAGGTTTATAAAGCTACATTTGTTGTAGTTTATTATTAAACTAAAAAAAGGGAAACATATGAAGATCTTACTTGAAGGTGATTTTCGTGTGGGACTAGATTTTCTAGCAGGGCTGACAGCTTTACCATTTAAAGTACGAGTTTTTACTAGATTGTCACAAGAGTTCCCCAAATGATTGAGCTTTTCAATAGCTGAGGAATGATCAGAATGCTCCTTCAAAAGATGCTAAAAGATTCAAAAATAAAATTATTTAATCCTCCAATCTTAGACCTGGCTTTTTCCGTATTTTGTGCATCAGTTTTTCTTTAAATAATCTTAATTTTTCAAATTTTATAATTTACAAATTTTTATTCATAATGTACTTTTTTCGTCTGCAAATGTTTTAAGAGATCATCTCTTTCAAAATAAACCAGATTATATTTTTTTAAATATTTTATTTGATATAAATTACATTTAAAATTAATGCAATGGAAACAACCATACATATTTGCCCATTACTTGACTGTACTGGAGGTTAATATTAAAACATATAACATTGCAAAATATTACTAATAATATATTCATTGTATTCAAGAAATAAAAAAATAAAACTTTAAATAATTATAATCCAAATGTACTATGATTTGATTTACATAGAATATTTTTTTCAGTGTATTGGGTAGGATTTGTAAACAAGAAAAGTACAATTTGAATGACTGAATTACCATATTTTATTGACACATAAATTAGGCATTAATTATGAAAACAGTAGGTTATTTACGTAATTATTGTTGGGTTTAATTTTAAGTAAAAAAGGAAATAGTTACAAATAAGTTAACAATATTACAATATATATACATATATAGAAGTATAAAAATTTGGCAAACAAACTAATACAAATTTCGATATAATCAATTAAGACTGGCCATTTATCCTGAAAGATCGCCCAAGCTGGAGATGACAGGTAATAAACTGTTCCTTGTTAAGCATTGTTTATATATAATTTCTCTTAAGTTGAATGTCACTAAAGCTGTGGCTATCACAGCTTGCAGAAATGTGGCCTACCAACCTAATATTTCAGCATTTGTTCAAAACTTAGATTAAAACTTTATTAAATTTACTAAAAAACACATACCATTGTCTCTGTGGCTTGCTTTTTCAAAATTTGTTGATCAACAGCTAATGGTTCTAGTTTCTCGAAATCCCTTTCAATTTTTAACAGCCAATCCAGTACTTTCAATCGTGAAGAATCATATTGTACTACTAGCTCTGATCTAGTTTTTATAAGCTGCTTCTTTTCAGATAAAAGATCCCCAAGATTCTTCCACTGTTGCTCAGCATGATGGATTTTATCTTTTATCATATTTATATCAGAAACTTCCTTTAACTCTTTTAATTTTTTCCCAATTTTTAAAAGTTGATCAAAGTCATCTTTCTTAGAAGCACGTTGACTTAATATATACTCAATAACTGATGAAAATCCATCTATATCATTTATATGCCCATCATCTGAACTTTCAATACGTTCAAGAGCCGAGACGCACCACTCATCAAATTGCTGAATCATTTCTTCAAATGTACGTACACTTTCTGATATCTAGAAAGGCAAATCAACAATCAATCAACTAATGAAACTGAAAATTACAAACAAACAAAAAAAAGTAAGTCTAAAAGTATTGTTAGACATACAAATTAATAAATTTTTAAAAATATTTGGATATCAGATCATTGTAATTAAAAAAAAATTGTTTTGTATGTGGATTTTGTTTTTAAATAAAAAAGTAAAGTATGTGAATTAAATTAAAGGCAAATTAAACTACATAGCACACTAATGTGGGACCCGTATGAGCCCATTTGGGTAATGTGTGCATCCCTGGAAAAACCGACCCCTTTATTTTGGTCAAACCCCACGAGCCCACCTGCCTACATGGGCTAGGCTAGTCCATGTAGGCGCATTTACAATTTAATCCCACTTAGTTATCTCTAAGAAAACTATGCAAAATAAGAAACATCATTTTTTCTTTAGTACAATGTTTTTAAAGTAACACAATCAAATATAATTTTACGTAAAGGAGGTCGTTTCTTTCAGGGCCCCATACAGGTAATTCTCCAATAATCAAGTGGGATTTTAGATTCCATGTTAGTGCACTACCTCGGATACAGTTGTCATGAACTAGAAATTTTTACTAAATTAAGCTTAAGTTGTAAAATTTAATGAGTTAGTTGAAAATAATTCATAAAATTTCTTTAAATAAGGGATTTAGAACAGCTGTCAATGCAGGTATAGATTCCAACAATAGGAATTCCAATGTATAACTATGGTTATTAGATTAATATATGTAGGTAAACTAAGTTTTTATCACTTACAGTAAGTTTGAATCGTAAAACAAATTACCTCTTCTAATAATTGGCATTTCTTGGATACTTGTTCAGATAGTTTATCAAAACGCTGTGTAATGTCCCTCAATTTTGTTTCAACTTTCTTTGCTAATTTTGGATTTGCTTCTGTTGATATTTCTTTAGAAGTTGATTTTAGCATTTCAAGGCTTTGTTTTTGATTGCTTAGATCAGATTTCAAGATTTTGCATTCTTGTACCTAAAATAAAGCACAACTTGTAAAACACTGAAATAAAGATAATATCAATTAAAGTTTTAAGTGTTCATATAAATATTAGACATTAAGTTTATTACCTGATATTCTAGTTTCTCTACCAGTAAGCTAATTGTTTGATTCTGAAATTTTGAGTTCTTGATCTCAGTTTCTTCCAGCCATTTTAAAAATCTATCTAATCCACCTTGAATATCTTGTGAATGGATAAGAGCTATTTGTAATTCTTTGATACGACAAACAATTCGTTCATGAAGCTGAGAATAATCCTCTTGAATGGAATTAATGGTAGTTTCAATGCTCTTAGTATTACTTGGTACAACTTTGCTATTTTCTAAAGTATCAGTCAAAACTTTCACAGATTGGAAAATATTTTCTACAAGTCTACTTTGCCCTACAACTTCCATATTAATCAGCTTTGCTTTGTTTAACTGATCCTGTACAGCAGAAGGTTCATCTGCAACTGGTTCTTCAATAACTTTTTTAGAAGAATTATTTACTTCTGAAATCCAATTCTTGGCCTTTTCAATAGATTCATTATACGATCGATATTTACTACAAATAGAAGAATAATTGTCACTCAATTTATTCACTTCGTTGAGGAAAGTATGAATAATTGTTGTTATTTCATGCACTTCTGATTTTATCTCACTTTCAGTTGCTTTCAATGCAGGCAATTTATTTGGTAAATTAGTTCTGAAGGCATTGAGAGTTTTTAAGTATTCCTACAAAAGAAAAAATACAATAAGAAGTTAGTGAAAAATGTATAGGGTTATATTTTTAAAGTACACAGTGAAATTAATACATTAATAAAAATATTTATATAAAAAAAAAACTGATTATTATAATACTTTTTTAAATTTATCTTGCCTTAATATAACCTATAATATTTTTTTTTGCACAAAACTAATACCTGTGACTCATCAATAAATTTTTGGGCAGCCATTGTTACAAAACGAAGATCAGCTTGATGGGCAATGACATCACTTGTAAATGCCTAAAACCCACATTAAAAATATAGATTACAACATTTCAGCGAAACTAATAAATATTTATAGCAATAAGAACAGATGAGACAACATGTGTAATGGACATGCATCAAAATTTTCTTTTGTAAACAAAATATGAGCATGTTTATGAGAAATAAGAAGCATTATGGTAAATATTATCGGTGATTCTCTAACGGAATACTTCAATTAGAGAAGCACAGAAGGCTCTGTTACTATGAGTTCATTTCCGCATTAAGTTCAATGAAAATTGCCATTTTCAAAAATATAATTAGATTGATACTTTAAAACAAAAGCTCAGCAATAATCTTACATATTTGGCCTAATTTTTTGTGTATATCATTTGAATCTTATTTTTATCTTAAATTGTGACTTAACTAGCTACTTGGACAATCACTAGTGTTAGCACAAAGCTATGGAAAAGTATATAGAAATAGATCCATGAGACATAAAGCTGATGCAGACTTTTTCAATCTCAAGGCAGGGATTTAATACTCAATATCAGGATAGAGGATTTTTTGTGTTGTTAAGTAACAAATTTTGAGAGTAATCCAACCCCACTTTTTCTAAAAAAAATTCGAGATTGAAAAAATTCGCCTTATACTTATATTCAAGTATACAATTTCAGGTTATTTTTCGGAAACTATTATCCAATCATTACATTCATTTGCTTTTAAGAATTTCCTATTATTCCCCAAGCAAATTCACATACATTAATAAACCATCTTACCCTTATGTGTTCAGACTTTTTTCCTAATGCATTCAAATCACCAAAGCTGCCTTGAATTCTTTTAAATTCTTGTTGAGCTTCAATTAACCATTCTCTAAGTGTTTTAACCTCAGACTAAATAAAAGTAATTAAAATAGAAAATTCAATTAGTCTGTATATTATTTTTGTTGTCATATCACTTATTCAAAGAAAATATTAAGCAACAAATAGATGCAATGTAATTATTAAAATTGACAGTTGAACTTCATGCCTTGATTTTTATGTTGTTGGAAACATAGTTAAGGTTTTAAAGAAATCGGGAGATGCCACAAATTTTTCTTTTATAAGATAGGCCTTGAAAATGTGTGTGTGTACATTAAATCAGTTGTCATAACAATAAAAATATTACTAGTTTGCCGTTAGAATGATATTCGCTCGACAAAATCAGTCTTAAAAACTAAAATAATTAATCAAATATTTGGTATTGTATTACACCCACAAAGGCTTGTTTACACATTTTTCAGGAACTGGCTTTCTTAAAAACAGACAATATATGAATGTATAATCACATTTATATTAATCTGACTAAGATTCAGTTATCAAACTTTAAAAATAAAACAATACAAAATTAACTAAACTAAAGCTATTAATGCTTATGAATTTCTTTTTGAAATGAAAAACAAGTACTTGAATATACTTAAAACAAAATGAAATCAAAAACTTTTCATTCTTTTATTGTCTTTAGTATTCTTGTTGTGCTGCTTTGAAAGCATAGTTAAAGAAAAAACTTTTTCATTAATGTTGTAGTTGTAATTATGTAACATTTAAGAAATAACTTGTTAATTGTCTCCTAAAAGTAAACTTACCCGATACTTTTGCAGTTCATCAAAGGCAGATATTAAACGCTTCAAAAACCGGTTGCATTCATTTAAAAGAGAATCATAACGTGTTCGTAGTGAAATCAAATTTTTCTGCAAATAGTTGACTTCTTCTTTGCTTAGAACTTCTAGACCCCTTTGAGCCAAATTTCTCATCTGGTCTAAACAAGTAGTTATCAAATTTTGTTTGCTCTCAAGTTCTTCTTTCAAGACCTATAATTTATAAATAAAAATCTAAGTTGAAATATAAAAGTAAAATTTTTACAGGAAAATAGTAATTAGCAGCACAAATCATTCAGCATCGCAGATGGCCTTATTGCATGATATCTTCTTATACTTAATTAAAAAATTTGAGTTTTGTCAATGAACAAAAAATGTAAGCTACATATGAAAACACAAAAGATCTAAGGCAATAAACAACATTAATGGGTCTTCAAGCTAGTTGATAAAAAACAGACGCCAAATATGCATTCAGCCCTAAAAAATACTCATAAATATATGCTATTAAAAAAGTTTAAATAAAGCTTAAAAAAAATCGTAACGTTATAGTAAATAATTCCATTTATTAAAACCTCAACATCCAATGAAATAAATGCAATTAAAAAGTTAAAAAATAAAATACTATCTGGTTAGTTAATGAAAAAAAAAACATAGAAAATGCTAGAAATACTTTAACAGTAGATATTTGAAGCTGTAAGCTTGGGATATGCCCTTGAATCACACCAAGATCGGTCAGTTTTTCTTCCACATCTTTCATCCAGGAATTGAGTTGGGCAGTATTATCCTGGCAAACTTTGAAGTTTTCTTCAACAGCCACCTTATATAACATTAAAAAAGAATGTCAGAAAAGAAATACATGAGTACATAGCCAAAATCTAGACTTATTTAGAACCATCTAAAGTTTTTTAATGTATGAAATACTCAATACATTTTTGTTGGCTTCAATCAAAATTTCAGAATTAAATAACTTTTTTCAAAATAAAAGTGTAGTACCACTAGAATAAGTAGTACATACTTTAGAACTGTCTACATTGCATCTATACCAGCATTTATGTTACACTACTTACAATATATTGTGTTATTTTCACCAAAAATTGCTGGACTATAATGCGATGTGCAAAACACACACACATGATCCATTGAATCTTTCTGTTTTCTTAACTTCAAAAAAGACATGTGATCAACTCAAATTATACAATAAAATGCGGTAAATGAGCAATACTCTTATGAAAACTTAAATTCAAAATAGAATTAACAAACATTCCCAAGCTAGATCACAACAGCATCGTAAATGTTTAACATGATCAATTGAAAAAAAAAATGATGTCATGTTCTAAAGGAGTTTTTTTTTATAACCCTATTTTTACTCTTCCAAATTTTTATTCTTATTCAATTATATTTAAATGTATATTTATATATATAAATATATTTATGCATTTACATATTTTTAAAATGCCAAAATTATTATTTCTTTAAAAATTGAAAATAAGTTATTATTAAAAATATATATTGTTGGCTTGTTGCAGAAAAACTTTAAGTGCATTGATAATCAAAAATATTTAGTTATATACTTGGAAGTAGCTTTGACGATAATAGACTTGAACATACCGAGGTTAAAATGGTAAACACATGCTAGCATCATTGTTTACTACCCTTATACAGGTTGTTTTTAACATTCTCCATAATTTTCAACTGTAATTAATTGATTATTTTTCAAGTTGGACCTAAGAAATACATATGCTACACTGTCAGGTTTCTACAGTTGAAAGTAATCGAGATCTTTTCCAACTATATTAAAACTAGTTTTATGCACTTAATTTTTTTTTTTTTTTGCCCCAAGCCACTGACATACGGACACTGCTGAAAAAATAAATTAAGAAACTAGCAACAAAATTCTAATTTCTTTGTGTAGAATCCAATCCCATATGGTATTAGTTTGATAACACATACAAATACAGTTCACTGTAGCACACATAAAACAAGTTGCATATTATTTAAATTTTTAAAAGTACATATCAATAATTTATTAAATACTAAAAAAAATGTTAAACACATAAATGTTGTCAGATTTGTAAAAGCATATTTTAAGGTAAATCTAACTATATTAAAATTAGTTTCTTCTTGTTACCTACTCAATGTATAATATATATCAGAAATAAATTGAGGAGGTAAGATTATTTTTACTTAGATAGGCGATATATTTTTATTTAGCTTATTTATTAAACAAATAAAAAGGATAAACTTTATTAGGAAGATTAAAAAATCCACAGCATAATTTTTTTTTATGTGTTAAGATTCACTCCTAATACCCAGTAATAAATATGTTATAAAATGAAAACCATATTAAGATTATAATCTATGATAAGGATATTTTTTTACTGAAATTACAATTCTAGAAATTGAAACCAGTGGTGATACAACGATGTTACAAATTAGTTCAACATAAAAGGTTATCTTAATATTGAACAAATTATAGTTTTAATGATAATTACATTAGGCACTGGATAATTAAATATATTTCTTCATTTATTGTTTTTTTTTAATTATAAAAAAATCAATTTTTTATAGCAAACTTTTGACACATATTTTTTGAGAAATTGAAAACAAAACCTTAATTGTATATTTAAGGATATAATTATCCAGTCAGCTCTAAGGCAAAACCACAAATGTACAAATTCATGAATGTGTGGGGCACAATTGTGGTTTTATTTTATGACCGACAAATTACTTGAGAATCTTTAGTAAAATATATCTATAAAATAAACAAAGGAGTATATTTTTGTACAAAGCAAATCTAATATGAATTTGATCAAAAGACAAATCATAAACACCATGTTTAAAATTTAGACAGCATTTCAAACATATCATTTTAAACATTTTCTTAACTGTTGTGAATTTTTAAAAAATAAGTATTTTTTAACGAATTGCTTTATCAGTTTGTGTGTATATAAATGATAATTATTCACATGATTGTAAAAATTAAATTGTTGGAACATATCTAACAAAAGACGTTTTATATCAATACAATATTGATGTTTATTTGATAAAAATTATATTATTAGTTTGATAACTGGGCACTTCGTTAAGGAATTTTTAGAAATAATTAGTTTAGGAAAATTTTTCCCTACTTTAAATATTTGGAAACTATTTTTTAATATTATTTATACTTTTAAAAAAATGTACCTGTTTAGCAAGCATGATTGAATAGTGCAGTTAAATTTACGAATAGACATAGTAATACTTGGTAACAAAAAAAATACATACTGTTAAATCAACATCCGGCTGCTCTTCAGTTAATGAAACTTCCCTTTTGTTTGTGAAAGTAAACTTAGAAGTCTGTGATACCAAGTTTTTATCAATTATTTGGTGTATTAACATGCTATCAGTTTTTATGGTAATATTACTTGAGTCTGGCTGTTCAAACATTGATGGTAAAGTATCATTATCCGAAACAAAACTTGACAACACCGAAGAATTAGTTGAAAAAGTATACTGTAAGTCTGAATTAAAATCACAACTGATACCCGAGATACTAGCATTCACAAGATTAGTAGAGTTTTCACCAGAATTAGTAACATCAGAAGTTATTGGTTTGTCTTTGCTAACATTGTCTTCGGATACAACTCTATGATAAACAGAAGTTGCACATTCTATTATATTAGTACTGATTATATCTTTTGGTGAAGCAATTTCATTAACACTAGATGCTTTGTCAGTCGGTTTTATTGTTTCATCATTTTTTTGTGATACAATTTCATTTAAAAGTAACCCAGAAGATTTTGGCTCTTTTGTAACATATTTCTGTACTTCTCCAAATGTTTGTATTTTAGTAAGTAATTTGTCTTCTTTGTGCAATAATTTTATGTCGGTTGCTGGTACTTTCATTTCGTTCAATGAAGACTTAGCCACTGTTACTGAGAGCTCTGTTTCTTTTATGGGTGATTTTGTTTCTTTTCTTGGTAATTTAATTTCTTTTGCAAACAATTTGGTTTCATTTACAGAGAATGATTCATTTTCTCTTGCATTAGATTTAGTTTCTCTTGAAGGAGATTCTCTTGTAGGCATTTTAATTTCTCTTGAAAGTGTTTTAGTTTCTCTTATAGGGGATATAGTTTCTCTTGTAAGCGATGTAGTTCCTTTTGAAGGTGATTTAGTTTCTGTTGTATACGTTTTAGTTTGTTTTGTAGGCGATTTAGTTTGTCTAGTAGGTAATTTGTTTTCTCTTGCACCTATTTCCATTGTAGGTCCTTTTGTTTCCCTAGTGGGTGTTTTAGTTTCTCTAGTAGGCAATTCCCTTTCACCTGTAGATGATTTAGCACCTCCTATATGCGCTTTACTATCTCTTGAAAGTGGTTTAGTATCTCTTGCAGGTGATGTAGTATCTTTTGAAGGTGATTTGGTTTCTGTTGTAAATGTTTTAGTTTGCTTTGTAGGCGATTTAATTTGTCTTGTAGGCAATTTATTTTCACTCGTAGGCAATTCACTTACTCTTGTAGATGATTTAACATCTTCTATAGGCGATTTACTATCTCTTGCCAGTGATTTAGTTTCTCCGACTGGTGATTTCGCTTCTCCGACTAGTGATTTCGCTTCTCCAACTGGCGATTTTCCTTCCCTAACTGGGGATTTAGTTTCTTTAACTGGTGACTTAGTTTCCCTAACTGGTGACTTAGTTTCTCTAACCGATGTTTTAGTTTCTCTCACAAGTGATTTAGTATCTATTTCTCCAACGGGATCTGTTTCTCTATCTGGTGATTTAGTTTCTCTATCTTGTGATTTTGCTTCTCCAACTGATGATTTAGTTTCTCCAACTTGTGATTTAGTTTCTCTTTCTGTTGATTTAATTTCTCTTTTTGGGGATTTTGTTTCTCTAACTGGCGATTTTGTTTTTCCAACTGGCCATTTTGTTTCTCCAACTGGTGATTTTGTTTCTCCAACTGGCGATTTTGTTTCTCCAACTGGTGATTTCATTTCTCGTACTGGAGATTTCGCGTCTCCAGCTGGAGATTTAGTTTCTATTTCAGGTGATTTTGGTTCTCTTTCTGGTGATTTCGTTTCTCTAACTGGTGATTTTGTTTCGCCAACTGGCGATTTTCCTTCTCCAACTGGAGATTTAGTTACTCTATCAGGTGATTTAATTTCTCTAACAGGTTTTGCTTTGCTAAAGGGTGATTTTGTTTCATTAACTGATGATTTTGCATCTCCAACTGGAAAGTTAGTTTCTCTTTCTGGTGATTTCTTTTCACTTTCTGGTGATTTCGGATCTCTTTCTGGTGATTTCGGATCACTTTCTGGTGATTTCTGTTCACTTTCTGGTGATTTCGGCTCTCTTTCTGGAGATTTCTGTTCACTTTCTGGTGATTTCGGCTCTCTTTCTGGTGATTTCTGTTCTTTTACTGGTGATTTTCTTTCTCCAACTGGAGATTTAGTTAGTCTATCAGCTGATTTATTTTCTCTAACAGTATTTGCTGTGCTAAATGGTGATTTAGTTTCATTAAGTGGTGACATTGTTTCTCTAACCAATGATTTAGTATCTCTCACAAGTGATTTAGTATCTATAATTGGTAATCTTGTTTCTCCAACCAGAAATTTTGTTTCTCTAACTGGCAATTTAGTATCTCTAACTGGCAATTTAGTTTCTCTAACTGGCGATTTAGTTTCTCTAGCTGGCGATTTAGTTTCTCTAGCTGGCGATTTAGTTTCTCTAGCTGGCGATTTAGTTTCTCTAGCTGGCGATTTAGTTTCTCTAGCTGGCGATTTAGTTTCTCTAACTGGCGATTTAGTTTCTCTAACTGGCGATTTAGTTTCTCTAACTGGCGATTTAGTTTCTCTATTTTGTAATTTAGTGTCTCTATCTTGTGATTTACTTTCTCTATCTTGTAATTTAGTTTCTCCAACTGGCGATTTTGTTTTGCTAACTGGTGGTTTCGCTTCTCTTTCTGAAGATTTCGTTTCTCTTTCTGGTGATTTCGCATCTCCAACTGGGGATTTTGTGTCACTATCTTGTGATTTAGTTTCTCTAACTGGCGATTTAGTTTCTCTAGCTGGCAATTTAGTTTCTCTAGCTGGCGATTTAGTTTCTCTAACTGGCGATTTAGTGTCTCTAACTGGCGATTTAGTTTCTCTATCTTGTAATTTAGTGTCTCTATCTTGTGATTTACTTTCTCTATTTTGTAATTTAGTTTCTCCAACTGGCGATTTTGTTTTGCTAACTGGTGGTTTCGCTTCTCTTTCTGAAGATTTCGTTTCTCTTGCTGGTGATTTCGCATCTCCAACTGGGGATTTTGTTTCTCTATCTTGTGATATACTTACTCTATCTTGCGATTTAGTTTCTCTATCTTGCGATTTAGTTTCTCCAACTGGTGATTTCGTTTCTCTTTCTGGTGATTTCGCATCTCCAACTGGTGATTTTGTTTTGCTAACTGGCGATTTTCTTTCGCTTTCTGATGATTTAATTTCTTTTTCTGGTGACACAGTTTCTCTTTCTAGTGATTTAGTATCTCTTTCTGGTGTTTCAGTTTCTCTTTCTGGCGATTCAGTTTCGTTATCTTGTGATTTAGTGTCTCCATCTTGTGATTTCGTTTCTCCACCTGGTGATTTTGCTTCTAAAATAGGAGATTTAGTTTCTCTTTCTAGTGATTTTGCATCTTTAACTGGAGATTTTGTTTCTCTCTCTGGTGATTTAGTTTCATTATCTTGTGATTTAATGTCTCTATCTTGTGGTTTAGTTTCTTTAACTGGCGATTTTGCTTCTCCAAATGAAGATTTAATTTCTCTTTCTGATGACTTAGTTTCTCTAACTGGCAATTTAGTTTTTCTATCAATTGATACATTTTCTGTGGAAGATTCGTTAACAGGTAAAAATTCTGAAAGATTATTAGCTGGTTTTGTAGATAATTTTGATTCTATAGTTGGAACTTTAGATTCTTTGTCACACAATATAACTTCCCTTAGAGGTGAAAAAGTATCACTGATATTTGATTTAGTTTTCCTTCCAAGGGATATAGTTTTGCTAGCCACCATTTCAGCGTGTGTTTCTTCTAATTTACTTTCACTCATTTTGAATTCAGTTTCTGTAACAATCGAAGATAATTCTTTTTCAATCGATATATTTCTTTCAATCTTTGCCATTGTATTGATTGTTGGTTCTTTCACAAATGCTTTGCATTCAAATTCTAATTTTTGGTTTTCATTACAAAGAGGTTCAAGTTCATTAGATGGACAATCAGTTTCTTGTATGGATGGTCTTATTTCTCGTACAGTTGATTGAAATGTGTTTGTAGATACAACTGTGTAGCCAAGAGCCGATTCAATTTCTTTCAGAGGCGATTTTATTTCTTCTGAATGTAAATGAGGTTCTATTTCTGATGATGCGAATTCAATTTCAGGTTTTGCTGAACCTTCTGCTGACATGCCTGTAGTAGATTTACTTTCAGTTTTGCTGTCTCTTTTTAAATGCTTAGTTTCTGCATCAGTTGATCGAGTAAAAGTTTCAAAAAACTTTGTGCTTTTATTGGGAAATTCACTATCAATTTGTAAAAGTTCAGGTTCTTCTTTTGGATGAGTTTTGATTTCTTTTTCAGTAGTTAAAACGTCTTCTCCTTGTGAAGTAATTTCTTGATATAAAGCAATAGTTTTGTTTTTACTTATTGAAGTCATTTCTGCAGAACCTGAAGTTCTATTTTTAAACAAGGTAGCTTCATGTGAAAATATTGGCACTTCATCAGCAATTGCTTCAGTTTCAATTTTAACTGCATATGTTTCATTTATTTCTTCAGTATCGAATTTTATTTGTTTTGAAATTGAGGTAGTTTCTTCAGAAGGATTTACATATTTTCCAGTGACAAAAGTTTTTTCAACAGGCAATAATGGTGTTTCTTTAGAAATTAATTCAGTTTCTGGTTTCATTTTGGTATTTTTGACTGGTGAAACTATTTTAAGAGGTAATTTTGTTTCAGTTACAAATGTATTGCCTTTCTCTGATACTATACTTTCTTTGGAAAGTGTTAAACTTTCACCCTGTAGATCAAATGCTCTGTTTTGATTTTCGCTAGCTCCTTGTTTAGATTTTAAATCAATATCAGTTGATAAGATTTCAAGTTCTGAATTTGTAGTTCTTTCTTCACATGATTTGGCATATTTTCCAGGCAATGTTAATTCAATTGCAGGTTCCTCATCAGGAAGTTGCCTGTTCATATTAATATTACTATCACCTTGGCTACTTAGTAAATTTAATTTTGACAATCCTATTTCACTTTTTTCTGACAGAATTTGGTCATTACTTACTTCAGATATTTCATGTTCTCTTTTCACTTCTTGTGAGCTAAATTTTTTGTTTTTATTGATTGATTTAGTATCTAGAACAACTTTCGGGCTTTCAACAAAAGTACTTGTTTCAGATGATACACTTAAATTTTCAAGAACCGTATGAGATAAATTAGCTGGTTTTAAACTTTCATCCCAAATTAGTTTTGTGTCAGAAGGTTGACTGTCTGATGAGTTTAAATATGAATCATGTTTGAAATAATTAACATCAGCTAAACTACTCATCAAGTTCTCGTTATCATGAATATTAGTTATGCTTTTAATTTCAAGTTGTTTTTCAGTCATTAGGCTACTCAATGAAAAATCATTGCTTTGAAGAACAGATTTATTT
Source organism: Hylyphantes graminicola (assembly GCA_023701765.1). Lineage (NCBI taxonomy): Eukaryota > Metazoa > Arthropoda > Arachnida > Araneae > Linyphiidae > Hylyphantes > Hylyphantes graminicola. Next base: position 6,069,614 of record CM043122.1, read on the forward strand.
TGAATGTCTCTAACATTTTTATTGTCATCGCCAAGTTTATAGTAATCATCTGTTTTTATTGAAGTGGCTAATAAAGTTTTATCTTCACTACATGTATCATGTACTTTGGTATCAAACACAGAAACAATTTGTTCAGAACTCATTCTCAGATCTATATTCAAACCTGAAACTTTTGTCTGAGAAAATTCATTGATATTTTTAAATGAGTTCATTGTGCTTGTATATTGACTATCTGTTTCGGAATGAAGAAGTAAATTTTCATTTTGCTTCAACACATTATCAGAAGAATAAATGTCAAGCAAACTTCCAGCAGAAACATTTTGATACTTTTCACTATTTTTGATTAATTCAGAATCGATACAAGAATATTTAGATAGAGAAATATCACAGATATCTTTCACAGCATTAATTTCCGGTTTCATTGAACTATGCTCAAGAGGTAAAGAAGTTGGCCGTGTCAAAGTTTTTTCTAACGTTCTATCATTTGCAAGCAAACTACAAGAGGAATCAGGACTTATAAAGGGCTGACGTGGAATGTCAGGTAATATCAAATACCCCAATCTAACAGCATCATATAGGTTTATTTGATTTCCAGTAGAACTTTCAATGTAAAAACCATTTTCACTATTAATAACATTGATATCAATGGCTTCCCTTAAAGTCAAAGTTTCTTCCCTTTGAACATCATAAACCATCGAGTGTAAATCGATCAAGTCCTTTTTTACTAGATCAATAAAGCTGAAAGATTCTTTATGATCTGGAATAATAAACATCTTTGTGTTTTTATTATACAGATTTTGGAGGGCTTGGGCGAGTGTGAATTTATTTTTCAGAATATTTTCTACTGTATTAGTAGATTGAACTTTTAGATTCTGAGGCTTATTTGTGTTAGACATTTGATTCAACAATAACTCGGAACTATTGTCACCTTGTGAAACAGTGTTAACATACATTTCATTAGAAGATATTTGGTCAATATCCGTAGTACATCTTTCTTCATTGTCAGTTTGAGGAAGTTCTTTGCTTTGCCTTACATCTGCATTTTTAAAATATGGAATACTGGTTACTCTCACAGGTTTGGCGATGAGTATTCCAGACCTCATTGCTTCCCTTATATCCAATTTTTCACCAGTAACCGGATTTTGGAAAATAAAGTTTTTTACATCAATCAATTTGTTACTAATAACATCATCTAAAAGGAAATACTCTCTTTGTGGTTGAAATGGAATTGTTAGAAGTTTAGAAGTATCAATAGCTTTTTGCAAAGGAATTCTTTCTTCAGTTATAGGAATAATGAATTCCTTAGACTCAATGTCAATATATCCATATTGTAAAGCAGTTGGAAATGTAAAAGTCAGTAAAGGTGGACATTTAAATTGCACTTCTGTTGAATTAAATAGTCCTTTGTGAAAAGCTTCCATAATTGAAAATTTTCCTGATGGTAACAAGATTTCCCCCGTTATAGGATTAAAAATACCGAGCCTAATAGCTTCCAAGATAGACATTGTACAGTGAGTGTTTGGGTCAGTGTACAGTGAATAAGGATTTATGATATCACAAATTAACGCTTCTTCAAATGTAAGTTTAACACCACTTTCAGGATGAATGATTTTATTCGATGAAGCATCATAAAGGCCTTGAATAATTGTTTGGTCTATACTTAATGAACAACCAACAGGCACTAACAGTTTTCCCGACTCATCAATCAAATTATTTTTCAATGCTTCTTTTATGGTTATAAATCGACCTTGTTGATAATCAGGGATTTTCCCACTTGCTTCCTTTAAATAACTTGCCATCTCATACTCGCCTAATTCTTTATTTGTAGACCTTTCTTGAGAAATTTTCATCAAACTATCAGCTGTACTTCTATCAATATATCCTTCAATAAGAGCATCTTTTGGACTAAGCAACCTTTGAGGAATTTTCTGACTTAAGTTTTGATTTTGTCGTGGCCAAAATGCTGATTCATTTGATGTATTGTAATTTTGATAACTTAAATAAGAAATTAATGGAACTTCACAACTAGAATCAAACGAATCTTGTATTTTCATATAGTCCTTTTCTAAAGTTGAGTGTGCCCAATTAGTTTCACTACAAATTTTAGAATTTGCTGAATTTGTAGACTCAGAAGTTGGCATAGCTGCATCTTGTTTATTTTCAGTAAATATAATGAGTCCTTTATCAATTGCTTGTTGCATGGATATTTTATCACCACTTTTGTCATAATAACACCCAGTGGAATCTAATATATTCATTTCCAATGCACAGTCAAGAGGAATCAGTTCTTCAGAAAAAGGTACAAAGACACTTGTAGATCTGATGTTGATTATTTCCATGTTTATTGTCTCTACAAAAGTTAGCAAACGATCGGTACCAGGAATAGTAAATAAACCTGTTTCTGGATTAAAAAGATTTTCATTTATAGCAACTTTTAAATCCCAACCTCCTGGAGGGAGTTGCAGTATTTGAATGCTTTCATTACATTCTTTAATTTTATCAGTTTTTGAAAAATTGTTATCATTCACAGACTTTTTTGCTATTGATTCTGTATCCATCTTATTGTCCTTTGGATGGAGCATATTTAAATTCAAAGGTAACATAAATGATTGATTATTTTCAGAACCAAATAATTTATTGTCATGGTCTTGAGAATTTCCTTCCGAAAGACCATCTTCACTTGTTTCTTTAATGATGTTAGATGTTTTTAATGATTCATTAATTTTATTCGAAAAGAGTAAACTGTCTTTCTGATATTGAGTTTGTAAATTACCATTCTTTTCTTTGGCCATCAATAAATCTACTTCAGAATTCGTAGTTAAAATGTTGGCGGATTTACCAATAACATTAAAATCAATGGGGGAATTCAAACTGTCTTTGACAGAAACTTGAAAGTTGTTTTCATTTGAAACTTTGCTTGGTTCAGGTGTATTATAAATTTCAAGTTTTAAAGAATCTTCAGAAGTTTGGTTTGACTGTTCATTTTCTGAATATTTATATGCAGTGTCAACAGCAGGATCAGCTGATACTTGACCAGGCAAAGATACTTGTTCAATAAAAGGGGACTTGAAAGAAACCGGAACGGCTTTAGAGATGATGGGGAGCCACTATTAAAAAATTCAGAAAGAGGAAAGAAATAGTCAAAGCAGAGATAATAAAACATGCATATTTCAAAACAAACATAAAATAAAACATAAATAAAAAATGAACATACGAGTTAAAATAATAATAAAATATTTGGAAATGTGTGCAATAGAAGTAAAATAATAAAATAAAGTGCTTAAAAAAAATGTGATACTTTATAATACTAGCATTAAGACATAGTTCAAAAAAATTCTGCTCATGCATTTGTTTTTATGAATTTTAACGCTAATTATGTTATCGCATAAAAAAATTATATTTTTTGCAAGGGACATTCAAAAGATTTTTTTAAGTTAAAAAACATAATACAAGAAAACATTACTAAAATTTTACCAATAAATGAATAGTTATATTTCCAATAACCTTATTTGTTTTTAATTACAATATAATTTAGATATTAATTAGTAATACTTTAAAGACATTTCATGCGATTTTTAGATCTAAGCCCAAATACACTTCATATGCTATTTTTTTATGTGCAAGTGGAAATAAAAATGTTACAAAATCGAAGTTTTAATCATAATCATGAGCAATAGTACTTTAACAACTAAAAAAATCTATTCATAACAAAATGTTAAGAATACCTACTTTAAAATATTGTTCTAACAAAAAAAAAAATAAAGCTCCATTTTTTTATGTTTTACCTTCCCTTTAAAAGTTATGCAATTGTTAAAATGTATCACTAATCTACTTTCTTTCCATTACATATTAAAAAATCTTTTAAAACCTGATAAAGTGTGTTTTCTCTTGGATTGTACTATTAATTTCTTATATATACACTATCAGAAATGCCAAAATTACGAAAGCAATAAGTAAATTTTGGACATAAAATATAGGGATTGATAATTATTTGATATTCTTTTGCTCTCTAATAATAGGTTTTGGTAGCACACATATCACATTCTATTAAATTATTTATCTACTTTTTCTTATTCTTGATTCTTATAAAACAAAATAATTACCTTTTCATTTTGTTGATCTGTAAAAGCTTCTTTTAGCTCTGCTATGTAATCTAAAATAGCTTTCATTAAAGAAGAATAGTGTTGATTCAAACATTCTAGTTCATTTTCAATACCATCCACTCCAGAAATCAGAGTAGGACTCTTTTGAAGGCTAGCATCCAAACTTGGATGTTCTTCTTCCAAACTTTCTTTATAATGCTTCAGTCTGAGGTCATAAATCTAAAGGGACAAACCAACTTGTATCCCACACAATATAAAAGAGTGTTTTGTTTCAACATAAAAGACAAGCCACTAAGAAGTAAAATAGGCACATTCCACTTACGAATAGCAGATGCATGGGTGACTTTCTAAAGGAATTGGGAAGGAAAAGAGCCAAGCCTATTCAAATGCATGCGTTTCTTTTACATGTAAAATAAACTAACAAGCACAAGAGTAGATTTGAAAGAAATTGAAAGTAGATGTTTAACAAATATGCAGAAATATTTGTACACTAAAATAAATAAAATATAATAAGTTTATAAATATCATAATACAATTTCATATATATTTCAAGAAATACTTAAAACAATAAGTTTAAATATTAAACAACAAATACATGGCTACAATTAATATACATACAATTTTAGAATCACATCTGACAATTCTGAACATAGAGGACAAAAGCTGACATGCTTGAGCTAGTTCTGAGCAAAACAGTTTAATAGGATAAAAAAGCAATAGACATGCAACTTGTTTTATTTTCCATGCACAGTACACAAATACAATTCTCTATTAAAACCAAAAAGCAAAGAAATTTTGAAAATATATGCTATACAAGTTTTAAAAAAATTTAGTTTAAAGTTATAATATAGAATAAATATATGTGTTTTCTACCTTAGCTTCTCTTATGTATCTGGCTCCTAAGGTATTAGTTTCTTCAAAAGAAGAATTTTTTTCCGATATGGAGGAATACAAATTCTGAAAAAAAAAATTACTATATTTATCTATATAATATTCTGGAATATAAATAAATAAAGTAAATGAAGCAAATATATCAAGAGTAATAGCCCTTCTGATTACAACCCAAGCTTCAAATGAGCTTTGTCTTATGATGTTGAAATAGAGAAGTGTAGCATACGCTAGGTTAACTGCCAAATTAGGAGGCCTCGACAGTCGTGGAATGGTAATCAGCAACCGCTCACGTTATCCGTTTTAAAAAAGCTGTTAAAAAATTACTAGATGAAGGAAGCTGAACACAAATTTGATTTCTGCGCCATTACTATTCCGATTTTTGAAAATAATAAGTAGGCATGGCCCCGAATGGAAGGACTGTAAACATTGTTTATCCAGAAGCTCTTATTCATTAAAGTATAAATATTTTTGATGATGACATCCACTGTTTTATGAAAATCTTAAGTACTCTATCAATCTTATTAAAAAAAGAACCCAATTTCAAAATTCTATATGATAAATTTTGTATTCATTTAACGGGTTCCCAACAAGGTGTGACCCATACAGCTAGAACATAATATTTAAACCTTAAGCTTTATTAAAATTAAGATATAGTTAAGGATAGGGTGAATTATTTTGGGAAATTTGATGTTCAACCAATTTTAATTTATATCCAAAATATAACTGCTTCTAGTCTCCATATTTTTAATAGAAAACATATAAACTTTTTGTTTTATCGAAATGTAGGTATAGTCTAAGGATAGTGTATTTTCTTTTGTTGAAAAGATCATATTAGGGGTTAAGTCGACTCAGATTTTTAAAAAGCTAATTTTGACCAAAATTTCTCAGCGTCGAACAGGATTACTTAAGTATTAGAACAATATTTTGATATTACTATAAATGTATATCCACGAAACTTGCTGCATTTCAAGATTTTACGTATTAGTCAATAATTTTGGATTTGGTTTGATGAAGTATCACTGTGTGCCCATTGGTGAGAGTGTAGAAGATCAATGAAACTATGAGGCAGAGTTTTTTTTTAAAAAAAACTATAGAATTAAAACTTCTAAAAAAGGGGTTGAAAAATATTCCCAGAAGATTTCCCAATCAAAATACAGATAAAATTATCTATAATGAAATTTTTTAGTAATTAATGTAAAATCATTAATAAAACTTTAAAAAAGTTTTACATATATACCATTGAAGGTTCAACTGTCATTTCTATTTCTTTGGTTGTCATTTTTTTCACAGTTTTTAAACTATTCAACTTCAGAGTAGTTTCAGAAATCCAAAGATTATCTTTTTCAATCTTGTTTTTATAGGTTCTAAGTAATTCATAGGAAGCTCCACAACTTCTCAATCTAAAATAATGAATAAAACAATCATAGAAAAGCTTCAAGTGAAAGTGAATATCTGAAATGAACTTAATTGATCAACATTTTGAGTTGATTAGCGTAAAGCAAAATGTGTCTAAGGGCTCAGTTTTATATTAAAACAACCTACAAACTTAAAAATTTCCAAAGGCAAAACCCAATTTTTTCTAAATAAAAAATATTCAGCACCTTTAAAATAGCCAAAATCTTTTGTTATCTAAACAATTTTCGAGATATTCAGTAAAATAATTTGATCTAAATTTTTTTAAAACAAACAGCACGGCTATCCTTTTAAAAAAAATCTTCATTTAATTTGGTATGTGTAGGAAATCAATAATAATTTGCCTGACCCCTCTGCAGAACAGTGAACTGCCTCTTTTTGTATCCCTCTGGGCTTTCAAAAACCAAACTGCCCCTCTGTCAACACAAACATTCACTCACTTAACTTTCTGCTCTCCTCGAACGAGCAACGTTCGTTAGCTCTTCGAATGAAGGGACCTATCTACAACGGTCCAGTACATCGCTCCTAAATTCTCATAGATTATTTACTAAGCCTAAATTGTTTCAATAATAATTGATAAAATGCTTGGACCCATAAAAGCTTTGTATTTATCAACCGTCTTCAAAACAGAAGATGTTGTTGAACCAATCAAATATCCAAAAGCTTGGTAAAGACAACCAAGAAAAAAACATAATTCATAAAAAATAGGCTAATGAGTTATTTGAGGATTATTTGTTGCTCATCTAACCATAGTTTTAAATTATGAGGCATTGATACATAATTAAAAAAGTGAATACATAATTTAAAAAAGGTATAGGGTAGACTAACCAGTGAATGAACGCTTAAGACGTCACATTTGCCAGTGAATGAACACCAGGATATAATGACCAGGATAACCAACCTTTGTCAGATAGCTTCCTACAACATGGGAGGAAGTCAGTGTTGCCAATCCATATAGTGGAATGATTTTCAAACCTTATTTTTTTAATTATATTTACTAAATGTTCATTCACTGGGGCCTGTTCACTCACTGGTCAGTCTACCCTAGCACATATTTATAGTCTGGTAATTCCAAATATATTACAAAAATGTAATTGTTCTAAAATATTGCATGTGTTTCAATGAGAGTGTATAATTAAGAATACTTTTATAATATTTTTTGTGATTTAGAATACTACATTTAGTATTAATTAACATTTTAAAAATCGAAAATACATATTTAACTGTTACTTATGTGTTAGGTAAAACAATCATAATGTATTAAATAAAAAAGAAAATTACCTTTCAACAATTTGAGATTTAGCACTGTCCCATCTTATTAAAAGCTTTTTTAAATCACTTTCAAATTTATTTACATCAGGATGGTTAGATTGCTTTGTTCTGATTCTTTGCATCAGTTCCTTTATTTTTCTAGCGGATTTCTGAGCATCATCAATTACACTTTGTGATTTTTGCATGTCTTCTTGAAACACCTGCAATAAGAAACAAATAGTAAAACTTCTTCCATGAGAATGCCCATATGGATATTAATTATATTTTATCAAAAACTTTTCGTTTACTTAGTGAAAATAATGCATCTTTGACAAAACAAGGCACATAAGGTAGGAATTTGTTTAAACAGTCTCCCCATACAATTTATATATGATTTAACCTGTCTTAAAGATGAAATCATGGGTGAGCTCTTAACTCAGTATGAATTAAGATTAAAATTAAAACAAAATATTCAAATTGCAGAAAAGAGAAATACGCACTTATTTTTTGTCAGCAAAAAATAAATAAGGGTTGATTGACCTGGGTATATGTCACATTTTGGATATAAAAAGTTATTATGTTCTACCCTATGCACATGATTAAATTAACAAGTGATTAAAAAAACAGCTACTTAGATTATTTTAAAATTTAACTTAGCCTTAAGCATTTAAAATTTCTTCACAATAAACATTTGGAATCAACATGTAAAATAATACAATTTTTTACCAAAAGGTTGTCATGTACTTCTTGCAAATCTTCTGAACTAGATGAAAGGTTATTACAGGATGCCAATTTAACTTCTATACAGGACACTGCTTGAGTAGCCTCATTTAGACGATGAAGTCCAACTTCTACAGTTTTGAGTCTAGGGTATATAAAAAAAAAAAAAAACGAAACATTATACCAAAACTCAAAACAGCAAACTCAAGTTTGCAACACGATTTAAAGTCTATATAAAAAAACAAATAAGAATTTTGAAATACAGTATAACCTGATTAAAGGTCATTCAGAAGGGACTGTAACATTTTTGACATTATAAACGAGTAACATTATACACAAGGTTAAATATTAAGTGTTTGAAATAATGTAAAATATGTATCAAGATATAAAATAACAGCTATTGAATAAATTTTAACCAAATTAGCAATTAGTAGCAGTTTGATAAAAATAATTTGCAACTAGCAATTCTTAATAAAGTAAATATAATAATGGCATACAGAGCATTTGTTTCGACATTTTTAACAAATATATGTGGCAGTAAAACAACAAATTATCAAAAAGTAATAGTTTCATTGGTAGAAGCAATATCAATGAACCACCGATAATTTGATTGGAATGCAAATTCCAGGTTTTTTTCCCATTATGAAACATCCAATCTAAAAGCAGCAAGGCACAACAAATGTTAAAATGAATCGCTTTTGAATGATTCATTGTTGGCTTGAAATTTAAGTTTTAAGAAACTTCTCTATTAATAAATATTTTGAAGCAGGAATTTTTAAAAAAAAAATTTGGTGAATAAAATTTAAACTGTGAAAATAATGTTTTTATTTTAAAATTTACTTTAAGAAAGCATTTTGAAAATCATATAAATGTAAATTTTTGGCATATAACCTAGGAATTAATTAAAAATTGCCTTTATTAGAAAAATATTAAAACATTAAGATCAATGGACCTTTCAAAGAACCAAATGTTTATGGAATTATAATAAACAAGTTGTCTTTGCAACCGAGTTGAACTGTATATAAAAACACTCAAAATGTATAAGAGATTGACAGGCTAGGTTAGTTTTGAATAATTGTTACACTAGAGCTACATGAGGGCTATTGGCCACTGTCATTGTAATTTAGAACCACAGTCAAGTGACGAGCCGACACCCGAGTAGACACCCAACACAACCATTAAGGGTGACATCGTACACAGCGATGGGACTTTGGAGCATACACATGCCTACAAGGAGAATTACTCATTTGACACTTTGTGCTGCGTGAGCCATTTATAGGTTGGCAGTTATTTTGGCGATGCCCGGACCCGAACCCGGGACCTTCTGCAAGCAATGCAACGCCTTAACCAACTGCGCTCCCCAGCCCGGAGAATGACAGGATAAACCAAACAAATAATGAATAAAAGCTAAGGAGTAACACAGGATAAAAAACCTTACTACTTGGTTCTGAAGTTACTACGTAAAATTAAAAGGAATAATTACTTTTCAATGAACAAATTTGAATTTTCCCATATTTTGTCCCATGTTTGAGTAAAAGCATCATATTTCATCTGTAATGCTGTTGTTTTTTTATTGGTGTTCTTAAATGCTTGAACAACTTCATTGATTTGATCTTCCAATCCTCTTAATTCAATATCAAAGTCCTGTATAAAAATATTGGTCATTTTAAAAGAACACGAATAAAAACTTAATGAACAATTATATCACACAATAAAGTTTTTACTTTAAAATCTTACTTTATGTTCAATTACAGAAGTTTCTAAGGCATCCAAATCCCATACAATTGGGGCCTGCAGTTTACTTTTAAGGAATTTTTCCTTTTCATTCAATGTACTTAGCAAGCCAGAAATAGTATCAGATAGTTTTCGTTCCACACTTTTCAGGGATTTGTCAGCTATAAAAAAATAAATTTGTAGTTTAATGAAAAAGGAAAAAAATATATAGTTAATAGTTCTTGTATTTTAAAAATAACTTGTGTAACTGACGTAAATTAAACAAATATAAATTACATATAATATAATTTTTTTTATCATAGTTAGTATAAAAATAAAATAATTTATATAAAATTATCAAAGTTGATCAAAAGTTTTAGATAAAAGTTTATTTTTAACTACAGTAAACTCCCGATTATCTGCGGGCCACGTTTTCCACATCTTTTTTCCCCCAGCAAAAATAATAATTTAACAAAACGCAGGAAAGTGAAATTTATCTGTTTCAAAACGTTTCGGATGAATGCATTTCAAGAACTACGAATTCCTTTCAAGAACGCCGAACATATTCAAAGAACGCCGAATACATTTTATTTAAATAACTAAGAATACATCATAAGAACAACGAATAAATTAAAATAAAAATGACTATAGGAAACCTGATGGTTGCTAAAATGTGTTCTGCCAGGTGCAAATCACGTGCAGATTTTTGATGAAAAGCGTCACTTGTAAAATAAATTGGCCGCGATTTTAATTGAACTGCTTTGCGTGATTTTGATAATAGCGAAATGAGTGAGAAACGAACTACAACTGATTAAAAAGGAAACGGATCCACTAAAAAGCAAATGTGTTTGTATAGGAGAACAATGAAAGACATTTGGAAGCAAAAATATAAACTCCTACAATTTGCATCCACCTCCGACAGTTCGACCTCTTTTACTGAAAGAAAAACTATGACAGTCATCAGAGGAAAATTTAATGCAGCTTTATTAAAATTTGTGATCCCTATTTAATTTCTTTACTATTTTTCTATCATTTCATTATATTTTCTTTACTTTTGCGGATTATCCGCGAATTCGCTTATCCGCGGATGCTGCGCCACCCAATTCCGCGGATAATCGGGAGTTTACTGTATAACAGATTCTGTTATTCAATTAGTTAAATGAAAATTTTAAAGCATGCATGTTTTTTTAAACAAACAAATTCAAGTTTTAGATTTGGTAAACTATTTTCTAAACTATATTTTATATAAAAATTATTTACTTTCCGATTCAGAAAGTTTCTTAACCAAAGAATCAAATAACTGATTGCACTGATCCATTTCTTGCTTTAGTTTAATCATTGATGGTTCAGATTCTCCTCCTTCTTTAATAAGTTTCAGAGCATCTGAATTAAGAGCCTTTAGAATGGACTCTCGCTGAGAAACATCCAAACTTCGGAGCTGATTTAGAAAAATAAATAAATTATAAATGCTGAAGTATTCTTTAAAAAGGAAGTAAAGGAAGTTGTTTGACATCAATTTTTTTTGTATGGCTATAACACTGTGCAACTTTTTTTTAATATAAATAATTAAAATGTAAGCATAATAGTAAAAATAATTTTTAAAAATATTAATGATTTATAATAATATTTTGCAATTTACAGATAAAATTTTTAGCATGACTTTGGATTCAATGGTTTATAAGAAGGCATAACTTTTAGTCTAAGGTAAGATTTCTTGCCGCTACTTATAACTACATAGAAAGCAGCAGGTTATTTTTTTTACAATAAAAAATTATCATTAAATATGGCGGGATGTAAATTAAATATATTATTTCGAAAATATTATGGTATACATTTGTTAAAATCATATAAAGAAAAATATCTAAACATTTATTAGAGTAGACATTTTGAAATTTTTTTTTAACTAAAAGAATAATAGTAGAGTTAAACCTTTTTAAGGAAGTTTTAAGGATAAAACCTAAATTTTCACTTTTTTTTTTTAAAAGAGTATAAGCAATCATTTTTTAAAAACAAAACCAATTATAAGGTTTCGCAATTTTCCCTATGCATAACAAAAGTAAAATACAAATTTCACTTACATGTGTCAAATCCCATGATTTGACAACTTTAATAGTTGCAAAGATGAGATTTTGTCTTAGCTTCTTCTGTTTTTGTGTCCAAAGTATCAACAAATCATCATAACGTTTTTTCAAGCTGCCAAACAAAAAATAATAGGAAAAAAAATTATCTCTGTTCAAATTTATTTGCTACATGATGCATTGGTATCAGGATATATAGGATTATTCACATTCACCAAAAATTAATATTATTTTGCCATTAAAAACAAAAAGTTTCAAAACATCACCTCGATTAAAAGTTTATTCTTGGGGTTAAGCAAACAAATAATTCATTAAAAAAATATTTTTATTTGATACACACTAGGCTCATAAAAATATGAAAAAAACTGCCCATTTAAATTTACTTTCTTTGCAATTTCATTGGTATGAACTAATATTATCTTTGAAATTTCTTAACCAAATTGGCAGCATTTTTTAAAGATCTGTTTAAATTTACACAATCCATCACTCATAGATTGTTGGGTTGAAACATCGTAACTTAACTTTAGGAAACTGGACTGATGTGTCAAATCTTTGCACCCACAATTTGCAATTGATTATGAGGTCAATAAATAAGTAAGTGTTAAAGATCTGTTTGCAGGGGCAAGAAAGATAGTTGGAAGCATTCCTTAAAGTAATCATAATAATATTCTTTATTTAGATTGTAAATTGTGTAACATCCTGCAGTTAAAAAGCTGTTGATATGATTTACATTATTTTTTTAACAGAAATATGTTTTGACTATATGGTACAATATTTCAGGGTACGATATAAAATTCAAAATTTCGGGAATGTTTGATTTCAGGATCGAAAAAAAAGAGGTGGAATTTATCAGCTCAAAATTAGAAAAAAATTGAATTATAAAACTCATAATTGAATTAAATAGCTCATTTTAGTCACCCATTAAAATTAGGATACGAGTCATTTTTGCTTTTGATTTAATTAGCAATCAATGACTGAATATGGTATAATTATCAACAATATTTGAATAACTTATTACCTTTGTGCTAAATCAGTTGCTTCAGCATTTGGTGGAGGTATTTTAAAACAAACACTTGGTATCACAGATTCTTTGTTATTATTTCCTACAACCTTTAGAGAAAATTTAAAGATTATAAAAGATAGCTATATTTATCTCTCATCCAAAAAATACAGAAAAATTTCACAAACTAAGAGCAATTAAATATTTTAAATGAAAAATATTCACATAAGTTAAAATTGTGCTATTGTTCTTAATTTTAGTTAGTTGCAAGGATTAAAAAAATATACTAAAATAAAGCCAAAGGTAAAATTAATAGAAAATATAAGTTAAGTATATACTACATTCAAATGATTTTTAATTTCCTTGAAGACACAATTTTACGATGTCTCAGGTGGAAATCACTTTTTAAGTGAACTATGTTCACAATTACCAGCATAATTTTTAGTTAAAAAGAAAAACAAAGTGATCAAATTTTAGTTGTAACTTATAGGCTATAAAATAAAAAAAAAGGTCAACTTTACATACCTTCCACGTTCTTTGTAATACTTCTTTTAAAATATATTTATCCCCTTTAACAATATTTACCTGCGAAACAAAAAATATTAATTTTCTAATTAAAAAAGGCATGAAAATGCTGGTGATTTAAAGTGTTCAAACTAAAAATATATAGAATATAATAAACAACAATTACATAATTTTTTTTTTAAATTCAAACAATACATTTGAATACCACAAGCAATAAGTGCATTGAAATGTAGTGTTTTAATTCGACCATATTTTTTGGATATGTCAAATAAGAAAAAGGAATGGTTAAATAAGAAGTTTTCCTGTAATAATAATTACATTTGAAAATTAAAAAATACATGAAATTTATCCAACATGAAAATTAGAATGCGAGTTTCCAAAAAATATGTGTGTTGTATGCTAATAAAACATGTATTTTTTTAAAGGGTAACAAATACTCTATTGAAAATACATAAAGCAGTTAATGTCTGGCTGATCTAAAGGTCACTGATACTCAAAATTTGGAATCATTTTAAAACAGACCAAAACTAAACATCACTGATAAATAATTAGCCAAAAAACCCAACATTTGTCATAGTTTCCCTTTTATTCTATTTTAAAATGAGGTATATATTTTAGAATTCATAAGTTAGCTATTTTTTTTATTCTTTGTATAAAAATATTTCTTTTTAACTAGGTGTTTTTTTTTACAAGAATAAGACAGATTTCATAACCTGAACTTACATCAGGACCTTTGTAATTACAAATTGCTAAAACTTGTAGGGGTTTTGAAGGCTGTAATCGTCTTTGTTTAAGTGGTACTACTTCATCAGCATGATTAACAAGGGTGCTAATAGTATCACTATATTTAGATAGGCTATCTTTCATAGTATCTATCTGTTTTAGGAAATTTTCACATTCATCAATGGATGAGGCTGTCTTGTTAAATGTCGTATTGAGTTTTTCTTCTGCCTTTTTAATCCACAGCTCAGACTCCCGAGCATCTTTAAAAAACTGAAAAAGACAAAAAAAAAAAAAAATCTTGTAAGCATCAGAAACACAGTATACCAATTCAAAAAATAATTTATGATAAAAAAATATGTTGCAATAAAAAAAGTGCTAAAATCAATAGCTTTAGATGACAGCATTTTAAAATAGCATTAAGAAATGTTTAGTAAAATATTAAAGATAAACCAAAATAGGAACTGGGAAATTTGTATATGTGTGCAACATGCACATAAGTTTTATTTAAGGGATATATTTATTAATATGTACTTAAATATTTATTATTATCAGTCAATCAAATTTTTTTATTATCAAGGCTAAAATTCATTTCAAAGGAGAATATTAGGGGGCCCCCGAGTCTCTTAATGTAAATAAATGCATAAAATTATATTGAACACAATATTTACTTTATGGTATGCCAGGGCATGTCTTAGGTGAATTTCTAAGCAGAATGTGAGTTGAAGAAGCCATGACCATTGTTTTTGCATTTTATTAAGATATTCCTGCAACAGAAAAAAAACATATGAAATTATCGAAGAAGCACAAATCTACACAAAATAAAATAAATTGTGAAAAATAACATACATCAACACATTCAGATGCAGGATGATTTTGTAACAAAAGGCTTTCTCCTCGACTTTGAATAGCATTGAACTGTACTTCACGCTTCTCTAAGTCACTGGTCAATGTCTGAAAAAAGTAGCAATAAATTAAATTTCGCCAATTCTAATCCAATAGAACACATCAATCATAAAATGAGCTATATTTAAACAAATGAAATAATAGCAAATGTAAATTGAAAAATAAAACATCACTAAAAATACCTCTTGATGATGCTCCAGATTGTTTAAGTTCAAATTTTTGGCACTCCAATCACGAGCAATTTCCGTTTCTTCTTTGTCACTCATCCATTTCAATTCCCTTGTTGCAGATTGTATAAAATCCATCAAGCTTTCAAAGTCTTGCTGCTTTTTAGAAGTGTACAACTAAAAAGGATGTTTTATTACTACATAGAAATACACTTAGTACATATGAATAAATTTTAAATACTAAATTTAGTTTCATGAAAAAGCATTTTTTTACAAATGGCAAGTTACCTTATTTGATGTATTTATTCTATATATTCTTAAATCCTTTAATATAATTGAAAAATTATGTACGTATACTGGTATATAGGGCAAGAAATTTGGTTAAGATAAATGCCGTAAAAATGCTGTAAAAGTGTAGTTCATGAAGTTCCAATCCAATATATTTTAATTCAATATAATAAAGATATGAAATCACTTAAATTTCGAAGATGAATCAAGATTAGTACCCATGATATCTAGTAATAATTATTCCGCCTGTTCAGCAACCTCTCTGCATCACAGCACCACACAACTTCGATAGTAAAATAACCTATATGATATACCTTTTTAGGAAAAATAAGGACTTACTATTAAAGTATTCAGTTGATCTTGAAGTGATTCTAGATCACCACCTTCTGACACATTTTCAGTATCTTTACCATTCTGTACAGTGAAAAGGGAAAGTTAAATTGTAATAAATCTTTAAATGGTTAGGAAATAATTAGGAATATAATAAAAGTTTAGGTCATTCATATACTTGAAAAAACAAGATAAAAATTTAATTGTATTATGATGAACTAATCAACAAAGATAAAAACCAGTGCTAGATTTTTTTTTCTAGAAAAAAAAAATAGATGTCTAGGACTAATCATACTTTGTTATACCTTTTGAGGACTTGATGAGCCGATTTTCTTTTTGAATTGTTCAATAGCCTTCTGTTCTAATTTGAGTTGATCAAGATTCCCTTTTATCGTGTGATAATCATTACCAAATTCCAATGATTGTAAACGTTTCTATAAAAATAAATATGATTAAAAAAATTGGTTTCAGCATGTTTTAACAAATTTATGTTTTAATAGGCAAAATAAAATAAAATGGAATATAAACATACTTTCTTCTTGTCTATCCAGTCAAAGTGTTCTTTTAAAGATGAAGTTTGTTTGACATTAGTTTCTGAAACTTTTTCACTGGACGAAGTCTTTGTTTTAGTAACCTTTTTTTCAATTACGATTTTATCAGATTCGTCTGTAAATGGAATAAAGCCAGACTCGAAGATTTTCTCTTTCTTCAGATGTTTATACCTATCTCTTAGAGATTCCAATCTGTAAAGTATACATCAATGATATAGAAACTTTAAAAAAAAAATTAAAACCTGTAAAAACTGTAACACATTAAAATAGATTTTTTAGTTAATGTCTTGAATGATTACCAGCTTGTACGTCATAATATAAGATTTCAAATATAGATTGAAATAGAAATTAAGGGAACCGTAAAAACTTGAAAATAAGCCGAATATTAATTTTCTCCCAGAAACTGCAAATGGAATTTTAATGCATTGGCTATTGTTTGTTAGTAGAAGTGGATGTAATTAGACAAGAAATAGATTGAAATTAAATTACATAAATCTCACACCAACATTGATTATGATAAAAACTAGTAACCGACAAAGTAATAGAAAGTTGTACGTATATTAAAAAATTATTGCACTTTGCGAAGAATTTATAAAAAAAAAATTTAAAGTGTGAAAATTTTCCCATTTACAAAGAACGACCCATATCTAAAGCAATTTGAATTAAAAATTAAAGTAAAAAAACAACAACATTAAAAAATAATTACCTAAGCTGCAATTCAGCAGTCTGTGAATATTTTTTTTCTTGCAAAACAAGTAAATCTTTCTGTAAAGCTTTTAGCGATTCATCTATACATTTCAAATCATTTTTTATTTGATCACAGTTATGCTTGAAATCATCAGGGCGAAGTCTTTGTAAACGTTTCTCTTCCTAAATAAAAGTAAACTAATAAATATACACAAGTTATCAAAAAAACTACAAAGTTAATTTTTAGATTTTTTTAATCACGTTAGGATTGTACTTAAACAAAAAAAAAAAGCTTTAGGGAAATAAAAATAAAGTGAAAAATATCCACTAAAATTAAAGATTTTTTTAAAGTCAATAAGGAGTAATAATGAGAGCATTTTAAATACTGTTTGCGTAAATTAATTTAAAAAATGAAAGAAATTAAACTATATTATTAAAAGATATGTATCTTATTGCAGGTAAAGTATGTTAAAAATATTTTGTAATATTATTTTAAAAGCAAGATTAATCCATTTTGTAAAATTTCATACAATAAGGAAGAATGAAAAAATACATTTTAGAATCTTGTTGGAGAATGCTTGCCAAAATGTGAGTATTTGTCAGTTGAACATCAATAAAAAATATCAAGGTTTAACAGTTCCTTAAGCCTTGTTACAATAAACATTTATGTATGCAAAAAAAAAAAAAAAAACACCAGTAAATCCTATTGCGTAAAAAAATGGCACTAGCAGTTATTTTTTTTTAATTTGGAAAATAAATTTTTAAACGCTTATCATAATTAAGTATTTAAGACACAATCCCGTACTGTCCTTTAATTGTTTTTTTAACCCTTTCAGTCCCAAAAATTTACTACACTACAGAATTATCTGATATTCACAAAATAAGCTTATTTTAGGTCAAATATACGAATTCCATAAGAAAAAAAAAAATTCATTTAAATATTTTATATGGTTTTTGAAACAATGCCAAAATGGATGTCATAGCGGGACATAAACATTTTGAAAAAAATATATGAAAGTGATGATGCCAAATGGCATCACTGGGACTGAAAGGGTTAAGTGTAAGGACAGTTTTAAAATAACTCTGCTTTCGCTTTTAAATTTACTAACTAATATCGATTCTCTTCTGAAGTTTTCTGGACATCCCAGCAGACCCTTTTTCAATTTATCTAGCCAAAATTATTTAAAATCTGAATTAAAAAGAATTTAACAATTGAATGAAATAGTTTTCTGAATTGAAATTTTTAAAAAAATCCTGGTTAAAAAAGTATACAAGGATCTTCTGAAAATTTTTCACTTATTTATGGACAAATACAGCTAGTTTATAAACGTAAAATAAAAAAAAGGCAGTGCAACTTGAACGTCCCATAGACAAAATATGCAGCATCAAAGAAGAACAGGCGTTTGACTTCTCTTCAGCAACAAGATATTTTTTTTCATCAAGAGCGATCAAACAAAATTTGAGAATTTGAATGGTGTATCTTAACACTAAGTGTCAGAAAAAATTATGATGCTTAAAATTCCTGCTAGAATCATCTCGGCTTTTGTAGTTTAGGGTCTGCGGTAACAAACTGCCTGAACTAACCCCAATTTAACGGAAATGGATTTTTTGACTTGTTTTACTCTCTTAAAATATTTATAGAAAAAAATTCTTATTATTTAGCAAAAATTAACCTTAATCCTGAGGGACTGTAATTAAAGCAATAAAGTCCCACAACTCATTTTAATTGTTAAAGAACTTTTAGTCTAGTGAAAAAAATGTGGCTATTAACTGAAAGGTGAGTTTTCTGTAATCCAGTTTTCATGATTGAAGAATACCATTTTTGAACTTAAACTAGTAAATGTACCAAAACCCAGGTACAAAGTTGAGAGAAGAGAAATTCCATTCATAATATAAATATCAAAAGCCAAAATTGAATGGAAGGAATTTGTTAAGATATGATATTAGTTCAATTTAAAAGTCAAGTGACTGTAATTTTTGGTAATCAAAAATGTGTTAGTTTGAGGTACTAAACAAAGAATTTGACGTTCCGGACAGGGGACAGAGAGGAACTTTCGGCAATGCTTTATGTTCTATTTTTTGTGTAGTTTCATTGTTTTAAAATGTTTTGATAATTTTACAAAAACCCATCTGTTAGTATAATAAGAAAAATTAAAACGAAATGTTATTTTTTTTTCAAAAGTTATGCCAAAAAAGTATGGTAGAGTTGCCAATATGCACATCTTTTTTTGAGAAAAAAGAAAAATAGATAACAGTATCTAAAACAAACTTACCTTAACATTGTTTGCAATGTTTGAAAACATTAGTGGAATATGATAGTTTATTAAATATATAGCTAATATGTCTATTGAAAAGAATGGAATACTTTAGAAACTTACAGCTGTGCTACACTTCAAATTATAAATCACATTTTACCTACCAAATCTGTAAAAGACATCTATCTGCATCAGCAATTGGTTTACAAGAGAGTTTGGTACTTACCCAAGGTTTTCATATCTTTTCTTTATTTTTAATAGATACAATAAAATAAGTAAAATTGTGAAGAAAATTACATAATTTATATTATAAAACATAAAAAGGAGGAATGGAAATATACCTCAAAAATCCGTTTTTCAATATCTTCTATTTTTCCTGCACATTGCTTACAATCTTTAATAAATTTCTCTGCTAAACGTTGCAATTTTTCTAACCTACAAAAAATATTTAATATATTACAGTAAACTCAATTAAAAATTCAAATCTAACGTAACTACATTTATATTTTGCTTTATGCGCAATAATTTTTCTTGTGCATAAATATCAGGAAATAATAGTACCTGCAGATTTCATCCTTAATTTTCTGGTCTCTATCTTGTAATGCTGAATTTGTTTGATCCCAAGTTTTCTCTATTTCTTCAATTTTTATTTCTTTTGGAAAATCATCAATAGAGTGACGACTTGATTTCTATAAAATATTAGGTAAGATTATGTTAGCACAATTAATTATACTTAAAGATTGAGATTTACTAACATTTGTTTTAATAGAAATGAGTAATACAAACCTCAATATCTTTGTATAGTTGTGATAACCTCTGTTTATCTCGGAGTCTTTTTGGCAATTCATTAGATCGGAATTTTGAAGAATCCAAGAGTAAATTCTAAAATTTATGCAAGTATAAAATTAATATTTACCATGAATAATTCAAATATATATAATAATCTACAGTATTCCATTTTCTTAATTTGTTGAGTGTTTCTTTTAGAATAGGTATTTGTTTCAGCATACTTTTAACTTAATAGAGATAAAGTTTAAAAACATTTTATATCACATAAAAAAATTCAGAAAATTCCCCAAACTTTCATTTTTTACAAAATAGATTAAAACTTATATGATGGTTACATTATTACTCATTCATCTGTATTCTTAAATCTACTTGTTGCTCATAAAGCTTAGGCAACAATGGACTGAATATGCTTATTTGATTCACAGAAAGAAAAAAAAAAACTAAATAATAAATTTTACATCTACTAACCTACTCAGATTTCATTTTGATTGCATTTCACAAGCAATAATTGGTGTAATTTAAAAAATAAGACACATTATAATAATTGCATTACTTAACTTTCTGCAGTTAAACACAGATTTCCCCTCGAAATTCCAGCAATTCCAGCAATAACCATAAATTTTATATTAGTAAAAAAAAAATTTATTGATATTCTACTTTTTTACATTTGGAAATTTGATATTAAGATTATTTCTTCATAAATAAATTCATTTTCTATTTTTTAATGTACTAGAGGAAAAAAAAATAGAGAGAGCGAACATCAATATATACAATTTGCCTTTTTCTAGGCCATTTAACAGGTTAAAATTTTTTAATAAAAATAAAATACATTAAAGTTAAGATCTTTCAGGATTAGGTAATTTATAAGCAAAGGATTAAATTCGAACCTTCATATCAATCAAATTGTTAAAAAGTTTTTGGTTCGTAAATTTAGCCCGGGACTCCTGCATCCACAACAATAAACTTTTAGCCAACTCTTTATATTCTTCTGTTTTACGGTTCCTTTCCTAAAAAATTAAAATTATCAATACAAATTCCATCATTATGCTTATTTATTAAAAAATATTAGTTTATTATTACTTATAGAGTTTTCAAATCAATTTGTTAACTATAACAAGTTTTTTTCATAAACTGAATTGCTAATATATAATGTTGTATATAACAAATAACCATTCGTTTAAATATTAACAATACATGTTATAAGGACACTCAAAACTTACATCATCAGCAAAAGGATGATGACTAGGTGGTTCGGGAAATACATCATATAAGGATGAAATGTATGTAATAAGTGATTTTTCATCGGGTTCTGAAGTGTCAACATCTATGAAAAATAGATATTATTCAACAGTTAATTCAAATATATACAAAACTTACGAAAAGTAAAGAACTCTTTCTAAAGGATTCAGAAAATTAGAACAAGAGCTATTTTTTTGGTTAAACTTAAACATGTTCTTAGTGTAATGAAATCCCAACCGGCATGGTATTTCAACAACAAAGTTACAAAGTTATTCCAACCTATTCTGAAATTTATATTATAAAATACATAATACAAAAAAATATATAATTTTAACTTTGAATGATAGTTGGCTATTTTATTAGCATAAAAATACTATTAGTTTTAAAATTTATACTTTATCCAAAGGCCAAAAGATTGAAAATAACATTTTAGCAATTTTCTTCATCCCCACTCTTTCTCCTATATATTCAACATTTAATATCCCAGAATAGAAATGGACTGCGTAATTTCAAATAAAAATTCTGAAGTCCAATTCCAATAAGGTAGTAATTTTATAAGAATTTTTTTTCAAATTAATATATTGAAGAAAAAACTCAAGCAATTTCACCATACCTTCAGCATCAAGAAGCCTTGTAATGCCAAATTCTTTTTCAGCTAAAGAAAATGCTGCTGATAAATTATCCTTTGCATTTCTAGCTCTCAAAGATTTAAAGTCAAACAGATCAGGCCTGAAAAATAATTATTAAATAAGACAGAGCATTTTTTAAAAAAGAATTTTCTCTTGGGGGCCACTACTATATAAAACAATGAATTTTACATTAATACTCCCACCACACGTTCTGCACGATTTTGTCCTAAAAAGGGAATGCTGAGGGATACAAAAAAAAATGAATAGTACTAAATAATTTAGTGAAGTTATTTTTCAAAAATGCAAGTGGAGTTGAAGGTGCAAGTGGAAAAAGGTGGTCCCTCCCTCAAAAGTTTGAAGATAGTACATGTTTTTCAGAACAGTTAACTTCAAAATGACATAATAAAACATCACTGCGGGGTTTTTTTTTGTGTTTTTGACACACCTTGGACACACTGTAATTTCAGAAACATATAATGTACTTAAAACTACAAATTATAATTTTAAGGGCATTTGAGAACACAACAAAAGTGGTATTTGAAATCAGTTCCTGGAAATAAATTGGAACATGTTTTTTGTAATCAAAACAATTTCTGATAATTGGTTAATAGTTGCACTGTAGAGCTGCTGAGTACTGATCTTGCACTTCATTCAAGATTGGATAATGTTAAAAAGATCAGCTTACTAGTTATCACATTATTCCTTAACCTGCAAAAAAGCAATATTTTAAGATGTTCACTTTGATCACTGCATCCCTAATCAATTTAGAATGGTGGCTTGCGTGTGGCATCTATGCACATGAAAGTTATGGCTTGGAAGAGCAACTTAGTGAGTGTCATGAAATAGCTATGCTTTCAGGTCATCATGCATCAAGATACCAAGAGGGCATTTTTAGCTCAATTGTTTAAGAAAGAGAAACAAGTTACAACCAAAAGGATTGTAAAGAGTGGGTAAAATGATAAAAGATTATTTTTTTTTGTTTTAAATAACGTAGAGCTACATGACATGGTTATTGACAAGGATTTTATCTCCATAACAACTTTAACCTTTCTGAATTTATCATGGTTTGGAAATTCGTTTAGAAGCACTACTAGATCAAAAATTCTGATATGTTAACATCAAAGACCAACAGCAAAAAAAAAAAAAAAAAAAAAAAAAAAAAACAATTAGAGTAGTTTAAGACTCTTATTTCATAGCTTTGTGAAATTGCTGTTACCAAAAATAACAGAAGGAATGAAAACTGTTCACAAAATTGTAAAATGTCTAGGATTCCGTTTCCTTTTCAAAAAGAAATAAACAGATGTGCCTCAGAGGCACCTAGGCTATAGGGTGTTAATCTCACAATAACTTGTTCAAAAATTACCTGTTTCTGTGAATAATGGCATTAAATGCCAATCCGTCTCTCCAACTTCTGGTGAAGTCCGTAACTTTGACGCCAGGGTATCGTTCTGTGGTTCGTTGAGCCCATTTCAAAAGCGCCTCTCGAGCAGTTACTTTTTCATCTTCCATGCCAGTAATAATGTCTGATATCTGCATAAAAAAATTAAATTTAGAACAAATTCAACACATTTAAAATTGGTTCTTCAATACAGAAGATGTCACTAATTATCAATCGATTTTTTTTTTTGTTAATTAAACTTAGCCAGGAAAAAGATATTTTCCTAATTTAATAACTGTATAGAAGCTACTTTCCAAGTGAATAGGTTACTGTATATTGTATACAGCTTCATTTTGATGTAGTGGCAATGCTAAGGCAATGTTAAGGCATGATTCATGAAAAGTTTACCAGTATTTTTAAAGCATTAGCAATGTCCACTCAAGTTGTTGTCACCGAAATTGTTTTACAGATGATTATTTAGAGAAGTGGAAACATTACGTAAAAACATTCCCACATTAAAAATATATTTATATCTAGATTTTCCTGCATACATTTTTGATGAACTGTATTTAAAAAAAAAAAAAGAACTAGACTTTAGACAACTGCGAATTGGCGAGCATTAGAGTAACGGTAAAGAGCAAAATTCCCTAGCAATTAAATACTATTGTCCTAATTCGCAAGTGTCTGCATGTTACCCCACTTTTATTAATAACTCCAAATTCTTAAAACTAGAATGTAATAAACACATTATACTGCTTTTCACTTTATTTTTTAAGGATTAATTCATAATTGAATTTACCTAGTTTCGATTAGGTTTGGTTGAATTAACTTATTTAAAAAATTGCATTGGAGCTACGAGATTTAGTGAATTTTATTTTATTAAAAAACCTTTAAGTGGGAAAACTAATGAGGGGTTAAAATCAAGCATTGAACAATGAACCAATTGTTATATTAATAATGGAAGATACGCTAGGCATTAGTCTGGCCCCACCCATAAGAATTTTCCAAGGCCGGAGCTGGGCAGCTGATTCTAATTTCGTGGAAACCTGTACCATAAATAATTATTCATCATAATTTTCAAGCACACCTTGAATAATCAACACATCCAAGAGTGAAAATGACCGTAAATTGGGGCTGAGTGTCCGTAATGACTTTCCTGTGCAAATTTGTGGATGCTGTCTTCAGGTAACGTACAGCAATGAAGAAAAAGAAAAAAAAAGTCCAACTCATTACTTTTCGACTGCTATTGAGTAGATTTCGAAAGAGTGGTCACTTTTTTCAAGGAAATAAGTGAGAGTTGATTTCCGGTATGAATATTTGCATAAGCGGTCGTTTACATATTAAACAAAGAACCAACTTTTTAGTCCAATAGGCCACACACAATTTTGTTTGAAATAAAAAAAAATCCAGTAACGTCAAAACACCTTTATATATATATCAATTGCCATTACTTTTTATAAAATATTTGCCATGATATTAAAACATTAATTTCGAACAAACTTCGGGGTTACCTCCAAAGCATTCAATCTCATATCTAGATGCGTCTTCAAACGACGGCGACAACCGATATTTCATAACGTAAGCTTTTTTTTTGTTAGAAACTAGAAATTGTTTTTGCAGTTTAAAAAGAACTGTTCCTAACACTTAACAGAAAAATTAATTTAAAAAGTTGCGTTGAGTGCCTACTTAAGTGTCGACTCGTCACTTAAACACTGGTTCTAAAATATGAAGCCCGTCGCCAATAGCCCTCGTGTAGATCTAGCGCGACGATAATTCAACCTATCTATCCAAACATGGTCAATTTCACTGTTGTTTAAATACTACTATAATGAATTGGTTTGGACGTTTCTGGCTAGATAATTTTTGCCTCCGAATATTAATACCATGAATTTAAGAGGGACTGTACACTACATTCCCCTAGAACTAATGCATTAGTTTTGAAATCACAATTTTTGCAGAAGAATTGTTTTGCCATGTTATCCCATTTTCACCAGGTATGAGAATCATCTCATAACATCAATTTAAAACAAATTTGAAAATAAAATAACATCAGGTTATTTAATTATTTATTGATAAGGTTTTTTTTTAATATAGTAGTGTCGCCATCTGCTGGGTATTTAGGGCATTTTAAAACTTCTAAATATATAATTAAATAACTAGATAACATTTTAGTTTCAAATTTGTTTAATTTTGAAGGTATGTTATTTCCCATACCTGGGGAAAAAGGGCGAACACGGCAAAGCAATACTTCTGCAGAAGTTGTGATTCCAAAACGAATGCAAATTAGCTCTATGGGACTGACAATACCTCTACAATTTAAATCCATACGGTATTTTTAATTTGAAAATTTATAAATATGGTGATGCGAGTCTAACGTTTTGCTTAAATGGTAGGCTTCTAAAAGATTTTTAAGAAGTAATATGAATCACTTTGATCATTTAAGGTGGCCAATTA
Organism: Hylyphantes graminicola; assembly: GCA_023701765.1. Lineage (NCBI taxonomy): Eukaryota > Metazoa > Arthropoda > Arachnida > Araneae > Linyphiidae > Hylyphantes > Hylyphantes graminicola. Next base: position 6,095,701 of record CM043122.1, read on the forward strand.
CCTTTGACAGCAATTTTCTGAAAAATCTATTCCAAACATGAAGTTGAGGGATTTTATTATTAGTTATGAATATAAAAAGTTTTAAGAAAAAAAAATCATAGAATTTTTTTTTCAGCATTTGTGGAAAATTATAGTAAAATATGCTTCAAAAATCAAGCTTACACAAAACATGATATCTTTAAAAAAAAAATTTCATCCTTTAAATTTAAATATGCTTAACCAACATGAACAAAATCATGATCATTAAGATATCAGTTCCCAAATTTTTTTTATAATTTTTTCCTTAAATTTCTAAGTAATTTTCTGGCATTATCCTTCAATCCAAATTTATTACATATAGATATTCATAAACAACTCTGCGGAATCCCACATGTGAATAAGGAATTTCCATCGATTATAAAGCTTCTGAAAGTTAATTGTGCTATGGCGAAGTATATATTTCGCCTATTCACGACAAATATAATCCATACATAAATTTGTAGGAATGTTAACATAGCAAACAAATTTAAAGTAATCAAGTGATGGCCAATATAAAAAGATAGCAAGAATTGATGGATTACACTCAAAGCCGCTACATGAATGTAGCATGAATCCGGTTTTAATGAGACAAAACAATTGTGCATTTTATATGCCCCAAAAAACCTATAATTTAGATTTTAACCATATCGATAGTTAATTTAACCACAATGATATTAAAAACAAAACTACGTCTTTAGAGAAACTTAGCAGATTATTGCAACGGGCACAAGTCAACTGCACGGCTCATACAATGGACAAAAATCTTCCAGCTCTTTTTAGAATACTGTTATTTTACAATCCAATTTTCAGAATTACAAAATTAATTTTGTTACAAAAATATTTACAAGATTTCTTTATAAATAAAAATTAATTGTAATTAATGGAATTTAGGTTTGATAAAACCAATATGATTTCTATGAAATATTAATTAACTTTAACACGTCCGTTTTTATGACGTTATGAATCATCCTACACTTGCCTCCTCCTTCATTGGATTAAAAGTGACAAATCATGTGAGATCTTGTGGTTTTCTCCGAAGTAAAAAAAACGTTCAATGCCGTTTTTCTAAACGTTTTGTTTTATTTGATCTTCGAAACTTTAAAGAAGAATTAAAAAAAAAAATAAAATAGTTAAATTCTATTTTTTTGTTTCTTTCGTCATCTTAAAATGGAGATTAAAAACATGCGGATACTGTTTAAGCGAACAACGAATAAAAAGAACGATCTGTTCTTTTCTTCAGGCCAGTGGAGTTGATCAGTGCAGTCGACTAAATGCCATTGCAACAACAACTTCAAGAATCATTCTTAAACATTCATTAATACCTGATTCTGGTGAAGAGTTGAAGACTGATAACTAGTCTTGATAAGTTTATAGTCCGAAAATGTTATTAAGTTCTGATTTTCTACTAATTAAAAATTTTCAATTGCAATCTACGGATCCCACATTGACAAGTTTTAATTTTACAATCGACGACCTTTTTCATTAAGAGGACCGAAATTTACTGAACGGTCACCTTTGGCGAATTTTTCAAAATCGCGCCAAAAGTCGGCAGAACACCAAACCGAATTGAGCAAATAACTGTCAGATAGGTTTGCCGGAAAACGTCATCGTTGCGAAGTCAAAGAATTCGAATCATCAGTTAAAGTCAAACAGTTTCCACAAAAAATTATTTATAGTCAAATCTGAAAAAATCACGCCAAGGGTAACCGTACAGTAAATCTGATCATATCCTTGCACAACAATGAGATAGCACATGTGGGAACTTAAGTGACGATAATAAATTGAAACTTTTTTTTTAATTCAGTCAAAATAGAGAATAACAGTAGTTGTACTAACTCGAAAATAAAACACGAAATCGTGAATTTTTATCTTTCACAAATAGGGGTCACTGACTCAACATAGCGGATTCATTTTCCTTACAATATAAAGTAGCAAATAAATTTTCAGATACATTTTTGTTTTTAAAATTACAATGTTCACGATGGTAATATATCAAAGTAAATAATTTGTCTTCAGGAAATGTTGCTTTAACCTGCTTTTCCATAAAGAGTCACGTAATTTGTTAGGTCAGAAGAGAGGTGAGAAAAAAGTAATCAAAACTTTCAAGGCTATGTTATAGAATTTTCTATATTAGCTAGGTTTTCTTTAACTAAACAACCATTAATTATTGAGTAATCTATCTGGGTAATAATTAAAATTTTATATACTTCCAATGAAGCAAACAAAACTAAGTAAAGGAATTATTGACGTTCCAGATTATTATTTCGATTCAAGTTTTTTTTTGGGGGGGGGGGGGGGGGGCAAACCGATAGAAAATCAATTCAACCGATAGAAAATATAATTGCTGGTAAAACTTGAAACATTAGCTGCATTTTGTTAAGTTTAAATTTTGTGTTTCTCTAAAAAAAAAAGAGGAATACGACTCTGCGCCATTTAGATTGGCCATTAGCGCCATTTAGATCCAAGCAAAGCCATTAAAACGACGTGGTAGACATCATCCATCCAATTCTATTCTTCCAATATAATTTATCCTAACAACAACATTACCTATACAACATTTACATATATTAATATATTATTTAAAAGAACAATAGTTCAGTGTTTCTGTTCTTCCATTGGACAGTACGCGACTTATCTTTCTTATCCAACTTGTGAAAATAAAGCTTAAAAAAAAAAACTCAGGCAAATGCTTATTTGTGTTAAAATGTCTTGTTATCCCGGTCATTTTTAAACCTTGGTTAAATCGATCGGATTAAACCGATATTACAAATTGGTAAAAACCGGTTAATGTTGAGGACCGAAAAATAAATTGAGGAGCTATAGAAAATGACATAGTGTCACTTTTCTATCAAAATTTGTATTTTGAAAGAAACCTTCCAATCCGTCACACTTTACTTTCCCAGAGTAAATTTTAACGACAAAAATGTGTTTTAAAATCTTCAATTTTATTGGATGTTGAGGTCTTAGTCCTAAAAATGCATAATTTTTCAATGCCTTTGATATTTACAGCTGGAAAAAAACCCGCTGTTTTGACAACAGAGGGAAAAAAAACAATCAACTACTATAAGTGCTTGACCTTCGTACAACGTTACTTTTATACACAAATAAATGACTAATACTCGATTTTAAAAACAGAAAAGTGATTTGTTCAGATCCTCTTTTATTGAACCATTTCAGTTTTAAAATTTAAAATAAACTCTGTAGTAGCGTAAAACAACACATCAATTTAAATGGATGCCAGGTCTCAAGTGGGTATTTTTATTTCACGAAAAGTTTTAAACTAATTTCGAAAAACCACTTCAAAAATATATAATTAATTAGATAACATTTTCGTTCCTAATTTGTTTCATTTCGATGTTGCGTTGATTCCCATACCTGGGGAAAAAGGGGCTAACATGTCAAAGCAATACTTCCGCTGAAGTTGCGATTCCAAAACTAATGCAATTAGCTCTATGGGATTGACAGTCCCTCTTAAGGGGGAATGGGCGTGCAGGACCGGGGGTCTCCAAACTCAAGTGCCTCAATGTTAATCCAATGGGGAAAAAACTATTTTCTTTGCCACATTTCTCCAGCTGTATTGAATATTTTTACAAGCGGATTTTTTATGTGATAAATGTAGCTGACTTACAGGTCTCTATCTTCCCACTTTTTGAAATTGCTTCGAATATTTGGTGTAAAATAATGTATTGAATATTAAAAAAATATTCGTACTAATTTCAAAAAGTGGGATTGTCGGGATCTGTAAGTCAGCTACATTTATCACATAAAAAAATCCGCTTGTAAAAATATTCAATACAGCCGGAGAAATGTGGCAAAGAAAATAGTTTTTTCCCCATTGGATTAACATTGAGGCACTTGAGTTTGGAGACCCCCGGTCCTGCACGCCCATTCTCCCTTAAGAAGAACAAGTTAACATCGTCTTTACCATCCCACTTACACCTAAGCAAACGGCTCAAGACAAAAAGCAACAGATCAATACTGTCTTCCACATCCCGAATAAATCTCCGGCAAGAAAAAAAGTAGGGCGCCGCACAAACACGGTCCTTATAAGGCTTTCATCGCAGGTAGCCGAAAACTCCTTTTCTCCACCCACCTTGTTCAAGCTGAGAAAAGGCCTCACAAGAAACACGATTTCACCACAGGAACATGAAATCGACCATGCTAACTCAAAGAGAACCAAACGACAGCTTTACTCATTATTATTGGTATTATGTAATATTGTCTGGCAAAAATATCTGCATTTTAAAGCTAGTATACTTTTAAAATAAGTTAGGGCTACAATGCATTAGATTTACTAAAATGAATACCTAATGTCTAAACTCACAAGCCAAAAGGGGTTTAATTTTTTTTATACAAAACAAAATCAGGAACCAACTAAAGAGCATACACAAAGAAACAATTTTAAATTTATTTTGTAAGGAAGGAATAGCCAGAGAACTAGAGTTTTTTTTATTGAATCACACAACCTATAAAATATGATTCTAAAAGCCAATTTCTTAACCCCTGAAATAATAAGCTTAATTTGGGATAATACCGGAAGTCTGTTCTCTTAACCGAAGTCTTCTCTTTGTTAATCCAATTTTTAATATGATAAATGTAGCTGGTTCAACCGTCTCTATAATTTTATTTTTTGAAATTGGCTCGAATATTTTATTGTAAATACTCTTAAACAATGCCTTTGAAAAATAATTTATGCATTCGTATTTGAAGAGTACAGGGGAAGAACCGCTTTATTTCGTGGAAGGCTTTCCTTAATAGCCTCTTTGGGGATGATAGCGAGAAATCGCCTAAACTGGTGTAAAGAAACCGGTTACTCGCTTTGTTTATCTTTCGCGGCAACCCTGATTCACGCCAGAGATAAGTGGATACGAGTCACGTTTGTACCGCGAATGAAGAACCGAAAGAAAAAACGGTTTCCGGTTGCCAATGTCCGCCAAGCACACAATTACGGCAAGACTCTAAAGAAATCAAGTGGTTCTTCTCCTGTACTCTTCACTTTTGTAGTTCTTTTGCCGTCATGTCCCCCCTTTGGCACATGAAAATCATGTTGCGATTAACTTACTAGAAGAAAGCCGGAAATGATAAATCCTTTTTTTTTTTTTGACTTAGTCTAAAAATAGTAAAAGCAACAAAACAAATTGGAAAGAAAAATATCAGCTGGTTAAACAATTAATTTTTGAATTCTTAAAATAATCATAGTTTATAGACAGATGGCGACACTATTTTTAAAACTTTAATAATTGAAGAGCTTAGTGAAAGAACATGCTAAGTGACAAAAAAGTAAAAACGAGAAAATGAGCTTTAAAATGTTTAGTTTGCACTTAAATCCGTTAAAAAAGGCACAAACAGTCAAAAATATACTTAAAGTGAAGTTTATGAAACACTTATTATGGGATAATTATGGAATAATATATCCATTTGGGGGACACAAAAAAAACAACTTTTTTTTTCAAAAATGTCACTTAGCACGTTCTTCCACTAAGCTCTTCCATTATTAACCGGATGGTTTGATTGAATGTACTAGAGCTACACGAGTGCTATCAAGTAACCGGATGATCTTAGTTTCTTTCGGAACAACACAATCCGCTAAATTGATCAGAAAAGAATGAAAGATGGGAGGATCAACGAAGAAAGAAACACCGCAAAAGATGATTTTCAAGGTTTCGTATGATGAATAACTCCGTATATAGAGAAGGTTAGTAGTGAAATTAGTCTGATTATTTGCATTAATGGGAGGCATTCCGAAACCTTGCTACAATATCATTATGATGATTTTTTTAATGGTGCATTTGCAGCATCGGTTTATATTCAATGAAAAAATGTGTATAAATCATTAAAAAAATTGAGTTTAAGTTTTGGGTTTACTGGAGTTTTAATTTTTGGGAACAAAAAAAAGTTTTACATTATTGAAATAACTTCGCACTAGAGCGACAACTACACGAAACTTTTGGGGACGGACCTAGTTGTTCTGAACAGTTGTCTAGTGGCGAGGCCAACACTTGCTGGGACTCATCGCATCATGTCGTATGCGGAATCAGGATTTTAGATCATGACAGATTTAACGTGCATCATTCAATATACACGATATTATTTATTGGCGGGGCTATTTTGCAACGTGCTCTAGTTCATAGGATGGCTAAGTTGAGGACAGACCTGCAAAGGTGTGTTCCTTGGCATGACGCCTTTAGACTGTAACAAAAAGTCCGGTTGTATTTACAGAAAAAAAACTGTCAGCTGGTGTGCCAGAAAACTACCGTAAGATTTACAGAAAAAACTGTTTATTTTCTACGTATAATTTGTAATTTTAACGGAAAGTCAGTTTAACAGACAAATTGTAGAAAAAAAAAAACTTTACCTACTCCCAGTCACCTAAGTAACCATACCAACCACTGTACTAACATCCCCAACCCGGATTCGAGCTAGGGACCTTTAGATCTCCAGCTCAACTATCTCCCTACTAAGCTATACCTTGTCTAGCCAGAATGCGAGCTTCTAAAAGACTTCGAAAAGAATTTTCTTTATATTTTAATAGCTTACCGAAAAGACTTTCCTCCCCCATCCCATCGCTTGGTTTTCTAGGAAACGGGGGGAGCATCCATTTTCTAAACCTAACGCGTTTGAGGTTTTGTTGTGGGGTTAACAATCCGTACAGTTTAAACCCCAAGTAGGGTGGGAAAAAACACGCTCACGCCGTTTCGAAGAAAACCAAGCGAAGGAATGGGGGAAGAAGGTCTTTTCAAAGCTCGCATTATGGCTAGACAAGGTATAGTTCGGTGCGCAGAGATCTCACAAACAGTTTAAATGTATCTTCGGTTGTAATCTAATACTCATTACACGGTTAAAAACAGAAAAAAAACTAATGGTATTTTTCAGTATTTTTTGTAAAATTAAAAAAAAAAATTTACAGTGTAGCCGCACCGCCTGAAACAAAGGAGGCACTTTACTACGGAAAATACTAGAGGGCGAATAAATATGCAATATGGTCGTGTCACTAAAAGCCATAAATTAAAGCGGGAAACTTCGTACCAAACAAAGGAATATTTTTGAAAGAATTTTACTGAGTATTTGAAGAGAATGCGCTTAGGAAATTGTGTGCTTAAGGTTACGCATTCACATTTTTCTAAGTGTGATAAACATTATTGAATATATTAGTAATAGTTTGCATGAATGGTTAAAAATTTCAAGAACAATTCACATTGAAAATGAAATCAAGTTTTAGTGAATTTTCGAGTCTTATAGAAAGATTGAAATGCTTTTAACAGTAGAGGAAGTACTTTAAGTATGGAAATAAAATAATGCAGTTTAAGTTGATATTAAGTCAAAGAATTAACAAATTAACTCATATTTAAACGAATCCATGTTTTTAAAGCAACTTAATACTTCAATCCATAGGTTAATCGTAGTTTCAATCGATATCTTTTACAGAATTGGATGTGAACTTAGTTTTATTTTTTGGTTTTCGTAGAATTATCGTCGCACTGGACTCTAGATGTACACGAGGCAATCTTATTATACTGAGTTCTAATAAAGTTAATAAATTCAGAGAATATTAAGAGATGAACTAATTAAAGCAATACAACACTTAAAATTAACATTTAATTAACAAGTGTTAAATTTATTTTTTAATTTAGCATATTTAAAAATTTAACCATTAGTTTTACATAAAATTAATGTTTAAATAATTAACTAGAAATTAAGTATGGACAACCAAGGAACGAATTAAATTTTAAAATTTTAATAGCCGATTGCAAAGATAGAAAAAACCATACAAGACGTAGCTGACTTTTCGTATGTATAATTCAATTTTCGAAAATGGTTAGCATATGTATTGTAAATTTATACATTGATTGTCAAAAAAATATATGCCCCCCCCCCCCCCCCCCCCCAAATAAAAAGAGACATTTACAGCAACCACAAAAACCGCTTGTAAATACATGCAATACCAACTGGAGTATTTAACACTTTACCTCCGGGCGTCGACTGACCCATAGACTAAGAACACTCTAAGTTTCAAACTCTCATTGGAGAATTTCTACATTGAAATTGACATAGAAACTAGCACGCCCCCTTTGTGTCTAAGGGAACTAATGTAATGGTTTTTGCTGCATATTTGCAGTTACCTTTAGGAGATTTAACAGAGCCAATGACATCTCGTAATTTGGAACCCTTATCAAGTGACGATAGGGATCTATTTTTTACTACAACTTATTTTCGACTTTATTTTTGAATACATACAGCTACTCATTGACTTTTATATCCCTCGTAGGCCGATCCTCAAGATATTTGACCTTGTGCTTCTTTTTCTCCATTAATAAACCTACAGACTGACTACGCTTGTCATTTTAGACATGGTCCCCAAAGATCCACAAGTGATTCGATTGAATAACTCGTCAAATATTCATCCAAATGTAACAAAAACTTAGATTTAGGGGTTTTCGAGGGTTTTTCTCATTTCTAAGTAATTAAAATTGGGTGTTGCTATTGAAAATTTTAAAGTTCCTAACATTTTTAATATTAAGACGGACCCTTATGCAAATTTTGTGTCATGCAATTAACTCAAAATGTTATTTGTTCATAAAGTCAAAAAGGTCCGATGTAAAAGGATGACTAACGGTTGAAATAATCACTAGTGGGTAACTTTTTTTTAACATAGAACATTCCGAAGAAACAGTAGCCCTACAATTGAAAGTACAATTATGCCAATCAACAAATCAACCTTTAATAGTGTTTTAGTTGCTTTCGACACATTAGAAGAGCTAGGCATTAGATTAAGTTGCTGGTCTAGAAGATTTTTAGTCTACGGGTCAGTCGACGCCCGTAGGTAAAGTGTTAAGGGGTCTAAGGAGTCTTAAAAATGTGCAAAGAAGGAACTACAAAGCATAGTTTGATCTTTCATGTAACTTTTTAACTACTCAATATACAAGTATAATTTTTTTATATGTAATTCTACAAGATTCATTTAATATGAAACAATTTTTAAAATTTATGAAACTTTAGCCAAAACTAAAATAAATGATATTAAACATAAAGCTATTTGAACACATTGTGATTAGGCTTGCGCGGCAAATTGTGAGGTCAAAATTGAAGACATGACCAAGAAAATGACTTTATATTGTACAAATATGTACAAACTAGAACTTATACCTAAATTCTCAGCTCAATTTTAATTAGAAATAATTTTTAAAATTTTTTTAAATCAAAATTCAAAAATTTTTATAAATTTTTTTAGAAAAAAGTTCTTAAAATAAATTCTAATTAAAATTGACCTGAGAATTTAGGTATAAGTCTTTGTTTGTACATATTTGTACAATATAAAGTCATTTTCTTGGTCATGTCTTCAATTTTGACCTCACAATTTGCCGCGCAAGCCTAATCACAATGTGTTCAAATAGCTTTATGTTTAATATCACTTATTTTAGTTTTGGTTAAAGTTTCATAAATTTTAAAATTTGTTTCATATTAAATAAATCTTGTAGAACTACATATAAAAAAATTATACTTGTATATTGAGTAGTTAAAAAATTACATGAAAGATCAAACTATGCTTTGTAGTTCCTTCTTTGCACATTTTTAAGACTCCTTAGACCCCTTAAGTTTCGAAAATTATTTTCCTGCATAGAAAAGAATCTTCGCTCAGGAATTCGATTGTCAATCTCTTTCCCCCTTTAGTTGCCTTTATGTCGACAGTTTTATGTTGGTTTAATGACACTTTCGGTCAAGTTTATCAAAAGTAATAAAGAAGAGTTTATTTAATGTCTTTATTTGAAGGTTACTTTATCTCCCTCCCACGTACAGCAGTAGGTAGATCATTGAAGCTCCTGATAACAGTACACATAACTGTTGAGTCAATGATTATACTCTTCAGTTAAGATTAGTTTATATAGGTTGAATATTACAGTAAAAAGAGAAACACCTAAATGCAATATAAACAAATATATTCTTTGATTTACAATTTTAAAAGCGAAATCCTTCAAACAATTTAAAGCAGAATCAAAACACTTTTAAAGGCGAATATTTTTTTCCCATATTTAATATGTTTTTTAGCTTTATATGCAATAAAACTATGTTTATAATTATTAATGATAATAAAATATTCAGACAGACAAAAGAGGTTTATTTAAGGGGTCACAGGAGTCTTAAAAATGTGCAAAGAAGGTACTGCAAAGCATAGTTTGATCTTTCATGTAATTTTTTAACTACTCAATATACAAGTATAATTTTTTTATATATAATTCTATAAGATTTACTCAATATAAACAAATTTTAAAATATATGACACTTTAGCCAAAACTAAAATAAATAATAACAAACCTAACACTATTTGAACACATTGTGATTAGGCTTGCGCGGCAAATTTTGAGGTCAAAATTGAAGACATGACCAAGAAAATGACTTTATATTGTACAAATATGTACAGACAAAGACTTATACCTAAATTCTCAGCTCAATTTTAATTAGGAATTATTTTAAGAACTTTTTTCTAAAAAAATTCATAAAAATTTAAAAATTTTGATTTAAAAAAATTTAAAAAATAATTTCTAATTAAAATTGTGCTGAGAATTTAGGTATAAGTCTTTGTTTGTACAAATTTATACAATATAAAGTCATTTTCCTGGTCATTTTTTCAATTTTGACCTCACAATTTGCCGCGCAAGCCTAATCACAAAGTGTTCAAATAGCTTTATGTTTAATATCATTTATTTTAGTTTTGGCTAAAGTTTCATAAATTTTAAAATTTGTTTTATAATAAACAAATCTTATAGAATTACATATAAAAAAATTATACTTATATATTGAGCAGTTAAAAAATTACATGAAAGATCAAACTTTGCTTTGTAGTTTCTTCTTTGCACATTTTTAAGACTCCTGTGACCCCTTAAGGATTTTGATCAATCTTTAATTATTGTTAGCATGACATGCGTATAGATTAATCAAAACTAGCAACGAATATTCAAGGTCAAAAGAGCTTAATACTCTTAATTTAATTGATCAGGTTGCTAAACAACGAAAAAATAACTAAAATGATTTATTAAGCATCTTAAAAGAAAGTTTTCAAAATTGATTTTAAATTGAAACTTTTTTTTTGTGTTTATGAGATAACACCCAAACGCTAGAAATTGTATTTTTACATTTTGAACACGTAATATCAATGTAAACTATTTATTGAAGTTTTAGAAAATACATGCCTCGTAACAAATGAAAGAAAATTTTCTGGGCTTTAATTTGGTAATTTTAAAAGTAACTGTTAAAAAAATTGCTATTCTAAATTTTTTTATAATTTTGTATTATATATTTATATTTTCAAAGCATAGTTAATTTTTGTTGGGACATTTGAAATTGTTTTTTTTATTGAAAAAATGGTATTTCAAGACTTTTGATACAAATTAAAGTTCGATACTTTTTTTGTGGTTCCAGAGAAGATACATTTTACACTGACTGTCTCTAAAAAAAAATTTTTAAACAAAAACTTTAATAATTTAAATTTAAAAATAACAGCATTTTAATATTAACTAAACAAATTTAAATTTAAGTATTAACAACTTTTATTAAAATGCTTAAAAAGATTTATATTACTTTCATAATGATCCATAATTCCTTTTTTAAAAAGATTCATTCCGGCAAAATTGCACACATAAAGGTTTAATAGTATTAACCCTTTCAGTCCCAGTGATGCCATTTGGCACCATCACTTTCAATATTTTTTTTCAAAATGTTGATGTCCCGCTATGACATCCAAACACACATCATTCGATTCTTCACACTTTGTTCTATCAGACAAAATTTTTCTTTAATCTCAATAGAAGTCAGAACTACTAATTTTTTTATTTAGAAAATAGTCAACAAGCGTTTCTCCTGATTTTTGATAAGTTCACTTCAGTTCCACGTATTTAAAACACAGTTTAAACTATTTCGGTTAAAATAATTACTAAATTTTTTTTAATAATATGGTCAGATACCTTAAAATATATAACTCGAAGTGTTTTCAGGTAATATATATATATTTTTTATTTTGTTGTTTTCCACAGTTAAAGAATTTTGGCATTGTTTCAAACGCCATATAAAAAATTTAAATGGATTTTTTTTCTTATGGAATTCGTATATTTGACCTAAAATAAGCTTATTTTGTGAATATCAGATGTTTCTGTAGTGTAGCAAATTTTTGGGACTGAAAGGGTTAAAGAATTAATATGTACTTAACCTTAAAGTAAAAACAATTGTATTGAATACCTCTTATTTATCATTCTTTATGAGTGTAAACAACTATGTAATTTATATTCTTTTGATCACAAATATTAGAGCAGAAAAACTCTTTTTGGTGTGAATGTATTGTTGACTATCTTGACTCATGTGCTTTCAAACACTTAGACTTAGGCATTCAACAAGTGCTTACTAGAAGCAAATATTAGCCGAAATACAAAGAAGGAAGATACCGGAGGTATGATGAAACAAAACTCGGATGAGAATGGTCTGTAAATGTGTTGCTACAAGACTAACAACCTATGCAAGTATTAACTTTCAAAAGACAGAGCAAGCGAGGGCAGAACGTTATTTCCCATAGTTTTAAATACAGGGAACACCGCTTATTAAATAAATCTACAGAAAAAGCGACAAAAAAATTAAGATGTTTAATATATTGCGAAAAATGCAACTTTTTTTTTAATTACAGAAATAAAAAATAAATTCAGGTAACATTAAATCAAATGATTTAATAAAACTCGCATGTTTTACAATGTTCCTAGAAGTTTTATTACAAAAGCACCATGTCAAATGGAATTTTTAACAGATGGTTCTTCATGTTAATTTTTTTCGCTTACATGGTAAACCGAAGAAAATTCGTACTTTTTTTCAGAGACACGGATGGGTTTATATATGGACCAATGTTTAAGTCCCAACACTCATGATAAAATTGGAAAAATAATTAAAAGCGAAACACACTTTTGATTCAGAGATCTTTTGCGAAAACTCAAATCTAAAAAAAAAAAAAAAAAGGAAATACTCTCACCTTAGTAGTCAAAATACCTATCGAAATTATAAGAAAACGCAGCTGTCAAAATTACAGAGTAGCGTAGGTGTTTAAAAACCAATGTATAATAAAGCAAATGTATAATAAAAATTGTGGAAAAGAGCTGATGACAATACATTAAATAATACTATGCCAAAAAAATCCTAAAAGCCACATGTTCGGAAATTGTGCAAATAGGAATGCGCATTGTTGAAGAAAAAAAAATAAAGAATCCCAAAATTATATAGCAATTGTTATATTTAACCCATTAACGAGACTTCGTGTATAACATTAACCTTTGTTTTTAAATAAAAACGGACGCTTCAATTTTTTTAAATTCGGTTTTGTGTAACTTAATGGAAATTTTTCTTGCCAATCGTCGTAATGGGTTAAGTGGTTATTTTGTAGTCTTGTTAAAAATAAGTTATCTTTTTTCTTTTTAATCCAAGGCTACGGCCAGTTTATAAAAGAGTTACATAACGCCATACGGAAATACTCAATGTTTGACGCTTCACGTATTTTTTTAAATATTTTTAATGAATCTCTTGACAATCAATATACATTAGTTATGAATTTATGAAAGATTACAAATTTAAGATCGGCGTTAAAATTTTTAAAGTTGATGAACTTTAATATGCTTTTTTGATTAATTAAAATGCAGACGGACCAAATTGAACTCGAATAATAAATGAATAACTGTCAAATAACGAGTAAGGAGTAAAGGACTGTGGACTTCTTTTCCACTCGTTGTACAGAGTTTATACCGTACCTGTGTTTTTTTTATCTTATAAAAAAATTCAAAAAGAATAACAAAACGAGGATAACCAATTCACAGACTTTCACTGCAGTTCTACCTAGTTAAGGTTAAACTTTAAAAGATGGTGAAGCTTAGTACGCACCACATTGAGATTGCAGTCATGATAACACCAGCACTTTTGGTGAAAACTTTACACTTAGGGTTTGCAACAGGTTATAAAAACATGACAGATGTAAAAACAACAACAATGAAATCCTTCGAGATGAAAAAAAGATGGCAACGCGACATACCTTTGATTTCTTTTGCTTGGTGGTGGTGCGGGTGACAGTGCGCACCTGTGGGGACGACTCCTTCGAAGATGTGACAGTGGTCTCGGTCACAGTCTTGTTTCCACCAACTTGTTTTACAACGCGGGTGGTGTGGACAACGCGACTGCCCTCTCCACCTTCGGAAGACTCCTTTGCCTGGCTTCCATCTTCCCTGGAAGTCACGACCCGAGTTCGAACCACAGGGCTCGACACGACCCGGGTCTGAACTACTGGATCGCTGCTGGACGACATATCCTCTCTGGAAGTTACGACCTTTGTGGTGCGAACTACAGGGCTCGATACGACTCTTGTCGTCTGGACTACTGGGTCGCTGCTGGACGACATATCCTCTCTGGAAGTTACGACCTTTGTGGTGCGAACTACAGGGCTCGATATGACTCTTGTCGTCTGGACTACTGGGTCGCTGCTGGACGACATATCCTCTCGGAACACCCTGGTGGTGCGAACTACAGGGCCCGACACAACCCTAATCTGAGCTACTGGGTCTCCGCTGGACGACATCTCTTCTCGGGTGGTCACGATTCGGGTCTGGATGACAGGCTGCTTGCCCGAGTTGCCTCGGGACGACGAGATAACTCGGGTCGACTGGACAACGGGCTCTTCCGAGTATCCTCGGGACGACGACACAACTCGGGTGGTCTGGACCACCGGCTGGTCAGAACTGGTGACCACTTGGGTGGTGCGGATCACCGGCTCGCTGCTGGACTCTTCGCGGGTGGTAGACTCCACCACCCGGGTGCGGATAACAGGATCGCTGCCGGATGACATGATCCGGGTGGTACGGGTGACAACGGGCTCTGCGGCCCGGGTAGACGACGAAACGACGCGGCGACTAGCGCTGCTGCTACTCGAAGACGACGATTGCATGACCCTTCTGCAAGGGCGACCAATCTGAGACTGGGAGAGAGGCAAGAGAGCGACGAAAGAAACCGGCCGCACGCTGCCCACACCTTTCTCCAACCTGGCGGCAAGGTCAAGAAGAGCAGAATGGGGAGCAACACATGTTTGTTTGGGCAGGGAGGAAAAACAATGGATGTTTCGCACCTTTGACGAAGTACAGTTCAATTGGAAGGCGCAATATTAAAATTAAGTCAGGCGCGCACCCACGGGGAGGGCTAAGGGGGCTACCCCCCCCCTTCAAAAAACATTACATTATGTTATTAAATCGGCCAATAACGGGCACATCGTGTACTTAAAAATACTGGTTTGCGAGAGTTACATTTCATCACAACTACTAAATAAATAGCTGCATTCCTATTCCTAAGAAATGCACTAATCTAATTAATTAAATCTTATTTTATCTGCTGGGTTTTATCATTCATTCCTATAGTCCCTACTCAAAATTCGCATTCAAAGAGCATAAATAATGTCTTAAAATACCGGTTATACTAAGGATTTTTTTAAAGAGTTCTCCATTTGTTGGCCCAGGGACCCCTGGTCAGAGCCCCCCCCCCCCCCCCCTTATAATTATTTTCTGAGTGCGCCACTGTGAAGTACAACAAGTATTCCATTATTTTTTAAAGATAAATGAACACATTGAAGATAAATGAAACGTTAAAAAATAAATGATACAAAGAAAAAATATACCGACGACTTGTCTGTTAAAAACCGCCTTTGGTCGTTTTCATCAAGCAAAGCAATCAAAGCGGCGGCGTACGGGCTTTTGTGGCAATTGTCAAAATATTTTTGGAATTTCTTCATATTATTGTTGCTATTTGTCCAAAAACAGTTTCACATATCGCTGAACAAAAAAGTTTATTGAATTGAAAGAACAAATTGTTATCTTAAACTATTAAATAGCAACTGTAAAATAACTGTAAAATAGCAGAATACAGCGGGACGGAGGTCAGTGATCCCGTTGAAATTTAAATGATCGCTGGTACCATTAATAGCATCCCATCTCACCGGTAAGGATAATAGGAGTAAATTCCCCATCTGACGTATTTGTTTTGGTCAATCGACTCTGAAGCATCATAGTGTTCAAAAGGAAGGGTGCGCGAAGCCAACAGGTGGAATGGGGGCAAATCGTGATTGAAACATCTGCAAAGGCACCTGCCTCTCTTCCTCTCTTTTGACATTCACTAAGAATTTAATTCAAATCACACAAGGTCGCAATAATCACTACTGACTAGAATTGAACAATCCAGGTGAGATAAACATTTCCCCACAGTAGTCTGTAAAATCGGTAACCTTACCGTTTATAATAATTGATGACGGTATTTTACGATTATATTTGAAAAAATAAAGTAGAGTATCTCTAGCAAAAGATTAGATTCGTTCGCTTCCTTGGAGAGCGACTTTATTTTTCGTTGCGATACCAGAACAATTTGACGTGGACCTATCTCTAAAAGTCTATTCCGGACGCACACGTTAAGAACGAGATTAAATTTAAGAAATATTTTGAAAAAATCTATTTTCCTCTGTTTTAAATGCGCACTGTATCCTTACCTAAAAAGGACAACTACCATTTATAAGGTAACTCATAAAAAATATCCTTAATTACATTTCAGTTTATTTAAATGAGTTAGTGAAGTCATTTTTTCACACAAACAGAACACTCGTGTTTAGCTCTGTCAATTTGCATATACTTACTTATCCCTCTTTCCCTCCATCGCTGGAGCATAGGGTAATTTCCATATACTAGGTGTAAATTTATTATGCTAAATTAATTCAACAGCCCACACACGAATTTGCTAGGTTTACACCAAAAACCACAAAAAAAGATACGGACTTTTAGTATGGCTTTCATACGGAAAAAAAAGTTATAAAAGTATACCGTCAATGAAGTGGCTTATTAGGAGGCGGATTGGTTTAGCCAGGTCTCAACCCACGTTCTCGGACTGGTTCTAGCCTACGCAGCCGCCCCCTCTATACGCTCGAGGAAAGGAAGCAAACACAAGATTCTGTTGTCTCGAGAAAAAATACGCAAGATTTGGTGAAGAAGGGAAAGCCTCGTGACTAATTGAGCAACCTGTGGCCTTAAATGAGCCCGTAATTGGATCATTTGGGAACAGCGAAGGCGGCTTTACCCTCTGACCGTTGGAAATACATTTCGGTGATGGCTTATCTGTTTTGTTTTTTTTAAATATAAACACTTATTGTTGACTTGACATTAAATGCATAACTATAATATATCATAATTTTATTCACACATTTACTCGCATATATATTAGCACGTTTCGAAAAGTACTCAAATAATCAAATATGTCTTTTTAAAAAAAAAGGTTTTTGAAACTTTTTCAAATTTGCGAGGTATGAAATTATTAACCAAAAAAATGTAAAAAGATAAAAAAGTTGTACACAAAAAGAAATTGAGAAATTTTATTTGGAAAGTTGTGTCATTAATTATAATGGTAATTACATCAAATCAAAATTATATTAAAAGTTATTTGAAAAAGAGAAAAACAATTATGATTATCGCATAAGAATTATAATATATAATAGAATATTTACAGCTTAACATTCTCCATGTTCTACGAAAGTTGTTCTAAATGGTTTACAGAGAAAATCCTTCCGCAGATGTAGATAGTTCCATATCAAAACAACATAATTCATCTATATATATTTTTAAAACATAGTTGTGTTTGGGATAAACTAAGTACACAATAAGTTCTAAAAATTTAATAAATTTTGCTTACACAACTCGTTTATAACAATTTCTTTAAAACACCTATCATTTCAATTTCTCCCCCGAAAAAACCCTCTGTGTCTTCCTCTGATGCGGTTGATATTACACTTTCCGTTGGCAATATTTCGAACGCTGTTTTTTTGTTTTGTTAATTGCTATTGATAAAACTTTTGAAAGTCCGTTTTTAATTATGATTTGTAATTTGGTTAAGTACCTTCTATTAAACACTGCAAACATCTTTACGGTTATCTTTAAACTAAGATTTTAATTTTCCCAAAACCGCAAAACCAAATTTCAGTGACGCGCGATTCGATGTATAACAACTTAAAAAATGTGTTGAATTCCTCAGCTGTTTTTTTTTTAAATATTTTTTTTATAAGATTACCCACTCCACACTTACTGCCGAATTTATAAATTTTTTCATCTTTGAGCAGCATCCTATAAATTTCCGTATATTTTTCTTTTCATAAACATCACTAAGTACACTCTTAAAACAAAAGAGTGAAATCCACTCCAGTAGGAGAACTGCATTTTCGACACTGGAAAGGAGTGAATATCAACTCAGACTCAATTAAAATCACTCGTTTGGAGTGATCCTGTCGGAGTTTTAACACACAAAGGATCCACTCATCTAGGAGAAGTGCATTTTCTAGACTGGAAGAGTGAAAATTAACTCAGGCCGAGTTAAAATCGCTCTTTCGTTTTAAGAGTGTACCCATTACGCCGCCCCAATTCTTCTATCTGGCTTTCTTTAAGATCTTGCACATATGCTTCGAAAAAGGTTTTGTTTGTTATACGAATTATGAAACTGAACAATGGAAGGTTTCGCCCTAAAACCCGATTGTATTAATATAACTCATAACTGTTTATAATCGTCCAAGCCTAAATTAAGTACTTAACCGAAAAATTCCTATTACCACCTTAACCCTTTCAGTCTCAGTGATGCCATTTGGCATTATCATGTTTTTGATCATAATTTAAAAAAATGTTAGGGCTGACTTCTATTGGGATTAATAAAAAATATTTTCTAACAGAAAAAAGTTTGAAGAATCGAATTATGTGCTTTTTGATATCATAAATGGCTATAGACGATCAGAAAAACATTTTTAAAATTATGATGCCAAATTGTCATTGGGACTGAAAGAGTTTAAATTAAGTACTTAACCGAAAATTCCTACTACCACCTTAATTATGCAAAAATAACGTAAGAGTACAAGTTGTTACCAAGTAAATACAACCAAATTACCTGATGAAAAGGATATTGGTTTAAGTCATATATAAAGCCTATGCCGAGTATAAAAAGAAATACTTCAATATATCACGAAAACTGCTATGATTCACTGTTAAAAAGAAACCTACTCCATCGTCAGCATTCAGTTGTAGAGCTATGTCACCCTATTAAGATAAGATTACATCGCTGAATGGGCAGTTGGAAGCCAATTGAGCAGAAGCTATAAGACATATTCTAAGGAACTAAATGACCCTGTTAAAATTTCGGGCACGTCTCCCATTGCACTTATCATTTAAAGAGCAAAAACTTCATATTTTTCCGTGTGAATTTCACAAGTTTTGATAACATTTATTTAAAACGGGTCACAGGCCACGATATATGTATAATATTTTTTGCGATTTCAGAAATTTTAAAAAAAATAGAACAGTTTTAACTTATTAACGAAGGTTGGTAAGAAAATTTGCCATGTGAAAATAAGCTTTCTGCTTTAAGTTTTTATAAATAAACAAAATATAAAACAGATGACTTGCATAGTAATAAACAAGTTATATAAAACAATTTACCCCCCCCCCCAAAAAAAATAGAATTTTAAAAACTTAAAGTTAACGCTTTTATTCTAAGGTGTTAATAGTCTTCACAAATGGGTCCAAGAAAAAGATGCTAGGTCATTGCTTTGGTATAAAATGTTAAAATGTTAAGTGTTTCATTACAATAGGTACCACTTATTGCGCAGCTTTATTTAAAAGCACTGTTCGAATAAAAAAAAATTTCTTAGATTCGTTTGATATCAATTTTTAAAATAAGTTTTTCTACAAGAGGTAGATCGATATAAGCGATATAAACTTCAAATTTATAGCCAATACATACCAAATATTATCCACAGTTCATAGGAGTAGAAAATTTAACACAAATTGTCTCATTACTGCTTTTTCCTCACCATTAAACATGAAATGCCAACGAATCGAATGCAACCAAACAAACTCTTAATTAAATGAAAACAAATTTTCAAGATTAGTTATACGAATAAAAACATTCCAAAGAGTCCATGGATAATTTGTTCTGAATAGCACTCGCTCTTAAAGCATTTAACTTAAGAATAATTAAAATAAGAGGTTTAAGGACAGCATTGGCGACGTTTCCTTGGATTGTCCATAGTGGTGGGTTACAATATATCAACACCAAATAGTTAGTTGCCTTAAATTGGGTAACCAAGTCACAATTAAAATAGTCTTCGTTGAGGGCCATTTTGTCGCCAAAGACAATGAGATTGAATTTTTTCAAAACCGCCAACTTCGGTAATGCGCAGCAACGCAAAAAACTTAAGTCTTCTCCAATTTCTACGATGGGTTTGTTTAAAGTGATACAGGATACAATACAGGAAACAAATCTCGAGATTCAGATGATCGAAATGTAAATGAAGATAGCACGTGGATTTTGTTACTTGGCCATTCAAAAGGTAAACCTATCTACCCACTATCCTTATTTGTCACAAGTCAAATGTTTTCGACAAAATAAAATACAGAAAAAATAAGTGTTTCGGCGGTACGAATAATTAAGCACCAAAATTCATTTGACTGAATTAAGAAGACCAGAAGAAAAAAAGAATGTTAAAAGTAAAATATTTTAAATTGGACAGATAAAAGTTTACCAAGTAACACAGAAAAAAATAGAGTTTTTTGGTGGGTTGAAATTAATACTTTAGTTAGCAAACTTATTGCTGATTCGTATGAATAGTTTAATATAAAAAAATACACAATTTTCATTTAATCCACTATTCAAAAGTATAAATGCGTTTATTAATAAAAACTGGGCATCATTATAAAAAGATAAGCATACGCCTTTCAGTTATTGTTTAAGCGTTACCCAACCAGTAGCACCATAAAATGGTGCTCTCGAAACAATACTTCCAGTCTATAAGAAAGATCAAAGCATAATTAATGGTTCGGAAGTTGGTTTTTCAGTTCACACGACAAAATCAGTTTATGAAAAATGAATTGTTTAATTCTAACCCACTCAAATTTCGACCAGACCCATTAACCATGCTCAATTCCCATCAGATCAAAGATAAGAACTTCGTGTCTGGTAGAAAAAAATTAAGCATTTCCAATAGCCGGCCGACGGGTTCCGCCCCAAATAGACATGACAGCCAACGATGGGCGAATCCTTTCCATATTAATGGAAGTCCATTTTTAAATCCCCCAAAAATTGTGAGAGGATCTTCTGGTATGGGACAACCATCCAATTAAACAGTTGTACCTAGTCATTTGACTAATTCTTATTCTCAGTGTATTTGTATGGGCGTCGGACAGCGATCGAAATCTACATATAAGGCATTTGCATGGCAGATGGGAACAACTTTATCGATTTTGTTTTCGCAATAAAACTGCAGTTTATCAGCGGCCACGAGGAGATATTGCAAAGTTGTGGGCTGTGAAAAAAAATGGAACATGCGAGTTTCGTTTCACCTGTTGCTGTCGTAGTAAAGGTAAATCCCGACAAGGGAAAAGTGAAATACTAGCGGGCGTTTTCAGACGGTCTTTTCCCAATTTTTTTTTTTAAATAGTTTTAATTGCAACATGGGCGCAATTAAGAACATTATGATATGATGCAAGAAACTTTATTTTCAACCCTTCAGTTCGCAAAGAAGGTTAATGAAATTTCGAAAACATTGTAAGGAACACAATTCTGAGTTTAAAGTGACACTAAGTTCAATCTGACTGGAACCGAAGATAAAAACACCAAAACTTAACTTTGGAAAAATTCTTCAGTTATTTTCGGATTAACATAATTAAAGAGCTTAGTGGAGGAACGTGCTAAGTTATATATTTGAAAAAATTGAGATTTTTGTCTCCAATGAACATATTATTCTATTGTTTAAAGATAACTTTAAGTTTACGACAGAGGGGAAACTTGTTAAGTAAATTTTTTTAACCGATTGAAAGTACCGTTTTAACGGATTTAAGTGCAAACTAAAAACTTTAAAGCTTAATTTCCTCGTTTAAACCTCTTTGTAACTAATCACGTTCTTCCACTAATTCTGTTCGAAAGGTGTAGTAAGTGGTCTGTGAAAAGAACGAGTGTGAGTGAGGAGTTGGTCGAGTGGGCCTATTCGGTGGGAGTCGAGTGGGCCGATGAGTCAGGGTGAAGGCCGGGCGCGGTACTCAGACTACGCGGAATGCGGCCTACTGACGATCCATCAATGATCCATCCATTATGATCTATTGGTCTAGTTCAAAATATTGGATCGCCATTTAAATTTTAGTTTGGTTTTATTGTGTAGCAACTACAGGAGAAAACCCCAATAAGTCTCCTATAGGAGACTCATTCACAATAGTTAAAATAGACATAAAACGGTAGATTTAAAAACGTTTGGTGACAAAAAAAATCCAGATCGTAAATAAAAGAATTATACAAACGATAAAAACAACTAAAATAAGAATAAAAAGCGATCGCGGTAGAATCCAAACTTGTTGAAAATAAATTGGCGGGGCCACAGGGATATCTCTCGGTCTACACTGTAACAAAAGTCCATTGTTTTTACAGAAAAAAAAGTGTCAGCTGGTGTGGCAGAAATATACCTAACATTTACAAAGATAATCTGTTGATTTTATAAGAATAATTTGTAATTTTAACGTAAAAATCTGTTTTTTAACAGGCACATTATAAAGAAAAAGAGAAACTTTACCTCCCCCCATCCACGCAAGTTCAAGTTGGTTAGTTTGAATTTTCTTCGAGCTACATAAACCCATGCTAATTCGGCACATAAAGATTCAATAATAAGTTGAAATGTCTCTTCCGTTACTGTTTAATACATTTTGAGCAATTGAAAACATAAACAGTTTTTTTTACTTTTAAATTTTAAATTTTTTTTTATTTTTTAAAAAAATTTAAATTTTTTTTAAAAATTTTTTAAAAAAATTAATTTTTTTTTTTATTTTTACAGAAAAAAAACCTAAAAGAAAACAGATTTTTCAAGTGTAGTCCCTGGCCCAAAATCTACATGCAGTCAATTCTTTTACAAACTGACTTGACTTTTTTCGCATGGTATTCTATATCTTGGTCGAGT
Source organism: Hylyphantes graminicola (assembly GCA_023701765.1). Taxonomy (NCBI): domain Eukaryota; kingdom Metazoa; phylum Arthropoda; class Arachnida; order Araneae; family Linyphiidae; genus Hylyphantes; species Hylyphantes graminicola. The sequence continues at coordinate 6,118,733 of CM043122.1, forward strand.
TTCCGTCATATAAACATAATTTAAATTGAAGAGAAATTCGGAAATCACATACATTGATATATTCACATCGAATATTCTGTATCAAATTGAAGGGGTATTAAGTATTAATTACTGTTCACTTATTGAGATTAAGGTTTCTTGCCTTTCACAAATGCAAACGATAAAATGTAAAAATAAAAACTGCTGGGCATTACAGATATAGACATAATGAATACAAACCACAGAACTTTTATGTGCGATTTAAATCGCACATAAAAGTTTTACGAGCAATTAGCGAAGGTATAATAAGGGGTCATTAATTGTAATTTTTAACCACGGTCAAATAATAAAAGTACAACTATAACACTAAAAATTCAACACCAAATAGTATTCGGGACCAACTTAGTTGTTTATTCCATAATTAGCAACTTTAAATAGAATTTAAGATTCACGTTTAACTTCTTCCAAAAATGAATGAAGTTTGATTTTAAGTAGTGAAAACAAAGTGAAGAATAATTTATTAATACTCTGTAATGACCATCAAGCAGGAAATAAAACATTCGTTAACATTTCTCTTTTGTCACCACACAATGCTAGGCTAAACAATTCAGCCTTCAAATTAATTGCAAATATACGTTACAATTTAAGTATGTGCACGCTATACAATTAAAATGCTATTTTATGAATACAAACAACATCTTGAAAGAAAATAATAAAATAATTCAATCGATGGACAAACTGCCTCATAAACGAAATCTTAAAAATAAAACCGTTTGTGTTGATTCATTAATCCGTCCTTGACAAACTTACGATTCTTTAGTCAGCATGCAATCTGCAATTGACATGTTCGAAAACTCTAAAATTAGATCGATAAAGATGAAAGTATTTATTTTTTCATCTTGCATACAAACAGTTGAAGGGTCTAGTTGAAAAACTCGCATCCTCCAAAGTATAACTAGGATATAGGGTCCGACCAGTTTATTGGTGACGTAATTTCAACTAGACGAAGTCGCTAATGAACGAGCCAAACCCTATATATTATTTATACTTTAGAGAATGCGAGTTTAATAACTAGACCCTTTATTTTATAAGCACTGGTGTAGAAATATTAAGGATGTTTACGAAATCACTATCAAATTGGTTATAACCTTAGAATATTTAATTCTCGATACAGTACCTGTCTTTAAAAAAGTAAAACTGCTACAAGAATACTCTGGAGCAAGTCCTTTCCACAATTAAGCCACTTATTTAGGAAATTGATCCTCTTTGAGAGAAGATTTACCACCCTATAGAATAGACTACGTGCTTCTAGGTAAACAGTTATTTCGAAGTTATTGTTACGTCAGTACGCGAGAGTTTCAAGCATCATACAAGCAAAAATATTTAAAGACTTCGCACATTTCTTGTTCGAATTAGATTTTGAGAAAGGGTGCTTTTTTTTCTTTCGAGCTTGTAAACGATTTAACGATGTTAAAGAAGCAACTATAAAAGAAAAATCCCTTATATTTAATAACTGCAAAGCGTATTTAATAAATTTTATCGCAAGATGCTAAATGATTGTCCATTATGTTTATTTAAGAATATATAAAAATACAAACGACGCACCGCATTAATTTTAAGCGCGGGTAAAGTTACGAACATAGAAATCATATTTTAATTTATTTGGACGGTAAGGCCGGAAACTTCATTTTGGGTGTTTCTTTCGTTAAAAAAAAAATGAATGACAGGCGTTCTATTTGGATTGGAGTATTTTAAAACCGGTCTAGCATATTCAAATTCATTTGTAAAAATAGCGACAATTCACTTGTCCTTTTAAGGATGCGCGAAAAACTAATTTCTTGCCACAGCATTACCATTAAAATAAAGTTAAGTAAGCAATTTTTTTTGTTAATATTTCGCGTCACACTTTCATGCGCTATAATTTACTTATCACAAGAACTGTCAGTTGACGTAATGGATTTAATAGTTTGCAGGTCTGTGATTACTATAAGTAATTTTTCTTTTAAATCATCATCTTAATTATATTCGTTCCGATTAAACAACACAGTACACACTTTAAGTGTGCAGTAGTTGTTTTGATTTAACATCGTATTTGTAGTTGGCGATACGATGTTATAGATATTATATATTAGCGATATTTTCAGTGCTATATAAAGGAAAAGACCCGCAAACAAAGCTTCGCAATTTTAGGCCATTGTTTAAATGAAAGAACACATGTTAGGTAACAAAAAATACAAACCTATTCGTTGAGCTTTTAAACTACAAACCGGCGTATTATAACCCTTAGGATTTTCTTCGCTTGTAAGATCGTTCTGAAAACAGTAAGTTGACTTATTGCAGTATATGAATATTTAAGTTTTTTCATGCCGAAGAGAATTCTGAGGAGCAAATCTAATTTTATTTAAGTTCAGTTTGTAAAAAAATACTTTTTAATAGCAAGCGATAATGTTACTAGTGACCAGTTTAAAAACATTTCAAAGTTTACGTGCGGAAAAAATTGCAGATTTATATTTCTAGGGTTAATGCCTTCCAAAAAGCCAAATTAAATAGTTTCAAGGTGAATTTGAGATCATGAAATAATTTTTAGTGCTCTTTTTAAAACATTTACTGGGGAAAAAAAACCTTGTGGCCACCCTTGCCCTTATCTACCCACTTTTAACACAGAAGCTGAAAGTAGCGCAAAAGAGGGATGTAGAAAACAAGAAATACTTTTCTTTTAACCCGATATTCCCTAAAGCAATTTTTAGCAAATAAATTTACCCTTGATTCTTCAGACTTGCATTTTTAAGATGTTTAAAAAATGATTTCAATTATTTGTACACTTTTAAAACGAACGAGCGATTTTAACTCGGTCTGAGTAATTTTCACTCCTCTAGTCTGGAAAATACACTTCTCCTCTCGGAGTGGATCCTTTGTGTGTTAAAACTCAGACAGGATCACTCTAAACGAGTGATTTTAACTCAGTCTGATTTAATATTCACTCCTTTCCAGTGTCGAAAATGCACTTCTCCTACTGGAGTGGATTTCACTCGTGTGTTTTAAGAGTGTAACAAATAAAGCTTTGAAAAAAATCTGTAATAATTTATTGAAAAGTTATGGACCCAATTTTTCCCCCTTTTAATTTTAGTTTAAAAAACTAAAATTTTCTCCCAAATTTTTTACTATTTCATTCTGAATGCAAAATGAATCTATTCCACAAATTTTAGATTCTTAGAATAAAAATTAAAAATTGGGAGTGAAGTAAAAGTTGGAAGCCAAAAGTGCTCTCCTTATTGTTTTGAGCAGTGCATAAACCAAAACAGTCGGTCTATAGGAGGGAATTAATGGACAGATGAGCGGCGGCCAGGTTAGGTTAGGTTTGAATTATCGTCGCACTAGAGCTACACGAGGGGTATTGGGGGCGGGCGTCGTATTTTAGAACCACAGTCAAGTGACGAGCCGACACCTGAATAGGCACCAAACGCAACCGTTAAGGGCGACATCGTACGCAGCGTTAGGGCTTTGAAGGATATATTTAACGTGCACTCCCTTACACTGGGTATTATTCGTCGGACATTTTTGGCTGCACGGGCCGTTTATAGGTCGGCAGTTATTTTGGCGATGCCCGGACCCGAACCTGGGACCTTTCGCATGCTAGGCGAGTGCCTTACCGACTGGGTTCCCCATCCCCAGCCCCCAAAACAGTCGGACTATAGGAGGGGAAGACAGATGAGCGGAAGCCAGATAAAGGGTGTGACTGCATTAAAGATGAGAAACAAGAATTCAAAAAGCTAATACTTGAAAAGAACGCATTTCATGTTGAAGTAGGAAGACGTTCCGGGCGTTTCCCGTGCACTCTCCCCCGCAGAGATCGGGGGCGGCTTTGACCATAAACAGCGAAGAGCAGATATGTTTGCCATTAGTACACGGAAAGATCTCTTTTTCCAAATAAAACATTGAATTCCGAATCAAGGGCCAAGTTTAAGGAGCACTGTCGCAATGTTTAGAGAGCCTACTCGAAAGGAAGATAAACTTGGATTGGCCACTCAAATAAAAATAAAGAAATACTTGGAGGGTAGGTGCATCACCCAAATAAACATATGTTTGAAGAAAAACTTCTTTAGCGGCCCCCTTTTAAGCCAAAAAAATTTAATTCAGGGGTGCGACAGCCCATAGTGGGCAAAGGCCTACTGTGCCAATTTCAGCCTTTTTAATGAAGGACCCTACAATGCGATGAATATGTCCCGGTCAGGTGGTCAACCTCACATGATACCCCTCCCATTTTTTCTTTTGTCAGATTGACCCGGTGCTTAGGTATTTGATTACCTTCAATAGTATGCGACTATATTATCCAAAGTAGCGAAGTTTAACTACAACTAACTTTTCGGGTTTGGTGACTTCATATTTTCTACCTCAGCCTCTTAAGATCTAAAATTTTAAAAAGTTGCAAATTAAAAAAAAATACCACTAGCTTGCGAATTAGGACACCGATTTCGAAAATAGAAATAGTTTCCCTTCTTCGAGAAATCGCACTTATATATTCTTAAAAAAAATCAAACTTAATCCCAAGCGCTTTCTATATGAATTCAATGCACATAATATTTTGAAACTACTTTGAAAAATGTTTGTGTTGGTATAAAACTACAGAAAAAAGTATGACCAAGCTTTAAATAAAAAAAATTAAACTTTTTAAAAACTTATATTTCATGACCGATTTGGCTTAATTTTTTTTTCACAAACTTTGTCATTTTTTTACTGGTTTTTTTTTTATTAAATTTTTGAGCATTATGTAGCAGTTATAATCGATATCTCTGACATAAAATATCATAGAATAAAATGTTGCGTAGTTTAAAGAACTAGGAGCATAATTTTTTAAACATGACAAAAATGTTTTAGGCTTAGACGTCTCTTCTGTAATGAGGCAAAGTAGCTGGTGTTCTGAAAATGATTTTCTTTTCTATAATTTCAGTTTAAAAGTAAATAAACTGCTTAATTCGGCTTATTGAGCAAAAAGAAACACAAGTTGTGAAATTTAAAATTATTTTCTTTCTTAAAAATAAAACGGGAAATCCAATTTTTGAAGTATTATACTTGGTTGAGAAGTACCGTGGATGAGTAATTTATTCTATTTCAGCCCTAAAGTCACATAAATTTGTATTTTTTTCAAGCGAAGTATATAATTCATGCTATTTTTTTTATTAAAACAAAAATGACACCAGTATTTTCATGTGTTTTAGTCATTAGCATCTTTTTCAGTTTTATAGATGTAAAGTATATAAAAAAAACACAACTGTTTTAAAAGTTTAAAGATCTTGAAATAGAAATTTTCGGGCCCCAGTAATGCTGATGCATATTACTATTATAATAAATTAATAATAAAATAGCAAAAACATAAAAAATAATTCTGAAAATAAACCGACAAATCGCGTTTTCAGTAAATTTTTTCCTATGAACTGAATTTAAGATATGATGGAATTTTTCTTAAACTCACCATCCAAAATTACATAGGAATTAGACATTAGAGTTTAGTTCGCAGAACTAATGCAGGCTAGTGCAACAAGTCAGAATGCCAAAATTTTAAACGTCATCTTATAAAGAAAGACTTTGAAATGAAGACAAAAAAAAGTTAAACAAATTTCTATAGAAGGGGAGGGTGTTGAATTTGTTTATTGATTCAGCCATAACTCTGTTTTGTACATGAAAAAGGTTTTGTGGGCTCTTTGTAAAAATTTTATACAATGTATTTAATGTGTATTTCTTACTTGTGATTCTGTGATGATTTTTACAGAAATATTGACTTGAAGATTTACAGAATGCAAAACTTAAAAAAAGAAACAAAAATATTTTGATAAGATTATTTTGTTGAATAAACTCTTTCAGCGTCGATCCAAAATTTCATAGTTTTAACTGGAGTAAAAAAAAGTCAGCAAGCATTTTTGTTGTATTCACTAATTTATTTTGGTTTTATCTACTAATAAAGAAAATTTATCAATTTTTATAGTTTCTGCAAAATAAAGGATACCACACAAAAAAAAAACTATTTATTAGGTCGTCTTAAACATACTAAACCTAGATAGGTAATCACCATAGGAATTGAATCCATTACTTAAGTTAGGCAAATAAACATACCTAGTTATTATTACTGCAGGTACCTTATTGTAGCTAGTGTTCACTCTACTATACATAACTAGATCACACAAAATATAACTAACAATATATAACTTTAATGAGCCAAAAAATCAGAAACTAGTTCCTCCCAACTCCTTAAAAAATCTATTCATGGCCTGATCAAAAACTTGTCTAAAATATAACCGAAAGACTAACTTAACCAAAACAAAAAGTGGCACAAGATAAAAAAAAAAGTGCTGGACATTTTTTAGTGAAAGACTATATAAAGAAGCCATCACACCAGATTAGATACCATTAGTGTTTGGAGAAGCACATGAATGCTGAATAGAACAGGCGTTTTCTGTTCAAGCGCTGGAGTGATGAACATAGAACACCTTCTTGGGAGAACTGGATGGACTAGCTCAACAAAAAGGAGACAGCTTAAACTCTAACCCTTTACGACCTAAGCTGCACAATTGTGCGGGTATAAAAGGCATACGCATTCAACTTGTACCAGTTGTTTATTTGTGTAAATAATGACATAGTTCTTAAGGAGTTGCTGGCATTGCTGCTGTTTAAGACAACTTTTTTGATAAAACGTTTATAATTTATTTTCAGAACCAAAAAATAGCTCTACCGGAGAGGGTCTTAAACAGCTATTGGGATGGCAGAACACTAATGGACTGCGAAAGATGCCAGCCTCCTTTTAACTGTCTTGGCTTATTGGACTTCCCATACGACTGTTTTCTGTGTTTTTCTATTTGCGTGTATATTTTGATAAAATTCTTCAATTTTTTTTATTTGTTGCATTGTTTGTTATTTGTTGGTGATAAGATTTCTACAGTATGGATTGAATTCCAACAGAGCATATGTTAAAGATAACTATCAGTGGCAAAGTGAAAATGTTTTGTTTGGGGGAAAGGGGGTCATTAATACAAAATTTACCCCCAACCTTAATCTAAAGTATTTGAGTCCAGGTTATAAATTACATACTTTTACAAGCAAGACCATCAGTGCCTCATATAAACAATTTAAAAGAAGTGCTTTCGACGGAGAGAGCATGAAAACTTGTAGCAATGAAAAAAAAACAGGTTATGCTTCCTCGCCAAACTCTATTAAACAGAACAATATGCTAAGAAATAAAATGCTACTTTTATCATGCCACTTAGAATACTAGTGCATTTATATTTGTTAAAAAAAATAGTTCAATAAATTAGTACGCAATAGATTAAAGCAATTACCCTCGAGAAATATCTATTTTCACAGCAATTACACTATTATCATTTAAATATTCACTATTAAGACTAATATTATTTTCTTCACACCAAACATCTCTTAGAGGTGTATTCTTTATATAAAAATATTTTTTAAACAAATATATATTTAAAAGAAAAATGTGATTTCCTTAAATATATCGTTTAAGATTTACTGAGGGACACATCAATTTCATGGAATAATTTAATGGAATTCTATTAATGCAAAGGTACAAGCATGTGGACCCTTTAAATAATGAGAATATTAATAAACATTAAAATCAAGGATCCATGATTCTAATACTTTACAATTCTAGTTGGTTGACACAAAACAAACAAGATGGGCTACACTTATGGGCCAATTGGCTTAGTCAGATTCTAACAAAAATTCAATTAAAGCTATTACAAGTCACAGAACTGGATCTTTTAGCATAAAACATATCCTTTCAGAAGAAGTGCTATCTCATCTTCATGTTACTAGTATGGCAGATGTTGAAACTTTCAGCAACAAAAAGTTTTCACAGCAAATTCAGAATATTACAACTACCATTAAAGGTTTTCCACACTTTTAATAAGAAGTTATTAAGTAAGCAAAACAACCAAATAGGAACTAAACTGAATAAGCACGTACCAGAAGAATTAAAAAAAAAATAACATTAAACTGAAGTGGGAATACATTTCCCAACTGTTAGATATTAAGAAAAGACAGAGTGGGAACTATTGATCAGAAAAATATTAGTACCTAGATTGAAATATTGTAGAATCCATTAACTTTTAGAATACTAACTTAATTCCTTTAACACTAAAACACTTAGCAGTAACAATGACATGTTATACAAATGGACCCATTTTGTTTAAAAATTATGCAGGAATTTTATGTTTAGTGAATCTTGTTTAAAAAATGGCTACATAACTTCACTATACTTTTGATAAAGGGAAGAGTAATTTGATTTCTGATGTAATTGGTCTTATTAGTTAAGATACCGTCAAAATCATTCTCATGAAAAAGGTACAAAGGAAAGGTTGTGGCCTCTGCACTTTTCGGAATGCTCTACATAATTGTCAATGAATTTTCAATAAATCCGTGCCTTTTTGAGGATTAAAGCAGCAAATATCTATAAGCAATGCTAGAAGAAAACCATTTCTGAATAGACAACACTTTGTTGGCTTTTAGTCATACATAATGGCAGATTTTTAAATATCGTGATCGAAGAAAAATAAAACCTAACAAAAATTAATTATAAAAGCAAGCACATAATTTAATTTTAAATTTTAAAAACTTTAAATAAAACAGATTTTTTGATAATAAAAGGCAAATTAATTTTCAATGTTTGATAGCACTAAAATTTGTAGAAAACAAATGCACTAGTTCAAAACCAAAAAAACTTGGTCCAAGTGTCCTTTATCATTTGAAATTCGATTAATTCCAAGAGCAGTATAGCCTGGAGTTAAGATGAGTTATAAAAGAATATCAACTTGATCATACCTTTATCAAGCATGTATTAAATTAACAAAGTGCACTGTAACTAAAATTATTTAATACCATACAGTCAAACTTTGTCACCACGACAACTCGTTTACAAAGCCATAAATGTTCAGACCCTTGAATTGCCCATATGATACATCTTGCTTATAACAATTAACTCCTCTGTTATAATGATATATATAATATATATATATATATTTATACGATATCTTTAATACCTTGGAAATTACTTGTTTATAGCACCGTAAACAATGTGGCACCCTGAATAACGCTGCTATAACCAAGTTATACTGTAATTTTAATAATCTTTACAGCATGGAAGTTATAATCAAATTAATACTAGAGTTTGGAAAAACAGGAATTCCCTTGTATGAGACAGAAGATTTTGTAATATATTCCGAATTAAGAACTTATCTATATATGGCTACAGTCGATTTGTTTTTCAAATAACAATTCACAATATAAATCACACATACAGAAAAGCTTATTTAATGAAACTTGAGTATATTACAAAAATGAATTTTTTCGTGAATAGGCAATAAAACATTTCCCTTTTATCATGCATATTTTTTAGACATCCGAACTTACTGTGTCCTGATGTTGCATTCAGGCGACAGTAATCTATCACTCTTAATTAAATGATTGTCTAAAAATTGCTGAAAATTGTTCTAAAAATTTTAATGAGTGTCTAAATTTGAAAGATATTTGAACAAGCTACATTTATAATAGAAAAAAAACAATTTTTAAAAATATTCAATACAGCTGGAATAATTAAGTTAAAAAAATATTTGTCCTCATTAGATTAACATAGAGAGAAGACTTTGATTTGGATAAGCTTGACTTCTGTTCTCTTACTTATTAAACTTATTTTCGGATAATCAGAAGAATAGTATGAAATCTAATATTTCGTTGAAAAACTATTTAAAAAATTAAAAATAATCAAACCAATGTAAAAAAGTGGGATTATAGAGCCCCTATCTTTATTATCCCCGCCCCTATTTTTCTGTTGGATTAATAGAGACACTTTGGTTTAGATATCAGATCATTCTCCATTAATAAAAATGCCAAGAGTAGAAATTAACAATAGATATTTAATGTGTTTGTCCATTAAACAATTACAAGCATGGACTTTCCTTAAGCACAAAAAAACTCTAATCTGAAAACCCAGTAAAATTAATCCAATAAACTGTTTGAGTTATTTAGAGGAACTTTAACCTTCTAGACTCAAGACATGTATCCCTCTGCAAGTTTAATTTAATATGAAGAAGAAAACCAGATGTAAACAGAAAGATTATAAAATTTGTTGCGGCTATAAATTTTCTCCAAATCTGTCTAGTCTTAATTACAATTTCTAAGCTTTTAAGAAGGTAATATGTTACCGTATATTATGGAAATAACATGAAGGATTAAAATAAAACATAGAGGTTATCAAATGCAGCAGATATGATAGTTTATAAAATAAAACTAACCTGAAAATGGAGGATAATTGTCCATATTAAACCCAATGTCAGCTTAGGATTTCCATCAACAATATCGTCGGGCCGAATATTCACTAACTTTATCTGAAATCAAAATATGCTTTTAAAAATTTGTTCAAGAAACAGCCACAGTAGCATGTTTAGAGCCATTTTTCAGATTAAAAAAATACATGAAGAAAAGAATATTTGTCCTTTATTTCAAAAATATCAACTAACTATTTGCCCATTACATATATCTTTACTAAAAATATATATTCACCTGCTTTTATTATATTTTTGCCAATAACATGTTACATAAAAGTTGGAGCATTTTTATAACAAATAATCAAAAGCACAATTAAAATATTGCACTTCGAAAGACATTAAAATAAAAATCAATAGGCAAAACAAAGATTACTTCAAGAGATATCAGTACATCAACCACCACCTGTCTCATAAGTTAGCAATTTCACTGCCCACATTTAGCAAACAAATCCTTTTCATATTTTTCACAGTAATTGGTAATAAAATAAAGTTTGTTAATTTTAACTGTTGTTTGTTAACTTTAACTATTGTTTAAATAAACTTGCTGTATTTTAAATAAAAGATCGTGACAATTAAGTGTAACAATTGAGTGTAGTTATATTTATGCTAACACTCCATAATACAGGAGACATTGGTGAATATACTTTTTGTGTGGAGAAAGCTACATTGTTATGAACTAAGTGAGCATTTGTTTGAGGTATTACATTTCATATAATGTTAGCACATAGGTTTAATGAAAAAGAACTTGCCCATATAAATGATCATTTATTTTGATCAAAAATTATTTGCCTATCAAACCATCTTTTAAATAAGCACTCACTTTTAGCTACACACACTCACTCATGAAAACTTAGTTACAATCAACAGAATGCTTAAAAAAACCGCAATGTGCCCTCAGAGTATTTTATATTAAGTATTCACTTACATTAGTGACCCAAACTCACAATCTAAGCAGTCCTCTCAAACCAAATACAGCTGTCAGAACTTAAATTAGATTTAACAAAAACATAGTGTAACATGCGATAACGCAGACGATTTAGTAATCCAATGTTAAAGAAGGATCATCCTCAACAATTATAATGAACTATTGTAACAATATTGCACACTTGACTATAGTATCTCTGAACATTATATGAATTCATAACACCCATAAAAGATTATGGTAAAAATGAAGTAATTTCTATACCAAAAAACATTCTGTCCTTGATTGCAACACTATGATTATGATATCCCTAAACATTTCATTTGAGAAGATGCAAAACTGTTGATGCAGTTACTGACATTATGCAGAGTGAATAAAAAGAAACAATACCCAGAAAAAAGACAGCCTTAAATAGTATGTACTTAATTTGAGAGTTCATAAATATTAATTATTCAAAAAACATAAAATTTTTAAACTTAAACAATGAAGGTGTCTTATATTTAAAATAACAAAGCAATGAACCAATTGAATATTTCAAGGGTGACCCAACTTCATTTTCAAACATTTCGAGATGGATCAGTGTTGGGAACAAAAAAGCAATATAGGAGTTATTAATTCAAATTGAACTAACCCAATTAAAATAAAATACTTAACTAATTCGAAACAAAGCAATATATTATACAGAATTGACAGAAGTTAACAGTTTGAAAGCAAATTATGTTTTAAAAACTTACATTTCTATCTCTAAGAAACTCTAAAGCTATTTGAATATTCTGCAATTGATGAAATCTCATTCTTCCCTTCTCCCTGGACTGAAATAACACAATAAAAATATTAAAATAATGATATGGAACAAAACACAATTACACATACAATTGAAAATTTTAAAAATACAGCGATCAAAACAATTAGGGGAGCACATGGTTTAAACCCTTTCACCCCCAAAGGTTCCATTTTGAATCAGCAGATTACATTTTTTTCTCACTAAGTGAAGCTTGCATTTATTTATCATTAGAGATGGAAGATTTATGTCATTTGAAAAATTAAATAATGTTTGTTTTTATTAAATGAAAATATAAAAAAACATGGTAAAATAAAATTACTTCCAAAACAATTTTAAGAAATAAATTTACCCTTAACTCCTCACGTTTGCATTATTAGATGTTTAAAAAATGATTTTAACTTTTTAACAAATAAATTTTTGAAAATATTATAGTTATAATTTATTCAAAAGTTATAATTCCAGTCCCCCCCCCCTTAAATTCTAGTTTTAAAAAAAGATTCTTTCGCTTTTTTTTACCATTTCATTCTGGATGCATAATGAATCTATTTCAAAAGTACTCAAACTACTCCCCTAATTGTTTTGAGCAGTGTATATTTAAAAATACATCAATGTTTAGTAATAAAAATAGCTTTTCATTCTTATTTAATGATAAACAGATCTTTATCGGACAAAATCACACATTATAAAATATTATTTACAATGTGTTGTAGCTTTTAAGAACACTTTATATTAAAATTAAATTAAACCAATTTGATTCATATAGTAAACAACTAAAACGTTGAAATGCTTAATTTTGTCTTAATCTACAAGACTACATAGTAATGTCTTATAACTGGAGAAATAATTCTATAGTTAAAAATTATTACTAAAACAAGTCAGACAATAATCCCCAGATAAATTGATTAATCAACTCAAAACGAAAGAAATACTAATGTGTGATCAAGAACAAGCTACCTCTGCAAGGAATAGAACCAAAGGCATTACTTTATGTGTCCTAAATACCAAACATTGTGGCTCTTAATTTGCAATAGCGTATATAATCAGCAGCTTTTATTAAAACTAAAATATAACATATTTAAAATATTTATAATGAAACTTTCATATAAATACTTCGACAAAAATAACACAAATTTGTAAGTGATGTATTTCACATACTTTTATATTTAGAAACTCGTCTGTACAAGTAATAAAACATATAGGCAATAACATGGAAAAAACTATCTCAAGGTACAAGATAAAAATTAGGTCTTACTACTTTAACAATAAAATATGGATAGTAATGTATTAATTAAAGATCTTAGTGGAAGAACGTGCCAAGTGACATATTTGAAAAAAATTGAGATTAGTGTCAATAAACATGTTATTCCATCCTTTAAAAAGGTAATAAGTTTCCTCTGCGTCATGATATTAAAGTATATTTTTTACAGTTAGCAAGTACCATTTATAAATTATTTAAGTGCAAATTAAAACTTTAAAGCTCATTTTCATAATTTCACCTTTTTGTCACTCAGTACCTTCTTTCACTAAGCTCTTCAATTATTGGAACAAACACTCTTCACATATTACTATAATAATATATTTATTCTATTACACATAGTAAACTCACCAAAAGTTCACCAGACAAAACTTCTAACAAAGATATTAGGTTATTTCCGTCTCGTAAATCTTCAAACAAATCTTCCACATGGTGATTGACCTGCAAAATTACAAATAAATTTAAAGTATCGAAAACAAACAATGATGGCATTAATTGTTTCTTTTGATTAGTCTTTAATATAAACTTTTGGGACAGAACAAATTAATTGCACTGGTCAGCAGACCACCCCTTAGAGAGCCCGAAACTAAGTTCATCAGACGAGTTTGCAATGTCGTCTGTTAAAGGAGGGCTACTTTTGGGGCGTTAGGTGTCAAGGAATTTTCCATATTTTAAAACGGATTAAACTGAACCTTTCTAGATTTAAATTTACTTTAACAGTAGAGTAACCTACAGCACCAACATACAAAATAAAAGTTAGTATATTAATTAATATTATGCAAGGACAAGATTAGTAGAGGTTTTCAAGTTAGTAATTTGCTTCACGTTAAAAATGCAACTGACATAATGATAATGACAAGACATAAGCAACAACTTACACGAGGGGCGCAACAAGCTTGACAGGAATAACAGACATGGAAGCAAGCATAAGTCTGAAACAAATGGTTGGTTATAGACAGGGATAGAAGGGCAACAGTAGAGAAATGGTTTTCTTGAAAATGAAGAGGCAACTGTGGACTAGATTGCGTAAAAATGAATCTTGAAATAACGAATATATTCAATAAGTTGAGGATTTTCAATGAGGACACATGGTAAATGTATTTTCAAAAGAAATATATGTTTGCTATTGAAATGTGTAGGAACAAGAGATATAGGTATAGCACACAGAAGAAGTTCTTGGAAATGTGTAAAGAGGCAGTAAAATATTTTGACTACCAGAACATCACAACTTATTTTGATTTTGTATAAATCTAAGCTAACTCTACATACGAGTGTGTCTAATTTTGTTGACAGTAGATAGTATTTTTTTAAAGTATCATAATCTGAAAAATTAGAACTAGATTGTTTCAATAAAGTGTTTTAAAACACAATTTTAAACTAATTGAACAACAAGATAAATACAATATATTTTTGAATTAGTAAGTAGATAAGTATTATAAGAAATAAACATTAGAGGCAGAAGGTTATTAAGAGTGTTAAAAAGCAGAACAATAGACATTAGCTTCTAAGCAGAACACAACAAAATATATAATCAAGTTCATTAAACACACTTTAAACTCCTTGGAAAACACACTGATTTCAATCAAAATCAATTTTTTTAAATTTAAAAAAAAAGTTCAAAGGTTTAGATAAAACATACTTAAGCTTATGTTAATTTAGACAGTAGTTTTTTAAAAACACTTTTTTTTTCACAAAATAACAAACATACATAATAAACAGCAAAGTTATTAGAAACTGAACTTCATTCAGCTCCATAGAAAATTGGTAATTTAATCGTTTCTAGCTGTTTATTTCCAGCCTCTTTTAGGAACTTTTAAACAACCAATTCCGTCTGGGAATTTAGTACCACGATCAAGTAACGAGGCCGACACCTTTGCCTGAACTACCAGCATGGTTGTTTAGGTTAGATTTAACTATTTCTGTCTACTTATAGACTCAGATATACTTTAACACAGCCAGGTACACCTCGTATTTTTTTTAGAGTTGAGTTTAAACATCGCCGCACTACGAGGGTTATTGGAGAATGAACAAAACCAGTTAATTAACGGGCTGACACGCGAGTAGGCACCCAACGCATTTTTAAATGTCAAAATCGTTCACAGCGCATGTAAAAGGCAAGGCCTAACAGCGCATGTAAAAGGCAAGGCCTAACCGACTGGGCTCCCAGCCCCCTCCCCTCGTAATTTAGAACCTTGGTAAAGGGACGAAGTCGACACCTGAGAAGAGCAAAAATTACATAACTTCGACCCAATTTGTACTTTTATGACGTTTGTTTGAATTAACCTGACCTCATACTCCTGTAGCTTTTAAAAGTTGCGTCCACTTAGGTGGCAGATCGTTACTTGACTTGACTGTCGTTCTAAATTACGACGTCCATCACCTATGGCCCTCATGTAGTTCTAGAGCGACAGTTTTTTTTTAACCCATGCAACCCCTGTACCATGGCCACTGATGTAATGGACTCTGGATCCGGCAAGCAATGTTGAAATTTAGATCTCCAGGAGTTTTTCTGTATTATTGTTCTCACAAAGCAATAAACAAAATTTTACTCTTGGTTCAAAGGGTTGCCATGGTGAAATCCATTTTCCTCGTAATTTTGAGCCACGACGCGGCCTGGCTTGAGGGTACTTTATGCAACATCGGAACTTTGGAACCAACTACAAATTTAACGTGCACCAGTCATGCCTTAACGATATAAAATGCCATAGCATTACGCCTTTGTCAATTTATTTTATTGAGGAGAAACGCTTTTCATCGAAGTCGATCTTCCTCCTTTTTTGAAATAAATACCTACCATTGTGTTCTCTTCTGTGGTGCTGCCCTCTATTGAGAAACAGGAGAAGTAATTTCTTATGCACCAGTTTGTGTTTGGTTTAAGGTTTAAATGGAAAGTGATAGTATGACTAACTATTAGTAGAGGATTAACTAATAGTGGCTTAACTTTATGGGTTAATATCATTTGAGGAAGACAAAAAAAACTTAAAATTCGTTATTTTCAGTAATAAACATTAATTCTAACATAATGTGTATCTTATTTATTAAAAAATATATTTAGTATAAAATATATATCGTATCTTTTTATAAAAAAATATGATCCTAAAAATTTTAGTAAAAGACAGGAAATCTAGAAATTGAATGAGCAATGACCTCTGTTAATTACATTACTATTAAAAATTACAACGAATTTGAAGTTTGGAAAGTTAGCTCACTTAGTTGTTGTATTGCGTAGAAAAATTAAATTGTTACTAATAAATTAAAAGTCAAATTGTTGTTAAATTTTGTCATTGGTCTTTATTTTCAAATTTACCTTTTTAAAGTGGCGGCGTGCCTTTAAATAAATGATCTCATAAGAATTTTAATAATTAGCAATGAAAGGCATCACCAAAATTTTATTTTAAATTTAAAACAAAAGTCAATAAATGAAAAACACTCACCTCAAGGTATCTCCAGTGCTGCAGCAGCAATGAAAAGAAAAGAAAAATATTACAATCATCAAAGCACACAACACTAATAATAAATGACAAACCAGACATTGCAAGGACATTTTTCATTATTGTGGAAAATATATTTAAGTGAAAAGTATCTTTTTAAACTATTTTCAACGGGAGATATGGCACTTTAGTGTGCTCATACTTACATATTTCATAATATAATTATTAAAAATGCATCATTTACAATTCCCAAGATCATTTAAAAGGTTTAACATGGGATAAAAACGAAAAAAAGGTAAAAGCAATTTTTAAACATCTAAGAATGCAAGCGTGAAGAAAATATTTAGGGTCAATTTACTTAATAAAATTTCTGGGAGTGAATTTTATTTTAACATATTTTTTACATTTAGCTAAAACAAACATAATTTAGTTCTTCAAGAGACATGATTCTTCAATCTAACGTTAATAAGTGAGTTCAACTTAGAGTGAAGAAATCACAAGCTGATCATTCCAAATGGAATCATTTGGGGATGAAAGGGTTTAAACCATGCGCTCCCCCAATTGTTTTGAGCAGTGTACATAAAAATAGCAGTTTCAACTCATTAACGACTTTTGACAGGAAAACTTGCCACGTGAAAATAACTCTCTGCTTAACCCTCTAATACATAATGTTGACATATGGCAACAAGTAACATATAGGGTCAAGTGGGGTAAGTGTGATAGGGTTTCTGCATTTTTCATTAAGAAAATTCGTTCTCTGCTTCAAGTAAATTCCAAATCCTAAAATTGGTAGTGAGTTATTATAAGAAACATACATATGTAGAAAAAAAATTATATGTTTGAATTCCAATTTTAAGTGTACAAAATCCATTGCTGTTTTATCACACTTACCCCACATAGAAAGACCCACATAAAAAGACAGTTGCATTTAAATTCAAAAGCTCAAAACTTTCTTTAAACAAAAAATAAGGTCAATATTTCTTTTTAGTTTAATTATAAGTGGTCTAATGTTATATATTGCAAACTTTCAGATTTTTAGAATGATTTCCAAAGTTACAAGAGCTGTTTTATCACACTTACCCCCAATCACACTTACCCCACTTGACCCTAAACTACTTTATTCAATTAAAGTAGAGCTCCCTCTCGACAAATCTGTGTTTTTTCATCTATTGTATTCCATTTTGAAGTTTTAGTTACTAATAACCCTCATAGATGACAGTAGCAAAAGTGTATTCAAAATAAAATAGTGAAGTTATTAACAATTGTAAAATTACGTCTTTGGCAGTGTTCAAAATAAAATAATATTAGTACTAAATACAAATAAATTGTTTTGAAAAATTAATTACAGTTCAAGAGGGTCATTTTAAAATATATTTAGTAGTTTTCTAATCATTCTTATCAAAATTGGAATTTTGTAGTTGTTTTTTGCCACATGGCAAACATTTTAAAATTTGAAATTATTTAAATTCCAATGCAGTTCAGTATTTTCCCCATAATGTATGAGTATTAAAGATACAAATATTTTTTTTTCAGGATGAAAAAAATTCATGGATTACAGGGTTAAATTTATCCAAATAAACAAAATATAGAACAAGTGAATACCATAGTTCCGAATAATTTAACTAGAGCAAATGAAGTTACACGACAAACGAATTTTAAAAACTAAAAGTCTCATTCGGAAATGAAAGTGTTAATAATGGTATTCACGAAGCTAATGGGTTAACATCAAATAATTGAAGAGCTTAGTTTAAGAAAGTGCTAAGTGACAAATAAGTGAAAACGAGAAAATGAGCTTTACGTTTGCACAAGCTATTTGCAAGCTAAAGTTTTTCGTTTGCACAAGCTATTGAAAACAGTACTTGCGACCCCTAAAAAATATCGTCGCTTAAGTTCCCACATGTGCTATCTAACTTCGCAAAACAGTAAAAATTTATTGAAAGGTACAATTGGCGAACTTTCCAAAATCGCGCCAAAAGTCGGCCGAAAACAAAAACGAAATTATAGGATAGGTTTGAATTATCGTTGCATTAGAGCTACACGAGGGAGAGCCGAAAAACGTGTTTATTTAAGGGGGTCTGGCACCTCCAGAGAAGCCCATGTTAAATTGTCCAACTTTGGGGGCATCTCAAGAATTAACTAATTAATATGTCCATTTCAAATTTTCACAGTTTCATCTATAGACATTTTTAAGTATTTTAACACAAGATTATTTTGAAAAACTAAAAACTAGATTAAATATGAATTTTTTTAAATATCGTTGAAGAATGTCAATATTTTTAACCTAAAAGATTTTTTTAAAAAAAAAAGTAAAAACTTTACAGACTATTCCCTGCGTTAAAATGTTTAAATATACTTGTGAATTACACATAAAAAAATTCAAGTATTTAAATGAATAACATTTTTAGTTATGTGCCCCCAAACATTCACATGATTCAAAAATTGTAAAACCGAGAAAAACCAATTTAAAGTTTTTATTGTTAACCCATTTCCTTACGAAGGATTTTTGCTTCCTCGTAATATTTGATTGGAATAACATTATCGAATCCTTAGTCGTTCGGCCGTTCTGGGCCGTTTCACTAAAGAAAGGGTAAAATAAAATTGCCTTTAATGTCAAAAATATTTTTCCAATCGTCTTAAAACTTTGTGACATTATTAATAAAGGTTGATATAGTATTTTAAGCCACTAATTTTTTTTTTTAATTTTTTCAATGATTTTGGGGTGCCAGACCCCCTTAACACCGGCTGTTCGGACTTTCTTGTTGCATATCTCAGCATTACCTTATGTACAGGGTGGTTATAAAATAACGCTCGCTATTCGGAGTGGTCTGTAGCTTGAATGAATAATCCAAATGCATCAAAAATTGAGACGCTTACTAATCAAGAAGGGGGAAAGAGAATGGAATCATAAAAACAAACTCGTCTCTTGACCAGGTTTCTAAATTACGAGGCGTAATTGGATATGTTTGCCATAGTTTGCCATAATTGGATACGCCTCGTAATTAGAACCTTGGTCAAGAGACGAGTTTCTTTTTTATGATGAAATTCTTTTTCGTAAAAATGAAACTCGTCTCTTGACCAGGGTTCTAAATTACGAGGCGTAATTAGCTGTGCTGGCTGTAATTGGTCATAATTGACGACGCCTCGTAATTTAGATTCTGGTTAAGAGAAGAGTTTGTTTTTTATGATTATTCTTTTTTAAGATTATTTTTAGGATTCTGTCTTTTTTAGGGGGGGGTGGGGGAAAATGAGGGTAAAATCGAGCTTTTTCAAAATCATCTCATTAAACACCTACTTTTTAACTAATTTTCATAGATTTTTTTTGTATATAACATACATTTGAACTGTTTAGGTTTCGAATATATAATTTTTTTCCACCACATGCTTCAATATCTGGCAATTTAGGGAACTTATTTTTATACCCTCATTTTCCCCCAGGGTGGGGGAAAATGGGGGTAGCCCAAATTTAACGATATGATTAAATCAAAAATCATTAATAAAAAGAACTAATTGAAGCAAACTCATTCCTAATATTCCTCTACACTTTTTTTTTTTCAGAAAAGCTTACTTGGAGATAATAATAATCGTAGAATAATAGAATATTTAAGCAAGAGAGTATTGTCCTCTACTATTAAATTGAGGCTCTGTAAAACTTTACATATTGCACCGAACATAACATAATCTGCATCGTATATTTCTCGAAATTATATTAGTTTCCATCTTTGATTTGGTTTAGTATTTTACATTGTAGTTTGTTTCATTTAGTAAATTAATTGCGAAGAACTAATAGCAAATTATTGCTAATTGCTTCTGGGCATATTCCTAAAGATGCATTGATAAACTTAATATATTAAGCTAAATTTTAACAAATATAAAATAAGTTGTTGTTTAATGCTGTATATTTTAATAACACTAAAATGGTTTTTAAAAAATATCCTCCAATATAATCCAATTTAAGTTCATTCCACGACCCAAAACTCCATTATATCTTGCATGCATAGCTAAGCTTAACCATACCACCACTTTACCCCACGACATTAAAAAAATTATAAAAAATTAAAAAATTCGAATTTTTCTTAGCTAATTTTACAGAAATACTCTTCGAAAACGTGGCTATTGCATGCCACAATGCTTAAGAGCACAACATGTTTTATAAAATATATAGAACGAAGTTTTTAAGAGTGAATTTTAACAGCTGAAACAAAATTAGCTTAAGAACAAGAATTTCAATGAATTAATGGTGTTGCCAGATTCTAAAAACCAAATAAAAGTAATAAGAGATCATCTAAAAATAATATTTCAAAGAAAAAGTCTAAAAAAATTTAATGTATAGTTGAAAAATTTATATTTTTTAACATACCCTCATTTTCCCCCCTACCACCATTTTCCCCCACCTCCCCCTATGATTCCATTCTTTTCCCCCCTTCTTGATTAGTAAGTGTCTCAATTTTTGATGCATTTGGATTATTCATTAAAGCTACAGACCACTCCGAATAGCGAGCGTTATTTTATAACCACCCTGTAGACCGATATTCTGTAACAAGAAAGTCCGAACAGCCGGTGTTAAATGAACAAACATGTTTTTCGGTTCTCCCTCGTGTAGCTATAATGCGACGATAACTCAAACCTATCCTTTCATTTCGGTTGGGTTATCGGTCGACTTTTGGCACGATTTTGGTTTGGTTTGAATTATCGTCGCACTAGAGCTACACGAGGGCTATTGGCGACGGGTGTAGCATTTTAGAACCACAGTCAAGTATCGAGCCGACACATGAATTGGCACCAAACGCAACCGTGTACGCAGCGTTAGAACCATGAAGGAAATTTAACGTGCACACCCTTATACCCTGGGACCTTTCGCATGCTAGGCGGGTGCCTAACCGACTGGGCTCCCCAGCCCGAAATTGAAAAGGGAAACTTGATATCGTTAAAGAAGTTATCAATCGGTTCAATAACAAAAATCTAAATTTTTTCAAAAATATCACGCTCTTCAATTGTTGGGCATACCAATCACTCAAATATGATCCTTCCAACTTCAAAGGGATTATTTTTAATGTTGTCAAGTTTTGATATATTACCATTTATGCGTATATTATTATCCTATTACTCTAACACATTCAGTGAGACTCTTCTTCGCAGCACACGCAAATATGAGATTAAGGGATAAAAGCAGCAAGTGCAAATTGGACTGTCGAAACGATCAATTGACGAAATGCTATTGTGTGGCGGTCCAAGGCCGAGACTTCCCGGCCCTATTTTAATAGACATCCGCCTCCCACATATCCAAGGTGACATTTGGAGAAATCAAATGAGACAAGGCAAATCGCACCTTAAGAGCGAAATACAATTGCTGATGGTCATTAGTCAATGTCAGAACGTTTTAAAAGAACCCATTCTTAATTTGAATTTTAATTTTCGAATAATTAATTTTATTTTTAAGGAAAAAATGAGTGTGGAAAAAAAAGCAATGGATGAGTTTCGTTAACCCGGAAATAAAATGAGGGAACTAGTAGGAGAAATTTAGAAATATTCCTTCATTCTCCAATACATGAAAGCACATGAAAGCATTAAATGACGACCGTTTGCATCTTCATATTCTGACATGTTTACTCATAACATTGAAATTTCATGAAGTATGTCATTCCGGTGTCGACAAAAGTTTGGTCATAACATCTTGTTCGACGAAAGTGGACAACAAAAGGATTTGATTCCCACATATTAATAATGTGGACCAATGCAATTCCTCTGGAAATAAGTAATTTTTCAGCACCTGATTCCGGTACAATTTTGATGAAGGTGTTAAATTAAAACATTGTTTTAAAATAATATTAGACTGCTAAAAAATTTATATAAAATTTTGCCAGTCGTTATAATTTAAAATTTGTGTTTGTTTGCAACAGAACCTAATCAAAACATTTAAATTAGATATGTTGTAAGATTGGAATTTCATAAAAATACTCGACGACAGATACTACAATGGAATCAAAAGGTTAAAAGCAGCAGCCACAGAAAAAAGACATACCAATTTTGGAAACATCTCATTATTCTTTAGTACACTATTCATCATCGTAAATAATCAAAATTTAACGACTTTATTACTTTGAATTCTATAACCAAACAGAGAAATGTCGACTTCGAAAGAGTGTGTAATGGCGTTTTCCCTTGATTTGTACGAAAAACCCTTTAAACTCTTTGTCAAAAACTTACCTAAAATTCGAATTCAATTTTGGACGATATTTTTTTACTTCTTTAAGTGCGTCCTTCAAATGTCATTAGTTTTCGAGACGCGACGTATTTAACCATTCTTAAATGTATAAAACTCTCACCTTTGATCATAAAAAAATGCTTATAACTCTATCGTTATAATAACTAACCCAAAAACAAATGTAAGGAAGGCGAGGATGAAGAAGTTTCTTAAGCATAAACACAGCTTTAAAAGTGACAGGATATTTCTAGTCACGAACGGTCACTAAATACTTTTAGGGCAGAAGGAACAAAAACGAGAACTACATGCTGGTGAATTAAAACACCATTCGTTTACAATCCGTGTTTAAAGATAGAAAAACAAAGACTTTTGTTTAAAACGTAGAACAAACACGAGCAGGTTGTTTGAAAAAATTCGAGTAATAGTTTACTAGTATTTATAGAGGATGTGAAGAAGACGGCCATTTCCTTTTCTACAAACATAAACTAACTTAACATTTGTTAGCTCAAGGAGGGTTTGAGAGAAATGCATACTTTTGGTCCGAAAAACTAGACATTTTCCGCATTTAAGGCTTATTGTCGCGCTTGAATCTAAAGCCGTTTAGACGCACAGAAAGTGTTATTAATGGAATAAAAAGCAAGGCCATTTAACTTAAAAAGCCGGCATAATGAGGATGACAAATATTGCAGCACTTAGCTTCAAGAAGAAATTCGTTTAAAAAGCACCGCTCTCATTTTTGAGTCAAGAGGGAAAATAAATTGGGCAATTGAAGTGTTTCATTACACACGTGACCAAATTGAATAGCCCTTGAAAGGTGGACATTTAGTCCAATAAAACTCAATTCGCACTTTTATTTGAGAATTATCCGACTGTTACTTTCGCTACACATCAATTACAGACATCCTTTCCACAAAATGGATAGATATGAAGACTTTTCTTTAACTTAACAGTCTCACACTTTAAAAGCAATTCAATATTAAGTTGTACTATTTTCATTCAAGTCATTCGAGTATCTTTGCACACTTTTACAAGTAGCTCATGGGCCACCAATAAACAATAAAATAGAATCAAGAACACGGGCATATATTTCTTCTCCCCTTTTTACTAACTCTTCTTTACATCTCTGTTTATTATTCGGTAACAGATAATAAGCTCTAGGGCATGAAAAATTCTAATACACAACGTTGAATAAGGGCCAAGTGCATGTATAACCTGTCAAGTTTTGTATATATTGTTTCAATTAATTGATGAAACAAATGTTTTACTATAAGGTCAATCAAAGATGCAAAATCACACCGCCTCCAAAATTTGATTAATTTACTCACGGAGAAAATTAATTCACTCATTCCTTCATGAATTTACTAGTCAACTTCGGAATAATGTCATATCAAATACCGAAACGCACATTTGATATCAGCAAGATTATTTTTATATTTGATCATTTATAAAATTATTTTATAGTTCAACACATGTGTCTCAAATAAAAATAATTTATATTTATAAACAAGTTATGGGACAAAGGCCCTCGCCAGATAAGACGGTGAAAAATGCCCCCATTCCAATCGGGCTAATTTTTTTTCTGAAAATACCTCATAGTATGGACAACTTCTCAGCCAAGTTTCAGCTCAAAAATATGACGCATTTTTGAGTAAAAAATTAAAGTTTTTTTTCTTTTTAAATTGATTATTCCCTGAATATATTTGATAAATCCAAAAAACTACTCATGAGTTTTTAGATATCATTGAGTAGTATTCTCAGAAAAATCCGCTCATAAATCTGATCGAGCGATCATTCTTAAAAATGCAATTTTATTTTTCAAAAAAAAATTTCATGCCAAAATCGTTTGGTCACAACTTAGGATTTTGTCTCTACATATTCCTCTATTATCAATCTATAATATATATTTTTTCAGATTTTTAAAATTATTGGACGATAGTTTAAAAAAATAATTCTTAAAGCCTGATTTTTTTGCTCCAAAATCCATAGATTTAGAAATAGCATGCCAACCGATTGCGCAATCCCGTACAACGCAATGATGCGTGATGA
The DNA here is from genome assembly GCA_023701765.1 of Hylyphantes graminicola. Classification (NCBI taxonomy): domain Eukaryota; kingdom Metazoa; phylum Arthropoda; class Arachnida; order Araneae; family Linyphiidae; genus Hylyphantes; species Hylyphantes graminicola. The sequence goes on from CM043122.1 coordinate 6,143,680, forward strand.
ATCCACATTTCGTCGTTTTCGCAATGCATCACGGGATACTGATTCACAAAAATGGTTTTTCCGAAGAGTTACATACAATAAAAACTGCATTTTTAACTTGCTTCTTTTGTGAATAGATACCTCATGCCTTACAGAAATTATCAATACGCATGCAGCTATAAAATTATGCTAGCGAAACTTGTAAAAAGTTTTAATTAGTTAATATTGAATATATATCTTTTATTAGTCGAATTATCTCATGGTGCCATCTGGTGGCGTATGGCATGCCATGTGCAAGAGCTTGCGAACTGCCTTATGGGAAAATGGTTAACAAATGGCTTCACCTTTCCCCCTAGAGGCAGATCTGCTACTTTCTAAATCTATGCTAAATTCTTTAGTCCGAAAGAAATTCTCCCAGATTGAATTTCCCCGCCTTTGTTAGGAGTGCCATCTGCCGAGTAAGTAGTGCGAAAAGTCAGGTTTTAAGAATATTTTATTTTTTTTAAACTATCGTCCAATAATTTTAAAAATCTGAAAAAAATATATATTATAGATTGATAATAGAGGAATATGTAGAGACAAAATCCTAAGTTGTGACCAAACGATTTTGGCATGAAATTTTTTTTTGAAAAATAAAAATGCATTTTTAAGAATGATCGCTCGATCAGATTTATGAGCGGATTTTTCTGAGAATACTACTCAATAATATCTAAAAACTCATGAGTAGTTTTTTGGATTTATCAAATATATTCAGGGAATAATCAATTTAAAAAGAAAAAAAACTTTAATTTTTTACTCAAAAATGCGTCACATTTTTGAGCTGAAACTTGGCTGAGAAGTTGTCCATACTATGAGGTATTTTCAGAAAAAAAATTAGCCCGATTGGAATGGGGGCATTTTTCACCGTCTTATCTGGCGAGGGCCTTTCCAAAGGTTTAAGTTTGCTTAAGGGGTCACAGGAGTCTTAAAAATGTGCAAAGAAGATACTACATAGCATAGTTTGATCTCTCTTGTAATTTTTTAACTACTCAATAAATGAGTATAATTTTTTTATATGTAATTCTGCAAGATTTATTTATTATAAAACAAGTTTTAAAATTTATGAAACTTTATCCAAAACTAAAATAAATGATATTAAACATGAAGGTACTTGAACACACTGTGATTAGGCTTGCGCGGCAAATTGTGAGGTCAAAATTGAAAAAATGAATAAGAACAGGACTTTATATTGTACAAATATGTACAGACTAGGACTTATATCTAAATTCTCAGCTGAATTTCAATTAGAAATTATTTTTTTAAAAATTTAAAATCAAAATTTTTAATTTTTTAATAATTTTTTTAGAAAAAAGTTATTAAAATAATTTTCTAATTAAAATTGAGCTGAGAATTTAGGTATAAGTCCTAGTCTGTACATATTTGTACAATATAAAGTCATTTTCTTGGTCATTTTTTCAATTTTGACCTCACAATTTGCCGCGCAAGCCTAATCACAGTGTGTTCAAGTACCTTCATGTTTAATATCATTTATTTTAGTTTTGGCTAAAGTTTCATAAATTTTAAAAATTGTTTTATAATAAATAAATCTTGTAGAATTACATATAAAAAAATTATACTTATACATTCAGTAGTTCAAAAATGACATGAAAGATCAAACTTTGCTTTGTAGTATCTTCTTTGCACATTTTTAAGACTCCTTAGACCCCTTAACCCGAAAGCAGGCGCGGACTATTTAATAATGATTTTATTTTTAAGGGTATCTCCTGCCGTAGACAAATTTTAGGACTTAAATTGAGCGAATAACCCTCTAATCACATCTAAAGCTTAGACACACTTTGAAAAAATATGGTTACGGGTTTAAATAACGTCGCAATAGAGCTACACGAAGGCTATTAGGGAAGGGCTCCATAATGTTAAGAGGGGATTGTCAGTCCCATAGAGCTAATGCATTAGTTTTGGAATCACAACCTCCGCAGAAGTATTGCTATGTTAGCCCTTTTCCCCCAGGTATGGGAATCAACATAACATCGAAATGAAACAAATTTGAAGCGAAAATGTTATCTAATTAATTATATATATTTTTAAGTTTTAAAATGCCCCAAAATATTCAGCAGATGGAAACACTATTTAAAAACTTAATTAATTAATAACTGAATAACCGGATGTTATTTTCTGTCCAAGTTTGTTTTAAATCTATGTTATGATGATTCCCATACCTGGTGAAAATAGGATAACTTGGCTTCTGCGAAAGTTGCGATTCCAAAATTAATGAAATTTGCTCTATGAGACCGACAATCCCTTTTAAATGGTGCAACAGTCTACCTTATGTTCTTTTTTAGCCATCTGAACATAAGTGATCGAGTCTAGATTAGGTATGAATTGACTCCATTGGGGCTCCAGCCAAGAAAAATATTCATTTTTATGTATCCGTCATACAGTCAAACCCTATGCAAAGCCCCTGGCAGAGGTCCACGCGCACTGTTCCAAATCTTCAGCAGGCAAAATGCTCAACTAATCGACCCTTGAAAAGCACTTGGCAAGGAATCAGTGTTTCTTTCCTCATACACACACGTGGAGAGTGTTAGAAGGATATCAGAATGAAAACTTTGAGGATATTTAATAGGCAGAACTTAAAAGACTTAAGATATACAATTAGAGAGAAATCTGCTTGAGTCTTTAATATACACTGCTCAAAACAATTAGGGGAGCACATGTTTTAAACCCTTTCGTTCCCAATGATTCCATTGGGAATCATCAGCTTGTGATTTTTTTCTGACTAAGTTAAATTCGCAACTTATGTATCGTTAGATACATCATTATATGGAAGAATAACGTATTTTGAAGAATTTAATATTTTTTTAATATTAATGAAAATATGAAAAATATGGTAAAATAAATTTCACTTTAAAACAATATTAGAAAACAAATTGACCCTAAATTTTTCATGCTTGCATTTTTTAGATGTTTAAAAATATATATCAACTATTTTTAACAAAAAAAGTTTTGAAAAAATTATTGTTATAATATATTAAAAAGTTATTATTCCATTTCCCCCCTTTAACCCTCTAATGCATAGTGTTACCGTTCGGTAACAAGTTACATAATCCACTTTATTCTATTAAAATAGACCTCCCTCTAGACAAATTTGTGTTTTTTTCATCTATTACATTCCATTTTGAAGTTTTAGTTAATAATAACCCTCATAATTGACAGTAGTAAAAGTGTATTCAAAATTAAAAAGTGAAGTTTCTAACTGTTGTGAATTTACGTGTTTGGCAGAATTCAAAGTAATAATACTAGTACTAAATACAATTAAATTGCTTTGAAAAAAATATTATAGTTCAAGAGGGTTATTTTAAACTATATTTAGTAGTTTTCTAATCATTCTTTTCAAAATTGGTAGTTTGTAGTTGGTTTTTACATGTGTTACCGTTTGGTAACATCATGCATTAAGCACAACTTTTGTTTGCTAATTTGCGTGTATCTCTGTAACGGATTCACAAGAGTTCAATGTTTAAAATGTTTGGTACAGCTGTGGAAATAAAAAAGTACCCACTTGAGGTTATTTCCTCCGTTATTCATCCTAAAGAATCGGACCTTTTTGACATTGTGAACAATTAACATTCTGAGTTAATTGCATGACACAAAATTTGCATAAGGGGCCATCTTCATATTAAAAATTTTACTAACTTTAAAATTTCCAATGGCAACACCCCTTTTTGAATCCATATTTCAAATCTCTGACCTATGTTAATACGAAATGCCAAATTTTGTTACTTTTTATGCATTATTAGAGGAGTTAGAGACATGCAAAGTTTAGGTCCCATAATGTTAAATGAGTTTCACATTAAAAACTATCCCAATCTATAAATAATTAAGATAATGAAATGAATTTTTTACTGAAAAGAAATTATAATAACCCAAACAAAATGCATTCAATATTGGGGAATTTAAAACAATTATTATATTTTTTAATAATTATTATATTAATTTTTGAAAAAAATTTGAATAGAAACCCCTTAATATTTTTACAGAAATAAATTCAAGACAGGAAGTTTAAGCGAAATCCCAATTTTTAAAAAATTTTATTCATAATTTGCCGAGTAAATCACAAAATACTTTTTAATTACCCTTTAGGGGACTGTGTATAAGATTACGTGTGTAATTGATAAATAAAGACGGCTTTGCATGCATGCTTGCTTGCATTTTAGAGATGGTCCCCAAAAGGTTCACAAGTGATTCGATTGAATAACTCGTCAAATATTCATCCAAATGTTACAAAAACTTAGATTTAAGGGTTTTCAAGAGTGCTTAACATTTCTAAGTTATTAAAATTGGGTGTTGCTATTGGAAATTTCAAAGATCGTAATATTTTTAATATGAAGACGGCCCCTTATGCAAATTTTGTATCGTGCAATTAACTCAGAATGTTAATTTTACACAATCTCAAAAAGGTCCGATTCTATAGGGTGACTAACAGATGAAATAACCTCAAGTGGGTACTTTTTTATTTCCACAGCTGTACTACTTGATTTTAAGAGTAAAAATAACTGTTTTATGTCGTATCATTCTGCCATTCAAAAAAATTATGTTTAAAAATGATTTTTTGTATATTTTTATTCATAAATACCTGCTAAAAATGTGCAAAGAAGGAACTACAAAGCATAATTTGATCTTTCATGTAATTTTTTAACTACTGAATATACAAGTATAATTTTTTTATATGTAATTCTACAAGATTTATTTAATATGAAACAAATTTTAAAATTTATGAAACTTAAGCCAAAACTAAAATAAATGATATTAAACATAAAGCTATTTGAACACATTGTGATTAGGCTTGCGCGGCAAATTGTGAGGTCAAAATTGAAGACATGACCAAGAAAATGACTTTATATTGTACAAATATGTACAAACAAAGACTTATACCTAAATTCTCAGCTCAATTTTAATTAGAAATTATTTTAAGAACTTTTTTCTAAAAAAATTAATAAAAATTTTAAAATTTTGATTTAAATATTTTTTAAAATAATTTCTAATTAAAATTGAGCTGAGAATTTAGGTATAAGTCTTTGTTTGTACATATTTGTACAATATAAAGTCATTTTCTTGGTCATGTCTTCAATTTTGACCTCACAATTTGCCGTGCAAGCCTAATCACAATGTGTTCAAATAGCTTTATGTTTAACATCATTTATTTTAGTTTTGGCTTAAGTTTCATAAATTTTAAAATTTGTTTCATATTAAATAAATCGTGTAGAATTACATATAAAAAAATTACGCTTATATATTGAGTAGTTAAAAAATTATATAAAAGATCAAACTATACTTCGTAAGTTCCTTCTTTGCACATTTTTAAGACTCCTGTGATCCCTTAAGCATCTATACAGCGCTTAATGCATGGTGTTACCGTTTGGTAACAAATTTAAAAAATGAAATTATTTAAATTCCGATGCATTTAATTTTTTTTCCGTATTTTTCCCGTGATGTATGAGCATTAGAGATACAAATATATTTTTTTGGGACGAAACAAAAAATTCATGCACTAGAGGGTTAAATTTAAGTATTAAAAACTTAAGATTTTTTCTCCTGTTTTTTACTATTTCATTTCGAATGCATAGTGAACCTATTTAACAAATTTCAGATTTATAGGATAAAAATTAAAAGGTTGGGAGTGAAGTTAAAGTTGGAATTAAAAAGTGCTCCCCTAATTGTTTTGAGCAGTGTATTACATGTTGAATTAAAGGAAGACTTTGAATTCTTTATCGCTTTAAGGCGGTCGATGACGATGATTTAAAATTACTAAATTTTGAGTTTTATCGAAAAAAAATGCGTTAAACAACATCAATGTCAGTAACTCTTAAAAAAAAAGTTTTTTTTTATACAAATAACGAATGGTAAAAGTCAGCTGCTTCGGTATCGATATTTTTGAAGAGCTTGAACATTCTCTTTTATACCCGCACGATCGTGATAGCTCGGTCGGAAAGGGTTAAAATGATTTTCGAATTACTTTTCTTTAAAATTATTATTTACCTTAAGGAAATGGTTATGAATAACGTTACATTAGTTTTTAAAAGTAATTAAAGTGAGATGAGACAGGAAGGCGGGAAATCTTCTGCCTCAATAAAATTGGGGGAAATAGTTTTCTAAGCTTAATTACTGTAGCTGTATTGAAAAATTTTAGAAAACAGTTTTTAATAAGATAAATGTAGCAGTTTTAAATATACCCATTTGCAGCACATTTTTTTCTGCGTAGAAACTAGAATTTAATCTTTTTAGTTGGTAATATTACTTGAAAAATTATTGAAATTCGTCGTGTAATCTGATTTATGCGAAAAGTAATACGAAGTAAACATTTTGAGTTGATTAATAGTAGGTTGATTAATAGTAGAAACAAATAAGGGGTAGTTTCCATATTAAAATATTTCAATGCGGCAACATCCAATTTTTATTTAGAGGCAAGAGTACCCGATTATTACTTCATATGCTATTTTGAGGATTACACTAAAAGAGGATATACTAAAAAGAGCTGGATATACATGCATTGTAGAAGCTAGCTAGTGCCAACATGGTACAAAAAAGTATGAATACAGCACCCGTGCTGGTAAACATAATGCTTACACATGTGCTTTCAAGCACATGTGCCCAAGCCGCGATCCAGTTAGAATTCCTGTTTGATTGAAAAAAGAGAACATTGACTAAGGTCACAGCGTTTGAGTATGGGCATGCCAAAAAAAAATACAGAAAAGTTATGTATAATTGCTTTAAATGCACCAGCTGCAATCAATAACATCAGAATGCGGTTCTAATATACTGAAAAGATGCTGCATTTTTACAGTGTACGTGTGTAGTTGTATGGACACAGAAGGGCACAAAAGTGCATATTTGTTTACTGCCATCCTATAAGTACAGGGTTAATTAGGGGAGGCCTGTTTTAGCGACCTGTGTTTTAGAAAACAATGTTAACAAATCAGTATATCCAGAATACATATATCATCTCGATACCATGTTTAGTAAGAATTCAAGTTGCATCACTCTTCTCCTTATGTAAAGGTATACAGAAATAAATCAAATACCCTGTATTAAAAGCACCACAGACATAGAGGACGCAATAAAGACAGCGTCGTAGAGGACGTATCTTTTGTCCACAGATGTATTTGCGTGCCTCAAGCAACGGCAAAGAGAGGCACATCATAAATCGTATGTGTACACGCGACCAGAGAAATTGAATTCCACTCTCGATGGAAATTCGGCGGTCACTCGATCTCAAGGACGGGTGTCTTTCCACACATGTCCGCTTTTTGGGATCCAGAGGAGATTTTTATTACAGTTATTGCATAAAAATCACAAAAGAAGGGCTGCATAAGTTGTCTTATCTACATTTCAGAAAAAGGACTTGGTTACCTTCCACTCATTATTTAGGTATCTTTTTTAAGGTAGGCGAATACCCAAAACCCCAAAATTCTAAAATTTTTACTATTGCTTTAATCTTTTCCAAATTTGGCATAGTGATTTCAAATATAATGAACAATACTATTTAGGCTTTTGTTTTTATTTAAATATAATTTATTTATTTTAAACGGCGTTTTTCTACTAAAAAAAGAGGTTTACGCCAACAAGTCTACCACATTGAATTTTCATCCTATGAACATTTATTATGTGTTAAATTCTTCGTTTTGAACTGATACATGCAATGACCCTCTAGAGTTACATACAAATTACAAGAAAAAAAGTTATTAAGAAAAATGTAAAAAATTAGCCAAAAAAAAAAGGAATTTTTTCAATTAACTTACACTTGGACATTTAAAAAAAAAAAAAAACTTGTATACTTAGACCAGATGTTAGAGGTTCATGGCACAGATATATATTGAAATAGCATCTGTGAAAAATTTCAGGTAAATTAATGTAAAACTTTTTATGCTAGAAGTGTTGGCGTAAACCCCTTTTTTTAGTTAAAAAACACCGTTTAAAATAAATCAATTATATTTAAATTTAAAAAATTGCCCAAAAAGCATTGTTCATTATATTTGAAATCACTATGCCAAATTTGGAAAAGATTAAAGTAATAGTAAAAATTTTAGAATTTTGGGTATTCACCTAATACCTTAAGTTGAAATTCGCAATCCGGGGATGGAGATACAGTGGTGGCCAAAAGTGTGGACATTTTTTGAAAGTTTCATGTTTTTCAACATTGTGTGCTTGTAGAATATATTAATTTTCACTTTTGGCAATTTTTATTACCAAATTCTACCTTAAATTACCTTCAATTCAATGTATAAACGTTTGTATTTAGGTAAAAATTAATATATTTTACAAGCACACAAAGTTACATGAAACTTTAAAAAAAAAAATGCCAACACTTTTGGCCACCACTGTTGGTTAACTGTGGTCAACCAAATAAACCACTTCAGATGGAGTATGTTTTAAGCATATATAAGGCGAAACCTACAGATAGTTAAATTATGCTTTTTTTAACGCTTAAAAAATTGGTTTTACAACAAGGAAGTAAAAGAACTTAACAAGTCATGGGGAGATATTAAGACCGTTGCTGCCAACAGGGTGAGGTGGCGGACCATGATGGAGTGAAAGAGGTATTAGTAAGTAAATAATATTAGTTTTGCGCCGATCAACAGATGATAGCCGGTCAGCCATGAAGGAACGTCAAACCCGAAGTTAGTATAAAGGTCTTATGGTAGTGTAGAACATAGTGGTCATAAAGATCAACTTGAAATGTAATCATTTCCGCGGCTACCTATTTCTAGCCTCCTTTAGGAGCTTAAACACAGCCATTTACACCTCTTAATTACGAACCATGGTCAAGTGACGAGGTCAACACCTGAGGGGGAACTTTGAGCGACATCGAACGCTAACACCGTCGGGACTTCCGACTCCACAGATTTAACGAGCACGTACATCGCAGTGTACTCGTGCACCCCAGTGATTATTCAAAGGGATTTTTTCCTTCAGATTTTCATTCAAGTTATTGCATAAAAATCACACCTTGACCACTGTATGGGGCCTAGTCGTGAGAAAGCTAAACCCTTCTGTGCGCATTCTATTGCCTTAGAACAAACATAGGAAAAAAACAACTGACCCTGCAATATTCTTAATAAAGGTTTGGTTGAACCAACGTCGCACTAAAGCTACGCCGAGGCCTACATTGGCTGATATTCTTAGAGACATCCTATACGGATTACCAGTCTACGAAGAACAAAGCCTACAACCAATAGCCCATTTCCGACTTGGATAACGTGCTGCGTACTGCGTAGTACTACAATATATTTTCAGTTTTGTCAAGTCGCAGAGATGTCGTTATTTAAGTGTAAATATATTCGACGAAAGAAGTAAAGTTCCACACCTTCTCAAAAACATTTTAGAAGTTTTGAATAACAATCTCTAAAAACAGAAAGAAAAAAAGGTTTTGATAGACTGCAATTTCCTGCGGGAGATAAACAGCATCATTTTGTGAATCAGTTTGTTACCTAAGAGGCAGTGAAGCGTGGAACCACACCTAGTTTAGCAAGTGGCCAGGGCACACGCACAGCATGCAACAAAACGGCACAGATAACAAGAGATATGGAAGCCAAACTTGAAGTGTTAAAAGTCAACATTAATCTCAAGAAGGTGACAAAATGAAGGCTCTAGAGTATTCAAATACCAAGCGAAAAAAAAAACCTTTCAGTGGCTTAAATTAAAATTTATTTCAAGAGATGATATGAAATTATAATATAATGAAATTTTTTGTTCTTATTTTACTGTGATATTTCTCAGCTTTAGAATCGTATTTTCCCAAGTGAGATTTTATGTGAACTGAATTTTAATAAAGGCCGTTTATATGCAAGGTCTAGTTGCGAAACTCGCATTTATCCAAAGCATAACTAAGATATAGGTTCCGGCTCGTTCATTGGCGACTTCGTCTGATTCAATTTGCGATAGTCAGAGTATTATTGGCGACATGTGTCCGAATTAAGGGCAACATCGTACGCAGCGTTGGGACTTTGGAGTATATTTAACGTGCACTCCCACTACACGGGGTATTATTCTTCGGACATTTTTTGTTAGGTTTGAATTATCATCGCACTAGTGCTACACGAGGGCTATTGGCGACGGGCGTCGTATTTTAGAACCCCTCGGACATTTTTGGAATGCACAGGCCGTTCATAGGTCGGTAGTTATTTTGGCGATGCTTGGACCCGAACCTGGGACCTTTCGTATGCAAGGCGCACGCCTAACCGACTGGCACAGCCGGAGAAGTGCGACTAATATCCCCCCCCCCCACATTCGATTGAGGGGGGTCGGATAGGTATTTGGGCCAAATGTCAATTTTCTGTTCCTTTTTTTATTATTATTCTGCTTATCTTTAGCTTTAATTTAAGACCAAGATTATTGATTTCTGGTAAGTAGTTTTCTTTTTATAAGCATTTTTGAGAAACTCTTAATATCAGTTCTAACCTAAACCTTTACTTTTCTTATGCGTTTCCTGAAATATAAGGTTTTTCAACAGTTAGGAACATTTTTCTCAGCAACTATAAAAGATATCAACAAGTTTTGTTTTGTCATTTCTTCCCCATTAATAGCTCTTTGATTTAAACTTTGATAAAAAAAATTAAATATCTCCGCTCAAAAAAATTCTACAAATATAAATCTGATTTTTTTTTAGTTTTTCAATACACATTTTTAAAAAACTAACTGTAAAAGTATTTTTTTATATTTTGGAAATTTCTCAGTTTAAATCAAAGAGCTATATGTAAGGAACAAAATATAAAAAAGTTTATAATGTTATCGTATGTAGTTCCTGAGAAAAATGTTTCTAAAGTTAGGTAAATTAACATGGGCGAGATAGAACCATCCGACTCCCCTTAACACAGAGACACTTATGTTTGAAGGTCATTCGGGCTCATTGGCTCTTAAGTGGATCTTGCATTTAAGTGGAATTTATAAAATTTGAATAAGAGTTTTTAAGTTTCCCACGAGAAGTGTTTTTTTTAGCGCGAAAACTAAAAATCGCATACAAGAAGTCTGGATACGATATGATCACAGGGTATCTATAGTTTTTTTATGAGTGCAGCAATGGAAATTTAGAAGGTAACGAGGAATAAAATTGAATATATTTGTTTATTAATGAATTAGTCTAGTGACTTCAGATCACTTCAAATGATGAAACAAAAGGGAAAAATATTCTAAAGAGGTGTGCGGTGCATTATGGGACAATAACTAGTATCACGATGTCCGAACTCTATTTTTCTACTGAGCATGCGCAGTAAACTTGTTCTGAATTAAGTAAAAAGAGAAAAACATTTGCGTTGTTAATTAATTGCAGAAGAGGGGAAAAAATAGCAGGAGTTAAGACACTAATTTCAGGAGTTATTAAGGGTCCTTAGAAAAAAAATTAAATTCGGGAGCTTTTCATGAATTTCAGGAGGCGCAAGAACCCTGTGATTATTAATTTGTGCATCTGATTCGAGACTTTGAATGAGAAAGAAGTCTTACCTTTTTGAGGTGTTTATTGAGCCACTTGGTAAAAGTCTTCTTCTGTATCGCATCTCGTTCATCTGCAAATTTAAAAAGAGATTTCCACATGTTAGTCAAGAGCCAAGACGAACCGAGAAGCAAAAGCCGCAACCAGAAGCATCATAAATAAGCGTTGGAAAACAAATTGGACAGAATATGAATTTGTCCCTTTCGCAACCTTCCCCTTTGGGTTTGTAAATTTCCAGGATGCTCATTTGGTGACCTTCCTCGGATTGTGTATAACAGGTTAGAGAAACAATAGTGAAATATAGTCTTCCTGTCGGTTTTGCATCAATACGTGCGTGGGAACCACTTCAATAATATATACGAATATTTTTTTAAATAGTCAAGAAAGGTTTTCTTAGATTTACAGTCAAACCTCGATAACGCGACTTCCTATAAGTCGAATAATACGCTAACTCGAACTTTTAATCAAGTCTCGAATCATTTCTATATTTTTCTGTAAAAAAACTGTCTCGATAGCTCGAATTAAACATTTTCTAAGTCGAAGTTTTAGTGATAGATTTCCCCTGTAAAATATGCAATATGACGAACATTCGATGCGAAATTAACGTCAATTAAGTCAGTTTGATCAATTTTCGACCGATAACAATGAAGCCATTTGGATGACAAAAAAAAAAAATGACGTCAAAAATGGCATCATTAAAAGTTTCGTGAGTTTTACTAAACCTTTCGACCCCATTCTTCTCTTGTTGTTTACTTAGGCTGTAAAAAATTGAAATGCGTTAACCCTTTCAGTCCCAGTGATGCCATTTGGCATCATCACTTTCAATATTTTTTTCAAAATGTTTATGTCCCGCTATGACATCCAAACACACATCATTCGATTCTTCACACTTGGTTCTATCAGACAAAATTTTACTTTTATCTCAATAGAAGTCAGAAATACTATTTTTTTTTTTATTTAGAAAATAGTCAACAAGCGTTTCACCTGATTTTTGAAAGTCCACTTCAGTTCCACATATGTAAAACACAATTTAAACTATTTCGGTTAAAATAATTACTAAATTTTTTTTACAGTATGGTCAGATCCCTTAAAATATGTAACTCGAAGTGTATTTAGGTAATATATATACATTTTTATTTTGTTGTTTTCCACAGTTAAAGAATTTTGGCATTGTTTCAAAAACCGTATAAAAAATTTAAATGGATTTTTTTTTCTTATGGAATTCGTATATTTGATCTAAAATAAGCTTAGTTTGTGAATATCAGATGTTTCTATAGTGTAGTAAATTTTTGGGACTGAAAGGGTTAAACTATATTATTATAGCCCATATCAAACCAGTAGAGAAGAATGAGAGGAATCTTCGATAACTCGAACTTCGGATAAGTGGGAAAAAAATGTTGGGTCCCCTGGGACTTCGAGTTATCGAGTAATATTGTTACTTGGTAGAAACAGCATAAAAACCGCAGTTATGTAGAGTACTGATTGTCGCAAAAATACTAAGCAGTTTATTTGATGATGTTAACTATTGAAGTTTATGAACAGGTCATATGTATACTTTTATAGGTTTTCTTTTAAGGATGTGCCACAAGGAAGTTAAAGGATAGCAAATGTATGGATGGATGTTTGGGTTTAATGGTACAAGGGTATCAAAGACCCTACTGCACCAAACACCAGGTTATTATATTGAAAATGTTAAAATGGTGAGACATGATATTTAAAAAAAGGCATCTACACTCCATGCCACCCTAACTTGGGTAAAAACAAAGAGTAAAAAGGCAAAGCGCGATTGGTCCGTTAGTTGGAAACTCTTGTAAGGTAATATTTACATACAAAATGATCTGAATACAATTTAATCAAAATGCACTTTTCATTCGGATAAAATTGCCAAATTTTCTCAAATAATATTCAAATCTGTTAGACCTTAAACGAAATTAATGTTTTAAACATGTTTTCTGGATGGATTCACAAATAATTTATGGAACTCTTTACATCCGCGCAAGGATCTTCTCCATAGCATATTTCTATTTACCCAACTTAGGTTGGCAAGGAGTGTACATCAAAGTATCAAATCCAATATCCACTAAAAAAGAAAAACCATGATATGTGGGAGAAAGGGGAGAGGGGAGATAAAATGTGATGGATAGATAAAGAAAGGATAGCAGACCAAAGCCGTTAAGTGTGGCATGGTATCATTTTTTTTTTTAAATTAAAATAATCTGGAAACACTCGCGCTTTATACTGTCTTCTGCAAAAAATTTTATACTAAAAACTTATGATTATTATTTTTTTTGTCGGTGTTTACGGTAAGTGCGATTTCAGGTTGAAATTTTTACATTCTAGAGACATACAGTGGTTAGAAAATAACGCTTGCTATTGGGAGTGTTCTGTAGCTTGAATGAATAATCCAAACGCATCAAACATTGAGACACTTACTAATCAGAAGGGGGGGGGGGGGGGGGGGGGAATAATGGAATTACAAAAAAGATAGAATCATAAAAATAATCCATAAAAAGCAATTAAAAAAACTCGTCTCTTGACCAAGGTTTTTAATTACGAGACGTAGCCAATTATGGCCAACACTTCCAATTACGCCTCGTAATTTAGAACTCTGGTCAAGAGACGAGTTTGTTTTTTATGATTCCATTCTTTCCCCCCTTCTTGATTAGTAAGTGTCTCGATTTTTGTTGCATTCGGATTATTCATTCTAGCTACAGACCTCTCCGAATAGCGAGCGTTATTTTATAACCACCCTGTACTAATTTATTTTGTCAATAGATGATTTCAAATAGATGTATATTCATATTTAGGCTACAGTCGACAGTGAAAAGAAACAAAACTGTTTGGTCAATAAAAACACACAAAATCAAAATGTTACTGGAAAAGACTGCAGTGGCATTGCACATATTTTTTTTTTACAAATGTAATGTTTTCGTCATATTTCATGCAACAATAGGCTATAAAATGCATTTAATATATTCCGCTATAAAGTCAACTATTGAAAAGATTTCTACTGACACTTCCAAAAACATAGGAAAATTACTTATTTGCGATTTTTTAAAAAACTTTTTTAATATCCCAGTATTTTTTTAAGGTTTATAAGAAAGATATTTGTCATCTATAGTTAATTGTTTGTTAAAAAATATTTAATTTTTTTGGCATGCCAATCTCATAAAGAGAAAAATTTAGTTATTTAATAAACATAAAACCAAATTTTTTTCTTAAAAAAATAAAAGCCACAACAAAGTGTAAGAATAAAGAAAACCAATGAGGCAAAGAATTGCTTAGACAGCTATTTTTTTAAAAGAATGTTTACTTTTTTTTAACAACTAGACCGAGTGTAAAAAGACAATCCTTAGAAAAACAAGGGTGATTTAAAGTATTTCAAAAGAGTTGGAGAAGTTACAAAATATGCAAGTAACGGGATGAAGAAGGATGTACTCGCGTAAAGAGAAAGATGGTCGTAGAAAATAGTTAAAAATAGCTAAAAACAAAGATAATAACAAACACAGGAAAATACACAGAATAAGAAACCGACATTATTTTCCAAGCATTCTGAGGGGCTGGGGAGCCCAGTCGGTTAAGCACTCGCTTAGCATGCGGAAGGTCCCAGGTTCGGATCCGGGCATCGCCAAAATAGCCGCCGACCTATAAACGGCCCGTTTCTAAAATACGACGCCCATCGCCAACAGCCCTCGTGTAGCTCTAGTGCGACGATAATTCAAACCAAACCAAGCATTCTGATTATGCTCTTAATTAGTAAAAATATTACAGTTTTTTTTTAATCAATTGCACTTTATTTAATCAGTCACCAACGGCAGTATATATTGCGTAAACACTTTAGATGTAAATATCTCGTTTTAGAAATTCTGAAGCATATGCCAATTTTTAATTTTTTAACGCTTTCAAAAACTGTTTCGATATAATTTATTTTCAAATTCAACCTTATTTAAAACAGAAAGTCTGCATTTTAGTTATTGCCATTTTCGCATATAAGAATGCCTGTTTTAGATTTTACTTTTCAGTTTTTTATATTTAATGCAATTTTAATATATAACGTTATATAAAGTAATATTTAGAGGTCGATCCATTGGGTCTCAGCTGCACCAAGAATTTAATGGCCTGGTTCGGCTGATGAAAAGCTATAACTTTATGTATAAATGCTCATACCTAATGATAATTACGAATAACGTAGAAACGCGATGCGTCAATAATATTATATTTTATCGTATGGCAAAAGCTGTGCGTATGTCCAGCCGTCGACTTATGAAATTAAGCACTTCAGACACGATCTACCTATGAAGGTGGCGCAAATAAAAGTGGCCCGGAACAGAAGTAGGGATGAGACAGGAAGTCAAAAACCAATGCAAAAACAGGTTTGCCATATGAAACCATTGATCGCTTCAATATTAAGCCCTAACAGACGATTAGCTTTCACTGTATCTATACCATCTTCAGCTGTGCACCGATCTGATCAACGCACGCTTACATGGGCAGTTCTACCATAATTTTTAATTTCAGATATTAAAAACTTGTAAAATTTATTTTTTCAAAATCACTTTAAATGTTTATCAAAAGGTTTATAAGGGTTCTAGAATTACGAAAAAAAGTTTAGCAAAGCTCATTTGTAAAAAACAAAAAATTATAATAAGGGACGGCAGTTTTTTAAAAACACCGATTCTGAAGAAACCGATCTAAACCGGCCTTACGAAACTAACTATTTTTCAATGAAACCGAAATCTCAAAAAACCGGTTAGTCGTAAAACTGGTTTCGGTTTTCCATCCCTAGATCATTACGACGGTAAGGATCGGAAGGTCAGGAACGGAAGGAAAGGACACTCACGCTGTTTTCGGGTCTTTTTTGTGTTGAAACTAACTCCAGTTTAATAAAAATTGATTTTTTTACTTCTTGTACTCTACTTAAGGGGTCTAAGGAGTCTTAAAAATGTGCAAAGAAGGAACTACAAAGTATAGTTTGATCTCTCATGTAATTTTTTAACTACTCAATATACAAGTATAATTTTTTTATATGTAATTCTACAAGATTTATTTATTATAAAACAAATTTTAAAATTTATGAAACTTTAGCCAAAACTAAAATAAATGATATTAAACATAAAGCTGTTTTAACACATTGTGATTAGGCTTGCGCGGCAAATTTTGAGGTCAAAATTGAAAAAAATGACCAAGAAAATGACTTTATATTGTACAAATATGTACAAACTGGGACTTATACCTAAATTCTCAGCTAAATTTTAATTAGAAATTATTTAAAAATAAATTTAAAATCAAAATTAAAAAAAAAATTATTAATTTTTTTAGAAAAAAGCTCTTAAAATAATTTCTTATTAAAATTGAGATGAGAATTTAGGTATAAGTCCTAGTTTGTACATATTTCTACAATATAAAGTCATTTTCTTGGTCATTTTTTCAATTTTGACCTCATAATTTGGCGCGCAAGCCTAATCACAATGTGTTAAAATAGCTTTATGTTTAATATCATTTATTTTAGTTTTGGCTAAAGTTTCATAAATTTTAAAATTTGTTTTATAATAAATAAATCTTGTAGAATTACATATAAAAAAATTATACTTGTATATTGAGCAGTTAAAAAATTACATGACAGATCAAACTATACTTTGTAGTTCGTTCTTTGCACATTTTTAAGACTCCTTAGACCCCTTAAACATATTTATAGAAAAAAAAATTCCATTATACAGCAAAAATTAAGCTTAAACCTGGGAGACTGTAAGGAAGCAATAAAGCCTCGCAGCCAATTTCACTGAGTTTTTTTTAATTTTGGGCTTATTGGTGAATTTTAGCAAAAATATGTGGCTACTAACTGAAATATCAGTTCTCTGCAATACAGTTTGCATGTTTGAAGAATCACTGTAGCTCAATCCAGTGCCTCTCTTCACCACTTTAGGAATAAGGTCAGTGAATGTACCAAAACCCAGGGACAAAGTTAGGAGACGAGAAAAACGCATTATAAATGTTAAAAGCCAAAATTCAATGGAAGGAAATTGTTAAGCTACAGTATTAGTTCAATTTAGATTCCAAATGAACGTAATTTTTAGCTAAAAAATGTATTAGATTGAGCCCTAAACTAAAAATTTGACAATCGGGACACACGATGGTAAGGACTTTTCTGCATTGCTTTGTGTTCTAAATTTTTTTTGGAGTATCTTTGCTTTAAAATTACGCTTTGCAATTATTATATTAAAAGACTGGTCCTTTTATAAGAAAAAATGGTAAAGAAATATTAATTTTTTCAAAAGTTATGCCCAAGGGACATAAAATTAAAAATTGTGGTAGAATTGCCCACATACACTGCTCAAAACCAATTAGGGGAGCACGTTTTACTTCCAACTTTTACTTCACTCCCAACTTTTTAATTTTCGTTCTAAAAATCTAAAATTGGGGAAATAGGTTCATTATGTATCCGGAATGAAATAGTAAAAAACAGGAGAAAAAACTTAGTCTTTTTAAATTAAAATTTAGGGAAAAAATAGGAATCATAATTTTTTTTAATAAATTATAACAAATTGTTCTTCAAAACTTTATTTGTTAAAAACAATTGAAATATATTTTTAAACATCTAAAAAATGCAAGCATGAAAAGTTTAGCAAGCAATTTATTTTTCTAAAACTGTTTTAGAGGGAATTTTATTTTGCCATATATTTTTCATATTTTCATTTAATAATAAAAATAAATTTTTCAAAGACATGATTCTACTATCTCTCGATACATATAATAGCGAATTAAACTTAGTCAAAAAAAAATCGCAAGCTGATTATTTGCAATGGATTCATTCGGAGTTAAAGGGTTTAAACTAAGCCATGTGCTCCCCTAATTGTTTTGAGCAGTGTAGGTTTACATTTTAGATTTGAAGAGTACAGGGGAAGAACCGCTTGATTTCTTTAGAGTTTTTCTATAATTGTGCCTGCTTGGCAGACGTTGGCGACCGGAAACCGGTTTTTCTTTCGATTCTTCATTCGCGGTACAAACGTGTTATTCGCGTCCACTGATCTATGGTGTGAATCAGGGTAGCCGCAAAAAGAAAAGTAAAGCGAGTAACCGGTTTCTTTATACCAGTTAAGGCAATTTCTCGCTATCACTGCCAAAGAGGCCCATTGAGGAAAGCCTTCTACGAAATCAAGTGGTTTTTACCTTCAATGGCTTCAGAGCGATCAATGGCTTCATTTGAACTCGTCAATAGTCCATGTGCAGCTCTAGTCTACTAACCACCAAACAAACCAATGAAAAAACAGGAAACAGGGTGGCTACAGAATCTGTGAAAACAAATTCCCTGACTTTTGCCTGATTTTCCAGGCTAAATGTAAAAAAATTTCCCTGATTAGCGGCAATGAACTATATTAGCATGCTGGTTGATGATATGGGCCGAGATATGGTCGTTGATATAGGCTGAGACTGGTGAAGTTGAATATCATTGCACTAGAGCTCGAGGAAGTACAAGGCAGTTAAAACAAAAGATTAATAAGCAGTAACTCAACCATTAAAGTGAAAGCCTTTTCAGAATTAAACTTTTTGTTATCCTTTCTTTTACCGGTTAAAATGGGAATTTTGGAAATTTTCCCTGATTTTTTAAAAAAATCACCAATTTTCCTGACTTCTCCAGATTGATTAAATTCCCTGACTTTTCCATGATTCCCTGATTTCCCTGATCCTGAGCCACCCTGAGGAAAGCAAAGTGAAGCCATTGAACGCTGAAAAATAGTTTATAAATTCGACTAGGGAGGCTTCAGGCGGCTCCAATAGTTTTTCTCGCCAAGTATCTCTCTGCATTCATAGCTTCATGCCGGGGCCACTTTTATTTGCGTCACCCTGTAGAAAAAGGATACACATTTCTCGACAACTGTAAGTAAGAAACTTAGTACACTCTCAGAAATAACACTTTCATATTTGACGATTCATGAATTCTCAAGCCTCATTTCGTTATTTTGAGTATTGTTTCGTCAAACTATCACGTGACTTTTAAGTAAACGCGAATCCCACTTTTACGATCGTGATTTGACGATTCTGTATCTTGATTTTGAGGAAACTGAATCTCATTGCTGTACTCACATGCTCAAAAATGACGAAATTTTTTTTAGATTAGACGACATTCAAATCCTCATAAAAATGACGATTCAAATTTCCTCACTTTGAGGAAACGAAAACTCGGAGCATTTGCCAGTAATGGAATCGTCAAAATTAAGGAAAATTTTGTCGTTTTTGAGCATTCATTTTTTAGAGTGTATTACGTTGATTTCGGCTGTGATTAGGTTTATCGAAAACCAAATTTTATATAAAACAACAGCTTATATAAAATCGTGGGGATGCACATGCAGGGGCGCCGACTTATGGAAAATATTGGGGGGAGGGGGGGGGGGCGTGCGGGGGTTTTGTACCGGGAAATTTTTTAAATTTTCGATGAAACATAATGAGTTTTTAAGCATTTTAGAGACATATGCTGAACATTCATTAGAACCCCAGAAGCTCGACTCTCGATAACTCGACACTCCGGGAAACTAAAAAAGAATGACAAATTTTTTGGCTTTGAAAAAAGAAACAAAACAAAAACAAGGACGTTATTTTCGTAAGAAGCTAATCTAATCTACAGTAATAAATATGCTAATGGACTATAACTGTACGTACAACCCTTCACTCCCGATGTAAACTCGACATTTAGGAAACTCGAAGCCCTTCAAGTCCCGAGTTTCCGGGGTTTCATTGTATTTTGCATCAGATTAATAAGTGAAATAGCTAATTAAAGCTTACCTTGAATAAGGATTAGGGTTCATTAAACAAAAACAAAATATCAAAGTTAATGCTAATACAGTGTGCCCAATACTTTCAGTCAAAAAGTATGTAAATAGCAGGTTTTAATTGGGTCGTAAATTATAAAAATATTTATTAATAATTAATTGAAAATAACTAATAAAGTAATATAGTATACTTCCAAGCGCGCCTGCAATGGATAAATTTGTTACCAAAAGGTAACAAATTTATCCATTGCAAACTTAATTCGCATTACACACAAGAGAACGTGCTCGGGCAGTTAAAAAAACAAACTCAAAACTCTTTTTTTAGCTATTGTTACACCTACACTTTTAATAAAAGACACCTACCGGTCACGTGACCGGCAGGCGCCAAACAAAAAGAGAAAAAAATGCAGAGTAAAAGAAACGAATAAAAAAATAAGATTACGTAATATTGATATTCTGACACACTGAACAAAAATATCCTAATTTTGTGATTTTACAATGCACAATATAACTAATAATTTTCTTAAATTATTGGGGGGGGGGGGGGCTCGGACCCCCTAAACGAATTTTTGAGGGGGCTCAGGCCCCCTCAGGCCCTATGGAGTCGGCGCCTCTGTGCATCTGGGATTAATCTATTTAATGTTACTCAAGATGTACAAATTTATTTTTGACGCTCTTACTATAGCAATCAAAATATGTGTAAAAATATTACCTTCTCTACCAGATAAAAAAGTCATTAAAAAATAAGGAACAAACTAATTTAAACTGAAATTTAAAACTAACCAAATGGGACAAAAAGTAAGAAAAAAAATCCTAAGCAAAGCAGTTTACGGAATTAAGTGGAGGGGGGGGGGGAGGATCTATTGAACCAATGCAACTGAAAACCATGAATGGTTAAGTTAGTTTGAATAATCGGTGCAATAGAACTACACGGGGCTGTTGGCAACGGGAGGCGTAATTTAGAACCACAGTCAAGTGACGAGCCGACAGCTGAGTAGACACCCAAAGCACCGTTAAGGAAGACATCGTACGCAGAGTTGGGAGCATATTTAAAGTGCACTCCCTCTATACAGGGTAGTATTCGTCGGACATTTTCGGCTGTCGTTTGTAGGCCTGCAGTTATTTTGGCGATGTTCAGACCCGAATCTGGGACCTTTCGCCTGCACGCCCTGAAATCCATGAATATTTTTTTTTTTGTATTAATATAAACTTTTTAAAACGAATCAAGTCGGTTGTGAAACTACAGGGCCTGTTCTAGGAAATCTCAGACTATAGGCACAACCTATTTTGGGAGTCCCCTTTAAGGAAAATTTTGCGTAATGATGCTATATGACCCATGTATCAAATTTTTGTTACAGTTCATAGGCCTCCTTAAAAACATCGATCAAAACAATCACGTAAGGTCAATTTCTTAGTCAAAATTGAGTAAAAAAACAAAGGGGTTTCAGAATTATTTTTAGTTGACTGACATTTTGGAGATTTACAGCATTTAGCATAACAGAAACTGAAATTTAGGACCTCTAAAATTTGAGGGCCCTAGACCCGGGCCTTATGGAAGAACAGGCCCTTGGAAACTAATTACTTCAAGAAGTTTCACCTCAAATTTGTCTTCAGCCACAGAGAAGCCTTCGAGAGGAGGAATCCAGAACATAATACGCGGTGGATTTCTTCTTGCATGAATATGTCTTTTCATGTGTGATGATTGTCAACAAGTAAATCTTAAAAATGGGGCTGGGAATGTGCCAGAGCCATTACTCCCGATCTATGTTGAGAAGGTTCCCAAACAAGCAAGGGAGGACTTGCCTTTGGGGCTATTGGAGATAAACACTACTAGGAAAACAGCTGCAGCAAGAAACTTGGCTTTACATTTCTGACTTCACTGGTTATAAACCTGTTCCGACCTTTTGATTCAAGAGCATTGTATTAGCAGAAAATGCCTAAAGTTAATTTACAAACTAAGTAGGGAATCGGATATCTTTGTAGAAGAGTAATTTATGCCGTTCCCTAAAGGACATATATCGAAATACAAGTAAATTTTAAAATAAAACTGCTTGTATAGCTCCAATGTATTTAAAACTGTAAACTCTTAAAGTTTTGAATCATTCTTCTAAATTATAAACGTCACCTTGCGTAGAGTACATTTGTTAATTAAAATCTTTTTGTGGAACAAAAATCACGTCTTTCATTCAAAATTACCTGCTGTATTAAAACTTCATTCCAGATTTTTTTAAGTAAGTTTGCATGCACGATATATACAACAATAGGTATTGCAAATTTTTTTTATTTTCCTCCAGTGTAGTAAAATTCTATAAAAATAAACAAAAACCAGAATAGAAGTAGAAATAAACAGACGGCTTTAATTAGAGCTTAAAGTTAACAATCCTTCAGCAGTCTATAACATATATAGGGGAAGATTTTTTTTTTAAAGTTCTTCCAACCCTTCACCAATGTCATTATTTCTAAAAGAAAGTTTCAGCGGATGTTTGAAAATAAGAAAACGCGAACATAGAAATACATTCCAAAAATAACCACACTTCTCGCAATTATAACACAACCACTGACGGACAGACATAGTGCAGGAAGCCTTTTTTTTTTTACTTCCCCCCATGTTTTCTCGAAATATCTATGTATCCAAAAAGATATACAAAGTCCGAGAGGATCTATATTGCAACATTTAAAATGTTGACTTGTATCTGCAACTGTTGGAATAAAGTTTGTTGCACAAATAGTAACGATATTTGCAATGTCAAGTAACGGATCTGTAGGTAACATTGTCAAAATATATTGTCAATAAAAATGCATTAATTTACTAGTTTAAAAGTTTTGTTTTCACTGATATATAATAAACTATGCATTTACTTTTATTTTATAAGCATTTATACTTAACGTATAGTAGGGACTATTTAAAACAAAATATATATTTATACCGCTATATTAAATGATGAGGCCCACTAGCTTAGTGGTAGTGCTTTGCATTGCCACGCCACAGGTCCGGGGACCCATCCTTTCATCCCTTGAGTGAGTCGATAAAATGGGTGCCAAGCATGTTTGGGAACTAAACACTGGGGGTTCCGCGGGAGGCTGACCACCTTACCGGGACATATGCCTAGTACCCCCGAGCCCTTAGGACACGAAAGCTGAAATGGGCACGGCAGGTCTTGGCCCAGTAATGGGCTGTTGCGCCGAGAAGTTTAGTTTATATTAAATGATGAACAAACCCTGTGCGACGGGGAATTTTGTAATGGGTTATTAGGATTGAAAAAAATAAGGACCTCAAAATCCAAAAAAATAAATATAAGCCTTAAAATTATTTGCAAAAAAAAATTACGTTAGAATAATATTCGACTATAATTTATCCAGTGTCTCATTCAATCTTTCAAAGTGCCTAATGATTGCAAAGGAAACTGAGATTGTTGTCGTAACGCTGTGAAAAGTAAAAGACGATTAAGATAATCCCAAGAACAAAATAAGATCGGAAGCTAATGGTATACGGAGTTAATTAAATATGAGAAAGTGGGACAGTTGTAATCGGAGCAGGAAGAACAACTAGCTATACACACATAAAGAAACAAAAATAGTTGTTCCAATTAAACACTGATATCAATCTCGCGATATCATAAAGTGGAAACTGTATGAATGATAACCTACTGTGAACATGAATACTATGTTTTAATGAACACTAGAACCACTAAATTTCCAAAAACAGCAATCTTTATAGTTAGGTTAGGTCGTCGCACTAGACCTAGGAAGTTCTCTTAATGAAGCTTCATCTTTGGTATAATAATTAATCTTGCATGGTTTTATGAGGCTGGTTTTGATCAGGTATGTTATGTAATAAATGGACTGATAAAGCCATAACATTAGCTGTTGCAACTGTTCGTTATAGTGATCGTGCTTGTCTTTTCTAAAGAGGATTATGTTTGTTTTAAATAACGTTGCACTAGAGAAACAGAAGGGCTATTGAAAGGGGTTGCTATAGAAAGTGCATTTATATTTTTTAAAACCTAAATACAATCGTTAAGAAATTTGTAGCAATTTCGCACATACCAAAAAACCTTAACTGATTTTTTTTTGGTCTGTGCATTTTAAGGGCTGTCAAGTGATTCTATCTCGCCCAGGTTAATTTATATAACTATAGGAACATTTTCTCAGGAACTATACGAGTTGTCATTGTGATTTTTTTTTTAAATTTTGTACCTTACATATAGCCCTTTTTATTTAAACTGATGATATTTCAAAATATTAAAAAAAATATTTACAGGGCTTTACATAATTTTTTTTAAATATGTATTGAAAAACACACACACAAAAAAAAAAACAATTTATAGTTAAATATTTTTTTAGCAGAGATATTTAAAATTCCTCTGCTTAAATGAAACAGCTATATTCATGGGGAAGAAATAACAAAACAAAACGTGTTCATATCTTTTATACTTAATGAGAAAATGTTCCTAACTGTCGAAAAACCTTATATTTCAGGAAATGCAAAAGAAAAGGTTTAGGTAAGAACTGATTTTAAAAGTTTCTCAAAAATGTTATAAAAAAAACCACTAAACAAAAATCGATAATCTTGGTCTTAAATTAAATCTACAAATAAGCAGAATACAAAAAGAAAATCGGAATTTTCGACCGTAAGACCCAAAAGGAAAAGTTTTTTTTTTAAAGTTCCAGTTCCCAAGTATAAAAAAAACTCGTTTAAGAGGGTTTTATGAAAACACCACTTGATAATCATAGCATCAAAAAAGAGCTAATCATGCGATAGTTTTTTATCTTTAAACTTAAATATTATCTAACTCGTACAGCAGGTGTTAAGTTGACCGATTGATACTACTCTGGGGATTTACTTAGACACTTTAAAAAAGTAGAGTGAAAGTATAACATCTGGTTGTGGGATTATAGAACCTGAAAATTCACTTTCTTTGCTTTCCAGTACAGCTACATTGCTACATAAGCCGATTTGGGAAAACTTTCCTACACTTAGTTCATGAAAAAAAGTTTTTGAATACGATTTCAACTTTTCATTTATAACTAAACTGCAAAGTTTAATGTCCTTTATCTTAGTTAATGTTAAATAAAACACTCTAGAGAATTCGGCAATCGGCGACGAGATTAATAATTCTGAAATATGCTCAAGTGACGACGCTTACACCCGAGCGAGCACCCAAAAAAAAAAAAACATTGTAGCTTAAACAATGTCGTACGCATCGTTAAGTGATTAGACCACGACAGATTTAAAGAGCACCATCATCTCTAAACGGAGTATATTTTGGTTGATATTGTCTGAATCATTAAGAGAGCAATGTCCAAGACTGTTCTATGTTCTTATGTGAATATAAAACCCTGAATTTTTCAGAAATTAAAAAAAAAAAATTAAGTTCACTCAAGATCATTGAATTTCATTACAAAAAACTAAAACAATGTGACATTCAGCTATTCAGCATATTGTTTTATAAGTCACCAAACAAAATAGTTAAGTGTTCCCCCTTCAATAATGTTTGGTATATAGGACATTCTTAATTTTTCAGGATGAAATACATAAAAATAGAGATCCCTTAGCAAAACAATGTGAAATTCAACTTTTATATGTCATCTTAACAACTATCCATGCTCAACAGAATTTATTTTCATCTTAAAAGCTACTTATATATTGTTTTAAACAATCACGCAATAATTGCTTCTTTTCTGGTAAGGGGCGAGACATAAAATATAATTTACAACATTTTAACCTTTCTGTACAATTATGATATTTTAAAGCAAACTTATAAGCAAACAATAACTTTACAATTGGTAATTAAAAGTAAAAAAAAATAATTTCCTAATAAATTACATATTTATTTACAAAATTTTTCAAATGCATTTTTAGAAGATTTTGACGACTTTACTTTGCAAAGTCATCTCAATATACTAGCTATCTCTGTATGCAAGGAGCTGGGTGGAAAGCACTTAGCTCCAAACTGGTAAGTATATTGAATGGGGAACATTCATGTGATGTCACGCGGTTTGTTATCCTACACCACCTCTCGAACTATGTGCAAATGTTATCCTACTGCTCTAACCTGTCTAACCCCTTTTCTTACCACAGCAATTTGGAATTGAAGCTCAGGTGGATACGACCGTGAATGTCCCCCATATCCAACCTAACTATAAATGATGAGAGATTTAAAAGCTCTCTTTAATGAATCATATGATGCTAACAAGCTATTCGCAAGAGTTCTCTGTATAGTTAGGCTGTCACTTCTTAGCATCCCAAATAGTTTGATTGTGGAAGATTCCACTTTGAAACCAGGTAGAGAACCTAGCTATGCAATAATAGTGAACTCAATGTAAGTTCGAACTGCACTTCACTTGAGGAACTATTTATTTACGAAAGAAGAAAGAGAAAATTACAGAAAAGAAATACGAGCCTTCAAAAAAAGAAATAATATGTGCCTTCAAAAGAAATTAATATCCAAATATAGTAACTCCTGCCTAGACCAAAATTTTCCTTACCCTTTTTCAAAAGACTCTCCCACAATCAAAATATTTGGGAAGCTAAGAAGTGACAGGCGAACTATACTTTGAGTAACATTTCTGATTTCCAGGATGTTAAAAGCTTAAAAACAGCATCAGCTGCTACTTTTCCAGTTCCTGACTAACTGACGAGTACTTTTAGCTTGCAAAGAATAAATATTCAGCATACACAGTATAGAATATCCACAAACTATACATCCTTCTTTTTTGTAATTTTTCTTAAATTTTGTAACTGTATTCCCTCAATTCCAAGCCTCTAATTAACTAAATGGCTTTGATACTTCCTACTGTGTTTTTAACTGTTCACTGAATTCAATCGAAGTTCTTAGCGAGCAGTACTATTTTAAAGCAGTATCACACAATGCATTTGCTAAAAATGTGGCTTGTATAAATAATGTTTATAAACAAGCTGCTCGGAGATACAGACTTTCAATAACAACAGGCAACAAAGGGGAAAAAAATCTTTTTACAGCGATAGCTACAGAGATGCACAGAAAGAACATAACAGAGTGCAGTCAGCAAAATCTGCTTGAAATGCGTTTGACAAACATTGCACAAATGAATATATGATTGTTTAACAAAATAGTTTTGCATAAGTTTTAATTACCAATTCTAAATTAGTATTACCAACGAGAATATATAATTATAAGAATTGTCAACCAAAGTTCTAATATTTTGTTACATAATTACACAGAAAGATTAAAATATATGCAAAATAATACATATTTTTTTATTTCAGTAACATTTTATAGCTCTCTCTAACCAGAATCATAAATACAATATAGGTTTAAAACAATGCATTTGCTAAAAATGCAGTTTTCATAGATGAAAATTTTTTATTTGATCATGGATTGTCATTTTTTCATTAATTAAATGACCTTGAATTACTTACATTTATCTATATTTAGTCCCCAAAAAATCAGATTGTCTTGTATTCATATATAAGAACATTTTTGGTGGAAGAAACTTTAAAATTATGTTGAGGTGGCTTATAAAAATATTGCAGAATTTTACATTATTTTAGCAAT
Source organism: Hylyphantes graminicola (assembly GCA_023701765.1). Classification (NCBI taxonomy): domain Eukaryota; kingdom Metazoa; phylum Arthropoda; class Arachnida; order Araneae; family Linyphiidae; genus Hylyphantes; species Hylyphantes graminicola. The sequence continues at coordinate 6,171,441 of CM043122.1, forward strand.
TTTTTTATGGAAACTCATTGACATTGCAAAAACACCTATTTTTTTTTTAAAATTCTGAATGCTATTCAAAGTATAAACATTTTTGGAGGGTGAAGCTTTAAAATTGTATTTTTTTTACCGACACCCTAGTACAATCACATATGAACGACTTATCTATCAAACTATCCTTGATCGACCATTTTGCAAAAAATATTTAAAGGAGTCCTCTTATAAAATCTGCCTCTTTATTTACCAGAGTTAAAACAATGTTTAAGACTAATGTAATGTTTTAAAAAGGAAATTTCATTTTAAGGCTGTCGAATTTTTTATTATTGGTTTAAAAAATTACTTTTAGTGTAATGATAAGCTAGAATATTTTGGATTTTCAAACAAAAAGTATTTAAAAAAGCAATTAAGAAAGTTAAGAAACCTATACATTTGCAAACTAATTGGACAGGTTTGGCAATTCAAAGATTGAGAACTTTGCTGAAAGTGTAGATGATGATAAACAATGGGAAAAAGTCAAATAAATGATAAAGACGTCTTCTCCAACAAAAACATGATTAATATTTTACTATTATTACTAAACTTAAACAAATGTGTTTTTTAAACGGAAAGGCTCAGTAACAAAAGACAGGATGTTCATACAAGTTTAAGAAAAAAAAAACAATTGCTTTACTCGAAGCATTCACATCGAACATATAGAAAGGTTTCCAAAAGAGAATTGAACTTTGTTGCGATGCTAGTCAATTTTGGCACATGAGACTTATGGTTGTATTAGTGTTCAAATAGAGATTTTAATTATTAATGGAATAGATGTAGCTTTTGCTTCTCAAATAATGGCATTACAAAAACATTGAAAATACAGTGCATGAATTAATATAAATTTTGACAATATAGAAATAAAATAAATTCACAAAGATATAAAAACACACTAAGATATTAAACAAAATAAATGATTATATCATCAATATAAAAAAACATAGTTATAGAATATTGATAGCAACTATGCATTCATGATATTTAGTAAACATATTGTGCATTTAAAAACGAAACTAGTGTTTGTTTTGATTTTGAAACACACTGACATAAGGTAGTTGACATAAGTAAAAAAAAAAAAAACATAAAAATAATTAGCTCATTATCTGTAAATAAACAAGTATAATGTGTTTGTGTAGATAAATAGGCTAGAAACAACTTTTATTTACATATTCTCAATTATAAAATGCAATTAAAACATCTTTTCGACGCATGATCATGTTTGTTTACATTTCTCTCTTGCGATCTTCGCGAATTAAATTTCACCAAATGTAAACAATCATTGAACGCATTTTCTTAATATAAAGTTTTAGGTAAAAAGAACTTGGGAATAAAATTTTTAAAACATTTTGTATTCGTAAAATCAGCGCGAAACATAGTTTTTATGTAATTTTTCTCGTAATCAACACTAGCGATTTAAATCTTCTCTCCCCAATGTAAACACACATTAGAAGACATTTTTTACAATGTTTTTCACTAAGTTTAAAAAGAATTATATTAAAAAATAAGATTAAACTTGTAATTATTGATTGTGGCAAAATAATTTAAAAATACCTGTCTCTCAAGATCACTTGCCATCATAGGCGAATTATATCTCCCAGAATGTAAACAAACATTCAACACATGTAAAAAAATTATAGAATCACTTTTTACTGCCACATTATAGTCAATAAATTAAAAAAAATAATAATCGAATTAATTTAAGTCATGATCGTCACTTTCGATCAAAGCTAATTAAATCATCCCAAATGTAAACAAACACACGACCCGCTCTATATAAATAAAAAAAATATTAAAACTCAATTTTTACAGACAAAAAATCCCCACCTAAATTTTAATTTCATTTATCTAGCGATCGTCTTTTCCGAGCGACATGCAAATTTGTGGGGGAGGGAGAGACGGGAAAAAACCTAGACCAGTAGCCGCCAAACGTGACTAATTTTCGAGTAACGGGACTTTAACCCTAACTTGTGTCTTACCTGCGATTTTCAAGACCGCCCGATCAGCTGGGTCCAATTGAAGGATGCTCAAGGGTTTATCCTTCGCCCAATCTGATAGGCTCTGGGTGAAATCCATCTCACACCGGTTTTCGGAAGAGCGGCATCGGGTTCACGTCCTGTGGCAGTCGCGAGCGCGGCTATTTTGAGACGCCATTAAGCCTAACCCCCGAACAAAGTCGAATGCCGCCGCCAAATGTAACGCCAAATTTGTTATTTTTATTTTAGACGACGGCGGTGGGGAATGCGGCGCGGGGAAACTTTTGCATCTCGCACGCCCTGTCATAAAGGGGGGAATTATCCTAGAGCGACACGAGGCTGGTTTCGTTTCGTTTGAATTATCGTCGCACTAGAGCTACACGAGGGCTATTGCGACGGGTGTCGTATTTTTTAGAGCCACAGTCAGGTGACGACCAATTAAAGCGGAACCGACATTTTTGGTGACTGGGGTACGTCATTTTGAAGAACCACAACGGTTACCAGGTTTAAAAAGTAAAAAACAGGACACTTACTTTTAAAAAGCAGGACAAAAGCGGAAAAGCCGGACACATTTACAATTGAGACCAAAACCTTATATTAGCACAGTTAAAAATTATTACAGAACCATATTATTTAAACATTTATTATTAGCATATTTTTTACGGAACCAACGCATAGATAAATGCCTTTACACTTTGAAATGTATACAAACTTCTTTAAAAGATCTTCAAAATTAATTAAATTTTCAAAATACGGACATAAAAGGGATTTTAAAATATAAATACGGATGGCAGAGCGGAACCTCTAAATACGGACGTGTCCTTCTAAATACGGACGTCTGGTAACCCTCGAACCACAGTCAAGTGACGAGCCGACACTTTCAAAAAGGTAAGAAGAAAGGTTAGTTTTGAATTATCGTCGCACTAGAACTACACGAGGGCTATTGGCGACGGGCGTCGTATTTTAGAACCATAGTCAAGTAACGAGCCGACACCGGAATTGGCACCCAACGCAACCGTTAAGGGCAACATCGTACGCAGCGTTAGGACTTTGAAGGATATTTAACGTGCACTCCCTTGCACGGGGTATCATTCGTCGGACATTTTTGGCTGCACGGGCCGTTTATAGGTCGGCAGTTATTTTGGCGATGCGGACCCGAACCTGGGACCTTTCGCATGCTAGGCGAGTGCCTAACCGACTGGGCTCCCCAGCCCTTTCATAAAGGGGAGAGTTTTAAAATTATCGTCGCACTAGAGCGACACGAGGGCTGTTAAGTGTCATTAGAACCACAGTCAAGTGACGAGCCGACACTTTAAAAAAAAGGTAAGAAAAAAGAAAAATTCTTAGCTAATTAGCACCTTAGTTTACAGAATTAAGTGGGTCACAGGAGGGGGGGGTCTTAAAAATGTGCAAAGAAGAATACTACATAGCACAGTTGATCTCTTCTAATTTTTTTTTTTTAACTATAAATGAGTTATTTTTTTTTTATAATTCTACAAGATTTATTTATTATAAACATATAAAACAAGTTTTAAAATTTATGAAACTTTAGCCAAAACTAAATAAAAATGAAGGTACTTGAAACACACTGTGATTAGACTGCGCGGAAATGCGCGCGTCAAATGTGAAGTAAAACAAGAAAAATGACCAAGAAAAATACATTTTATTGTAAAAACTAGGACTTAAGACTAAAAATCTCAGCTCAATTTTCAGCTAATTATTTAAGAACTATTTTAAAAACTTTTTCTATAAAAATTAAAATAAAAATTTTAAATTTTTTTTAATTAAAAAAATTAAAATTGAACTGAAATCCATGAATCGTTTAGGTCCTAGTTTGTATATATTTGCACTAGAACTACACGAGGGCTATGGGTCATTGGGGTTTTGATTTAGAACCAGGGACCTACATAAATTTGCCGCGCATAGGGAGGAGGGAATCACAACGTGATGTGTTCATGGAGGGGTAAATCGCTTGCTTGTTTAATATTCAAAATTTTAGTTTTGCTAGTTTCAAAATTTTAAAACTTGTTTTTATAGAACGATTTTTAGAAAGACATCTAAAAAATTTTTTTTACATTGAGTAGTTCAAAGATCACATAAAAATTAAACAAAGTTTTGAAAATACTAAAATCAACTTTTAAAAACCCTTAAGTGGGGGGGGGGGATCTATTGAACCGATTCAAACTGAAATCCGTGAATCGTTTAGGTTAGTTTGAATAACTGCACTAGCGTGACATAGGGAGGGGGTCAAAAAACTCAAAATTTTGCGTGACGTAATTTAGAACGTCCCCAGAGTCAAGTGACGAGCCGGCACTCGAGCATTCACATTTTTATTTATTCAACGTTAGTAAGTAGATAAAATATTCATCTTGAATTAATTCAAGGGACAGCATAACTTTTCTTCATGGGAAAGATATCTTGCGGGGACATGGTATTGTACGTTTTGTGAGGAATGTCATTGTTAAAATTTAAAAATCGTATTACAATAACATAATATTTCCCAATGTAACCACCATCAATCTATCCTTTTTGCCTGAACGTATTTTAAATAAGTTTCTTTTTAATTTTTATGTTGCAATAAAATTAATTTATTATTAAATTATGTTGCAATAAAATTTATTTTAACATAAAAAGTAAAAACTTTTTTTCTAATTGGTTTTTAGAAAAAAGTCTGTCTCATCGCTTAAAATGATGCGGTGAATCAAATATAATATTGCTGTTTTTTTATGATGCGGAGGTTTTTTTTTTCAATACAGTCCAACCCGGTTACAGCGACAACTCGTTTATAACGCAATAAATGTTTGGCCCCTTGAGTTCCCCATACACCTTAATGTTAAAATGTCTTGTTTATCCCGACAATTCATTACTTACTACGTTAAAAATATTTATGATATTGCGAAACAGAAAAATTATATTCAAAATGCCATTTTAAAGAAGGAATTCTTCTCATATAATTCTTTTTTTACTATTGAAATATGATTTTATTTGCCAAATTATGCGATAAGTCACCAAATTTGAAATTTATTTTTCGCCTAAGAAATGTTGACCGGATATAAAAGAAACTAAACTAGTACAAATATCATATAGAGTTCAAATAAACTCGATGGAAGTCATTTTATAACTTTAATTATTAAATAGAAGTCATTTTATGTGCACCATGAATATCGAAAATCCAGTAAAACATCAAATCGACGACATAGTTTTAATCTTACATTTAATAATCAGTTGTCAATGGAGGTAAGAAACGTCTATGTCGATTCTATGTTGTACACAAGCGTCGTCCTGTTAACTATTTAATGAATATTCACCGATATGGGCGTCTGGAGCCATTACGTATCACGTATCCGCAATATAGCATGTTTAATAAATTTTCTCCGTCATCGATGATCCGTTTTTGCATCTTTTTTAGGCCGCAGCTGTGTCGTAGGTTTAATGTTTTACTGGATTATAGATATTCATGGCACACTCATGAAATTATCGTAAGTA